>JAZGUH010000242.1:0-1200000 GCA_037893225.1 Hippasteria phrygiana
CAAGCATCAACAAAGCGTCAACAACTTATAAAAGCACTGTTAAGCTTAAACATGTTATTCACAATATTTAGTGGGCTCCTATGATTATTTAAAAGTATCATTTAGTATTTAAAAGTATCCTAAAATGTGTGATTTTTAAGCGAAAAAGTACTACATCAACGGTGCTTTTTCCCGGCAGCCATCTTGTTTTTCAGGGACATGGTGCAATCGCGCATGCGCAAAAGAGAAAACAAAGACGGCGGCGCCCATTCATCGTAATTTTGCCGTCATAAAATGTTGTTTTTATGTCGGATTGTGAACAAGATTTCGCCCAATTTCTTACATAATACGAGATGCGAGAGTTTGTTGAATACAAGTATAGCTTTTGTGAAGCTTAAATGTGCATTTTAAGCTTGTTGATGCTTTGTTGATGCTGATCGGGTTTGTTGACGCTTGTTGACGCTAAATAGCTTGACCGGATCGTCCATGGTATTATCATCTGTGTTACTAATCAACAATGCTGAAATAGAAACAAACACTAGTCTTTCTGGAGTGCCATAAAGAAGCCAACTGAAGGTAAATGTCGTAAAACTCCAAATACTCAACGAGTGAAGGGAAGCCTTGTCAACCCGCCCCCCCCCCCCCCCCCCCCCCCCCCCCCCTTCCTGCCGCTCAATCCCGGCGGGCCCGATCTCGGTGGCCCCGATCTCATGATGCCGTGGTGACTTCCGTCATGTAATTTATTTTATTCCTCCGTTCTTCCGGTAATGAAAAAGTGACGTCATCACGATAATATCGAATATCGCGATATTTTTGGGCTGATATTTCGGTATCAAAATAAATGGATATCGAACAGCCTTAGTGAGAAAATTGGTCAAATAAATGAAAACATTTTAACGAGGACTCGCATCGAGTTAAGGATCCATGCTTCCTGTATAGAGAAAAAGGTTGAACATTTTTGAAACTGGAAAATTCTGTGCAGAGCAAGGATTCTCTGGTCGGGGACACAGGAAATGGTTACAGTCAAATTGGAACTACATGTATGTCAGAGATTAGACCCTGTCATTATCCTGGATTACAGATAACATTCCAAAATGAAAATACTCAGACGTCTAATTGTCACGAGAATAGTACACAGCAGTCTGAAGGGAATGGTTCGTGGGCTATGTACGTGCACAGTGTATACATGCATTACAGTGATTACTCCGTGAACATGGCCAAATCTACATTGTAAACTTGACTCAATAATGGCTTTAAATGTTGGCTCACTGGAGTCCATTCTGAGGGCATTACGGTGACTAACCGAAATTGCCGTTTCGACCCCAGGATCACATTTCACCGAAAATCCAATTATTTCGGGAGTATTCTGTTTAGCTGGGGGGCTGGAGGCCAGATTTCTCTATTATACCGTCATTGTCTGATTGGATTATGACAGACATTCCTGAGATTATTCAGGGGCCTGTTTAATATGTGGCAGAGTGTACAATTTTCATTTAGAACCCTAACCCTCCAGGGTATTTTGGCTAGAAACCCTGCCAGACGCATCAGATTGCATACTTTGTCACATTGACTTGTGTGGAGAGTGCAGCAAAGTGGAGCTGTCAGCACAGATGCACTGTGCTGGTTCTGGCAGGGTTAGTGTTAATGTTGGGGCAAAAACAAACAAGATCTTAAAGATTGATGCATACAACCCTCGTAGCTAGTGAGAATTGCTTGTGTTGTAATTCTGCAATATCGTAACATTCCAGTGAGTTCTCTTCTATAACTAAAGCTTGTCACGTAAGGAGTTATTGCTGTATTCTTCGCTCCACAATTTCATCCCAAATTTAGGTATGCAACTTGTCATGATGAATGGGATGAACCCCCCCCCCCCACAATGTGAAATACAACAAGAGCAGAGGTTGGCAAAATCGCGACCCAAGCATTCACTTACATAAACACCACATGCTAAGTTTATTGTCCAAAGGCATTCGGTCAGATATTATTGCTGTTATTAGTCCTGCCGAAAATAGACTCTATTAACCTTTACATGGCTCCGTGTTTCTGTATCACTCTGATAGCCATGTAAAAAAATACACGTAGAGGCACAGTGTAATGTACAATGAACGTGACAAAACTGAAAATGAAGTCATTGACAGAAAAAGACAACTTTGTTTGGATGACGATCAATATCGCTTCAACTCTTCCCAATTTCCTTTGAAAATCTTAAAGGGATGCACAAAATCTGTTGGGTTCAGTGATAAGATTCAGCATGCTACAAAATGTATATACAATCAGAAAGATGTTTTTTTTTCAACCAACGGGAAAGTCCCTACTTTGCCAACTATGTTTTGACGAGATAAAACAAATTATTTCTGGTCTAGTGGTGCTCAAAATAGAAATTATCAGTGGACACTCCCTTCACATGATGTTTATTTTAAATAAAGCTTTCCTAAACAGTCCTCATAAATGATTGCTTTTCAAAAGAAAAAAATTGTAATGAATATTTCTGAATTTCATTTAAGAAAAGTCAAAATCCTTGGCCAGTTTTTGACCACAGAAAGCTTGAGGTGTGATAGTTTGTTAAAGAAAAGTGAACAGAGAAACCCTGGCTTGGTAATTTACGAGGCCTGGACATAACCTCTGTAATGGAGTTGTTTTTCCTGATCATCATTCCAGGGCAGACACCTCTCTAAGGACTGAGATTTACCTCAAGGCTTCCTAACCAACTGTCAAACCCACTTTCCTTGTTTATCCAAAACTGGATAAAAGTAAAATCAATTCTATTCCACCATTGACCTGTGTTGTCCACAATCCCTCATCCCTAAATAAACATCGTGACATCTTCCACGCATTGGCTCCGGACCTGTCCAACAAGGTCTCGGTCATTTCACCATGGTATCTGGCAAGTTGACACATCGGTCTCTCCACTGTGTCGAGTCTGGCATTCAGAAAATGAGGAAGTTGTCTGTGAGTGGGAAAACATCTGGATAATTACATACTTTACGCACATGATAATACGTGTAACAGAGCTTGGTTGTGGCAGCCTGGCCAGCAGTGGTGTAAAAATTCCTAAATTGGAAATCCACAGATTATTACATCAGATGCTGTAGTAGGGAATTTAACCCTAACCCCCCAGGGTGTGTGGAAATTTGTATTCATATTGATGGATTCAGCAGGGTTAGGGTTTTAATATTGCTTGACAAGTTGCTTCTAAAAGCAAATAATGCCCTAAGATGTACAATGTACATATAATACCAGTCAAATTTAAGCAGTCTGCAGTTTAACAATTTATTTTGTTAAGGGTTATTAAGGTGTGAATTATACTGATTAAAGCATTGAGTAATTATATCCATTTTAACCTAGGGCTAAGTTCTCAATTTCAATATCAGGTCATCAAGGTTGGTTTCAGTCCAGCTTCAACTAGGATAAGATGAAGTGCTTGGGTCAATTTCAAGTCAGTGCTTACAGGCATGATTGTAAAAAAAATTGGGACTTTGAAACAGTTGCAAGCCATATTTTTAGATTTGTATAAAACAGGCTTTTTTGACTTGTTTGTCTCTCTCTCTGTCCTTTATCCATTCCCTTCTGTGTCAGTGCTTGCAATTCTTCATTTTATTTCCGTCATTCTCTTCTCTTTGCAGTCGTAATTTACTCTCCGCCTTGCCGATAGAGATCTGTGAGATCTACTTAGAGGTCCTTATAGTCAGCAATAACAAGCTAGTGGCGTTACCCCCTGCTGTGGGGAAGATGAAGACATTAATGCATCTCGTAAGTAGCTCGTTATGAGTGGTCAGGTACTTTGCAGGCAGGCAGTGTTGTAGTCGAGACCTTCATGTCCGAGACCAAAACCAGCTCTTTCGAGACCGAGACCAGACTTCCGAGACCGAGACTTTTGCAGGCCGAGACCGAGACCGAGACCACAACTTCCGAGACCGAGACCGAGACCGAGACCGAGACCGAGACCGAGACCAAACATGAATAAAAATGTATGGTGTTGAAGCTGATTTCTCTCATGGAGTGTTGTGCCCTGCTTCAGATTAAAATGCTCAAAAAGATAACTTCCCATGGATGATAATTTGTGCTAATGACTCATATGGGAGATCATCTTATCCAAAAATTTAAAAAATCTATTTTTTTGGCTTTAACAAGGACCATTATCGTAAATTATGCAAGAAATTAAGTGCTCAATTATAAAGTCTCACACAGACGCAATCATCAATTAAATAATTCCAGAAGACTTGACGGTTATTATTACAACTCTGGTAAATAGTTGTGCTTTCAGACTTTTGACATGCCATACATTGTACGTACATGTACATATGGCACTGACAGGAAGATTGTAATTTCTCCTATTATTTGAATAAAAAAAATTGAACCTATTAGAATTGTTGATTATCCAGAATGGACAATGCAACTGGATTTTCTGCGAAATTGTTTATTGAAAGTTGTTTTTTTTAAGGAAGGCCTATCAATTTATTTTATATCTAAATTATTCAAAACACCATAAAGAAAAAAGTAAAATTGAACATTAATGAAAAATAATTTGATTGAGTCACCTACATTTTCATCCACAACACATACCCGACTATGTACGAACAAAGTTTCAAACCCAATTAGCTTTGTACTTCTCTAGATATCCTTTTATGTAATTATATAAAACTACCTAGTACATTCATGGAGAAATTACATGTAGGCCAATACTAAAAGCATGCGTTGTGTAAGCATTGAGCAAGAACGTCAAACCTATTTGCACACATAGAAATTAAGCACGCTTGTCGTTGGAATCCCATACCATGTGCACCAGTGAAATACATTGGCGGCGCACATCTGCGGGTACCAAAACTCAGAATAAACAAGCTGCATTGACTGGTCGTCATTCCAGCTTCAATCTAATTCTTCAGCATAAAACTTGTACTAAATATTTTTTACAAGCATTTGACAGGAAGAAAATTAAATGTGTATTTTTTCTCCTATCCTAAGGATGCAAGCTGTAATGAGTTAGACACATTACCGATGCAGATAGGGGAGATGGAATCATTGAAGGAACTCAATCTTAGGCGGAATCACCTCATCCATCTACCAGAAGGTTAGCAGTAGTTTTTTATAGGGAGGTAGAATTGGTTCTAGATTGATTAAAAGAAAGAAAGAAAGAAGGAAGGAATTTGGCATTGATATGATATGAATGGAATTGGGATATTCTGCCATTTGACTGCAATCCTACTGTCTGTATTTAGATTGAGAAGGTAACCCATACAAGCTGCTAAAAACACCTGCACTAGTAAGCAGAAAGTCCTGGGTTCGAATCCCAGTCATTTTTGTTTGGCTGGCTTTCTGCAAGCACTGGGTATAAAGTTCTAACACGAATAATCCTTCAAACAATCCACGAATAATCGTTGTTTGAATTAGTACAATATTATCTTTCCTTTACACCTTTCGGATTGTTGGTGGTAAAATTTCGCTTTACTGAGAGATAATGCAGTAAGATAACATTCTACATCTGACGTGGCATGGGTTCGAACCAAGAACCTCCTTCCTTGTAGTATTCGGCCTCTTAGTTTGGTACTTGATGGCTGGTTGGTACTGCGTTAGGCTGTAGGCAGCACACCGTCATGATGAAAGCCATCGAGGGCAGTTCGAATTCAACCTTGGTGATAACCCGTCTGAAATGACATTGTTGTTGCAGAAATCAGTCGGCTGAAGTTAATAATGCTAGATGTCTCCTGCAACAAGATCAGCTTCATCCCTCCTTCGTATCGTCACATTAAGACGCTAGACGTCCTAAAACTAGAGCATAATCCACTGGAAGTGCCACCCGCACAGGTAATCAAGCCGTCATCAATCAATTCCTAACTCTCTATTTAATTGATCGTTCCAACACCCTTCCTCATTGTGTGCTATGTATTCTCGTATCTTTGACAACGACCTCTTACACAGCAATTGTTCGTTTACCGGTAGGTCTGTACAAGGGGGAAGGTCCACATTTTCAAGTATCTCAACGATGTCGCCACTAAAGATGAGAAGAGAAGTCGCCTGGAACAGAACGAGAGACTATCAAGACGGTCTTACAACAATGCCAAGTATGTCACTTTGCCACCATCTTGGTCTAGTTTCTGGAATGTGTGGTTAACATTGCTGCACAATTTGCATCGTAGACTCGGTGCCAGCCTGTTTTTGTATGAATATGATACTTTTTCAAGACTGTTATACCAAAGTCGTACTGGATGACAGTTCTCAAAACGTAGGAAGGATGTTGCGGAGGCTTCTCCCAATGGAGTTTACCGGGATTTGTTTCAATGTTCCCAGAAGACAATGTAGTCCGTTTTTGCATCCATTGTACAGAATTATTTGAGCGTCAAATTTGGGTCTCAGGGATTTGATATAATTCCCTATACTTATGACATATGAGTACATGTAGAATAATTTGTGAAGTTAGCCCTCATAGTAGGTTGACATTGCGTTGGAGAGAGCCATTGATAGAACAGAAATTAGTTTGGTTTCATTTTTAGTTGGATTGTGTCTTGAGTGTCACACTCTCACTGCTTTGAGCCTAAGCCTTATGTGTAGTTTAGCCAGTAGAAAACCTTCATATTTCTCCCATCAAAAGAATTATTGTTTTAAAGAAATGCACCATAATTAACCCCCCCCCTTCCCCAACCACCACTTCAACCCAACTGATCCCAATGTTTGGATCATAAATTGTGTCTGAGAATGGTACCGTTAAACTTACCTTTCCGTTTCCAAGATGCAGCTATTTGATTTGATTTGTGTTTTGAGATCTGTACACAGAAAATAGTTGGGGAAGATGGGAGGGAGTTTTTTCCATTAGCAATCTACCTGCAGATGCTTCTTTGTTGCTGATTGTTTTGCTCACATATGATCAACATCACTTTTTTTTTTGTATTCTTTTGCAAGCAAAACCAAGGAATAATCCTGACATGCGGAAACAACTCTCTTCGTCACCATCCTAAAGACTAAGAAATGTTTGAGTGACAGACTCAAATCAAATTCCATTTGTCGTTATGCCTTTGTTGAGCTGAAAGTTTTTAGTTGGATTACACTTCCACATTCATTTCAAAGCTTGCTGCGATTGTAGACAGTTTGGTTAATCACAGACAATTCCCTGCAAATCCTTCATCACATTCTTGTTTGCATAAAGCATGGAGTGCCTCCTAATGGATTGGGGTGTTGGAGAGAAATCACTCACGATTGAAAAAGAATTGATGATTGACCCAAAAAAAAAGCACAATTCCTGTCAATTTGAGTTCTTGAATCTGATGCCCTCACTAATGACTAACCCATCCACCGTGCCTAGATATACTTGGCTAACGACTCATGAAGCAGCTACGCGTTTCGGCACCACACACACCAACCACCAGGATACCAGCCAAACGGGGAACCAGTCGGTGGTTCTCAGCCCATCTACGCTCACTGCCCAGTATTCTAAGGGGTCCGAAGGCACTAATGGCTCGCCTAGGTATTTTGGTTTTGTACTTGCCGTTCATTGTGTAGGTTTTGTGATGAGTAGAATAGCGTAGCCAATGAGCATGAGGAATGCTGGGGAGGGGTGGTGCAAGTGTGGAGGAGGTGAATCAGGTTGCTCTGTTCACAAAGATTTAACTCACAACTTGATGTCATCTGATGCTTTTCAAGTGCATGAACCGGACGTTTTGCCTGATGGGCCTAGACACTTTTTTTATGTAGTGGGCGCTGTACTTCATTGATTGAATTCTGATTCATTGCTTGAATTGGCTATCAATATCAGTTGCTCATCAGGTCACTGTATGTAGCTGCTATCCTGCATGATCATATTCTGCATGATATAGTTACATGTGTTATTAGTTGGGTTCATAGCCTATACATTTTTTATACATAATATAGCTGATTTGACATTTGACATTATTGACACAAATTTTGAGCAAGTTCAAAAACGGAAAATTGGTTATCCAGAGGTTGATTTGTGATGTACCTTAGACCTGTGCAATATAATCCTAGTGTGAACAATAGTTTGTCCAATTATTGTGCCACTTGTCTCCTTCGCTTGTCAGTTTAGTACAACAAAGCAAAAAAGCAGTCTGTCATGAGCCAATGTGGCCCATCAGGCCGGCGTTTATATCTGATTTCAGTAGCATGAAATGACTGAGAATATTTCTATTTCCCCTGGACGGGATGCTAGTCCATCGCAGGTTACTCCCCAGCTAATGCCGGTACCCATTTATACTCCTGGGTGGAGAGAAGCAAGTGGGGATGAAGTGGCATGCCCAAGGACACAACATATGGCCAGTAGCTGGATTCGAACCCTGACCCTCTGATCATGGGTCACAAATCATAACCACTAGACCACACACTCCCCTTAGTTCAGTACAACAAATTTATGTCGCTATTGATGACCAGTGTGACCATGTCCTGTGGGCTGGTTCTAGATAGTCGGCAAGACATGGTTGACCAGCCAGCATTCCTGCAAAGTCAGTTCAACAATTGTCAACAATAGACAACTATAATCCCTGATCAAAATTGCTCATTACTTGAGGTATGTTGGTTGTGTTACATGAATAATAGTACACAGGTTACCATGGATATTTTGTTGAACTAGGTGTTAATTAACAAATTAATGGACATGTAGTCTACTGGTACTGAAAAGGATGTTTCTCGGTTTTCTCTATAATTATAAAATTGTAGGCATGTTTCAAAATCACATTATTTGTAAACTTCTTATTTTTGCCTGCCAATATCTTATTGATACTAGCAGAGGGCGCAACCTAATCTTTGTTAGTGACACATCGCACATGTTCATGTGCATGACATTTTCTTTAGAACTGCGTCTGGTTGACAAAAATCTTTGTCGCAATGATTTTCATTTATTTTTACCATTTCTTTTACCACCCCTTTTATTTCAGAAGCTCCACCCTCACCCCCCAGTCCTCCATTGATTCTGACTCCAGTCATTCCACCTTGTGTAATGGTGACCCTAGGTAGTACAATGGATCCATTATAAGCAGTTTGCATGTGACGTCATTTCTCAATGGCAGCCATATTGGATTGAAGACTTTCAGAGGCGTATTGGGTTTGGGATGGATATGTTGAAAACAACTGATTCAGTTGAAATAAAGCTTTTTTTGGAAGTGGCCCAAATAGCAAAAAAAAAATCTGAAAAAAAAAATCCTCATGAACTATTAAATCATCGTCTCCAGCTTTTGTGTTTGCACCAGGTTCAACTGTACTACTAATAAGTTTTAGCTCAAAAGTATTATATTACAAAATATTTGAAAGTTTATTACAGGACTCCATAGTTTGTTTGCAACTTCTTGCCAAGACCTGTCTCCTAATCCATTATGGCCGCCTTGTGTCATCCGCAACATATGGCTGGATTGTCAGTGTCGATATTGTGTGTTTGTCAACTTATATTTTGTTCGCACTTTGTTCACACTGTGGTCACTTTTAGCATGTCATTGAGGGAAATGAAAAGGGGAAATTGCATGTATGTCTGAAACATGCATTCGTCATAGGATTTCCTTGTAATAGTAGAACAATATCATTTTTCAAATTGCAACATTATCATTTTAAGACTAAAGAGAGATTACTGTTTGTAGTTTCCTGCAAAATATGGTTTTTTTCATCTTTGATTCCTAAAATGGTTGCTCATTTATCATTCTTTGCTTTGTGTAGAACTTCACTTTTGTTGTAACGAGATCATCCAATCTACATGAACAACTAATTTTTTTTTTTCATTTACTGTAGTTCAAGTCACAGAGAGTATTACAAATCACCCCCCAAGGTTGCTAGTAGCTCTGTTTCCATAACTGGGCAACTCCTGATAATGAAAAAGTTCTTAATGATGAGGGAATTCAGAGAATACTCATTGAGAAACAAGTATGAATTGGTTCAGGCTGATCCATTGGCTGAAAAGTTTGATCAAAGATATTGAATTCCTCAGGTAGCGTGTAAGCAGGCAGCGGCAGGCACGACACAGCATGCTCCTTCCCAGTTACCTAAACACACGTGTTCCCCACCTTCCTCCCCCACCATCACCATCACCAAATGTTTCTGTTTCAGCCTCCTTACACTGTTTGTTTAATTCATTATGAATGTATTTGTTTGAAGATTAAGATAAATTCATTATAAACCCTCCCTCTCTCGGTGCCAAAATGGAGCCAACTACCCTACCTATCAAAACCTATCGAGTGACAGGTTGAAACACACAAGCTGTTGGAGAGGAAGGTTTTAGGTTTTTTGATAGGTTATGATAGTTATAACAGTAGGAGGGTTGATTGTGTCTTGTGTAAATTTGTTAATTTTTGTGTGTTTCACTTCTCCATGAAATGGCATACACATAAAATTAAAAGTAAAAAAATTTAGCAGATTTTCCTATTTTTATTTGCAAGAGCAAAAACATCCCCCGTGAAAAAGAAAGTAAAAAAATAAAAAAATGAAATAAATATTAATAAGGACTAAAATATAACATGCAATGGGAAAATAGGTGCAAAACAGGTAAAAGTAGTGAAATAATCCTTACCATAAACAAGCTTGACCCATTGCTTATTTGACATTAGCTGCCAACACCATGAATATTTCTACTAAAAAATCAAAAGAATGTAACCTCATGGCATGGCCAGGCGAACGACCTCATTATTTGTATGCGTGCTAATAATACACAGTCGTTGCTTCAGAAATGCTTGTCATAATATACATGTGTTGAATTCCGAGTGTTTAAACTCATTTAAAGGCACTGTCTTGTATGTTTCAAAGTTTGTTCCAACTGTGACATTGCCCTCCTCACCAAGTTACATCCAGTTTCTGAGCATTCAATTTGATTGATACCCATGAGCTTGTGTGACTCAAAAACTCCCGTTGAAGATGTTTGATACAACACACACACAATACTGGAGGAGTTAGTTCTGTCAAGTGGGTCTATGGCTCCCGTCAATTAAAAAAAAAGTCAAGTTTGAATCGTGTCTTTCTTTAGACCATCCTTTAGATTGATTAATTCTCAACTTCCTTGTTTGTTTTTTTGCTGTCTGTAGCGTTGCGGAAGATTTTGCATTCTGGAATGCTAAGATCGGGGAGTTGAGACGAGGCACGCTGACCGCGGACTCTGGTTACATCGACGGAGACAAGAGATGGTCTGCTACAGAGGTAATTTAGTTCAGTTAAAAACAGAACCATTCTTAGAGTGAACAATGAAAATTGACCAGAGCGGGATTAAAACTTGTGATAATTAGGCTGGTGCTCTACCAACTGAGCGGTGCAGCAATTTTTGGGTGGTCTCCCCACTTGTGACTAACACCCCATGAAAAAGTTGATAATTTGAGAGACTACCGATATAGTGCTTGATAGCTCAGTTGGTAAACCACCAGTGTGGTAATCCAGAGGTCACAGGTTCAGTTACGTCTTTAGTCACTTTTCTTGAGTCACCCAGACCATGTCCCTTGTTTATTTTAATTGATTGTGAGTACACAATGCCTTCGATTAAAAACCTTGCATATATTACAGTTTCAGTTTTTAGGTTGCATATCTCCTTTCCAAATCTTTCCTATTCACAGCCGTCCAATGACGATGAAGAGGCTAGAATCCTCGCTGAACGAGCCAATCAGCAGAAGGAACACCGCCAGCAGCGAGAAGAGCTCCTCAACCAGTCGCTTAGCAACTCCTTTGGTGCCGACAACGAGGGCGACATTGATTACATCGACACAGGGGACAGCATGGACGACGGGGAGATCACGCCGACGCAGACGGAACCAGATGAGTTTACCAAGGTGAATCCACATAAAGTATGTATCAGTTGTTCAATTTGGATTGCGCATGGCATGCTGGGATACTTGTTCAGCTTGCTGATGACGATGACCTGTTTGACGGCTTTTTTTGCGGTTGATGTGATCCATTTGGTAAGATGTATTTTACTTGAAGTGTTTATAGATTTTTCTAAACAATGCTCTTAACCCCTTGAGTAAGGTTATTTACAGGAGACGCCTGGGTGTCGCGCTGGCTCTATCAGCCAAGCGAAACGGACACAATGTGTTTGTGCAGTCAAGCGTAACATACACAATAATCCAACAATGGATTGAAACTGCACAAATAGCGGCAAATGGCGTCATACGGCCTGGTGCCACTGTTTTTTGTGCCATTTTGCGTCATCCGTACGCAAGGGGTTAAGTGCATCAAATCAGACCAACGGTAATGCAAGATAAAATGCAGATTTATTACAAAAGGAAAGGAAATATCAAAAGGCGATTTATGTCTTGTTTTCGTGTCTGTTACAAATAAAATATTTAAAGGAAATTGTTGTTTTGGAGAAGTTGAAAATATTTCTAGAAGGATTTGCTCATTTTTGAGAATCTTGAAAGGCAACCTTTTGCAGCGTTTTTATAGAAAACCAGTTATTGCATGGAAATCTGTTGTTGCCTTGAAAAAGCATGCTTTAGACCATGAAATCATGAATTAAAAACTAAAGTATTTTTTCTGTGAATTTTGCAGAAATCATAAGATAAAGACTTCATACGCAGTTACATATTGAAATTAGAGTTTCTTTGGAAATTAAACAAATTCAATATTTTGAATGGTCGATCTAAACCGTTCATTCAAGTTTCTTTGGTATTTGATAAGCAATGCCGATTAACCAAGTTGAACTAGATAATCAAGTCCTTTCACACAGTCATTTTATTATTTTTTTTAACGTAAGAAACATGAATGTTTCTGTTGTTTTTGCTGTACTTTAACCGTACTTGATAGGTCCACTTGACAGTAACTTTCCAAACCTGTGTGACAAACCCCTTCAGAATTGTTTAACACTCACCGTTCAATCCCTGCTGACAATTTGTGTGAAAAGATTTCTCCTCTTGTAGTTTGTGTTTCTTAAGTAATAAAGAGTTGGAGCTCATTGTAATTGTTAAACTGCTACTAGGTCTTTACCCAGTGGTGACCAAAGGAAAGTGGCTTCAGTTTTTATCTTACAACTCATAGTGTGAAGTTACTGGTAGATCGATTGGTCTGCAATACCAAGATGGGCTGTTTAAATGAGTGTAGAATTGTGCATCTTGGTTTGTGTTATTTGAGAAGGGGATAAAGGTAAGGAAATACTGTACATGTACTTGCAAGGTATAAAATCATGATCAATCTTTTACCATTTCCCTGCCTGTCCTCACCTCCCCACTTTCCACCCCACCCCACCCCACCCCATCCCACCCCACACATCCCCACACATCTGCACACACATTGGTATATATGGGGTACATCCATTGTAGACATTACTGTCCTTCCTTTGTTCTCCTTTGTCCCCATTGAAATCTCAAAACCCATAGTGTTAACTCTGTGGGGTAGGTCGATTTCTAAAGACGAGCCTGTGGGGTAGAATTGTCCCCATTGTTACCCTTTCTTATACCTACCCCATATCTACCCCTATGTACGTACACCCCACCCCACCCCATTCCATTCCATTGTTCCTTCCTCTAATGATCTCATCCTACCCCACCCCACCCCACCCCACCCCACCCCACCCCACCCCACCCCACCCCACCCCACCCCACCCCACCCCACCCCACCCCACCCCACCCCACCCCACCCCACCCCACCCCACCAATAAATTGTTTGGGTCACCTAGCATGTTGCATCATGAGCGATTCTTGAGTGAAGCCTGTTGCAATACTGAAGATGCTCAAGTTTCACACTCTCAGTTATGATATTACTGATGACGAGAACATTTCCACATGCTCATTGAAGATAAATTGAATGAAAAGATAAATGAACATGTAAATGGGATATAATTTCCCCAAGCACGAAGATTCGGGCATTTTGTGGCAATTCGTAGGGTTCTATCTCTTTATAAAAATAAACTCCATCACCCTGTCCCTAAAAAACAGCAGCAGCAGCAGCAGTTATACCACAATGATGGAAGTTTGTTTATCAACTGCTTACAGAATCTCTTGGTTTTTTTAATCAAGCATGATTGACTCCCCTATAAGTTGGTTAGGCCTCATTTCAAACGTTCTCTCACATTGTGAAATCTTAGAATTATTTGCCCCCATATTTAGAACTTCAGCACACATGCTTGTTGCCTTTGCTCGCCTACCCCCTCCCCACCTGCCCCAGCTTCAACAGAACCAACAATGCAGCCAATAAACCTTTCCCTATACATCTTGCTTACCACAGGCTCTGACGAGACAAAAAGCAATCTACGAGGATCAGAAGACGAAGGCGCGGGATGAACGAGTCCGCATGGAGCAGGAGGAGAGACGTTGGCAGCTGGAGGAAGAACGTTGGAAGGCGGAGAGGAGACGCGAAGCTGAGCAGGAGAGGTACAGGAGGTCATCGCCCTCCGGGAGTCTACTATCGGTCCACTCCAACGGGACGACCACCAGCAGAGGAGGGGAAAGGTGAGCCCTTTGGTAAACTCTAGTAAAGTCTTGTCCGATTGACATGCTGTCTTGCACGTATTGCTCATTTGAACGAGGGCCTTTTTCATGATGTTGCTGCGTAACTCTTGAGAGAATAGAACAATGTTCAACTGAGTTGGCTTGAGTACTGTTCGAAGATGAACATTTGTTGGAGTACAGATGTTTAATTTAGATACCTCATTGATTTTTGTCACTCTCAAAAAGAAGTGTGTCACATGCATATGTTCATAATCAAAGCTTTAACAAAATTGAGGATCTATAATGTAAGTCGGAGAAAAGCATTCCTGTCCGATGTTAAAAAGAAAATCCTAGTTGTCACTTTTTTATCAAAAATTCAGACCTCTGGGTAAAGTTCCCTGGAACGTAGTGAACCAAACCCAGATCCAGTATAGACCATTCTTCTGTTTGTAAACTCTGGAAACTACATATATTTATTGTTAACGTCACTTTGTTGATATTGTCTGCATCGTGATTTGCCAACCATGGTTTGTAAAACGACATTCCAAACGAAAGGTCTATAATGAACAGCACACTGAGCATCGTTTTGGTGGAAATAGATTTGTTCATTTCCTGTACTCCAACAAATAGATGTTTTGGGAAACCAGCCTTGAGGTAAGCAATGTATATTTATTATGAGCTAAGCAGTCGAGCTAAGCAATTCATGAGATCTTTCTGAAGCAAGAACCTCCTGTTGCCTGTACGCATTGTGATTGTGTTCTGATAGATTATTTTGCTTAGAATTGTTGTTACTTGTGTACTTGCTGTCGCTTGCTTGTCTGCAATGTCACTATTGACAGATCATGGTTAGCATGCCCCATGTGTGATTGTGTAATCTCCCCTTGCAGAGATAAACTGATACCGTGTTATCCTTTTATTGTTAAAAGGAAGAGATTTTGTCAGAAAGCTCATAAATCTCTTTTGAAAAGACCCCTTAACAATTTGGGGTTGATAAAATATAAGCTATTTGGCCAAATACCAAGTCTACATTTTTTTTGAGGGCTTGGAACTAAAGCAATGAATGTGCCAATTTTTAATTTTTTTTTGCTTTGAAAGACTTATTTTCCCTTATCAGACAAATAGAGGTCAACTTTGATTTACTGCATTACGCAATTTTGAAAATGATTTAGTCTACCATCCATTTCCCTTTGGGAGGGGTTGGACTTGGCCTATTTTCTCATAACCCACAGATCTGTCCCTTGACATAACTGATTGTTTGCATGCTTGTTTGTTTGTCTGCTTGTCTCCCCCCCCCCCATGCATTTCTCTGTCGCCCCCTTTCCCATGCCTCTAGGAACCAGAAACCCAGACCTCTATCATCCTCGTCTTTTAGTGAGTGTCTTCAGAGACCAACCACCCTGGAGATGTAAGTTGGACCCCCATGCTTCTTGTGTGTTTTGCACCCCCCCCCATCCCACATCCTTTCCCTTTGTTCTTAGGGAGGATTTAGAATGTACCAAGTGGTTTTGTAGTTGAGCTTTGAGAATTTTTTTAAAGTTTCGTGAGTCAAATCGCAAGTGCTGTAAAAATTCCCAATCTGAAACTGGAGCAAGCAGGAAGAGCTTTCTCAAACCCTACAAATCCATTTGTTAACCTACAAATCCCCTTGTTAACCTACAAATCCCCTGATAACCAACAGATCCCTTTGTTAACCTACAAATCCCTTTGTTAACCTACAAATCCCCTTGTTAACCTACAAATCCCCTGATAACCAACAGATCCCCTTGTTAACCTACAAATCCCCTGATAACCAACAGATCCCCTTGTTAACCTACAAATCCCCTGATAACCAACAGATCCCTTTGTTAACCTACAAATCCCCTTGTTAACCTACAAATCCCCTTGGTAACCAACAATCCCTTTTATTAACCCTAACTCCCTACATCATTTCCCCCCCCCCCATGTAACCTGAATCCTCCAACATCCTCTGATTTCAAAGTGTTAAAACTCCATATAACCTGAATCCTCCAAAATCCTCTTATGGGGACCATAGCATGAATCCTCCAAAATCCTCCAGGTTTATTTTGCATACCCCTAGTAACCTTAATCCTCCAAAATCCTCATGTATCACATTGAGCCTGATAACCTGGATCCTCCATATTCCTGCAGGGGCAAAAAACCCTAGTGACCTCAATCCTGCAAAATCCTCCGATGCATCAACTTCCAAGTGCCCTCAATCCTCCAAATTCCTCCATTTTGCAAAGAGGGTTTTTGAGGATTTGGGAAGGTTAGGGTTAATCTACAAATCCCTTTGATTAACCTACAAATCCCTTGAGGTAGATTTTTATTCCTCCCGTTTTTTCCCTCCACTCTTAGAACCGCACTTTCTGTACTCCTGTCAATCCACGTGACTTTGACTGCATTTTGCACATAGCTTGCATGTAAAGTCAGACATTTTGGAATGAAAATGACAAATTTGGTTTTAAAGCCTTGATTTTAAAGAGTGTAATACCTTTCTTGAGAATTCATACAAATTAAAGCAAAGTTGTTGAGGTCAAGGAAGTCGGTACAAAGGCAGAAACTTATCAAAGAACATTGCTCCTCAAATTTAAGAAGTAATTTCATGTTGCTCCAGTTAATTTTTATTTTATTTACTATTTGAGTGGCCCACCTCCATCCAAGTGCACTTTCACCCACCTTTACTTATCTCTTTATCTGCATGCCACCGTACAGGAGATGATATCTGTGGATTTTCTCTTTTATTTGTAATTATTTCTGCTTAGTTGTACATGTAGCTTGTGTGGCAGCGAGATACCTACACCTAGTTCTCATACCTTATTTTACAATAAGTGCTATTACAAGACGTAACACATCCCTCTACATAAACAAATATAAAATTAAATGTCTTCCCATTAAAACAATACCTGTTATGTCAAATCCATACATGCACAGTTTTATGTTCCCTTCTCTAATGTAGGTGTGATTCCTTCCCAATGCTTACACTTTTTTAGATGTGTTTAGCTTGCTCAGTCCATCCCAGCCCTTCCTGATTCTAGCATTGTAGTGCTATTATGGACCTGCATTGGTTTTACAAAACGAGACATCATAATCAAAATTGCCCATTTTTATCACTGAATTAAAAATGAAAATTGTAAAGATTTGAAAATTCTGGGGGTTTTCAGAAACTTTTTTTTTTTGAAAATCAAAGCTGAAATTATAATTAAAAAAGAGATTTATTCATCTTGAATTGTTTCTGCAAGAACAAATTTCTGACATAAAGGGAAAAATCTTCCTGAAACGTGTTGCGCAAGTACAATTTAATGTTGGCATTGGGACACACCCCAATATTATGGTTTGCTTAAAATATATTGGGGAAAGGCAGTTGTTAAATTGTTGTCGTGGTGTTGTTCTTGGTGTGGCCAAGTTATTGTTGTTTCTGAGGTGCCAACATTAGCTTTCATTTGAGAAACAAATCAAAACATGAAATCTGTAAGAGCACTGTCACGTCATCTTTCAGTTCCCGGCATAAGAGACAGCAAAGACGAGCTACGGTTAACGTTACGGACAATATCAGGTCCAACAGTGTAGACAGAAATTCTTACAAGTAAGCACGCCCCCTTCTTCTTCTCCCTATAACACTTTGCCACCGCCCCCCTCCTTGGCTTAACACTGTAGTGTCTTGGCTCTTGGGTGACGGGTCTCTGATATGTTAATGTTTTAAATACTCTAGTTGCAAGGGGAAAAGTCTTCTTTGTTGAGAGTTCTGTCAATTGAATGCTACTTGAGGCTTTATCTGTCGTAAATCCGACATGATATGATGAGGAGCAAAAATGTGTCTCGCAGGCTGATACTGTTTGGAGTTGAAGTCACTGTAAAAAAGGTGCACACCACTGATCTCTATATAAAAATCTGGATTGCGCTTTGGCCGTTCAAGTTATAGACGGCCGTCCGCCACATTACCACTCCATCCATAGCCGTATCCCCAAACGTAACGCGAACGTATAGGCCTAGAGGCGTCACAATGTTTATTTTGGATGTTCCACACATGCGCGCGCGCGTGCACGCACGGTTATTTAGAAATAACCAATCAGCGTTGGAAATGGGGAGTGGAAATATGGCGGCTGCTGGCGACATCTGTGCGTAAAGCGCGCAGCGGCCAATGCGCAATCCAGATTTTTATACATGGAGATCAGTGGCGCACACCTATATAATGCTGCAGCCATCTTGGTCTGGTTTCTAAAGGCGGTACAGTGTTATGGTGCTTATTCGTAGGCAAAAATTGTCACCAGTCTATATTTTTGCCCAGTCTCACTACAGTCTTTTAGAATTGCGTAGATGAAAGCACAAAAATCTGCAGTGCAAAAAGCTCTGCGAGCTATTCTTGTCCTTTACGTCTGTGTGGTTTTCAGACTTGTAATCAAAGAAATTCAAGATTATCGCTGGGTGAAAAGGTCTGGCTCATAGACGCTGATTGGCGCGATTGAGAGCCTGCATCATGAGTAATCTGAGATTCAATTCTGTGCATTTTTTTATGCTTGTTTGCATGTCTAGCTGTTTTTGCACGATATAATTGCTAAAATTGCATTTAAAGATTTGGAGTAAAAAAATAGGCAGTTGATATTCAGTGTGTTTTTTTTTATTCCCACTTTGGAAAGAAACAACAATCTGTAAAAAAAACTTATGAAAGATTCTGTAGTTTACCCTCACATGGACTTTTAACCAAAACTGTAAATTTTTACTACAAATATTGTCCGACATTTCCTTACAATGACCTTAGCAGTAGGTCATCATCTAGTCACTCCAGTACCCTTCCCAATGGTCGGCTACCATCGGCCACCGATAACAGCCACAGGCAGTTGAAACATACCGATAAGATAACATCATCATCATCAACATCTCTTGTCTCGACACGAGATAGTGGGATATCACAGAGTCGACACGAGGCACAGCTAGCCAGGAGGCGGCAAGAGGAAGAGAAAGCACGGAATAAGCAGATTCAGAAAGATGCCTTGAGGAACTTTGTACAGGTGAGGGTAAACAACAGGAGTAAGACCAGAAGATGGACACATGACAATGCTAAAAGCACAAGTGCTTCTAAAGTCATTGGACTTTCTTGGTTAATCTACCGCTAACTTCCTGTAGAGTAACAGAATTGTTAAGTTAACGTTGCCTCAATGTAAAACTGACATGGAGCACGGTAGTCTTCCGTAGTTGTCAACTATTTATCCCTGCAGGCAACCCATTGACTCATTTTTCTTATTTTCATCTGTTTAGAGTCGGAATTCCACGTCATCGCTGGGCTCCCCAGAGCAGGATCCCCAGAGAGAGCGAAGTCCGGCGAGTGCCAAGTCGCCCCAACCCCCCGCCACATACAGTGGATCGGCTTTTGGCAGCATCAAGCCCAGATCGGGTAAGTCCTGTGGACCATTCCATTTTGAATTTCAGGGAAGATTGCGTTGGCCTTCCTACCTAAATTCATTTTGCAAACCTGGGTGTGCTATGACAAAACCGATACCCATGGTATGGGCTTTTGTATGTCTAGAAAGTATGCATTTATTTATGGTGTACACCAATGTCTAGTCTTCTTTAACACTAACCCCCAAGGGTGCATGCAAAATCATATTAAAATTTGAGGATTTGGGACTGTTAGGGTTAAAAAGCTTTGATCACATGCAGATTGCAGACGATGATAATAAACATTATTTCCCTGCACTCAGATTTTAATCTTACACAAAAAATGACTCCTTTTCCCGATCCGCCCTTGCATTGTTTTAGAATCAACATATAACAATTATGCAACAAAATAATGTCCCTCTGACTAAGTAAAAGCAATACAGTTATGCCCCAAATTATTCATACCCATGCCAAATTTGGGGTATTGTGAATCATTTTATTTATTATTTCTACTTTTATGCTAATGATGTGAAACCAAAATATATGTAGATTTGTATATGCCAACTATAAGTCATTAAGTAAAGCCTAAGTTCTATGTATGAGAGAAAAGCAAACTACCAGATTTTTCATAGGGTATGAATAATTTGGGGCATAACTGTACATCACAAAATGCTGTTATTTTGTTTCTGAAGAACTTGATTTACAAATTGAACTTGACATGAGTTAATAAGGTAGTTCTAGCACCCACCACTCAAATACATGCATTTATCTCCCCTTATTTATCCCCATATTTCCCCTTATACCCTCATCTCCCCTCTCCGTCACTCCCCCAGCTTTCAGCATTGGCGGCGGTAAGCCCCAAGGGGAGGTCCAGCCCAACTTTACGGTCAAGCGAGAGAAGAACAAATACCGCGAGGAGATGGACCGCATTGAGCAGCTCAGAAAGGTTAGTTGCATATAACCCAGGCACAATCTAAGCAGATTTTCAAGCAGATCAGTTATTTCCTCAAAAACATATTTATTTGCAAAGTATTTTGAAGATATTATGTCCGTGCTTGGTGGGCATGACACCCCACAAAATAAATGTTCATATAATTTGCTAATTTGTTGGCATTAGATGAGCTTTTAATGAGACATCTCACAAAAAGTATCTCTCCCCCCCCCCCCCCCCATAATACATTATAATAAGTTTCACATTTAGAATTATGAGTTAGACACTTCTTCATGCATAGCATTTAACAGTATGTTATGGAAAAACCAAACAGAGTGCAGTGTAATGAGTACTTTTTCTTTCAAAAGTAGTTTCGTCCATAATTCTTTAGTAGGCAAAATTCATTTAATTGAAATTTTCAGTTTAGACCACAGACTGGGCATTTTTCCTAATTTCCGGATTCATGAATAATTATGAATAATTTCCTTGTCTGCGTTACGCAGATGTGCATTTGGAGCAACATTAAAAATTTCCAACTCTAGTTTTCTTATGTAAAAGAACATTCTCTATGAGCACTCTTTAACAACCATCCAATGACCTCCAATTAGTATTTTGGTTCAGTTTTTCCTGTACAACTTGTAACAATTTTCCACTTGATATTTTTTCCCCCGTCTAATAACTCCATTCCGTATTCATCTCCCCCTCTGTGTTTCGTGGGTGATATCTGTATTTGGCTGTGGGTCGGTTATTGTCGTCGTTTACGTGTTCAGTTAAAACCCAACTGGATGAGCAGTTACCGATCCGTGTCGGACATAAACACAATAGATAATATGACGAAGGTGAGTTCCGACGAACAATTTAACCTCTGTGGTCGATGTGTTGCGCTTTGGCCGTGCATGAAATATCGTCAGGCAC
Source organism: Hippasteria phrygiana (assembly GCA_037893225.1). NCBI lineage: Eukaryota > Metazoa > Echinodermata > Asteroidea > Valvatida > Goniasteridae > Hippasteria > Hippasteria phrygiana. The sequence continues at coordinate 21,523 of JAZGUH010000242.1, forward strand.
CCGGCATGAGCTAAGATGATTGATTAATGAAAACACCCACAAAGCTAAAGGCAGGGGTTGGTCTTTTAAATTGTCTTCTCTTGAAAGCCTCTTCCATGTACATTGCTGGACATATAGCCTATGTACTCATACAGTGCTTGTAGAATATTTTGAGAAGGTCCGAGGAATATTAAAAGCATAACATCCATACTGCAAGCCACCACACAGTCTTTACCTCAGTTGAAAAACAGAACCAAACCAATTTGGACCCCATATTAATTTAGTTGGAAGCCAAAGTGATCTAAGGTTTCTGGTTCCAAGTCAAGATCATTCAGTTAGGAGTGACCTGGTTTTCATCTCGGCAAGATTATTTAGTTTATTGATCTTCAGTTGTTCCAGATGTTTTAAGTTAAAGTGAAATTTCGGCCACCAAACCACGGACGCTTTTGGTTGTCTTTACAATTAAAAAATAAAGTTTGATATAATGTTAATATTTTTTTTCATCCAAGTAACACCACAAGAATTTTGTCAAAGGGGTTTCCAAATTAAAAATTTAGGTGTAGATGTGATTTTTGCTTTCTCTTTTATTTGGCTTAATTTTCAAAAGTTTTGTGCGTGAAGAGCACAACTTTTGATGAATTGTTTTATTGAGTTCCATCATACTGTGGTAGCTTCTAGTTGCTATGATTCTGGTTGTATTTTTTAAAATAAATTTTTATTTTTCTATTTTTATTAATTTGTATTACATTCCGATTTATTTCAGTGGTGTTACCTTTTCAAAATGAAGCAGTGCTAGTGGTCTGAAATTGTTGGATTTCTTTTGGGTAGCATTGTCACTGAAGTCAGTCATGAGTATTAATGGAGAATAACCATTGTTAGCTTATTGTCGTTTTTTTGGTTTTGCATTAATTTCGACAATGAATAACATGCATATATGTTAGTGTATTATATTTTGCCATAACTGTGTGTTCATAATGATACTGCATGTTTTGTGTACAACTGGTTTATAAATTCTAACTAATTACCAGAACAAACATTCTATGTAGTCCCAGAGCATCTTTTACCCTTTACCAAGTAACTTCAGTGTTCCAAGAGTCATGGAAAATTTAAAGCTATCATGGAAAGTCATGGAAAAGAAATAGAATTTCATTATATTTGTGACCCAACCCAACAAAATGAGTCACAAGTCGCCAGGGTTACTTTTGAGTTACAGGCCCTTAAACATGACTTATACTGTGGAAATCAATAGGAACTGTCAAGGTTTTCACCCACAATGTCCATATTCATCAGGATGTCAAACTGAGTAATAATTCAGATTGAAGAGCCAAGTACGCTCTATCCAATGCAAGTAAAAAACTAACAAGTCAAAAAATGACCTTAAGACTCATTTCGTAGGATACGGTCACATTTTACAAAAGTCATGTAAAATTTATATTCCAAGAAAAATGTCGTGGAAAAGTCATGGAGTCTTGCACGAACCACACATGATGCATCATATTTGGCTATGGCAGTCTTCCAGTTTGCATTCCCGTTTACTATTCCTCATGATGCATGTATGTGGCCCCTATAGACTAATCCAATTAGCAAAATTAGAAGCCATCTTTGGGTACCCAATCGGGCGGTACTGCGCTCGTGCGCGCGTCATACGCGTTCTTACTTTTGAGGCGCGTGTTTACTTTGGCAATGAGTGCGCGCGTATGACGAGCGCGCGTGTATGGACCGCTCGATTTTTCTACCCAAAGATGGCTTCTAATTCTGCTCGTCGGATTTGTCTATACTTGGTGCATGTTCAGTGCAACATTCAGGTGTTCTTGTGTTGCTCAGTGGTCTTGTGTCAAACAGGAAGTTTTCAATGTGATGACTGGCCAGTGTATTGTAACTAGACTCCTAAGATGTAAAAATTGGTCATGGAAAACCCTTAATTGTGTTCTGGAAAGTCATGGAAAAGTCATGGAATTTCATTTGAACCCTAACCCTCCAGGGCATATTTGCTAGAACCCTGCCAGACGCGTCAGATTGCATACTTTGTCACATTGACTTGTGTGGAGAGTGCAGCAAAGTGGAGCTGTCACCACAGATGCACTGTGCTGCGTCTGGCAGGTTTAGGGTTAAGATTTCTGTGGGAATCCTGTAACTTGAAACATTAAAGCATAAATTACATTTTGATTCAATTATTATGATTCAGTCGGAATACAGAATTGTAGTAACTACTCTTCGTGGTGACACCAAATGTTCTCATAGAGGTAGAGTGGGACACCCCCTTCCATCTGCAATTTTAGATCACTTTCTGAACAAAACAAAAAAGAAAAAGCAAAACAAAACAAAAACGTCAATAAATTCAATTGATTAGAAAAAACTTAAACGGTAAAATCAAACAAAAACAATTTACATGATGTGAAGTTTTGTTTTATACGTAGCATATTTTAATAAAATGGAATAAGTTCTTCATGAAGCAATAATGAAAGCAATACCTTTATGGAAGTGCCGTGGCCTAGTGGTTTGGCACATTGGTCTGTGGGTAATTCTGCAGGTTGTGGGTTCGAGCCTAGTCCTGGGCTATAGCACTTCTACGCTACGTAGAGGCACTATTAATGCCTTGTAGTGGACTAGTTACCTATCCTGACCCTATTCATACTGTGAAGAGATTAGTTTGTCTTGTTTCAGTGTGAGGGGGGCTGGTTCTTCCACATATTCCTCTGTAGCCCACACCTTGAGTGCCTAGGGCTTGTGATAGGCGATTTGCATACATTTTTTTTCTTCAAAATTGCGATCCACATTGCTGACTACATTGTGAGACAATGGATAAGTATTGATAAATTTTGAATGTTCGTCGTGAGTTCGCATGTAAAAGAAACTTAGGATCTTGGTCCCAGGGTTATACATGCGAGTCCCACCTCTTCATTAGATTGTCAGTAACTCAGTATTGTTGGAAGTCCTGGGGCTGAGACGAGAAATCTGCCAGGATAAAACATCACCATGTCTCTTGTTTTGTATCCCATAGTGCATTGAGACGAGGTTAAAGGTCAACCTACCAGATGATATACCAGCTGCTTTGGAGGATGGGGTCGTTCTGTGCCATTTTATGAATAACGTGTTTCCCCATGCAGTGCCCACTATCCATGTACCATCACCAGCTGTGGTAAGCATTAGTTCATCTACAGTTAGGGGTTAGGGGGGGGGGGGGGGTAGGGGGGCGTAGAAGTAGAAACAGGACCAGTTCCACTGAAAGGCCTTAAATTATGAATACATGTAGCTTGTTTTTCAAGAAGGGGCCGTATTTTGTTTTTCAAGAAGGGGCCGGGACAGTAGAAGGGGAAGGGGCAATGAGAATCGTTACTTTTATGGGTTGTTTGTAATTCTGAATTGTTTGAATTTTTGTTCCTAGCCTAAGTTGTCATCAGCCAAATGTAGGAGGAATGTTGACAATTTCCTGAAGGCGTGTTCCACGGCGGGGGTGCCTAAGGTGAGTAGAGTACATCATGATTAGAGTCACTGTCTGGGGGATAGCTAATAGGCTTGGACGAATCCGTGTGGGAGTCGACTTTACTCCCGATAGGTCAATTGATGGTATACAGAAAGTGGCACAAGAGGGTGCAGTTTTGAGTAGTAGACCCAGGTTTATCCAGTTCAGTTAATATGACAAGATAACCATTTGGAAAATGAATTTACTAGTGAATTATTGGTGGTTCCGATAGTGGAAGATAGAGGTTCAATTTCATGGAATTTGTAACGCTGGATTCTGTGCTTGTGGCCAGTGATTCTGTGCTAACCGAGCTAGTTAAGAAATTCTGCGATAACCCCACAAGGGATATGTATGTAAGCACAAGCCAACATTTCTTGCTAATCCTCTGAAATGTGCTGAGCAGAATTTTCTGCTAGAGTTAACAGTGATTGTACAGCAGGCAAAGCCATTATAAACCCCCATGCCTCCAGCTGTTATTGATGGGACGCTGGTGTGCCAAGCCTAAACGAAAACAATAGGCACCACACCGAATAGAGTATGGTCCTATTCATTTATTCATCACACTTGGAGCTCACTTTCGTGTGAATGAAAGATTTGTTCGAAAAAAGCTCCATCTATTCATTACACTCCCGGTCAAGAACAATATAGTTGAAACATGAATGGATTGAGTACGCACAGGAATGCGCCTTTAGATGTCCACCAACCAGGTGGTCTTTTTCAAACCACTGCTACAGACTAATCTGGCGACCAAAATTAGAAGCATTTACTGCGGTGGCGAGGCGCACGGGCTCGATGCAGCTTCGACCAATAGGGTGTTTACAACTTGCCAAAATGCGCACGCGAATCAAATGAAAGAACGTGGGCAGCCTGCACGGACGCGAGCGCGGCACCACTGTAAAAATGGCATCGGCGAATTCCTGTATAACCATAGTCCATACTCAAGATGTTCAAAGGGGCAGTAGCTAATACTCTAAGCAAGACAAATTATCGGTAGCAGTTACCGTTAAGCCTGTTCGGTATTCCAACTCTCTCGGGGGAAAAACGTTGCAGATAAATGCACACAAGGCTATGGGGGGACGTGGGAACCGAATCTGCATTCTGTGCAATTTTTCGTGCAATCGAAAAGACGATGGAAACTTTTGTTCGAACAAAGGTTTGGACACACAAGACACCTGAAAACACTTCACTGTCCAAACATTTTTTGAAAAATGTTACTTCAGAAACACGACGATCTCTTCAAATTTGCTGGTACCCGCTATGCTTTTGCACGCATACGATGAAATGTTTCTCCCGAAAGAACAATTTTCAAATCTTGATGTGCACATGCGCAGTTGGAATACCGAACTGGCTTATTGCAACCAAGTACATCTAACCAAAGGTCCATCATCTTGCCACCTCTAGTGTAATAATATGTAAACTTGGTGAAAATGACCTGTCATTGTATTATTTTCCCTTAGGAAAAACTCTGCACTGCCGGCGATATTTTGGAAGGCAAGGGGCTAGTCAAAGTAGCTGCAACCGTTCAGTCGTTGCTTGCTAATAACCCATCTCAACACAAACTGTCATCGGAGGTATGATCTTGCGGCAGACTTGGTATTATTTTTTTTATTTCTTTGGTTGTGCCAACAGATAATTTCCCCCATTCCTTCATTTTGTTGGACAAAGTTTCACTTATTGCTTGATTAGGTGAGGTTTTGCCATATCGTAAAAGCACAAATATTTCCTTAAATGTGGGGATGAGTGTTGTACGTAAAGATGTACTGTCTGTGCTTTTTTTTTTTTTTTTCATTCCAAAACAAAATTGTTTAAATTGCTATTTTCTTGCAATACAAAGGTTGTTCACCTTCTAATAAGACATTAAAAAAAAAAAATCAGCCCCTGTTTAATTATCAAATAATTGCTTCACAAATATCAAATTATTTTACAATGTGTTAATTTGTTGAAGATCACAGACAGTATATCTTTGAAGGGTTAAAATTTCATGAACTTGTCAATGTCAATGAAAGTATTTTGCAGTTTGTCTCTGTGGCAAGATGTCACGATCTTTTAAAAATTGTAACGTGTGGAATATGTAAATACAGTTCCCAAGGAGGAGGGAAACTTTTCAACCATTGCAAGACTCCCGAGAAAACAATGTTTTCATTGTAAATCCGAAGCTTTGCTCTGTAAGTTAGTCATTCCAAATAGACGTGGAATTTACACTGGCAATTATTCTGATATCCGTCTTTTTGTTGTTGTGACTTTGGCGAGGTTGGCTGATTTGAATCACGTTGATTTAATCACTGATTTAAATCATGATTTAAATCAAATGATTTTCTTTTTAAGTCTTATTTAAAGTTTTTATTTTAGTAAAAATAAATTAGGGTTGGTTGATTTAAATCAGGTTGATTTAAATTTGCCAACCCTGAATTTAGTGCTCTTAAATGTACTTGTAGATTTTTTTTTTTTTAATTCCTGTTCCTTGAACGTCTGGGACCATCTATGATAAATAGTTTGTTTTATTCCCCGTCATGTTGGTACAAAGCAACTTAAATTTTGGTTTTCTTGTAAGAAAATTTTGCAAATGGTAAGACAAAGTATAATGACATTTTCTGAGCTCAAACTTTCAAAAGTTCCTGGTTTACAGTTTATTTGAGAAAGGTATTTTTATTCCTGATTGGACTGGGAGTGTTGAAATATAACACGTTGATTACCGTGTTCCTTTGTATTGGTTTAACGTTTAGAGAAAGATTTTGCATATCCCCTCTTATTTTATGGCACAGTTTTTGCTGATTTTTTTTTCTCAAAATGCTCTCTCTCATGATCATCTGGACTCATTTATGTTGGTCTTTTTTTTTTAAAGGCAAACATTTTAATTTCTAATTTTTTAATTTCCAATTTTTAAATTTCGTCTGAAAATCCAAGGTTCTTATTTGTAAAGTGTACATATTGCACAGGCCTTGTACAATGTAGAATACAAATATTTTTGTTTTGTCTATAGGTGCTATATTAAACTGCATATTTATACATGTATATGTTTCACTTGTTTTTCCCCCTTCATAATGGGTGTAGATATATCACATGCATACGGTAGAATCCTCTTGTCCGACTGTTTTTCCCCCTCAAGTTTGTATAAACGGTACGGCACTGTATATGATTGTAAATATACTTTTCATACTGTAAAACACAATCCTTAAGTGTGTGTACACTTGAATTTTGTTCTCATGTCCAGGACAATTTTGTCTGCGCTTATATAAAGAGGGTTGTGAACCTGTAATTATGTAAATTAATGTTGCCCGATTTGTCAGAAGTGTGGATGTGGGTGGAGCCATCACTGCCGATTTGCATCCCAATATGAATATGTAACAGTTTGTTTTGAATAAATGCATAATATGTTGCAGTATCATGAGCATGCCTTTAAGTAATTGTAACTTTTTATCATGAATTAAGTCAAATACGACAACAATATTGCACCTTTTAGTCTTTAATTTATGGCCATTGCTATAATTATATCAAGACACAGTTCTTACATGAAGTAGCCCAAAAGGTTTTAATTGGACAATCAACCTCATTTGCATTTAACAACTTTGAGAATTTACATTATTTGATGTATCAGAGGCTGCGGAATATTCATTTATAAAAGAATTAGAATAATAATTTGTTTTAATTTTTTGTTAATGATCATGCTTTTCCCTACAGACATTTTTCAGCATTTTTGTAGTCCAACAGGTCCTTTTGCCCTGTTGCTTTTAAGGAGCAAATCAGAAAGATGAAGTTAGTATTTTGGTACATGAAGTTACATAATGCACTAAGTATACTGTGCCCCACATGCGACAAAAATCCAAGTAAATTCTGTATAAAAGGTATGATGCAGTATAGACCTTTATCATGGTACAGCCATCTCGTTTTTCTCCTATTAAAATCAATGTAACCAAACCGAGGCTGGAAGGAAAAATAGTCTGGCACCTTCATTCAATAATTGGAATCACTATTCATAATTGCTAATGCATACAGGGAACGAGACAGATATGGCGACAGCATGATAAAGGTCTATTGGTAGAGCTGACGACACTGTTGCAGGCAGTGTTCATACTTAGTGTCATAAGCCAGTTCGGTATTTTAGCTGCGCATGTGCACAATGACATTTTATCCCGAATGACCCGCGTGACCCATGGAGGAAGGATATCCTTCCTCCATGCATGACCTAACACGCGCGTGTGAATGCAAAAGGTGGTCGCACAACGCGCACGTGTTAAATTCAATCAGAATGGGCGTTCGCGTATCACGGCGTGACATTACATCAGCAATTTTATCCCAAATAACCTTTGAGATACCGAACTGGCTTTATATTCAACATATACTCGCCTGAGCCGCGAGAAAATGGCATTCTGTTTTGGCAGCAATTTCGTGCACATTTGTTTGGGCTTACTTCGATTGTTGAAATGACAATAATTTTGGGAGGTCTTCAGATACAATTTTCTCACAGATGACAGAATTTAAACAGAAATATTTCTCTTGAGGATGGGTATTTGTTCCATCTTTATAAGCAGTAAGCTTCTAGAGTTAAACTTTTCATTTTATTTGCTCTTTACCAAAGCTGTGCATTGACCCTTTCTATTTCTATTTATTATTTGGCATAATAGAGCCGGGATAGCCCACGAAAGTCTCTCGACTTATTTCCAGTGAGGGCCCATGATAGAAGATGAGGAAGGAAGTTACAATTTTTCATGCCCAAATGATTTTTCTTGCACTGTTACAGATTGGGCTGGGGCTTTAAAAGTCCTGTTGGGCGTGAATGGGTTATTTTTTTTCTACACAAAGAAATACCTTCTCCATCAAGTATTATAAATGTAGTACTCATGGTCACAACATCATTAATAATGTATAGTGAGTTAACTCCATAAAATATTTTGAAATGACAAAATGGCATCGCACAATGCTAAATACATTTTGCTCAAGAAAAAGGTGTAAACGTTTTATTGAATAAGTTTTCCTTTTTTACAGGAAATGGAATTGCATGATTCATGAAAACATTTGATATTTTGGATTAATGAAAAATGTGGTGGTTTCAAAGGATTTGGTAATTTAACGCAAGTTGTGGATTTGCAGCACAGAATAATCCTTTGAAAACAAGTTTTGGAAAGCCAAATTGTATAGAAAAATGTTTTAAAAATGGGAAGTAAAAAAGGAATTGTTTACAGCATGTGTACAAGAGATTTACATAAATTGTATACAAGTGTAATCATTTTGTGTAAATATTTTTTTATTTATTATACTTAATGATAAAACAAACATGATTTCATGGGACTTTCCGCCCAAAATTACCATACATTACTTTGCCTCTCCAAAAATCTGTGAAGAAAGGGCAAAAACAATTAATGGAACGATACATGCCTCTGTTATGCTCATCTATAAACTGTCCGATAAATTAATTCATGTGTTAGGATTCTGCAGTCGTAAAAAAGAAAATAAATATTATCTTGAAATGTACTTAATACCAAAGACATCTTACCACATGCTGAGAGTTCAAATAGTTTTCAAAGTGAACAGAGACATCTGGCAGGAGCGGGATTGTTTGATGAGTTCAAATAATTAATAGCTGTGTATATGAACTTTTCATTTGTGGGATGTTGAAGGGAAGTCATGTTTTGGTGATAATAAAGACAGTCTTTGAGATACAGAAATGTTTATGAGTAATAAAAACGGGATAAACACTGTACATCAAGAAATGATAAATACTGAGGTTAAGTGTACTGTACACAATATTTCCCCAGGGATGGGGGTATAATTTACGACCTTGTCTCACCATGGTTAGTTCTATTTCCAATATGTCACACGTTTGTTGCTTTTCCACATATTGTGTCAATAGGGGTGAGGCTGGGGACTGTTCATTGGGCCTTGTAATGGGAAGTAATAAAGAGATTTGAAATGGTGTTAATTAAACTGATGAATAAATGTGTGGGGCTGCCGGCAATCACACACACTTGAAGTCGGAGTTCAAGCAATCTCATTTCATTTCACTTCAATTGTGTGGTTTTTTTTTCGCCATCCAACAATGCAAAACTTTGAACAGGTCAGTGGAACGATATTTCCTATCAAATACTAACCCCCAAATCAGCCCATTGCAACAATGACCAATCATGTAAAGTATCTCAATGACAAATATAAATATGTTCTACAAATTTCACCTCACAAAGTAATAGATAAGTTCTTCCAAGCCTTAACCCCCCCCCCCCCCCCAAAATAAAAAAAACAGCCTGAAGTAGAGGACAGGCGCAGCAGTACATAGATATCAGAAGAATATATTCTTCAGATATCAGAAGAATATATTCTTCTGATATCATGTGCTGCTGCTATCTTCTACTACTGCGCCATCTACTCTGCCACACCACTTCCTCTACTTAAATATTGCAATATTTATCAGATTTGCTTTCTGACACTCCTGCGGGTCTATAGAATCAATTTGAGGCAAATTTGACAATTTTAAATATTTGGTCGAAATTGACAAAAATGGCAAGGGGTAAGCCTTGCCGTTTTTGCAGGTGGGGAAAAAAGGTTGCCTTCAAAATTACAACAAAGATGGATACTTCAACCCTCTATTATCAGATGTCTGGGATCAACTTGGATTTTTTCATGAATATTGTATATTTCATATTTTCTCAAATTGTAGAAATATAAAAATAAATATATCGGATATGTTTCGATCACACTCAATTTTCTTATTTAATAGCTATGATTCTGTTCTTGTGATTTTGATTTCAGTGGAATAAATACAGAGTTACTTTTGAAACACGTAGACATACATAATATAGAAAACAAAACAAGTCAAGCCATTAAAACATCAAGGCTGGATATGAAATACGGGGCAAAATTTAGTGACATTAATGCACAATAAGGACAGTAATGTCAACATGACAATATCCTTTGATTGTGCAGATCAACAGGTCCACCCAAAATGTTGGTAAAATGCCATACATTTTATGGCACAGTATTACAACTTAACTAGACTTCTATGTCTGTTACAAGAACAGAACATAGGGCTTTTCCGCATTTTTTTATTACATCACTTGGAATTTTGCATAGGTTGTTCACATTTATATTTAAGTATATGTGACCAAACAAACGTTTAAAAAAAAGAACTTCGACATTTGCTTGTTCCGTGGAAGAGATACGGCTTAAAAGTTGGAAAATTTAAACAAAGCTATAAAATGGTGTGATCATGTCATCGTGACGTCACATCAATTTTCATCTGTAATGCTAGTTGGCCTACCAGCATACTAAGAATGGATGCAATCTTAAGTACAGTTCTCTAGATATAGGACCTTAAAATATGCACCTTATAAGATGATGTCATGTGACCCATGATGACGTCATCACGATGGCACTTGTCAAAGCAAATATTTGCAACATGGTCTTGGCCTATGTCAAGATTGAAGTCAATCTGATCAACGACAGTATACAATTTAAATAGCACAATGAAATTTGAAACATTTAAAAATTCATAGAAAATTAACCAATGATGTTATGACGTCACCTCAGATGTTACATGCTAGTGGCACTGTCTACCTACTCACCAATTTTTATGACGATCAGACATACCCTTATATGTGTTTCAAAAAAGCATATTTATGATGACGTCACACATTTTTTACTCTAATGTGAAAGAATATAGAAGCTAACAAAGCTATTACAAAAATAATTTTGAATTTAGCATGTTCTGTTGGTGAGATATGGCTTTAAAAAACTTTGAAGTTCAAAAACTTAAAAATTACTATAAAATCGTATGACGTCATCTTGATGTCACCTCAAGTTTCATCTATAACACAAGCTAGCCTACCAACATACCAGGTTTGAAGGAAATCGGACCTACCGTTCTCTAGATGTGGGTCCTTGAAAAACGCACCTTTAAGATGACGTCACGTGACCCGTGAAGTCATCATGACGTCACGTTTCGGCATACAATTTCAGCTTAGGGTCTTTGTTTGTGTTAAGTCTAATTAAGATCTGAGGTTGTTTAGTGACCAAAGTGCCACTTACAAAATTCATGTACAAAGTATACGAGATTTAGGATAGAACAAAACAATTCATAGAAAATCAGCCGATGACGTCATCATGACGTCACTTAGGATTTTACATGCTAGTGGCATTATCTACCTACCTAGTAATTTTTATGACGATCGGACATACCCTTATATGTGTTTCAAAAAGCACATTTTTTATGACATCATGATGACGTCATGATGACGTCACACATTTGTTTACATTTATGTAAAAGAATATAGGAGCTAACAAATCTATTACAAAAAGAATTTTGAATTTAGCATGTTTTCTTGATTAGATATGGCTTTAAGAAACTTTAAAATTCAAAAACTTAAACATTACTATAAAATCGTATGACGTCATCATCATGACATCACCTTAATTTTCATCTATAACACGTACTTGTCTACCACCATAGCAGGTTTGAATGCAATCGGACCTACGGTTCTCTAGATATGGGCCCTTGAAAAATGCACATTTAAGATGGCGTCACGTGACACGTGACACGTGATGACGTCATCATGACGTCACTCTTCGGCATATAATTTTAGTTGAGGGTCAATGTCTATGGTAAATATGATGACCGAAGTGCCCGCGACAATATTCGTGTACAAAGTCTATGAGATTTGGGATAGAACTAAAATAGAAGAACAAAAAAATTAGAAAAATTTCGGAAAAAGCCAAAAAGCAAAATAATAATTCGATTTTTAAATGACATTTACAGTATCTTTCAAACTCAATCAATTCATAATTTATCTGGGAGATTAACTGCGACTATTAATAATCTATAAGAGGTTATAAAATAAATTGATAATATTCCGGACATGTCAACGTTTTTCAACAGCGCTTTGCATACAATGACCACGGCATAGTATTACAAACTCGTGGTGGCGCATCCTGAATTACCCCTATTACCAATAAAACATGATAAAGACATACATGCAATTGTAGGCCTGTAATGCCTTTGCCAAACTAAGAATAGGTGGTCGAAACGTCCTGAATAATGAAATTGAGGCAATAAGTCTAATAAAATGATGCCAGACTTGTAACCCCCTTAATTTACCAAGAGCATCATAACTTTTGCATTGATAAAATTTAGGATGTCCTCATATTCACACAAACATTCTGTCTAGTTTGAAAGTACATGTACAGTGTATAAATGTACATCATTTCAAGATAAGAGTTATACATTCGGTGTAAATACTATACAGTTCTGTAATTACCATTAAGTTTAAGCAGGCTTTGCATTAGTTCTATATACAAATAAGGAGATACTTGTAAAACAAGAAATAGGCGCCAAGAATGCCTACAAATCACAATTTTAGAGAATATCACAAATCACAAAATTCATAGTGCCACATTTTCACACCCCCCTTGTATATGTCTATTATCTTGTCAACAAAGTAAATTTTTACCAAACATGATTATTTCTAAAATACTTTGAAGGTCTCTTAAATTACCGCTAACAACCTAGGGTGCATGCAAAATCATATTACAACAGAGGATTTGGGACTGTTAGGGCCAACTGAGTTTACTTTCATGATTTCTTAAACTTTGTTAGAAGTGTTGCAAATTGATTGAATTGTTTAAGTTTTCCTTTTTCGGGTTGTTCACATAATCAAACTTTGGTTAAAGAATGAAGTTACTGAATGTTGCAGGTTTTTTCTTTAGATTTCATGTTTGAGGACCTGGATGAAGTAGGTCTGGATTGTGGTACATGAGGCTGTTGGGATGGAGGCGATCTGGTTTGCTGTGGGGGGTAAAAGTTCTGAGGGTTGGTAGCACTGCTCCCTGCTGCTGAATAAGAGGATGACCTAGCTGTTCTTGGAGGAATGGTGGTTGTGGTAGAGCTTCGAGTTGCGAGGCTAGATGTATTGAAGGGGTTCACTGAGGATGTAGCAGGCTGTTGTAGACCATACAGCCTAGATGACCCAGATGAAGCAGGTCTGGATTGTGATATAATCGGCTGTTGGGATGGGAATGGTAGAGGTAGTGGACGAATAGTGGTTGTGGTAGAGCTTCGAGTTGCGAGGCTAGATGCATTATAGGTGTTCATTGTGGTTGTAACTGGTTGTCGTAGTCCAAAGCCAGTGGTACGAGCTGAAGGTGTGTTTTGTCTCACGCTGGGCTGTGTCTGCAGGTAGTTGGTAGTCTGTCTTGCTAGGGTCGTCTGGTAGCTGGACTTCTCTTTGTACGTGATCAGATATTCAGGGTACACCTGAGTTTTCTCAAAGACGACAAAAATTTTGGGATCAGCAATGTTATTGACGCAGGAGTCGTACGTGTCTCCGTGTGGGTTGGATCCATCTCTTGGGGGAGGTCTTGTGTAGTCTGATTGGCCGGTTGTATAGGTGCCTAACAGGACTTGGGCTACAAAGACGTAGTTGTGATTGAGATTATCAGCTTTGGTGTAGCTGTGGGCAAACACGGCATCACGTGCAAAGTAGCTACCTTTCCCATACCGGGTCCCCACATTGGTCCCGCTGAGTCGCCAGTCAAAGTTTTGACGGCAGATGGCATCAGCGTACGTGCTGCTCGTTGTCCCGTGAAACAGCTGCTTTTCAGAGACAGGTCTTCCCCCGTTTTTCTTTTTCATACGTTCTCTCATTCTGCCATAAAAGAATTAGGAAGAAACGTTTGTAAGACATACTTCATCAAATACTGTCAATGCATGCTAAAGTATCTTTAACCCTGCGGTGTGGCCAGGACAATACAGGGTATATACAAAAATGTCCCTCTTCCTTCAATCACTCAAATGTAACACCAATTCGACTACAACATATCATAACTACATCTGTTGGGCAAGTTCTGTCAAGATTTGAATGAAATTGATCCAATGGTTACATTTGCACTAGAAGGCAGGAGGTCGTGGGTTTGAGTCCCACCCGAGTGATTTTTTCCAAATAATCTCTCGGGACAACACAGTGTTTAGAAAATATGTCAGTGAAGGGCAAAACCCAATATGACGCAAATTCCATCTTATGAAAAAATTGTCCCAGCCGTGACAACAATCTTTTTTTGGTTACCAGTTTCCTCACTGAATTGTGCACTGGGTTTATCCAAATGTGGCCTCCTGCGCATCTGTTGTACGGTCATATTTTTGTAGTCACAGCACTGCCAAATACAGCAAGAGAAATAAATATTCATAACATACTTTGAGAAGTCTTCCCACAATTCCATGTTCTGTATCCTCTGGATGGAGACGATGGTTCCCTTGTCGTCCATGGTATCCCAAAACAAGTTAGCGATGTCCGTGTACTCTTTATTGGTGTAGTCTATTAGGGTGATCCGCTTCAATTCTGTCTGGGTACCCCGTTTATCCCATGATGTTGGTAGGACTACACCAACCGTTTGGGCTTGGTAAAGCTCTCTGTCGATAAAAAAAAAAAAGATCCAGCAAACTTAAGACGATAATGAAATTATGAAATAACATGAATATCAAACTGTACTTGATATCATTGGGTAATAGTTATCAGTCTGGGAAGTTGGCTCACAATACTCTGAAGAATCTCACTGAATTAATGTGTAAGCATTGACCGATTAAATAATTAAGCATCGATTATAACTTTAACCCTAACCGTCCCAAATCCACCGAAACCATGTTGAGTTGTATTTTGATGGGTTCAGGATTGTAGAGCCTTGGCACCATTGATGAGCTATGATGCCGCAATTTGTCCGAGTACAAAGAATGTGCCATATAGGTTTACTGTTGGATTTTGACAGATTGAGGACACTTCCTAGTACTAAAGTGCCACAGGGGTTAGGGTTAATCAATGTGAGCATCCTTCAACTTGGTCAAATGCAGGTTTCACCGGATAGGCTAACCGACAAGTGGGCTGAACTAAACTAAACTGAACTGAACAAAATCAAACGTACCTTGATAATCTCTTCCGCTCTGTCATGGTAACAAACTTGGGTCTCCGTTTTACTAGTCTGCATGTTCTATAACAAACATTGGTCTGCTGCATTGCAGTGAAGTCAAGTTTATAGGACTGATGTCCGGCAGTAAACTCAATGACTTGCTCACCACTCTTGCTTTCATAATCCAGAAACTTCTGTTCAATAGCGGCACTGTCTATGCCAGCTTGTATACCTTTAGCATTCTGAAAGAAAGAATCCACATTTCACTGGACACAGGAATGTAACAATTTCCACGGCATAAAAACAAACAATCTCAGAAAAATACAATTCTGCTTCATAAAAGGGCTAAAAGTTCCCAAACCCCTAACATTTTCATTCTTGAGCTTGAAATATAACTTTGATTCACTGTGCTTGCAGGACTTTAAAACTTAAATATACCATGCTATTTCAAACTTAAATATAACATACTATTGTGCCAATGCTACGTAAGTATTTCAATTGCACTAAAACAGTTGTAACAATGAATGCCATTTTGCTGTAGAACCGTCAAAGTGTGAACTCAAAATGGCCAAAAAACGTCATTTCATAGATGATATGATTCTCCTACCTGTTCAGAATAGACAATCCAATTTCCTGTTTCATCTTGCCAATACCAGATCCACTCGGTGCAAAATGCCTTTTCCCAGTTGCTCTTCAAGACACTGGAAGAGGTGGACAGGCGACGGATCCGAGTTTCTACCGTTGATCCATGCATCTGTCCTCTATCAAACTGTACATACTCTATACAAAAAGGTCCATTTCCACTGCAAAAAGAAAAGAAGCCATTACTATGGTGTTAAAATTTATCACTTTTATTAGAATTCACCACTGGTACATTACAAAACACATCACAGTAAAGATGTAAATATAGCTCAAAATGTGAACATTTGGAAAAATCATGAAGAAAAACAAAGAATACTTACAAAGTAGAAGTAATTGGCAGGATGGAACAGGCGATCAATTTGTTGAGAGCATTCTACCATGCATTTAGACTATTTCCCCTTTAAAAATTAAGACCCCCCCCCAACAAAAATGGTTCGCTGTGGGGATGAAGCATTGTCATGGGGGGGGGGGGGTTAAAGAAATTGGGACAGGGTGGGGATAGAAGGCTAGGAGGGGGGGAGGAAGTGAAGGATGATTCATATAAACATAATTAGTGAAATCTGTCAGTATCCAGTGAATCATCTAGCCGGAATCTATGCACACAAAATATAATGAGAAATATATCTCACGTTCTACTGCCATATTCATGTTTCGTCACATCACAGAGGGACTTCTCTACATCATCGTTCTCGGCGGGGGAAAAGTCCTGCCAGTCAGCTACCACTGATGTCGTGTCTAGGTACTGCCACTGGTACGGGTTTGGAAAGTGCCGCTTGTGGTTGTACTTATCATCCTTGAAAGTGCATTTTCCTCGGAGAAAATACGAGCAGATGTAAATAAATTCCTTCTGGTTGTAGCTGCTCTGGGTGTTGCTGTCTTTAGTTGAATCAGTGTGAAGCAGATGGTAGTCGGAGGGCTTGCTCATCTTTGGTCGGACGACTTGGGAACTTGCTTTTTGAGGAGCAACGCTTTCTTCAAATCCTGGCTCATCAAGATCACGGTAATGACTATTGTTGGCACTTTTTTCTTTTGGTCCGACAGCTTCTGGACTTTTGGATCCAGGACAAAGGTGAACTGATGCTTCTGGCTCTTTCTCTGGAATAAATTCTTCCCGAAGCTTCTTGAATAGGAGAGATTCTTGTGCACTTGGCTTCTCTGCAAGATCTGTTTTGACTTTCATTTGCTGTGGCTTCTTGGAATCTTGGGGAGCTGGGATTTCTGATGGAATAGAACGATGGGGCCTAACCTTCTGGGTTTTAGGATGGGCATTCTTTTGGCCTTCCTCATGATCACTAGAACTGCCCGTCACATTATCTGGTTCTTCACGCTTTGCGGAACCTTTACTGGCTTGGATGTCTTGCTGGACCGTACTGGGAACTTTATGGGATTGGACCTTGGATTGCTTGGGAGTGAGTGATTGTTTTGGTTCCTTCTGCTCTGCGGTAGCTGAGATCTGGTCCACTTGCTTGATATCAGCAACTCTTTATGGGAAAGCAAATTAAATACAAAACTATTGCAGGACTTCAGCAATCAGTGGACTGCTAAAAGATATACCATCCTCAACAAATTGGATATTTGTTCTTAAAACAAATTTCAGCGTAAAAAGCCTACTTTTGTCTACTTTGAGCATCTCCAACCCTCCAAAAGACTTCTATTCTTATTGCTGTCAGCACCTACACCACATAAAAGAGGCCTATGGGAACTGAATTAAGGTCGGGCTGCAAATAATTTGACATTCATACAGTATTTATTGAATGACTATAAATGTGGGTGCATTTTTCAAGTTTATTCAGCGTCTCAATGAAAAGTATATAACTTTTGTAGTTTGATGAAAAAGAAATATTGTGTGAAATGTGAAAAGAGCACGACCAGTATATCTTTAAGTGGAATAGCCAAAAATACATCCAACTCACTGAAAGAGGAGTTATCAAATCATAACTTAAGTAAACCAAAAGTTTCAAAAGTAGTATTGCAAGAGCATTCGATGGCCACTGATATGAACCTGCACATAACCGGCTTTGGAAAGTATTCCCTTTATGCACAATGAATGTGATTCTCCATGAATATCCAGTATGTACAAGCACTGCCTTGCAGGCCCAATTAGGCTACAAAAAGCATTCGTCCTGAAACTGCTACGGTCAGAAAGATCATTCAAACTTAGATTATAATACTGCAACATGACCATCTCTTGTAAATGTGCCATTTGTCTGAAAATGATTGACGTAAATACTTTCAGGGATGAAAAGTTTGCTTTGGAAAAGTCGAACCGTTAAAAACAAAATGGTAGGAGTAGTTTTATTGTCAATGATTTTCAGACAAATAGTGCATTTTTATGTACGTTATTTTCTACTTTTAACCCTAACAGTCCCAAATGATCTTTCCAGCCATAGCTATTTTTTAACCAATGCTTTTTCCGCCTCCTAGGCAATGGGTTCCTTTAAGATGAATCAATACTTGCCTCTGTACATCACGACAAGCTCGCCTTTCCTGATTCCACTTGGGCCTACGTGCCACCGGTTGTACCTGACCATAGTCTGTTGTCTGTTCCATACTGGTGAAGTCCAGTTGACACGTCCCCAGTGTTGTGTTGACTTCCAACTCATTTGATGCGTTGTTGTTCTTAAAATTCAGAAACTCCTTTTCAACTTTGGCACTGCTTGTTAAGAGTGACTCATCCGCGGGATTCGGCTGGAAACACAAGTTTGTCAATATATTTAAGCCCTTTTCTGGCAGGTAATTATTGTGCTGGTATCATAGTAGTATGCCAAGAGGGGCTGTGCGACCAAGCATAATGCAAACAATAGGCAACAAATGACTTAAGTATGCACAAGAATGCACGTATGGACAACAACCGGCCAGGTGGTCTTTTTATCAAACCATGACCATCGTCCGTATTCAAGAGGATAAGAAACTATGCACATGCTGGAAAGATATGTTGCCACGACTACTCATGGAGAGACTAAGTGGAAACTTTCTGCAGTGATATGAAGGATTTCTAAGGAGCCCATAGTACTGCAGAACTGACAATATGTTTTGGTCACAGGCAACCCATAAACACATTAGAAAATCAATGTGGATTCGTTCTTAAATGTAGTATAGAACATTTGCAAACATCAAAAAACCAAACTACCGAATTATTATGAAATGCCTTCCTTGACTGTAAGTAAAGTATCCTGTGAAATCATGGCACATGGTGTGCTGTCAAAGTGGAATTTTTGTATCAATTTCCAGCTATTGTCGGCCGACAATCATTGGAAATAGTCTAATTGCGCAACCTAATTATTCCCGGACGTCTATAAATTGTTCCGTTTTGCTGAAGCAGGGTCAGGGAACCACTCCAGACTACAAGAACAGCATTTTTCCCCTCCGTTTTCCCAGCATCTATGCACATAAAACTTTAAACAGGTCAGTGTAACAATATTCGCTACAAAATACTAATCCTCAAATCCATTCATTTTTGAAAATTACAGCAAAATGAAATGTTGTATACTACCTTTAAGCTACAGCAAAATGAAGGTTATTACCTGCCTTGAGTACGGCTTTGAGCCTCATCATTAGATGCTCCCATTGGCCTAATACTAGAATTGCGACTCTTAATTTGCATATAATTTTCAAGCTATCAGATGGAGGGATGTTCAAAATGTGACTTCCAGTCAAATAAGCTCGTACAACTTAAATAGCTACTAGCTGTGAGCTACAAACCTGCTATAGGAAGGCCTACTGTGCATATATGCAGAGTACCCCTTGGGTTATTAAACCAAATCTGATAAATTATTTGTATGTTAAGTTTATTATGAGGGTGTCTCTGGTTAGGTACATGCAAACTGCATTTGGAGAATGTCCACTTGTTTTCTTGCCATTACGTTCCAATTCCTATAAATTTGGTCAGCTGCTAACATTCTAGACTCCTCTGAACTCTTTTTTTTAACTCTTGGAGCTTTGGTACAAAGCTTAAATATACTTTCATAAAGAATAAAAATTTCTTGCTTATAGACAAAGAATGAATGAAATAACATTTATACAAACCGGGTACTCCATCCAGTTTTTCTTGTTGTCCTGCCAATACCATGTCCAATGTGTGCTGTGACCTTTCCACCGAGGTCTTGCTTGTACGTAAGAGAAAGTAGAAAGACGTCTCACATGCAAGACTCGGCCGAGCCTATCACTGATGCTGAAGGATTCCACACCAAATGTTATCGTCACCTCGTGCAAATCAGATTTCATGTTTTTCCCAGTACTGCATGTGCGACATGAATAAAAAAGAGCATATACTCTATTATGCATACCAATCTAAAATAAAAACACAAGATATCATTACCTACACTTACATCTATACTACTTTTTCTGTACAATTTAGTTTCCATTTACCGGTAATAGTAATTTGATTACATTTGTATGCATTTTTCTGTACATCAAAATGTGCTCATTATACCCTTATAGGCTGTAAAAGCTTCTACTTGTGTTTCTTGGGCGCGAACCCAGTGCTCTGTGAAATCTCCTGAGCTATCACTCAAGCAAGCATTGATCGATCGTGCAAAGAAGAGCTTTGCACAATTGACCGATCACACAAGGCAGGGTCGGCCGATGTTTGCATTTCATAAGTTATGTGGCATTTAAATACGGCAAGTAACAATATATATTATGCTTTAATTTCTAAATGCCCTTTAAGCAATAAACCAGGCCTGTTGATCGTTTTACAGAAATCTCACCATGCAAGAATAGGTCCACTGTACTCGCTATTCTTGACGTCACAGAACTTCTCCTCAATGTCATCATTCACCTTCCGAGTCAGATCAAGCCAGTCTGGCCAGCTGATGGTGTTTCGAATCTGCCACTGGTATGGACTTGAACAATGCCGGAAACCCTGGTGGTGGAAGGAAAACTTACAATGTCCAGTGGGATATAAAGAGCAGATCTTAAACAGTTTGTTCTGCTGGGGCTGCATTTGTTTGGTTGTTGATCGCTTATCGAGTTCATCCTCGATCTGTTTATCATTATTATCATTATCATTCTCATCATCGTTCCAACCATCATCCCCATAATTACTTTCTCCATCTTGCGTGGATGTATCATCCGCATCAGTTAAACTTAAGAGAAAATCCATCAATTTCTCTCGGTGCAATCTCTTGACCTCTTCCAAATTTTCTTTGGAGTCGGAAGACGGGTCAGAAGCGACTCTTTGTGGATCTCTGATTGTGGCAGCTAAGAGCTCTTTGAATTTCCTCAGCATCTGCCCGTCGAGGCGTTCAATCCCAAACCGTCTTTGAAACCAGGCCTGTGATTGGCTGGTAGACAGGTCATGTAAGAACTTGCAGTGGCGACCAGCTCTGCAAGACTGCAATATGTAGTGTCTAGTATAACGTCAATAAGAAAATCAACAAATTTGCTTTCAATATAATATCAGATTGGGAATAAATAGGAAAGGCTGGCGGCTTAATTAGCTCCAGATGTTTGCCCTTTTGAAACCCCCCCCCCCCCCAACAAATTCACTGACAAAACAAATTTATGTTTTCTCTCAAATTTGGTGGGTTAAAAATTCAATTATCCAAAGCAGAGATTTAATTATAGGGGTACTGCCTTTCAAGTGATTTTAGTATAAACCCCAAGTTTGGCAGTACGGGCAGAGAGGGGTTTTGCACCAAATTATAACTAATGGACTTGACAATATTACACAAACTGCATTCACATGATTCTATAATTAGGTCAATCATTGGATTGAATTGTTGGATGTCACAAAATCAATACCGGCAGACATGGAGAAAGTTACAATGGTCCCCTCTTTCGCAGCCATCTTTACGATACAGGTACGCTGTGCACAGCTTCAGCTCATGATGGTCAGCTGACTTAGTGGTCCTTGATCTTCTCTTGGCTCTAGCTCGTTTTTTGGGGTAGTTACGTGCCTCTGACATGGCTAGTAATGCAGATAAAAATTCCTCCCCCTAAATAGGAGATGTGGCAAACATTTTGTTTAATAAAATATAGGTAATCGGCATCATACAAGAGAAAGCTGATACCGATATACTGAGAATTCTTCAGTATCGACAATAACATAATTAACACTAAAATTGTGGCGATTGTGTAGTGTAGGGCCCCTTTTTTAGTTTTCATGAAATTAGAGTCAAGGGTATTTTTTTCTTATTCCAAAATGACTTTTTCAACCTAAAGCAGACTTCTCGTAATTCTACTGACATCTTTTTTGTAATTTTGAACAGTTTCAATTTTCTTACGCGCTTTACGGCAGTTGCCATGCAAACCAACGCAGTTTTGCGTGTTTACTGTGCGTCGCAGTGATCGCCATCTTTATTTTCCCATTGCGTTTTGTCGTCTTCATCGTCGCTTTACCCCAAAGTTTCCCTCAAAAACTAAAATGCTACCCTTTATCATTCTATGGCATACCTGTTGGTTTGTAACGTCGCTATAAACTAGGGTTATCTTCAAGCAAACTTGAATCCTCGATCCTGATTGGTCAATCCGTGGCAGCTGAGAGTGTGATAATAACCCATATTGCACGGCCCATATCACACTCCGTGTGTTGCACTGTTCTAATTCTGCGAATTGCGCGATACGCAAAACGCAGTGCTGCATAATTCATTGGTAATTCAAAAGCTGCGCGTTTGCGTCCCATGTGGATCGTCACGTCTGTTTCGACGCACCCTTGTTACGTTTTTCGGAACGCACCAGCAACTTGTCATGGCCCTTGTTCTTTGGATGCAAATAAAATCGGCAAATCTGACTGTTATTGATGCGTGCGTTTACGTGGTACGTTTTGTTTCGCGCACAGCACTGTGCGCGCGTGTTCCATCTTTACTGCGCGTCAAGTTTGGTTGAAGATAAATTCGTTATCCCACACGGTGGATTCCTGTACAAACGTATGGCCTTTTTGGTTTGCGAGCTCAAAGCCAGATAAGTTACGGCTCAATGAGATCAATACTAGCCACTACTTATTGTGACATAAAACAGTCGTCAACCAGTGGAATCGTGTGCACATGCGCCAAATGAAGCGATTGACCCCGACGTCACCGTGCGCAACAAAAAGTCTGGTCCCTGCTGGATGGTAATGTCTCTCCAGCCGTAGTACAGTACCGCAATGTACTACGGGGCACCGTGCGAAGATCTGCCGGCAAGGCCCGGCATCGCTCGCGAACCAAAAAGGCCATACGTTTGTACAGGAATCCACTTTTTTCATCGAATTTCTGGGGAATGACAGGTGCTATGCTTGCGGATTTTGGTGTAAAAGAGCATGTGTAAGTACTGAACAGGAAAACGATAACAAATCTTCCCGTCAATGGACTCCATGTCTTTTATCGACCAATAGACTGTTTTTTCAATGCAACAGAGCGTGGCGGTGTATACCGCCACGTTTGCGGGTCTACACACTCCCCTAATAATAAAACGCAACAGAACAATACAAAACAGAACGAGTCCCATGTGCGTGCAGCCTCTAATCGGACCAACACATCCGTTGTACCACTCACGAAACAGTCGCCGGCATAAACAAATTGTAGCGCGGTGCCTGCGGGCGCTGAGCATCAGGGTGACGTCATGCAAGGTGGAGGGGTCACGATTTGAACTCCAAGACAGCGAAAAGACATGTTCTGTGGGTGTCTCTGGGAATTAAACGGTAAATTTGATCATGGAACTCCACTTGTTCCGAAGGTGGCGTATCTAAGATGGCCGTTGTAAGAGTGAATTCTGATGTTTTTGTTGGGATTTTAGACGTATTTAATTAATGAATAGAAAATCGACATACACGTACTTGGACCCTACTATCGCCAGATCATGTCCAAATGTTAAAAAAGGCGATAAAGCCAAGGGTCCAAGTTACTCAGACTATAGCCTAAAGGTAATGATTACCCTGACTAGTTTTAGTCCGAGTAAATTGAACCCTCTATCGTCTTTTTTAACATTTGGACATGATCTGGCGATAGTAGGGTCCAATTAAGTCTGCAGTGGTCGTGCGGTGATTTTGAAAATACGTCACCCCTGCGCGGGCTCATGCACGCGCATGCGCGACAAGCCGTATGCCGGCGACTGTTTCACGTTCATTGTACCATTCATAAAACAGTCGTCGGGGATCACAGAGGTGACATCATAAGGTCGAGGGGTCACGATTTGAACTCCATGGCAGAGAAAAGACATGACTTACGGGTCTCTGCGAATTGAACGGTAAATTTCACTTTTTATCCGGATGGTAAGTGAACCTTAGTACCTCCATCTTAATCATGGAACTCCACTTGTTCCGCAGGTGGCGTATCTAGTATTTTGTTGGTTGTTTTAAGGGTTAAATCTGATGTTTTTGTTGGCAGTGGTTGGGATTTCAGACATATTTTCGAAATCACCGCACGACCACTACAGACTTACTTGGAGTTTTTTGGACCCTACTATAACTAGTTTGGCAATTCCAATAACCTAAAAGTGGATTATTTTTCCCTATAGAGAACTGGGCCCTACACTACACAATCGCCATAAAGTTGATACAGCCTTTATTTATACACAGGTACAGAATAACTTGAAAATTCCAGCTCTTGCTTCATGCATAGAGGATTCTTCCTCCATGGTTCATGTGAGCTGGAATTTTCAAGCAAATAAGGGTAATCGTTACCCGTTCCATATAACTAGAGAACAAAGGAGACAGTTTATGTTTCGGAACTTACCTCAATATTTTGCGATGATACAGGCAGGAAAAGTCACTCTGTGTGCTTGAAATCATCTAAAATAGTTCGCTAAGATATCATGTTGAATATGAGAAAGCTTAATTTTGTGGAAAGAGGGCAGGGTTTTGATTTATGAGGGAAATTATGGGGTAAAACGGCAACGTCTCTGACGCAAACAAAGGTAGGAAAGTCGCATTTTTTTTAAAAGTGCATTTTAAAAATTACAAGAAACATGAGTTAATCTGAAGAAAAAAAGACACCTTTAGCCTGCAAAAGTCACTTTGGTACTGTAAAGTCATCTGCAATAGTCAGTTTGGAATGGAACTCGTAAACAAAATAGATGTGTCCTAAACTCAAACTTGGTATACGATTACCCAAATTAGTACAGTTTTTTTTACAGGAAATGTTTCCTCAAAATCACCGAATTTTGTTTCTGAAGTAACCACTTACCACTGTAGGCTTACCGGCTGGTGTGGTAAAGTGTGGCTCCGTGTGGCTGCCGACTTTCGTTTTAGAACTTAGAACTAGAAGTGGTAATTTCACTACATTGGGAATCCCCAGTGTGAAAATTCTAACAATATTTGGAATTCGCTGCGGGTTGTTGCGTGCGGGGTATCCTTGCGTGCCATCGGGGAAGTCCCTTTTCCTCAAACATAGATAAGCCTCAGTCCCCCCGTCGACGCCACGGCATACATTGTGGAAAGAGGGAGGGGTCAGGGTTGGGGATGGGAGGGGTGCAGGGGGAAATTAAAGCTATACAGTGAGTTTTCAGTTGCCAAACATTAAGCACGTGAACACATAAACTTAATTAATTTTCCTTCGTATTGGCCTGATTTTTTTTCATTAGTTTCTGTTTATTTATTGTGCTTTAACCACACAAACTAGTTTAATACAGAGAGCTAATATTAAAAGAAAAGACGGATACGTTCACTAAAACATAAGTATTTGTAATGGAAACATGCTTCTCAAATTGACCGGATCACATTTTATTTCATAAATAAATTCATTTATATGTATTAAATGTGAATTATTAGTGTGATTATTTGCCGCTCAAAAATTGACCCCCCCTTTTTGAAATTTGTTGCTGTTCGTGACGTAGACCGAGGCATCGAAATTCATGGATCGACTCGATAGTCTGGACAGGTGTCCGGCCGTACACACTAGGTCTACACGTGCAATTTCGCAAGTTGCAACAACAACTAACATCGAACTTACCCTGATTTTCTCCCTTTTAGCGAAGGTTCCTCGGGGAATGGGCTGTTTAACTGCTTTCGCCTATATATCTTACTCACATCTGGGAAATTTGTTAGGATGGCAGTGGACTTGAGCATATTTTTAATGGTCATCCCAAAGGATTTGAAAATACCAGTATCGAAACACGACGGCTCAAAGTGGTCGCTACATAACGCTGAGAAGCTGCTGGGGCCGGACCACTTTGCTCTTGTCACCTTCACTTTCGCCGTCCAAATTCTCCTGTATTTCGCATCAGTTGGAAATAAATGAAGGCTTACTCCATCCGTCGTTTTGCTGCACCCAGCAGCCACACACCTTGTCGGCATGGCCGAAAAACCACTATATTTTGCTTAGATTTTGGACGAAGAATTTTCGCCTTACAATGTACACACAATGCATACCCGTGATGAATGGATGTGCCTCGATCTACGTCACACACTTATGTTAATGAGGGTCCCACTCAGGGGGCGGAGTAGCTTGGACAAACATTTTCAAAAATTGTTTTCTCATATTTAATATGGGAAATAATTGTCTTTGGACACAAAATATCATTGTCAAGATAATACTTTATTGTTTTAAGCAGAAATAATGCAATATTAATCCTAAATCATGTTTCCTTTACTCGACACAAAAAAATGCACAAATAATATAAAAAAATGTTCATGTATACTATTGCATTTCATCAATACTTTGGAATTTTAAATTCATTATTTCCTTGTGACTTGGATGACTGACGAAGCTCAAACTTTCACAGGTTATTTCCTGTATATATGTTGAATCACACTTGTACTACTTTTGATCCTAAATAACTGTGTTGTTTACCAATGGAATTAAACCAAAATTTCAGATCATTGGACATTGGAGGACGCCAAGTCGAAAGTGGCAGATTCTGAAAGTGAGTATTTTTTTCGTATGGTGTTTAAATCTCACCCTCTTGCACAAACCTGATGAAATTCGCTCCATAAAATTTGTCATGCCTTGTTTACATGATCTGAAATTTTGGTTTAATTCCATTGGTAAACAACACAGTTATTTAGGATCAAAAGTAGGACATGTTTTTTTTACACGTAGTATAAGTATGAACACTGCCCACAACTGTTGTCAGCTCTATCAATTAACAAGTTTGAATAATCACTGCATTATATCATCCATTTGCACATTTAACACAAGACTTTTGTCATAACAAGAAAATGTGTTTTGCCCAACAAAGTTTCCATTCGGCAATTTACCAGTATTTCAGTTGACATATACTTTAGAGCTGTGGCATACTGTCATTGTTCAATGCATATTTCAATAAGAAAAACAATTTCACTTCTTCTTTGAAAAAAGTTCAAGGAAAACTATACAAAACATAATGAAATAGGTACAACTTGACTGCTTTGAAATGATTTAAATTCATGCCACTACATGCAGGATTTGTAGGTATGATCTTAAGGGTCTTTGTCACGAGGCAATTTTTCAAAGCAACTTGGAGGCAACAAATTCGGTAGCAAAAAATAATTTTGTTGGACACCTTATCGACATTCTTAAGAAAATGATGTGAAAATTCGAATTTTCTTGTTGGAGATTGTCTGGAACTGATTGCCTGTAAATCGTCTCATGTGACATGGCCCTAAGACCTCTTTCAGGAGTTATTTTGAAGAAAACAATTTTCATTATTAAACTCAAACATACGTTGCCTTCTATAACAAGGTTAGATCACAGCCATATCAAAAATCTAACATTGAGATGGCATTGTGCTCGGTGGGTTTTAATATGTGCCAAACATTGTCACTCATCGCATGACTTTCGCATGGAAAGTTTATTGGATGGTGCAAGAATTTTGTTTTGGAGTGGATGGTGTGGTCTGTCTGTATGAAGTATTTCCAGTCTGCTGATTGGTAGAACTTGGTCTTGGTGGGGTCGTCTGGTGGCTGAACTTCTCTTTGTACGTGATCAGATATTCAGGGTACACCTGGGTTTTCTCAAACACGACAAAAATTTTGGGATCAGCAATGTCATTGATGCAGGAGTCGTACAGGTCTCCGTGTGGTTTGGATCTATCTCTTGGGGGAGGTCTTGTGTAGTCTGATTGGCCGGTTGTATAGTTGCCTACCAGGACTTGGGCTACAAAGACATAGCGGCGATTGAGATTATCAGCTTTGGTGTAGCTGTGGGCAAACACGGCATCACGTGCAAAGTAGCTACCTTTCCCATACCGGGTCCCCACATTGGACCCGCTGAGTCGCCAGTCAAAGTTTTGACGGCAGATGGCATCAGCGTACATGCTGCTCGTTGTCCCGTGAAACAGCTGCTTTTCAGAGACAGGTCTTCCCCCGTTTTTCTTTTTCATACGTTCTCTCATTCTGCCATAAAAGAATTAGGAAGAAACGTTTGTAAGACATACTTCATCAAATACTGTCAATGCATGCTAAAGTATCTTTAACCCTGCGGTGTGGCCATGACAATACAGGGTATATAAAAAAATGTCCCTCTTCCTTCAATCACTCAAATGTAACACCAATTCGACTACAACATATCATAACTACATCTGTTGGGCAAGTTCTGTCAAGATTTGAATGAAATTGATCCAATGGTTACATTTGCACTAGAAGGCAGGAGGTCATGGGTTCGAGTCCCACCCGAGTGATTTTTTCCAAATAATCTCTCGGGACAACACAGTGTTTAGAAAATACGTCAGTGAAGGGCAAAACCCAATATGACATAAAATCCATCTTATGAAAAATTTGTCCCAAGCCGTGACAAAAATCTTTTTTTAAAGCAGATCACAGCTCTGTCTCCACGTTTAATGATCTGTAAGGTTTTTGCTTTATTTGGGGCAATCTGTGTGAAAAATTCCAATTTGGTCAAATGTTTGTTACCAGTTTCCTCACTGAATTATCCAAATGTGGCCTCCTGCGCATCTGTTGTACGGTCATATTTTTGTAGTCACAGCACTGCCAAATACAGCAAGAGAAATAAATATTAATAACATACTTTGAGAAGTCTTCCCACAAATCCATGTTCTGTATCCTCTGGATGGAGACGATGGTTCCCTTGTCGTCCATGGTATCCCAAAACTTGTTAGCGATGACCAAGTACTCTCCATTGGTGTAGTCCAATAGGGTGATCCGCTTCAATTCTGTCTGGGTACCCTGTTTATCCCATGTTGTTGGCACGACTACACCAAGCGTTTGGGCTTGGTAAAGCTCTCTGTCGATAAAAAAAAGATCCAGCAAACTTAAGACGATAACGAAATTATGAAATAACATGAATATCAAACTGTACTTGATATCATTGGGTTAAATATCAGTCCTCATTGGGGCTCACAACACTCTGAAGAATCTCACTGAATTAATGTGTAAGTATTGACCGATTAAATAATTAAGCATGGATTATAACCTTAACCCTAACGGTCCCAAATCCGCCGAAATCCAACACCATGTTGAGTTGTATTTTGATGGGTTCAGGATTGTTGAGCCTTGGCACCATTGATGAGCTATGATGCCGCAATTTGTCCGAGTACAAAGAATGTGCCATTGGTTTACTGTTGGATTTTGACAGGTTGAGGACACTTCCTAGTACTAAAGTGCCACAGGGGTTAGGGTTAATCAATGTGAGCATCCTTCAACTTGGTCAAATGCAGGTTTCACTGGATAGGCTAACCGACAAGAGGGCTGAACTCAACTAAACTAAACTAAACTGAACTGAACAAAATCAAACGTACCTTGATAATCTCTTCCGCTCTGTCATGGTAACAAACTTGGGTCTCCTTTCTACTAGTCTGCATGTTCCATAACGAACATTGGTCTGCTGCATTGCAGTGAAGTCAAGTTTATAGGACTGATGTCCGGCAGTAAACTCAATGACTGGCTCACCCCTCTTGCTTTCATAATCCAGAAACTTCTGTTCAATAGCGGCACTGTCTATGCCAGCTTGTATACCTTTATCATTCTGGAAGAAAGAATCCACATTTCACTGGACACAGGAATGTAACAATTTTCACGGCATAAAAACAAACAATCTCAGGACAATACAATTCTGCTTCATAAAAGGGATAAAAGTTCCCAAACCCCTAACATTTTCATTCTTGAACTTGAAATATAACTTTGATTCACTGTGCTTGCAGGACTTTAAAACTTAAATATACCATGCTATTTAAAACTTAAATATAATATACTATTGTGCCAATGCTACGTAAGTATTTCAATTGCACTAAAACAGTTGTAACAATGAATGCCATTTTGCTGTAGAACCGTCAAAGTGTGAACTCAAAATGGCCAAAAAATGTCATTTCATAGATGATATGATTCTCCTACCTGTTCAGAATAGACAATCCAATTTCCTGTTTCATCTTGCCAATACCAGATCCACTCGGTGCAAAATGCCTTTTCCCAGTTGCTCTTCAAGACACTGGAAGAGGTGGACAGGCGACGGATCAGAGTTCCCACTGTTGATCCATGCATCTGTCCTCCATAAAACTGTACATACTCTATACAAAAAGGTCCATTTCCACTGCAAAAAGAAAAGAAGCCATTACTATGGTGTTAAAATTTATCACTTTTATTAGAATTCACCACTGGTACATTACAAAACACATCACAGTAAAGACATTTTAGCATAAAATTATATTGTCTAAATATAGCTCAAACTAGTATGAAAAGTTTGAAAAATATTGAAGAAAAAGCAAGAATACTTGCAAAATAGAAGGGATTCGCACGCGATCAATTTGTCAAGAGCCATTCTACCATTTAGACTATTTCCCCTTTAAAATTAAGACCCCCCCCCATTGGCAAGGGGGGGGGGGTTAAAGAAATTGGGACAGGGTGGGATAGAAGGCAGATTGAAGGAGTGGATAGGGAGTGATGAATGATTCACAAAAAAAACATGATTAGTGAAATCTATCAGTATCAAGTGAATCACCTAGACGGAATCTATGCATGCAAATTAAATGAGAAATGTATCTCACGTTAAACTGCCATGTTCACGTTTCGTCACATTACAAAAGGACCTCTCTACATCATCATTCTCAACTGGGGGAAAGTCCTGCCAGTCAGCTACCACTGATGTCATGTCTAGGTACTGCCATTGGTACGGGTTTGGAAAGTGCCGCTTGTGGTTGTACATATCATCCTTGAAAGTGCATCTCCCTCGGAGAAAATACGGGCAGATGTAAATAAATTCCTTCTGGTTGTGGCTGCGCTGGGTGTTGCTGTCTTTAGTTGAATCAGTGTGAAGGAGATGGTAGTCGGAGGGCTTGCTCATCTTTGGTCGGACGACTTGGGGACTTGCTTTATGAGGAGCAACGCTTTCTTCAAATCCTGGCTCATCAAGATCAAGGTAATGACAATTGTTGGCACTTTTTTCTTTTGGCCTGACAGCTTCTGGACTTTTGGATCGAGGACAAAAGTGAACTGATGCTTCTGGCTCTTTCTCTGGAATAAATTCTTCCCGAAGCTTCTTGAATAGGAGAGATTCTTGTGCACTTGGCTTCTCTGCAAGATCTGTTTTGACTTTCATTTGCTGTGGCTTCTTGGAATCTTGGGGAGCTGGGATTTCTGATGGAATAGAACGATGGGGCCTAACCTTCTGGGTTTTAGGATGGGCATTCCTTTGACCTTCCTCATGATCAGAACTGCCTGTCATATTATCTGGTTCTTCAGGCTTTGCAGAACCTTTACTGGCTTGGATGTCTTGCTGGACCGTACTGGGAACTTTATGGGATTGGACCTTGGATTGCTTGGGAGTGAGTGATTGTTTTGGTTCCTTCTGCTCTGCGGTAGTTGAGATCTGGTCCGCTTGCTTGATATCAGGATCCCTTTATGGGAAAGCAAATTAAATACAAAACTAAAACTATTGCAGGTCTTCAGCAATCAGTGGATTGCTTAAAGACATACTGTCCACGCTCCTCAACAAATTGGATATTTGTTCGTAAAAATTGAATTCAAACTGTTTTATTTAAGCAATAAAATACCTATTTGTAACTACTTTGGGCATCTCCAGCCCTCCAAAAAGACTTTTCTTCTTCACTGTTGTCAGCACCTACACCATACAAAAGAGGCCTGTGGGAACTGTCGGGCTAAATGTGGGTAAATAACTTGTTGCTAAAAAAGAAGACCTCGTTTTTAAAAGAAGAATATATTTTTTCAAAGTGAACAAAGAAAACTGGCAGGAGCGGGATTTGAACCTGCTACCTCCGGGTTACCATACCGGTGCTAAAAAATATATATATTGTGTGAAATGTGAAAATAGCACGGACAGTATATCTCTAAGTGGAATAGCAAATATTACATCCAACTCACTGTAAGAAGAGTTATCAAATCATAACAAATGTAAAGCAAATTTTCAAGTTTAAAAAGTTATATTGCTTGAACATTCACTTTTATACAACACCTGAATAAATCCCAGCCATCCGATTGGTGGATCGTCGATCACGTGCATTGAATTATTCGACCCATCACACGATGCGAACCCGCACCGCCCAAAACGTTCTATCACATGGTTCTATCAAACGGTGCGCGCGCATTGATAGAACCAAAAGAACTTCCCTAATTTCACGGTCACTAGGTGTGGCGCTACAATAGGGCTGTCATGCACACAACATGGCGGCCGAGTTTCCCGAACTGCCGCGGTTTGTTCTCCTGACAGACGACGAAATATTGGAACTCGTAGGCGATGCTGACGCTCCAAATACAAAGAGACAAATCAAATATGCAGTGAAACGATTAGATGAATTTGCAAGACACGCAGGAACAACAATTGAACAATTTTTTGTCGCGGTTTTATTCGGGACTGAGAAGGTAAACGGCACGTAGTAACGTTACACAAAGAAATCCATGCATGCAATCTGTCGGATTTATTCAGGCGTTGTATAAAACAAATAATGAATGTTTCACATTCGTGCAATGGTAAGAATAATTTCATGAGGTGACAGATGGCATGTTCCATTCCACGAGGCGAAGCCGAGTGGAATGGAACATGCCATCTGTCACCTCATGAAATTATTCTTACCATCACACTCATAAACATTCATTATTTGTATACTACTGTTTGTGGATAACAAGCTTATAAGAGCACGGCCTCTGATATGAATCTGCATATATCTGGCTTTGCAAAGTATTCCCTATATGCACAATGAATGTGATTCTCCATGAATATTAAGAATGAATGACTACAGGCACACGTTGCCTTGAAGGCACTTAAATGGGCAAAGCATTCATCTTAAAACTGCTATGGTCGGAAAGATCCTGTAGTATACAAATATTTACTGCTTCGAGTGGTGTAGTAAAACTCGCCTCGGGAAAATAGAATGCTCCATGGATCACCGACGGAGGCTAGCTTTACCACACCACGAGATAAAGGCAGTAAATATTTGTTTTATAACACCTCACCCACAGATTCTGCTTGATTTAAACATTTTTAACATTATTTAAATCTAAATATAGTTAAAATGGACTTCTATTTCAATACAAAATTAGTGGAAAAATTATTTGCTCTTTTTAAAACCACCCCTTAACGAAATGTTTGAACCCAGCTCTGTAGCGCTGGCACTTTGGAACAATACGTGTTACGCGCAACGCTCAACGCGCACAACCCCATGCATCTGCACACAAATGCTGCGCCATGTGTATAGTACTTTGGTTGCTAATGGTATAGTACTTTGGTTGCTACGGGTATAGTACTTTTGGCCGTGCACAGGAAGACAGCAAAAATAGAAAATGCCATGTGACTCGCTCTCGGCCAATCAAAACACTTAATCTGTGGATGAGGTGTTATAATTATAACTATCACAGCCTATCAAAAAATCTATCCACCAACTCTCACAGCTTGTGTGTGTTTCAACCTGTCACTTGATAGGGTAGCTGGCTCCATTTTGGCCCTGCGAGAGGGAGGGTTAAAATGTAGAATATAATAAGGTAACATCACCATTTGTCTGAAAATCATGGATGAAAATACTTTCGAGGATAAAGAGTTTGGTTTGGAAAAGTTGAACCATTGGAAACAAAGATGATGAGTATTTTTATTTTTTCGATGAATTTCAGACAAATGGCGAATTTTCAAGGGATTCTCATGTAAGTTAACAGTCCCGAATCCTCCACTTATAAGACTTTGCATGCACCCGGCCTAGGGGGGTTACGATTAATCATCTTTCCAACCATAGCTATTTTTGGACCAATGCTTTTTCAATGACTTTTTAGAGGAATGAATACTTGCCTCTGTACATCATGAGCTCGCCATTCCTGGTTCCATTTAGGCCTACGTGCCACCGGTTGTACCTGACCATGATATGTTATTTGTAACATACAGGTGAAGTCAAGTTGACACTTCCCTAGTACTGTGGTGACTTCCAGCTCATTCGATGCGTTGTTCTTAAAAATCAGAAACTCCTTTTCGACCATGGAACTGCTTGTTAAGAGTGACTCACCCCCAGGATTCGGCTAGAAACACAAGTTTTAAAATAAATTTAGGAAACTATGCACATGCTGGAAAGATATGTCGCCAGGACTACTCGTGGGCAGACTATAGGTGGACATTTTCTGGAAGGATATGAAGTATTTCCAAGGAATATGCAGTGCTGCAGAACTGACAATATGCTTTGGCCATAGACAACATCACATTATTCTCAGATAAACAAACAAATTGGAAAAATCAATGTGGATTCGTTAAGCTATTAATAGCAAAGTAAAGGTTACTCCTTCCTGGAGTATCATGCTTTGAGACTCATTAGACATGCAGTACTCCCATTGGTCTAATAGAATTGTGACTCTTCATTTGCATATAACTTTTAACCTATCAGAAGAAGGGATGTTCAAAATGTGACCAGCCAAAGAAGCTCGTACAACTTATACTGGCTCAGAGCAATACAAATAAAAAATAAAAAATAATACAAGCATTTGTAAAGCGCCATCTATCTATGTAGACATATTCCGAGGCGCTTGAAGAAAAGAAACTGTCCAGAACTCTACAAATAATTAAATATACATGTACATGTATGTATACTTGAAACAAAACCAGCAATCTAATTATAAGTTGAGTTAAACAGGAATGTTTTAAGAAGGCATTTGAAGGTATGTAAAGATTGACAGCTACGAATTTCCTGAGGCAAAGAGTTCCATAGAGTGGGCGCCGTAACTGAGAAGGCATAGTCCCCATACGATGTTCTAGTTCTTGGTGTCACAAGAAGATGTTTGTCAGATGACCTTAGGTGGCGATTAGGGGAATACTGGGTGAAGAGATCCTGCAGATATGTTGGTGCTATGTAGGATGGCCTGCTATGTAGGATCGATGGCCTGCTATGTGTACATACAGAGTATGTTATTAAAAACTATATAAGGGTGCCTCCGTATGCAAACCGCATTTGTAGAATTTCCACTTGTTTTCTTTCCATTATACTCCAATACCTGTAATTTTTGTCAGCTTCCAACATGTTTTTTTAGGTTGTAAATTCCAGACTTCCTGGAACTTTAAACTCCTAGAACTTTGGCACAGTTTAAATGTACTTTCATAAAGATTTCCTGCTTATATAGACAAAGAACGAACAAAATGAAATGTGTACAAACCGGGTACTCAATCCAGTTTTTCCCGTTGTCCTGCCAATACCATATCCAGTGTGTTTTGTGACATTTTAACCATGATCCTTGTCCATGAGAGACGGTAGAAAGACGTCTCACATCCAGGACTTGGCCGTGCTTATCACTGACGCTGAAGGCTTCCACACCAAATGATATCGTCACTAAGCGGAAAACACCGTCCATGTTTTTCCCAGTACTGCAAGCGTGACATGAATAAAGAGAGGGCACTCTATCATGCATATCAATCTAAAAGACAACTTATTGACAACTTAAAACCACAAAACAATGTAAATGTATACCTATACACTTATGCTCTTTTTTTCTGTACAATCCAGTTTCCATTTTTCTGTACTTGAATAGTAATTTCTTTACATTTGTACCCATTTTTCTGTTCTCATCAGAGAATGTGCTCATAATACAACGTTAGCTGTAAAACTTCTACTTGTATTTGTTGGGTGCGATCAGTGGATGTGCACAACCGCAAGCATCGATCGATTGTGCAAACATTGGTCGATCGTGCAAAAAGAGCTTCATGTGATCGACCGATCACTCGGGCAACTTGCATATCATGAACCCATTCCTGCACGATCTACCGATCACGCAACTTTTACCCTGCGCGATCGATCGGTACATGTACTTGCAAAACTGCCCGTCGCTATTGGTAGGTGGCAAAAAATCTGGCCAGTGTTTGAGCAAATGACAGATTGCATGACAGCACAGCATGACCGCCCAATCATGCAGATCTGCAGAGTGCATGCAAACATTTTCTCAGTGTACTGTACTCGGAGGACAGTCCTCGCACTCATCTGCCAACACTGGCAGAAACCACGCATGCTTTGTTGGTTTGTATTCACTTGGTCAATATGCTTCAGCCAACCAGATGTTTATCGAATGGGCATGACATCATAACTCATAAAGCTTTCTTTCAGTGCAAAAACCATTAAATTAAAAAAAGTGTGCAAGATTTCTAAATTATATATTAGGAAAGATTTAAGTTTTGTTTACTCTACAATTGGCCAATACTCAAAGTGCTCACCTTTGCATCTTGATTGAGTTTGATAAGTTTTGTGGCATTTGAATAAATTAACAATAAATTATGCTTTAATTTTAAATGCCCTTTATAGCGATAACCAGGCCTACTGATAGTTTTACAGAAATCTCACCATACAAAAATAGCTCCACTGTACTCGCTATTATTTACGTCACAGAACTTCTCCTCAATGTCATCATTCACCTCCTGAGACACATCAAGCCATTTGGGTCCGATGATATCTCGAATCTGCCACTGGTATGGACTTAAACAATGCCGGAAACCCTGGTGGATGGAAAACTTACAGTTTCCTCGGAGATAGAAAGAGCAGATCTTAAGCTGTTTGTCCTGCTGGGGCTGCATATGTTTGGTTGTTGACCGCTTATCGAGCTCATCCTTCACCTGTTTATCACCATTATCATTATCATTCTCATCATCGTTCCAACCATCATCCCCATAATTACTTTCTCCATCTTGCGTGGATGTATCATCCGCATCAGTTAAACTTAAGAGAAAATCCATCAATTTCTCTCGGTGCAATCTCTTGACCTCTCCCAAATTTTCTTTGGAGTCGGAAGACGGGTCAGAAGTGACTCTTTGTGGATCTCTGATTGTGGCAGCTAAGAGCTCTTTGAATTTCCTCAGCATCTGCCCGTCGAGGCGTTCAATCCCAAACCGTCTTTGAAACAAGGCCTGTGATTGGCTGGTAGTCAGGTCGTGTGAGAACTTGCAGTGGCGACCAGCTTTGCAAGACTGCAATATGTAGTGTCTAATATAACGTCAATAAAAAATCAACAAATTTGCTTTCAATATAATATCAGTTTGGGAATAAATAGGAAAGGCTGGTGGCTTAATTAGCTCCAGATGTTTGCCTTTTTGAAACCCCCCCCCCCCCTCCCAACAAATTCACTGACAAACAAATTTAGTTGGTTAAAAATGTAATTATCTAAAGCAGAGATTTAATTAGGGGTACTGCCTTTCAAGTGATTTCAATATAAACCCCAAGTTTGGCAGTATGGGCAGGGAGGGGTTTACAAGTTAACCACACTCCTTAGACAACTAATATGGAATTTTAATGCCGAAATTTGTCGTTTTTCTAAGATTTTGCATGTTTTGCACCAAATTATAACTAATGGACTAGACAATATTACACAAACTGCATTCACATGATTCTATAATTAGGTCAATCATTGGATTGAATTGTTGGATATCACAAAATCAATACCGGCAGACATGGAGAGAGTTACAATGGTCCCCTCTTTCGCAGCCATCTTTACGATACAGGTACGCTGTGCACAGCTTCAGCTCATGATGGTCAGCTGACTTAGTGGTCCTTGGTCTTCTCTTGGCTCTAGCTCGTTTCTTGGGGTAGTTACGTGCCTCTGACATGGCTAGTAATGCAGATAAAAATTCCTCCCCCTAAATAGGAGATGTGGCAAACATTTTGTTTAATAAAATA
The DNA here is from genome assembly GCA_037893225.1 of Hippasteria phrygiana. Classification (NCBI taxonomy): domain Eukaryota; kingdom Metazoa; phylum Echinodermata; class Asteroidea; order Valvatida; family Goniasteridae; genus Hippasteria; species Hippasteria phrygiana. The sequence continues at coordinate 59,414 of JAZGUH010000242.1, forward strand.
TAGGTAATCGGCATCATACAAGGGAAAGCTGATTTCTATATACTGATCAGCATTTAAGAATTCTTCAGTATCGACAATAACATAATTAACACTAAAATTGTGGCGATTGTGTAGTGTAGGGCCCCTTTTTTGTTTTTAATGAAATTAGAGTCAAGGGTATTTTTTTCTTATTCCAAAATGACTTTTTCAACCTAAAGCAGACTTTTCATAATTCTATTGACATCTTTTTTTGTAATTTTGAACAGTTTCAATTTTACGGCAGTTGTGGCACGCGGTTCTGCGTGTTTACTGTGCATCGCGGTGATCGCCATCGTTATTTTTCCATTGCGTTTTGTCATTTTCATCGTTGCTTTACCCCAAAGTTTCCCTTAAAAACTAAAACCCTGCCCTTAGCCCAGGTTGGACTCCTATAGTATCTCCATTACATTGTGCTACTACGGAATGCAATGAAGTAAGGACGTCCAACCTGGGCTAGCCCTTTATCAGTGTTATCTATCATTCTATGGGCCATTGTGTAGTGTAGGACCCCTCTTGAGTTTTGATCAAAATAGAGTCAAAGGAATTTTTTCTCATTCCAAAATGACCTTTTTACGATTGGTAAATCCTCCAATTTTTTTCAACTGAATTATTACGAAATACCTTACTAGACTGTAAGTTAATAGTAGTCTCAATCATCCTGTGAAATGATGGCACCAGGTGTGCTGTCGTCGTCAAGAAAAGTGGAAATATATATCGTTTTCCAACGATTTCCGGCCGGCAATCGTTGGAAAACTGCCCTATAGCCTTTAGTCAAGGCGCGTGTGGCTTCCGGAACGATCGAGTGGCGCGCCCTGGACATGCTGGCATTATCGGGGCACGTCACGCATTCAGGTAGCCACGTGCGCCTTGACTAAAGGCTATCATCCGCCTGACGGTTGAAAACGGGCGCCGTTTTTCTCTAGTTTTTTTCGCCATCCAACAACGCACAACTTTTAACAGGTCAGTGGAACGATATTTCCTATAAAATACTAACCCCCAAATCCACCCATTTCTGAAAATTGCAACAATGACCAATCATGTACACTACGTTTAACCTAATAGTCCAGTAAGAATTGACGAGGACTCTGACATTTTTGTTAACAGGCAAATTTTAGTGGCAATGTATTTATTGGAACTCTAGCTACCAAAATCAACCTTGGGGAAATATGTTAATTAATTGAAAAACAAAAAGGATGCACAATATATATTGAAAGGCATGTATTTCCGACACCTAAGCGAAATCATACGCTTTGAAAAATTGGGAAAGGGTCCTCGCAAATTTTTCTTAAAATAATACAAAATAGCAAAGGCGAAAACTTAATGAAGATTATGACCAAAATTATCATGAAAAAGGAGTATTTTAAGGACGTCGTTATCATCGTCATTGTTTAATCATTGTCAAATTATCATCAAAATACCAAACGACTTTGGCCCTCAAAACTCTTCAAGATTTTTGGGAAGAGATATGACCCTAATAGATACTGAAAGATTTATTTCAATGGTTCATTTCAATTACTCTTCCGAATACCGTTTTAGAGTGGCGTAATGGGTGCAGGGGCATTGTGTCACGCCCCCCCCCCCCCCCCCCCCAAGGCCTTCCCCCTCCACCAGTGTGCTCCTCCATCCTACCCCCATCCCCCTTAGAAATTCGGGAGAAAGAAATACATTTTTGTATTGTTAAAACTCATTAATTGCTTCCACAGCAACAACAAATCGGGGCAAGAACTTTATGGAATTAGCCGTAAAAGTGTTGAGGGTAACTTTTTTTACAGAAATGTAAACTTTCCCCCAAAAAATTGCATAAAACCTTAAAATCAGATATCAACTAATGACAAATTTTTTAGGAAAGTTATTTGATCTGGCTGCAAAATAATATCAATCCGGGTAATAACATCAGTTCGATTAAAATATGGCAAGAAATGAGTTTGTGATCGAGTAAAATAAAACAACTTAGCTACATTATGTATGTGTATCTGACTAACTTATGATAAGCCTGTATTGGTTAATTATTGTACCAACTTGGGCATCAGTAATCGGGTAATAGCACAATCGCGTACAGAAACCGGCATTTTTAGGAGCTTAAAAATCACATTTCCCCCCAAGGAAAAAATTGGTTGAATTTTTGTGTGTGTTCATGGCAACCATATAAAGGTTTCCCCGAGTAAAAATTTGGTTGTTAACTAAAATGTCAGGGTTGGGCATTTTTCGTGTCAATTCTTACTGGACTATAAAGCAGACTTCTCGAGAAGTCTGCTTTATACTAGTCCAGTAAGAATTGACACGAAAAATGCCCAACCCTGACATTTTAGTTAACAACCAAATTTTTACTCGGAATTCTCTTAATTCTTTTGACATCTTTTTTGTAATTTTGAACAGTTTATTGAGGTAGAAATGCAATTTTCTTACGTGCTTTACGGCAGTTGCCATGCGAATCAACGCGGTTTTGCATGTTTACTGTGTGTCGCGGTGATCGCCATCTTTATTTTAGATCATGTCCAAATGTTAAAAAAGGCGATAAAGGGTCCAAGTTACTCAGACTATATCAACGGCATACCTGTTGGTTTGTAATTTCGCTAACTAGTTTGGCAATTCTAATAACCTAAAAGTTGATTTTTGTCCCTATATATAGGGAACTGGGCCCTACACTACACAATCGCCATAAAGTTGATACAGAATAACTTGAAAATTCCAGCTCTTGGTTCATGCAACATGCTAGACCCGCAACATGCATGGTCTGGAGGATTCTTCCTCCATGGTTCATGACATGTGAGCTGGAATTTTCAAGCATAAATTAGTACAGGAAATGTTTCCTCAACTTTAAAATCATCGAATTTTGTTTTTGAAGTAACCACTTACCACTGTAGGCTTACCGGCTGGTGTGGTAAAGTGTGGCTCCGCGTGGCTGCCGACTTATTTCGTTTTAGAAGTGGTACTTTCACTACATTGGGAATCCCCAGTGTGAAAATTCTAACAATATTTGGAATTCGCTGAGGGTTATTGCGTGCCATCGGGGAAGTCCCTTTTCCTCAAACATAGACAAGCCTCAGTCCCCTCGTCGACGCCAGGGCATACATTGTGGAAAGAGGGAGGGGTCAAGGTTGGGGATGGGAGGGGTGCAGGATAAATTGAAGCTATACAGTGAGTTTCAGTTGCCAAACATTAAGCACGTGAACAAATAAACTTAATTAATTTACCTGGTATTGGCTTGATTTTATTTAATGTTGGCATGGCTACATTTGGAGAGCCACTCGATTGTGATTTAGTTCACATTTGGCAATCCTTCAGGGGTGTTACCATGTCATGTTTTGTTTTATGTCATTTTTTCATCTGTGTACTGTACCTTTTTATGTTTGCCCTGAGAAATAATAAATGAAATGAAATGAAATTAGTTTCTGTTTATTCATTGTGCTTTAAGTTAACCACAGAAACTATTTTATTTCGGAGAGTTTTTCAACAACATTTCTATTTCGTATATATCTATTTCCAATATAAAAACTGATCAAGGGTAATTCTTTTCAAAACTATTTGAATTTCTTAAAATAGCAAAATATTTTTCAGTAAATTCTCTAAATCATTAGATGTATTATCGTTCTTAAATTACATGAAAATATAGATTTTTGAAATACAAAGAATATTCCGTCACAAAGGTAGGCCTTATAATGGGGGGCCTTTGGCTACCTCATTCACGACAGATACGAACCCAGCCTTTAAAAAAAGAAATTTTGGCTGCCATGGTAACTGCTCCAAAACCCCCGTCATTCGTTCCCGCGTGTCTGATTAGGCGTAGTTATCTCCCGACCTTGCAATTGCTCCGCGTATGAGATCAGTTTCTTGTCGCTCAAGATGATGGATTTTATTTTAGCTTTTGAACAGTAAAGAAGATTTGTCATTGAGATAGCAACATACGTGCCCGCGAGTAATCCTCACAAAATGAATTCCCAAGGCCTTCGGCTGAGTACTTGGAATTACTAAGTAAACAGAGTCCTTTTCTCCATTTGGCCACCGACTGCAGTTTCCCCATTGTTTTTGTGTGTGAGAGAGTGATGGTTTTTTTGAGGGGTCGACAGTTTTCAAGTGAGCAAATTTCAAAAATTGTCTCGCAAAAGGAGTGCCCCTATTTTTTTCTATTTTGGGATGGGTGCAGCGGCGGCGATTTTTCGTCGAGGGTTGGGTGGGGGGGGGGGGGGGGGGGGGGGTGCGGCCGGAGGACAAAGCACAACCAACAATAATTGTTAAGCATTTTGTGCTCGGTGTCTCTTGTGTATAACCTGTGGGACATTTTTGAAAATGTGTGCTAATCTCCGTGTATTCTGGTGCATACTGCATGGTGCATGTAAAAGACCCAGGAAATGTACCGGTATAACACGACAAGGAGAAAACCGTCCCCCGTCCCCCTAGACACGTCCCTAATATTTTTGGGGGAGGGGACGGTTATGGCAGTGTGCCCCAATAATTTTCTCCTGTCATGTTATACCGGTTCATTTTCTGGGTCATTGTCTTTTCCATAGACTATATAGTATACGGTCCTTTGGGATCGCCTCCCATACCTAGTATACCTGCCAGGGTCCTTTAACCCGACCACACGTCCCTGAAGTTAATGACTAATAACTGGATGCGTTGTCGTTGATGCAAATGAATGATACAAGCAGCACGTGTTATACTTATAGATAGAACGTGCAGCCCATGCCTTGAATGTAACCAAGGAGTACATGACATAACATGGAGACAATAAACCTAATCAAACGGCTTTTTCTTCAGGGAGGGAAAAACATAAAGATTGACTGAACTCATGGGCGGCGATCCGGGGGGGACGGGGGAGGGGACATGTCCCCCCCCCCCCCCAATATTTTTGGGGGAGGGGACGGCTATGGCAGTGTCCACCCCCCCCCCCCCCCCCCCCCCTCCACCCCAATAATTTACCCATGGCCATATACAAATGTACAAACAATTCCCAGGATACACAAGAGACACCCTATAAGCCAGTTCGGTATTCCAACTGGGCGTGAGCGCATCAAGATTTGACAACTTTTCTTTCGGGAGAAACATTTCATTGTATGCGTGCAAAAGCATAGCGGGTTGAAGAGATCGTCGTGTTCTGAAGTAACATTTTCAAAAAACGTTTGGACAGCGAAGTGTTTTCAGGTGTCCAAACTTTTGTTAGAACAAAAGTTTCCATCGTCTTTTCGATTGGACGAAAAATTGCACAGAATGCATCTTCGGTTACCACGTCCCCCATAGCCTTTTGTGCATTTATCTGCCACGTTTATCCCGAGAGAAAAATCGTCCAATCTTGTTGTGCACATGCGCAGTTGGAATACCGAACTGGCTTATTATTGTTGCTTGTGCACTTTTTCCTTCGTCCCCCCCAACCTTGATGAGAAATCGCCGCCGCTGACTGAACTCACAGTTGCTCGGAGACTGGTGAGGCCAGCTGAGCCACAGAATTGTGGTACAATTAGCGCTCCGTGAAATTGCCAAACCGGAGCGGAATTCCTGCTGCGGACTTAGCACAAATCAGCACAAAATTTTCTCCCGTAGACGTTGTCAATATTTGCGCAATTACTGATGACTGCAAGTAATTGGCTTTCAAAAACTAGGATTTAAACCTAAAACAATTTCGTTTAAGGAGAAACACTAATCGAGGCCTTCCCGCGTATGCGTGAAGAACAAGACTAAAGATATAGACGTATCGTGTTTGTTGTTATAAACACGATGTGATTGGGAACGCCGTATTTCTTCAATGTACTTTTTCAGCATTGGAAACAAAATGACGTTGAACACAAAGCAGTATTTACAAAAAAATTCATAGGCAGCTCTGTAAAATTTTAGTACATGATTTTTAATTTTAATCACTTCCGATTTGATGTCATCAGCCTTTTGAAACTTCAAAAAGAAGTTGTTCTTGTCTAACGAGAGATCCCCAGCTGTATTGGAAAGAATTTGGTCATTTTTGAACTAAAATTCCTTGTAATTTGACACCTGATAACGTCATCATGACGTCTCACTTGTACACACATTTTGGGATCAGGATTGGTGTTCATGCCAAGCCTCCAAGTAAAAAGTGTGGGGATGTATCCACCCCACCACGGGGCAGTGGCGTAACTACGGGGGGGGGGGGGGGGGGGGGGGCACGGGGGGGGGGGGGGGGGGGCACGGGGGGCACGTGCCCCTACCGGAGGTCCGTGCCCCCCGGGTGCCCCCCCCCCCATTTGAAATTTCGAATTGCACACAAACAATACATCTGTTGCCATTCGGTGCCCCCCTTAAAAAATTGGTGCACCCCAGGTTCCCCCTACAAATTCAACCCTAGTTACGCCGCTGCCACGGGGATCTACGTCCTTGTTCACGACGTTTTAAAATGACGTTTTGACGACATTGTGGAACAACATTACCACATCCTTTATACAACCTCACACAGGGAGATTCAAAGTAGTCAAATGATGGAACAAGACCGAAAAATGTGGAATGATGCATGTAGAATGAAACGTTATTCATAAACATTGAAAGTTGTGTTTAAAATAATTATAAAATAGACATCAATCAACAATAACGTTTCCTTAAAACAGCACTGAAGCACGTCAACGAATAGAAGACAATTTAATTCATTTATAATTTATTTTAAAAGGAATAATGAACAAATGAAATAACCCCTGCCCTGTACGTAAACCTCTTCTTTGAAAAGCAGAATTATCAGTTGGAATTATGAAGGAATAATATTAAATTGATCATACAACAACCTTTGGTGCAAAACTCGATTGCAAGATACAACCACAAGAACACACAGTCGTACTTTCCTATACTCGTGATGAGGACAATGCTTTGTGTTTCCTATTCTTCCTTTAAAACCCAACCCCATAGACTAAGCACGTATCTTTACGTTCAAGGACCGATTTTAACAAAAGACCGACTCTCGAGGACAAGATTCTTTTGTGTTTTCTTTCTCCTCTTGTCCTTGAACGTAGTACAATACAAGAGCACCGTTTTAACTCCATGGAGGCGCCCAATTGGGCAACAAAAAACGTTCGTCCTGAAATAGCTATGGTTGGAAAGATCATTCAAAAGTATAATGTAACAATGTACATGACCATCCCTTGAAAATGCGCCGTTTGTCTGAAAATTATTGACGAAAATAATTTCGGGGACGTCAGTTTGGTTCGGATCGTTGGAATTCAGATTGGTGCCCTTGGTCTATCTAGAGCGCTATCGGTTGCGTATGTGCGGTGCCACTCTGAATGTCCGAATGTCAACGCTAGTCGGGTTTTGCACATTTCTCCGTAAATAATTATTACACATTATGGAAGAGTTTTTACATTCAGACCTTGGAAATAAGTAAGGTAACTAACCCAAGAGATAAAATCTTTGAGAATTCAGAGAGTGTGTGATTTTAAACGACACAAATAATGTAATTGAAGTACACTAACCAACAACAGCAAACGAAATTTCCGAAATATTTTTAATATATAGATACAATGTCCGTGCACCAATTTTTCAATTACGTTTTTTTGTTTTTTTTTCAAAGTGAACAAAGAAACTGGCAGGAGCGGGATTCGAACCTGCGACCTCCGGTTTTTTTTTATTACAAAGTTATTCACTTTTGAATGAGACATCGAACAAAAAATCCACCCTTCTTTCGAATAATTATACTTTACAAAATGTCGAATTATTTGCAGCCCGACAATAATTCAGTTCCCACATGGCGGAGGCGCAAAAGTAACCAAAAAATAAAACTTTTCGAAAGGTTGCAGACACCTATATGTCACAATAAAACATATAATAGCAAACTAATGTCTTGCTTAATGACGAAAACAACTTTCCCTTGTGGTTTGTTTGACGAGAAAATAACTTTCACTAATTGTCGATAAAATTCCACAAGCATGGTTACTTTGAACCCCTAGAGAGAAATCACCCCCAAAGATACAGACCGTTCTTATAGAAACAACTCCTGAGAGATTCGGCTTTTCCTGTTAGTGGACAAATCAGTCAGAATGTGCACTGGTTTAAAAAGAAAATCACAATCACTGATCGACATCATTATTTTGCCATTATTAATTTAAACCAATTATAGAACTTGCGCTATTTGTTATTACATTTCACTCTAAAACAAATTGTCCGCTTTCACGCGCGAAGACATCTAAAACTGGCAATTAAAATATCTATAGGGAGAATCTTATGTAAGTTATTATTACAAAGGGTATGTTTAGAGATTCTCTGTTAAAGAAAGTCTCTGTATTTGCAGAGATTCTCTGTTATTCTGCTCTGTACATTTAAACTAATTATCGGTATATTCTGCAATACCCTGTTCTGTATAACTGGACAGTGAGAGGCTTCGAGCTATACCATACGATATACCCAGTCTACGGTGTACAAACGCTTACGACAGCCTATACCTTTCATTTATAATAGTAAGATTATAGCGTGTTTTGGTTATCGCGCCGTTACGAAGTCAGGGTCTCCAATATCGATTATTTCGATATTTGGAACACGAACGGAAATCTAATGAAATTATCTAATAATGTTTGAGTAGGCCCTACAAGTAATTTGACACAGGAATTGTTTGAAAAATTACATATTATGGTCAAGAAAGTGTGTTTTGGACTTTTTAAAAACAGTAATTTAACACGACTTTTGCAATGTCACCCAAAATTTCCACAATTCTGATTGGTCAGTTTGAGGCACTTAAGATGATTTAAAAACTTTAAATCTATTAATATCATGTCTTTGCCTACAAGCACTACATTTTAATAACCTCATGGGGTGTGAGATCAGAAAATTTTTAGAGTGTGGAGAGGTGTACTTTCTGAAATCTATAATATGTAAAGAAAACATAGCCGTGTACATTAATTCGATAAAACTGAATTTGAGCATTCAATACGTATAGGCCTATAACTTCGTATTCTGCATTAACTTTAATGTCGAATTATTTGCAGCCCGACAATAATTCAGTTCCCACATGGCGGAGGTAGGAAAGCAATAAAAAAAATAAAACTTTTCGAAAGGTTGCAGACACCTAGGCCTATATGTCAAAATAGAACATACAATAACAAACTAATGTCTTGCTTAATGACGAAAACAACTTTCCCTTGTGGTTTGTTTGACGAGAAAATAACTTTCCCTAATTGTCGATAAAATTCCACAAGCATCGTTACTTTGAACCCCTCGAGAGAAATCACCCCCCAAAGATACAGACCGTTCTTGTAGAAACAACTCCTGAGAGATTCGGCTTTTCTTGTTAATGGACAAATCAGTCAGAATGTGCCCTTGTTTAAAAAATCACAATCACTGATCGACATCATTATTTTGACATCATTATTTTAAACCAATTATAGAACTTGAGCTGTTTGTTATTACATTCACTCTAAAATAAATTGTCCGCTTTCACGCGCGAAGGAAACTAAAATTGGCAACTAAAATATCTAGGGAGAATATTATGTCAGTTATTATTACAAAGGGTATGTTTATAGAGATTCTCTGTTAAAGAAAGTCTCTGTATTTGCAGAGATTCTCTGTTATTCTGCTCTGTACATTTAAACTAATTATCGGTATATTCTGCAATACCCTGTTCTGTAAAAGTCCCGTCAGACTGGACGGCGACCATCCGCGACCTTACGGCGACCAGAAAATGTACAAGGTCGCCGGCAAACGTGAACACAATGCGAGAAAAAGTTACTAAAAATTAGAAACTTGAAAAAAGGTGCGCTCTTACCGCGACCTGTGCGATCATACCGCGTTCTCACGACGCGCTCGCCACGACCTCTCCGCGCTTATGGCGTTTCTAGTGAGATCTATGGGCTTCAATACGTATAGGTATATGGGCCTATAACTTCGTATTCTGCATAATAGACTTTTGAGACGTTGGCAGCAGACCTGACAGTCTTGGTTCCAAGACCTTCGTGTTCCTTTTTTTTCCTTCCGAACGAGGGCGCTGTTTCTCAGTAAATCGATTCTGATTGTATTCGATAATGTTTTATATATTACGCGCTCTGACAAGAATCGATTCTACTGTTCTTTGCTCGGTTCTTCACTTCCACGAAGGTCTTGGATATTTCTGTCCGCGGGTCTTAACTTTTTCATTACTTTTTCGACATTCTCCCCCGACTTTCCGGGGGAGCCAATCAGTGATTGAGTTTGACCTTGAGAAATGAATTATTCATAACTTGGCGAGCATGCACGATTAAATAGGACGCAGTGTATGTGTGTTGTGTTGTCTGGAAATTTGAATTCACCGCGCCCGGGCCGGCCCGGCCCCCGACGCGTCGACCGTTGTATTGTTTTGGATGAAGGATTGCGCGATCCGCGTGACCCAGTCTGTCATGTCTGTGGGAAATATTTTTTAAGTTGACGTGTAGGCGGCACGACGTACGTGTCGTTAAAATCCGCGAAGTATCTGTAGTGCAGCTGATTTCTGTAGTGCAGCTGAAGTTTATTTAGACATTAAATAAAGTGTTTTATGTAGGCCTATACGAAATATTTGTGCGGATGATGAGTGAACATGTGAGGTATATTTTAATACTTCCGAATGCAAATTTAGAACTATAACCTTTGATGACAGCCAGTGTGTTTACGTGGTTACTATTCCACATGTAATAGAAAAAATACATGCAGTAGTCGGTGTACATATATTGGTTAAAAGAACTACATCACAATTGATTTCATTACAGTCATAATTGTTCATTTTCAAAATTTTTTTTTTTTAAATGTTTATACAAAGGAAAACATCAGAAAGGATTAACAAAAGGTGATACATACGGCGTACATAATAGCCCAACTTGTATAGTTAAATATAATCCCAAAAAATTGTCGACAAGAAGAAGTGTTGATAAGTGAAGGCAAAAACATAGATTTCGGGGTTGTGGGGATGGGGAATATATCTCCACCCACACACACTTTATGACAAGATCACCCCTAGACAATAAAACCAGGCAGAAGAAAAAAATTAAAATAGACCAGGAGGTAATTATAAATTTCATATGGAAATTACAGTAGAATTGTCGGAAAGAGGGTTAAATTTGGGTTTGTGTATGGACCATAATTAATACATGTATAATAAACAGCGTAGTGTCCAATCCCCCCCCCCCCCCTTCGACATTTTCAGTTGGTTGGTTTTGGAAATGTCATGATAACCCCCCCCCCCCCCCCCTTTTCCCCGGTCTCCACACATGTCATAGTCAAATCATGGAGGCGCGCTTGAGTGAAGGTAACAATTTATGAGAAGGTATTACCCGATGACATGTACATTATATATTGTGCATGTACACTGTATGAGCTAGAACACTGGTGTATAAACATGTGAGGTGATAAACTTAAAAAAGACTTCAGAATGGAGGACGTCCGAGCCAGTTTGTATAAGTAAATGTATTATACATTTTTTTAAATGCCACATGTACAAGTAATATAGATTTTTTTAAACTGAGTAGTAAATGACCGGTACATCTGCCAATTCAATTTTTCAGGATGGAAATTGAAAATACATGAAAAAAGAGATGTAACAAATGGTGTGTTTCATATTTCTGATGAACTCTGTGGCAGTTCTAACCTTCAATGGTAAAGTATATGTTAACATAAATGTAACTTTAAAATAATGGTTTAAAATCTTTACAGAAATACATTTTATCCAGTGAAAAATTATGTTTACCTCAAGAATTAAAATAAATGAGTGAAGTTAACCATCTACTTTGATTTTAAATCCACTGCATTTAAATGGTTTGCTGGGCCTGCTATTTCAGACTTCTCTTCTTCATGTTCACTTTTTTAAATATTAGTATACATGGATTACTATACACATGTAGGAATGTAATGTATTTAGTGGAGGAATTTTTTATTGGGAGAAATATAAATAATTAAGACAATGATGAATTTAAGCTCCACCTTGAAGACAAAGTGAGTAAAAACGTTTTTCAGTCAAAAGTTGACCAAAGACCGTCCTGTAAATTTATTGTGCATGCAACTAACTGGACTGAAATATCCAATTAATACAATACTGGGCCTGGCCATGGCTGGCTGCAAAAAAAGGCACCACATGTTTGTACATGTAATTAAACAAGACTGGCAAAAATCAATCTTTGATAAAAAATAATTTAAATTTTTTACTATTCTGCATTTATTCATTCACATTGGCTAATTAACATCCCAGATTAAAGTGCACACCTGCAGGTAAATTGTCATTATCTCATTCTGGGACGTAGCAAGAAAGATTAGAAACTCCAAGTTATTCAAACTTGAAGTTCAAGTACGTATACGTACACTGTACATGTATCCACAGTGTTCATAATGTGGATATGTACATTGTACATGTACATTGTACGTACACTTGGCTTTTGTACATCCACGTTTTTTTCAAACGGTATTATATTACACGTCGCGTCGACCGCAGGCGCATTTTGCATAATTGGGGCAATCGGTCAAACTTAACCATGGAGGTCAGACCAGTCACGTGATTTGAATGATGCATGTTTAGCCACGATTTCCATAGTCGGGTCCCGCCCTCAAAAGTAGAAATATCCAAGACGTTACTGTAACTCCGTGATTGATCGCGCGCTCGCCCGCCGGTGACAGCCTGTAAATTGCGCCCTCTGTTGATGACAAGTATCAGACAGTAACGTCTTGGAACCAAGACTACAGACCTGACGGTGTAGCGTGAATTTCAGTCGCTATGAAATACGGGCTCATTGGTAGCATATATTGCGCATGCCTAAGTGAAGATAATTAGGAGAGTGCCCTGTCACGTGAGAGGGTTTAACCAATAATAGGGAAAAGGAGTCCGATTTTCATGGGAGTCGGATATTCATATGACACCGGTCCTTTTACATTGTTCTCACCAGTCGTGCGCATGCTCAGAACTACACGCGCATGCTCAGAACTAGCAAAAAAGGACCGGTATATCTGCTGCCACCAGCGTCTCAAAAGTCTCTCAACTACAAATATGTTCACACTATTACATTACAGTTTCTTTTTAAAAGGTATGATCCGCCCCCGCCCCCCCCCCCCCCCCCCCCCAATACTTTTCGCCCGATTTGTATAGGCCTAGATCTTTTCATTGATAACTTTTTGTACCAAATGTTGCATGTTGTGTTCATGTTGATCACATTGGGTGGTAGTTTCGTACAAGTTGGCATGCGTGCGTTATGTGTGCGTTACGTTCAGTACTCAAACAAACTTATGAAAGAATCTATGGTGAAATACAATGCCTTTCAAGTTCATTACCGTGAAGGGAAATGAGTACAGTGGTTTGTTTTGCCGCTTTGTGGTTTGTTTGTCAGGTTGAACTTATTTTCTTTAAAATAAGCATTACTGTTTAACTTAAGCAATCTTTCTACGGACGCTGTTTGCGTTGTGTATAATTATTGTTCATACACGTAGCCTACATGCCCGCATATTAATTAACCCTCTTTCCGACAATTACATGTACACTGCAATAATGGGAATTTTACGTGAAAAATATTTCTGTGTTGGCTCCTATTTTCCTTTTGCTATTTTTGTTTTATTAAACAAACATATGGGGCGATGATCCTATGCCCCACCCCCGGTAAAAAATGTGGGGGATGTATTCTCCCCACCACGGGGATCTACGCCCCTGTTCACGACGTTTTAAAATGACGTATAAGTGATGACATCGTGGAACAACATTACCACATCCTTTATACAACCTCACGCAGGGAGATTCAAAGTAGTCAAATGATGGAACAAGACCGAAAAATGTGGAATGATGCATGTAGAATGAAACGTTATTCATAAACATTGAAAGTTGTGTATAAAATAATTATAAAATAGACATCAATCATTATATTATGGTGTGTTTATTTAAAAGTTAATGCAACAATCAACAATAATGTTTCCTTCAGCACTAAAGCACGGCAACGAATAGAAGACAATTTAATTCATTTATAATTTTTGTTTTACATTTTCAAAGTGAACAAAGAAACTAGCAGGAGCGGGATTCGAACCTGCGGGATTCGAACCTGCGGGATTCGAACCTGCGGGATTCGAAAAGGAATAATGAACAAATGAACCCCTGCCCTATACGTAAACCTCTTCTTTGAAAAGCCGAATTATCAGTTGGAATCATGAAGGAATAATATTTAATTGATCATACACCATCTTTGGTGCAAAACTCGATCGCAAGATACGACCACACCGTTTTAACTCCAACAAATACCCCAAGTGTTTACTGCATGTTAGTCAAAAGTAGTGAACATTGGGGCATTTCTCAAACCTTGGGCTCGGGCTTCGGCTTCGCATAATTTTATGACACTGTTTTTCCTATATGTAGGCCTACATCGAAATCTTGTATTTTAATCCAGAGTGTGAGCTTATTTATTTATTTACGTATTCAAGGCTTCAGATTGGCAATGAGGCTGGGAAATAGTTGGAGACAAGCCCAAGCCCAAGCCCAAGCCATGGTTTGAGAAACGCCGTCAGAGACGGGCACGTTACATTGGGGCGCCTAATTGGGCTACAAAAAGCGTTCGTCCCGAAATAGCTACGGTTGGAAAGATCATTCAAAAGTAGAATGTAACAATGTACCTGACCATCCCTTGAAAATGCGCTGTTTGTCTGAAAATTATTGACCAAAATAATTTCGGGGACGTCAGTTTGGTTCGGATCGTTGGAATTCAGATTGGTGCCCTTGGTCTATTGGTTGCGTACTGGTTGCATTATGTGCGGTGCCACTCTTGCACATTTCTCCGTAAATAGTTATTACACAGGTAGAGATTTTACACTTAGACATTGGAAATAAGTAAGGTAACTAACCAAAGAGATACAATCTTTGAGAATTCAGGCAGTGTGTGCTTTTAAACGACACAAATAATATAATTGAAGTAGGCCTACATGTACTATACTAACCAACAACAGCAAACGAAATTTCCGAAATATTTTTAATAGATACAATGTCCGTGCACCAATTTTTATAATTACCTACCTTTTTTCTTGCAATACAAAGTGATTCACTTTGGAATGAGACATCGAACAAAAAATCCACCCTCCTTTCGAATAATTATGCAGCCCGACAATAATTCAGTTCCCACATGGCGGAGGCGCGAAAGCAAAAAAAAAATACTTTGTCAAAATCAAACATACAATAACAAACTAATGTCTTGCTTAATGACGAAAACAACTTTCCCTTGTGGTTTGTTTGACTTTGACGAGAAAAAACTTTCACTAATTGTCGATAAAATTCCACAAGCATCTTTACTTTGAACCCCTCGAGAGAAATCACCCCCAAAGATACAGACCGTTCTTGTAGAAACAGCTCCTGAGAGATTCGGCTTTTCTTGTTAATGGGCAAATCAGTCAGAATGTACCCTGATCGACATCATTATTTTTGCATCATTATTTTAAACCAATTATAGAACATGCGCTGTTTGTTATTACATTCACTCTAAAACAAATTGTCCGCTTTCACGCGCAAAGGCAATTAAAATTGGCAACTAAAATATCTAGGGAGAATATTATGTCAGTTGTTATTATTACAAAGGGTATGTTTATAGAGATTCTCTGTTAAAGAAAGTCTCTGTATTTGCAGAGATTATCTGTTATTCTGCTCTGTACATTAGAACTAATTATCGGTATATTCTGCAATACCCTGATCTGTAACTGGACAGTGAGAGGCTTCGAACTATACGATATACCCAGTCTACGGTGTACAAACGCTGTATACGACAGCCTATACCTTTCATTTATAATAGTAAGATTATAGCGTGTTTTGGTTATCGCGCCATTATGAAGTCAGGGTCTCCAATTTCGATTATTTCGATATTTGGAACACGAACGAAAATCTAATGAATTTATCTAATTATGCTTGACAGGAATTGTTTGAAAAATTACATATTATGGTCAAGAAAGTGTGTTTTTGACTTTTTAAGAACAGTAATTTAACACGACTTTTGCAATGTCACCCAAAATTTCCACAATTCTGATTGGTCAGTTTGAGGCACTTAAGATGATTTAAACTCTTTAAATCTATTAATATCATGTCTTGGCCTACAAGCACTACATTTTAATAACCTCATGGGGTGTGAGATCAGACAATTTTTAGAGTGTGGAGAGCTAGAGGTGTACTTTCTGAAATCTATAATATGTAAAGAAAACATAGCCGTGTACATTAATTCGATAAAACTGAATTTGAGCATTCAATACGTATAGGCATATAACTTCGTATTCTGCATACTATATAGACTTTTGAGACGTTGGCAGCAGACCTAACGGTGTAGCGTGAATTTCAGTCGCTATGAAATACGGGCTCATTGGTAGCATATATTGCGCATGCCTAAGTGAAGATAATTAGGAGAGTGCCCTGTCACGTGAGAGGGTTAACCAATAATAGGGAAAAGGAGTCCGATTTTCATGGGAGTCGGATTATGACATCGGTCCTTTTCCATTGTTCTCACCAGTCGTGCGCATGCTCAGAACTACGCGCGCATGCTCAGAACTAGCAAAATAGGACCGGTATGTATGCTGCCACCAGCGTCTCAAAAGTCTCTCAACTACAAACATGTTCACACAAACATTACAGTTTCTTTTTAAAAGGTATGATTCGCCCCCACACAAATACTTTTCGCCCGATTTGTATAGGCCTAGATCTTTTCATTGATAACTTTTTGTACCAAATGTTGCATGTTGTGTACGTAATGATCACATTGGGTGGTAGTTTCGTACAAGTTGGCATGCGTGCGATATGTGTGCGTTACGTTCAGTACCCGGTACTCAAACAAACTTATGAAAGAATCTATAAGAAAATTTGGTAATGGTGAAATACAATGCCTTTCTCGTGAAGGGAAATGAGTACAGTGTTTTTGTTTTTTTTGCCGCTTTTTGGTTTGTTGCCAGGTTTAACTTATTTTCTTTAAAATCAGCATTACTGTTTAATTTAAAAAAAATTTCTTTGAAAAAAAAGAAAACCAAGAAAGAGAAGGGAAAGAAGAGAAAGGCCGAAGCGGTCTCGTGATAAATAAATATATATTTGAAGGTTCGAAATACTTCCGAAAATCCTTCAGAGGACTCCCCTCTCAAAAACGCGTAGCAACAATTTTTACGAGCATGCGTCTCGGTGACGAGTTCCGCTCAGATATAACTTGTACGACGCGTCGCTTAAGCACTTTGTGGTACGTATCCTATAGTTCACAATGTTGCGCATATGCCAAAATTTCCACTTTGAGGAGCAGGCAACGGGCGTTTCTATTCTGCAATGAACATGCCACTAACTGATATTATAAGGTGTTCACCCCCTCCTCCCCCTCTCATGTCAAGTAACATTTAATCCCGACGTAAGAAATATCTCCATTCCGAACATATCTCTGTTTTTGATATAGACATCAAGTAAATAATTTGGGTACACCTGTTTTAAATATAGATATCGTTATTTCAGGATTAAATGTTAACTTTACACACCAAAGCCCCCACCGCTCAGTTTTAATTTGCCCTCTGGAAAATGTCTGCTTTTAAACAGTTCTTGATTTTGAATACGCTCTCCTTTCTTCCATGTGTGGATCTGTCCCTTTTCTCAGCGCAACCCCCTTGGTCTAAGGGAATCCCAGTGTGTAGATGCATAATATTAGGCATCGGGCTGCCCGTTTGTAACATTCCACTGGCGGGTTGCTGCTTCCGAAGTCTGCAGGTGACCCTCCTCCGTTGCTCCCCGTCTACCGATCAGGAAGAGAAACCCGCGTCTGAACTGCTTGTATTTGAAAGCATAGATGAATGGATTCACGCAGGAGTTGATGGCCACCAGAGATACGGAGATGATGTAAATAGCCCCCGAGAAATCCAGACTCCAACCGAAGTTGAACATGAAGAAGATGACTTGATTGGGGGTCCAACACACTAGGAAGGTGACAAACACGATGAAGAGAGCCTTGAAGACATTCCGGCGGGCTCGCAGTAGGGACTGCTCGGGGTTGTTTGCGGACGAGCTTGGGCCGTTGGAGACGGAGGCGGAGACGGTGGGAGCTATGATACCGATACGGGTGGCGCTTCTCTTCAGCTCCACGGTCATGTGTGAGTAGACCCCCAGCATGAATATAGCTGGAATGAAGAACTTGGCCAAGATGAAGACGATGCCAAGAGTACGGGAACCTACCGAGGAGGAATAGAAACACTGACCATCCTCGTAGGTGTTGACTGCTGCCGTGTAGGCCCCGTCTAGAATCAGTCCTGATAGCCAGATGACAACCATGGTGAAGGCTACGGTTTTGTTGGTGTACAGAGCGGCGTATCTGAACGGATAGACGATGGCAACGTACCTCTCACACGTGAGCGAGAGCAGGTTAACGGTGGAGGAGGTGAAACACCCCCAGAGGAAGAGGTTGGACAGCCAGACGTGGCACACAACATGGTAGCCTACGGTGTCCGGGAGAGGGTCAGGTACCGCGATGTTACTGCTGAGGATTAGAAATAGAGACCCTAGAAAATCTAGCACGGCCTGGTTGAAGATGAAGGCATTGGTCAGTGTGTGCATGAACTGTACCTTGTAGATGACAGTAGCCACTATAGTGTTGCCGATTAATCCTAACAGACCGACGATTGTCTTAATGGCCCGAAGGAGAATAAGAGGCTCTGCCATGATCTGTATAGCTCAGGATTCTTGTGCTTAAAATAATGTCAGGCCCCTCTAAAGTTGGACGATGGCGATGTAAGTTCAGTTCTCGAATACTGTTACGTAGGCCTAGGGATGGGAGCTGTTGAAAACAGTTTTTCCACACTGAAGATCAGGCCAATTTATAACGCCGTATCTCTCAGGATCGTTAATACGTATTGTTCAACGCATTTGGTTTCTGTATTTTTACATCTTAAGCAAACGCTTGCAGGCAAAGAGTCTTGAGGGAAATTCTCTGCTATTGCGTATACCGTATTCGATATCACGGGGCCTGGGTCACTGTATGTGCTCCGCACTGCGCATGATTCTGTAACAAATAATGCAAAATGCTCGGAGCCCCGTGTAGATGACTTGCGGTTTACACTCATCAAACTATCTCTTTATAAAAATTATTTTAGGGTATATGAATAAAAAGGCAATTTCTAAAGATTGTAAGTTATGCATCATTCTCATTTTGCAAACCTATTTTTATTAATTCAAGAAGAACCGAACCCTCAAATCATTTAAATGAGTTTGTCTTTAGTCAGGATTCATTTATTGTAAATTTCTCCATTAGCGAAACACCTGCCGGACACTACTCCAACCAAGGTAGGTGTTGAAGTCATACTCATCACTGGTAATCGATTTCACAGCTTAAAAAAGCCATCCATACCAGCTCGCATCCTGTTTTCATACAAGGTTTGCAGCTTGTGAAAATTCACTGACATCGTGCACCGCATTAGATAATCCTAGATTCACCGACATCGGTGTTAACATTTAGAGGTATATACAACATTTGCAAGCATCAAAAAACAAAACTACTGAATTATTTCGAAATACTCTACTTAGGTAAATAGCACTCTCAAGCTGGTGTACTGTCGTTTTCAAGAAGAGTGGAAATTTATATCGTTTTTTTCCAAATGATTGTCGGCCGACAATCGTTGAAAATAGTCTATAGTTCCCCGACTTGATAATTCCCTGACCAAGGTACGGTCAGGGAACCAGACTACTTGAACATAATTTTGTCTCTGTTTTCCCAGCATCTATACACACAAACTTGGTCCTAAAAGTGGGAATGGAAATACATTGAATTGATAACTCGAAAAAAATCCTCCGAAGTGAAAATTGAATTCCCGCTGTGGGCAAAGTATTACGACACAAAAATGACGCGGTGTTAACAATGGCGGTCACAAACAGTCAGAACCAAGAATTAGTTCGGTTGCTTCTTGTCGGTGAATTTCTTTAGGAATTTTAAATAGGCGAAAATTACGCAAATCCCCAAATCTCAAAAATCATTAAACAAAGAGAAACGACAGAACCAGTTTTCCGGTTATGACCGCCAAAACGTACCCCTGTGCAAGCTAAATCAAACGATCTTCAGCCGTGCGCAATTGAGTAGGCAACCACACGTGCCAATCTTAGCGTTGATGGACAGTGAAAAGTTTGGAGGCAATATCTTCAAATGTCACTTGTCTAGTACTGAATAAACATTGCAGTTCAACCTGCAACACTCAACCACGACGCTTCCAGGTGCTGTTTCAATATCTTCGGGCAACCATTTGACGTATATAACTTGCTACAGCGTTCAAGTCGAGTGAAATGTTTTCACGAACTTGTATATAGTATATACAGTGAAGTTAATGCATTTATGCAATAAATACGGCTTAACTATATAGGAAAAACACTTGCCAAATTGTTTTCACCGATTGTGTACCGGTATCTTTCTTTTTAAAATTGCTATGTCTGTGCTCTGACTGAAAATTAGAATTTTAAGAATTCCCTACAAAAGAGTTCTGGAAGAAAACGAAAACAAAAACCACTTTGCACAACACTTCGTCTATAGGCCTATTTGGTTTATCTGAAATATGAGCTACGCGCGAAGATTAATATAGGCCTACATAAGGTCTATGAACCATTTTGTCCAATGTATGTACCGCATGGCGATAATGTAATACCACAGTGTTTGCAGTGTATACGGTACCTGTCCGTATGCGAACACTTTGTCACGGATCCAAGTAGGAGATTAATGATGGAAAAGCAACAACGTTGGGGAGAGTTTTCGAATGTTGCACTATAAAAGTTAGTATTAGAGGTTACGATAAAAACGTCTATATACGTGCAACGTTCATTCGAAACAACAATTGTCTTCATTTTTCTTCCATGGCATAATTTATGAAAAGCTTTGAAAACTTGTTTTGAAAATGAATTAAACTGCTGCAAACTCATGGCTGGATTTCTCAAAGGCAAATGACAGTGGCATAAGAAACAAACATGTGATGAACTTGTTTTGTTTGTTTTAGTTAGCAGAAATCTCGAAGATATACGTGGACATTTTCGACAATTGTCTAAAACTTGTAAAAGTGTAAGACATTCTCGAAGAGATTGGGCCCTTTTGCAAGCACGCGTCTGCGATCGGAAGGTTTGTGACGGTGAAATCGGCCTTGTGAACACAACGTGAATCACTATACCAAGTCGTCCATACAAATCGCCCTGACATTATCTTACCCTTGGGACTGGATCAATACAAAAATATGAAGAAAACACAGCTACGAATTTCAGAAGATGGGGTGTTTGACAACCAATCCCATTCAGCATTCACTCAGTCGATATTTCTTCGATAAAAGGAATAACAGCCGTTTTCAGCTTATTTCTTTGTGACTTGTCGGCATATAGCAAAGTACTACACTACGCTTAGAATTTTATTTTAGCCTGCATTCTTCGAGGCTATCCAATGTTTTTTCCTGAAACAAACTCAACTCAATTGATCTTGCCGACACGCACAGATAAATTGAAATGGTGAAAGCCTAGTTTTAAGCATCACCAATGTCGCGAGATGCCTGTCGCTAAGGAGAAAAAACACATAGTGAAGCAGGTTCGCGCCTTTTTTACTTCTATTTTTAAACCATGCCACCACAATTTTCTTTCAATGTGGCTTTCTCTGACATTGAAGTCCCCAAAACTGGATTCAATCATTCAATAAATCGACCGGGAGGCATTTTCGTAATTTCGTTTGCATTTTCATGGCGTGTGGGGGAGAAACGAAAAATTATGCGGCGGCCAAGAAGGAAGCAGACGGGGATGCTACCGGACGCTTGAACACGTGCGTTCTCGCTTCTGTGTTTATAGCCGACTTTTAACATTTTCCCTTTTTGGGGGGGGGGGGGGGGGATAACGAAATGAAACATGCACGGGTGGATAATAAATCGCCGAAGTATACTAGGGCTCGTATTTTATGTCAAGGCGTGGAATAATACATCCGGAAAAACCTTGCCTTTGGGAAATTTGGAAATCCCGTGTGCGACAACTTGAATACATCAGCAGGAATCTGACAAGCCCATTAGCAGAAAGCACTGCCATTAGCAAGATGGCAACCGCGACCGACCGAGCAACACAGATGAGAGGGTAATTAGACTGAATAACAGGTTCTGCTCTCCTGAACTTGATTAGTTTTTGTCTTATCCTGTTTGCAGTTGCGTAAATCCTGGCCGACCAAAGAAATTTGACCCTATGGAGCCTATACTTAATACGCCACTGAGAAGAATTCAATCGTGGCCACGACAGGCTATTATGCAGGCGCGGATCCAGGGGGTTTTGGGGGTCGAACCCCCCTCCCCCTGCTCGTTGCCATTTTTGTTTTGCTTGTAGGGGCCTAAAGTTGCAAAGCAGAAACCCTACATGTCTTATTTTGCCTATGGGTAAAAACAAAACAAAGAAGTTAAATGGCGCCAACAATGGTGAGAAGGTGTGTCCCCCCCCCTCCCCCAGCTTGTAAAAAAAGAATCGCAGACGGAACATTTTGGGAGTCACCTTTCTGGGCAAATTTCAGAACCCCCCCCCCCCCCCAGCAAAAAATCCTGGATCCGCCCCTGTTATGATCCCCCGATGTGATCACCTTGCCCCCCCACCCCCCCCCCCCCCCCCCCCCCCCACCCCCGCCTACGGACTAGACCCCACCTGCCTCCGCCATCATGATTTAGGACAATACTGATAGCTTAACCTTGAAAGGAAAATCGAAGCTGTCGGCACTTTCCATCTGCGTAACTGATTACATTCAGATTACATACAGCCTCTTGGACAAGCGCGTTTCCACCGTTAAGACCGCGCCCGCCGGCCCGGCGTGGCGGGGGACACCCGCTTATTTAAGCCTGAACTGGGATTAATCTACAGAATCTACAGATAAATCATTATTCTCGGGGACATTTCATTCCAGAAGACCATGGAGGAAGGAATATTCCTTCCTCCATGAGAAGACAAACAATTAAGAAATCCTTAGCCAGTCTGCATGCAGAGCACACTCAGATCATGGAGGAAGGAACACAAACTGCTCAGATCATAATTTTGTTGCGGGGATGATCTATACGCAGAGAATTCAATGTGTATATTTGCAGGGGCGGATCCAGGGGGAGGGGTTTCTGCACACATTTTCACCGTTGGTTGCGCCATTTAACCTCTCTGCAACGAGTAGGGGGGGGGGGGGGGGGGGTTCGATCGACCCCCAACCCCCCCCTGGATCCGCGCCTGATTTGGGTTGCATTCTGTGGCACTAAGAAAAAAAAGATCGTCTCCAAATGTCTATGGTTTGGCTCAGTGTTGCATGCATGTTCTTGTTTGTGTAGCTCACACATTATTGTTGCCTTTTGGGGATTTTTGTCTTTCTATATTTTTTACTTATATTTACCATCCCCCAACTAACATTTTCGTTCTTTACAGTGTTGTCTGTTTAATGTGTAAACTGAGTTCTTGTCCATCTGAATATTAAATGGTCTGTTTGACTTGTCAAGGTAATGTTTATTCTTCTTATATTATATATATATATATATATATATATTTATTAGCCTCTTAATTTTTACAGATTTTTAGTTTTTATTTAATGAGTGTTTCATCTTAAGATTGGATTGATAGGCTCTCGAGTCACAGTGATTAGGTTCGCTTTTATTAATCCTGGCCATCTTAGAATGAATTGTTTGTTTTGTCATGTTCTTTCTTGCCTTTACGATTAATGTTGCCTTTAATTATTAGCCTGTGTGTTCAATTGCTGCTTTATTAGTTGTTACTTGGACTTTCAATTTTTGCTCTCTACACCCATACCCATTCTCTTCTCTCCCATCCCCAGCCACTTACTCCTGCTTTTTAAATCAATCCATTTATTAATTTCAGTCTGTTCATTTATAAACTAGACATCCTGTTACCTATCCTATTATATATTGATTTATTTGATTACTCTCATGTATGTCTGTATGATTGTTGCGTATTTTGGCCGAATAAATAAATAAATAATAATAATAATAATAATAATAAGGGGAAGAAGTCGGGTATATTATAATATCGCAGACCCAAATATATACGCACGATTTATCGATGGGGCGGTGTAAATGCAGGTTTTGTAAAAATGACCTCGATGTTTTTATATGACAAAAGAGGGGAGGGTGGGGGGGGGGGGGGGGGGGTTACTATACCAGGCCTTCCAAACACTCAAACAGAGCGCATTTAGAGATGAAGGAGACTTTCTCTTTATAGCCTGTTTTTAAAGAAAATAGGTAAAAAATTAAAACAATGATCAGTAAATAAAAGCCAAATCAATTGGGAAGTGATCTTGTTTCAACACCCTTGTTCAAATATTGGGATATGTAGTCTCTTCCTTCAGAAACAAAAAATCAAATTAGCAGGCCTACATGTAAAATACAATTTTGTGTGTGTGTGTGTGGGGAGGTGGCACAGTTAATTTAAAGGCATTTCCCATGTTCATTACTGTACAATCTGGGAAACATTTTGCACATTACCACAAATATTTCAAACTAAAGAATAATGCCGTATACGCGGCGCCGGCGCGAAACGATCTTTGGTCATGAAACAGCCGTAACGTATTAAGCACACCAGTATTATCAAAAATGGCGACGTTCATCGGATTTGTCCTGGTTGTCGGATTTTTAGGACTTGCCCACGCTGGTTATTCTGCAGCTCAGCGTAAGTAAACTGCATCAATATGTCGAAATAAATGTATACCTATTATTTCCATGCAAAAAAGCGGGGCAATTTTCTTCTCCGATTTCGTAGACCACTGTTTTTTCCCCCACTTATGCATTGCATGCATTGTCATATGTAAATTGTATACATGTAGGATGGGACGCGCGCTGTATTACCGCGGTACTTATCAGGGTGATATCACGTTTCCCGATCGGAATAGAGATTGCTCACTAACCTTCCCGAATTGTCCTGTCTTTTGTGTTGTATAACTCTTGCTTTTTTTAAACTGACATAAAAAATCCGACGGTGGTTTGGTTTATTCCCATGCGATGCCTGTGAAAATAGACATGCTCGTCATTGCGGTTGTCGGTCACTTCGCCCAACAACCACATCGCCCTCAACCACTTCGCCCTCAACCACTTCGCCCAAACGCCACTTCGCCCAAACCCCACTTCGCCCAATTACCCCTTCGCCCAAACGCCACTTCGCCCAAAAACCACTTCGCCCAATTACTACTTCGCCCAAAAACCACTTCGCCCATAAACCACTTCGCCCAAAAACCACTTCGCCCAAAAAACACTTACCAGTGTATTTATCAGTTCTAACTGAATGTTACTGAGACTTTTTTTAAAAATGCACCGCCACTGCCCTGGAAGAGTTTTAAGCCAAAAAAGGATCCGTGTTTTTCGAAAGTACAAAATGACTTTCGCGGGTTTTTTTTTCGCCCTTCCCGCCCGTACGGTAAAGCAGGAATCACGACAATACTGGAATAAGTTAAAACCTAAGTTATTGTATATATGCAGATTTAATTTATTTGTGTGGGTACTTGTATGCGTGTAAATATTAATGCCATATATAGTCGTGTTTGTAATATAGGTTTTCCTGGCGGGCAATTTGCCGTTTTCGTCTATTTGGTCATTCAAATTATGGTGCATTCAAGACTGTATTTGCGTTCTTAAATTGAGTTTTGTGACATCCTTTTTGTGACCATGCTTTTCTTTTCTTATTAGTAATATGCCTTATATATGGGCAATTATTTTCATCAATCAGTGGCGGATCTACGGGGGGGGGGGGGGGGGGGTTTGGGGGTTTAAACCCCCCCTTGGGCTGAGAAAAAAATTAAAAATAACCAGTGTCGGGTGTCGAAAATTCGGCACGCTGGGGTGTGTAGGCCAATCACCTCAGGTAACCCCCCCCCCCCCCCCTTAGTGAAAACCTAGATCCGCCCCTGTCAAGTGGTCATTCAAATTATTACGATTTTTTAAATTGATATATTTTCCAAGAGGTTTTTATAAAAATTGCGTGAAATTTATAATGTAATTTTTTACAAACATTTATAATGTAACATCTTAACTGATATGAGGGATTATGATGTATGTAACGAACTAATAAAATGAAAATAAGGCATACGGATCGGGCATGGGCGAAGTGGTTTTTGGGCGAAGTGGTTTTTGGGCGAAGTGGTAATTGGGCGAAGTAGTAATTGGGCGAAGTGGTTTTTGGGCGAAGTGGCGTTTGGGCGAAGGGGTAATTGGGCGAAGTGGGGTTTGGGCGAAGTGGCGTTTGGGCGAAGTGGTTGAGGGCGAAGTGGTTGAGGGCGATGTGGTTTTTGGGCGGAGTACAGACTCTGTATTATCGCGGTATGTGGGAAGTGTTTTTTACAATGATTTCAACTTTTTTATTCATGGTTAATGTTTGACCAAAACATCCCCTGAATAAAGTCTGATATTTTCCCTGTAAAGTTCAAGTTGATTAAAGACGATTAGGCCCTGCAAGATGATTTCTTAACACCCTGTCCCCCCTCGAAGGTGACAAAATTCACTGAGACAAGTCTACTGATTGACGATTGGGGGCACCATTCACTTTACACGGTGCGTCGTTATATTTGTTTTACCGCACTGTCCTTATTTTGATCCCGTAAATGTTTCTACGATTTTGCGGTGGAAATATCGTCCTTCGGCGTCATTTTGCATTTGCAGCTGTAGAATGGGAACCAGACAATGGAACTTCCATGGACAGAGCACCATTAAAGATTCATGTTAAAATATAGACGGTACCTTTTAGCAGACACGGTAAGGCAAAATGTACAAGTTTTGGAAAACGTGAATATTTATTTAAAATCGTTAAAAGTCCTGACACAACATTTTTTAATCGTCATTTTTTTACACAAATCAGCAGAAAGTCCTTAATGCTTGATGAATTGGATATAAAATTGCCAGTCGAAGAAGTTTTGGCAACGGAAAAAAAAGGAATTTCCGATGCCGCGATAATAGAGTTGCCGCGATTTAATAGGGAGTCCGACTATACATGAATTGTATACATTTGTACACGTACGTATACATGTACATGTTATGCATGGAGGTTTCCTACCTCCATGATGGATGTATGTATGTATGTATGTAAAGCCGCTAGCCTAGCTAGGCTACATTTGTACATTTATATTAGGCCGTTTCAGTGATTTTTCCCCCTAGAGCCCCAGCATCTTGATTTCTACTCTTGTGTAGAGGAAAACTTCCAATGCATTATATATATTTATTTTTTTGAAAATCGGAGTTGTGGTTGAAAGATATTATTATTAAAGTTTTAATCAAACAAGTAATAAAAGTATTATTGAAGTATAATATTAAAACTCTTATAAACCCCATTTTGGAGACAATTCCAGATCGTCTGTTCTTTTTTGATCGTCATTTTTCTTTATGTTTGAATTGGCCCTAGATTTGTACACGACATATGGATTGGGAAACAAATACAAACCCTTTTTTCCTAATTAATACTTTCATGGGACCAACTTTATTCACATTGATTTGCCATTCATTCATGCCATTTAAACATTTCAAAGCAATTAATTTAAAAGAAACAATTTGCACAAAATAACATTAATTGATGCCAATTAACACAAATTAATATTAATTAACATAAAGATGATACAATAATGTCTGTGGGAGTTTTTTAAAGCGTTTTTAAAGTGTTGTAAGGAAACACAAAACATTGTCCTCGGTAGTATAGGAAAACAAGACAGTCTGTACTCTGTACATGTTCATCATACTGTAGCACAACAGTTCGATAAAAAAAGTGAAGTTTATCCAAAGAGTACCTGCTGAGCATCTCTACACAAAAGTCCTGGCATATTTGGTGAGCTGGATAGGCTGTCGGGGCTGGGTTGGTCACGTGTGATTCCTTTCAATGTTTTGTTTTTTTGAAGAATTTTTTTTAAATTTCCATGCGGCCAGCATGGGGAGGATAAACTAATAATTTATTTTATGGTCCTCAAATATTTCTGTTTATGCACAAGTATTCTTTAAAAAAAATTAAGGGCAAATTCTACTGATCTTCATTGTTCATTTTGGTGGTTCATAGGTTGGTTGGAGTTTAGTGCAGTTTTTAGAGGGACTTTAGTGATTAGTAACTTGATTATGATACAATCACAGAAAGAAAACGATTTGTTTCTTACTTGGCTTTTGAAGAATCTGAAATCTTTAGTTCAGTCAAAGCATTTTCATGATGAGCTTTTGTGTTAATATCCATTGTAGGTATAGTATTGACAGGCCACAAAATGTGCAGAATGTAAAATAAAGTGCAATCTCATAATCTGATGTCAAGCAGTGTCTGATATTTGAATTGCATACTTTGTTCCTGACATTTCAGATAGAACATATCTGCGGTTAACAGAACAGGACTTCACAAGATTACCCATTGACGTGAGTAGAAATTCTGCACATTAATTGAACCCTCCCTCTCCGGGTGCACTGCCAATAAAAAATGTACGTTTAATTTGATAAACGTTTAGCAAAACTTTCCCGTAGCATTTAAACGTTTAAACGTTTAGTCAACAATTGCAAAAAGGCTGCCGCCCATCCCAGTATTTGTGCAGGACGTAAGAGAGGTGCCGTCTGCGTCGAGCATTAATCGTGGCTTAGCGGCATATTGAAAACATCAAACACTGTGTGTACTACTCTAAAGGCGTTTGTATTTCTTTGTAAATTCAATAAATTTACAAAGATCCTAGATGCTTTGTAAATAAAACTTAAAAGGTAGATTGCGTAAATACATGGTCCAATATTTAAAATTTGAGTTCCGTTTAAATGGTTGGGAAAATTTCTAAACGGATTTGAATTTGTTTTCGTTTAAACGTGTAAACGTCCCATCCTTATCAAAAACTATCAAGTGATAGGGTGTAACACACAAACTATGAGAGAGGGAGGGGGTTGGTTTTAAATAGGCTGTGATAGTTATAACAGTAGGAGGGTTAAGTTCCGGGTGGGGGAGGGGGAAGGGGAGGGGGAGGGGGGGGGGGGGGAAGGGGAGGGGGAGGGGGGGGGGCGGGGGCGGGGAGACAACATATCCCCTCCATTCTTATTCATATTTATTGTGGTTATATAGGAAAAAAAAGTAGTTGCTGTATATTGTATTATTTCCTACATTTCTGGTTAAAATTAGCAAGATCAAGTTTGATGTCTGTTCATAAAATTAGAACTTTTTCTATCTGATATTGCAGATACTTTGCCAATGTCTGGTTAGCCTGTTGGTCACCATTTATGGCGTTCTGAACATAGCCGGGCAGTTCCGAGGAATAAAGGCCATGGCAGATATGGAGAAGAAGTAAGTGATTCACCGAAACGGGTGAAACAAATCTACATCAATAAAGTACCCAAGTTAACAAATAATGGACTGTGTCATACGTGTGCCTTAATCCTTCAGTTTTAAAGTTACACCCAAATTGAGGGTCCCCTTGAGGTTCCCCTTGAGGTTCCCCTTGAGGTTCCCCTTGAGGTTCCCCTTGAGGTTCCCCTTGAGGTTTTCTTTAGGCACTTTGCCGAATCCAACGTAATCCAAACAGCCAAGTGTGAACCCTGATGATTAAAACCCTAGGGTTCATTTACAAATAATTGTATGCATAATTTGTGGTCTGCTCTGCTTCCAAACTTACTAATTTAGTTCCAGTTTTGATTCTTGTATTTGATGAGATTTGTTTTAATATTTATAATATAATGCAAAGTAATTTGGAAACAGGTATTGATAATAACAGCACGGACAGTATAACTTGAAAAACTCGGTTTCTTAGTCGGTGTTATCAAAATATTAAAAACCCAACCCATGCTGATTTTCCCTAATTGTATTTCAGCTGTTTACATTTTAAAAATATCTTCAAGGTTCATTGATTAATCCATTGCCGTGATTCCCTTACGCTGCTTGCATGTGTATTTAACCTACAGTACTTAAACATCAATAATATGTGGAAACACAGATTTTGTTTTCGTAAGAAAAAGGTCAGCCATCTAGATTCGGGCAAAAGCATTTCTAGTAGGTGAAAGTCTGCCTTCACTTGCAGATTTGCATGCAGGAAGAATAATTGTTGATTATTTCCTTTCGCATTTCCCCGTCATGCAGATCATTTGACACAGTTGGCAACCGACCGTCATTCTTCATGTTCAGACACCGTGGCCAGGCGATGTTTGGCCTGAACCCATCCAGCAACAAAAATGTTGAAACATTAGAACCAGCTACGTGACGAACCAATGAAAATATCCAACAGTTTTCTACGATTAGACGAATCTTAGCACTTTGCACACGACACCTACAGCGGCGGCACACAGAAGAGAGTGGACACTGCTTTGATTGCATACATAAAAAAGCGGTCAAAATACGACAATCATTCATGATCATGTGTAGTGCAATTTTGCGTAGGATGTGAGTTATTTGTAATTATTGATTTGTTTTCCAAATTTAATTTAAAAGACGCCTTTGAAAACGTGTTGAAGATCCCTGCTACAGTTTCATAAATGGGAATGGACATTAAATTCACCTCCGTAAAAAGCTGCTTCAGCCTAAAATGAAGCAGTTAATGAACGCTTCACTTGGATGGAATTTTACACTACATTGCAGAGCGGCAGTCGAGTCCCTGCAAGTCCTTTCATAAAGCCGGTCACAAGTAACTGGATGAACAATGACAAATGAATGCCTTTGTCAAAGCTCATTTGAATAGCTTGTGATTGGGATTAGGACTGGAGGGCTTGTGATGGACTTGTGATGGACTCGACTATACAGCCCTGCTACACTGTACAGCAGAGTTCACTCTGTGTAGATCAGTGTCTATTCACTGTTGCTCATGGCTGTAGATTGACACCCATAGTACAAGAGCTGTGAGTTTATTCAAGGGATTGAGGGGAGAAAGATGTGACTGAAAAGTTACTCAATTTTTTAGGAAACAAAAGTAATTGAATCAAATTCAGAATAAAGTGTGGAAGTCTCTTGACTTCACAATCACTTTTTTATCATTTTTTATGTGAACATCTTATATCAAACACTGACTAGTGACAGACTCTTTAGTCTGCCCCCCCCCCCCCCCCCAGAGATGTAAATGATTGATTGATTTAGTAGAGGTCAAATTCATTATCATTTTGGCCATACATATGTGATCTGGGAAAACCCTTCACATGTCACCGAACCTGCATTGTAGATCCCCTAGATTAATTTTGGGACAATTTGAGTTTCTGCTACCAATTAAATTATTAATATCTAAATAATCATTCCTGAAAATATTCACTAAAAATTCCATCATTTTAAATGTAACAATTTGCAATCTGTCAGTCACTTTTTGTGCAAACTCAATGATTTACGCAGAAGTTTAAAGCTTGATTTCTCAAAATGAAATCAGCTGGTTTTCTTAAATGCCTGACGGCATAAATAACTCAAGTTACAGACATCCTAGAATCATGAATAAAACAGTTTTGAAAACAACACAGAGCCTTCATTAACTCTCCCTCTCCAGTTGCCAAATTGGAGCCAACTTTCCTATTAAAACCTATCGAGTGACAGGTTGAGACACACAAGCTGTATGTGGGAGAGGAGAGGATTTGGTTTTTCGATAGGATTTGGTTTTTCGGTTGTGATACTTATAATAGTAGGAGGGTTAATGTAACGCATACGTACATAACACAAGAATGATCAATTTCACCATGTAAAAGGTTTTCCCAGATCACATCAAAAATGTAAAAGTTAACCCTAACCCACTTCAATGCTCCAAAATCCTCCTTGCAGTTTTGGAGGATTGAGGATGAATGGTGTTTAAAGCACAGGAGGATTTTGGAGGATTGAGGATGGTTCCTAGCGAAAACGGTCTAGGGGGTTAGGGTTAATGCCTTTTTTTTATTCACAAGACCACATTGTTCTTTCCTAGCTCAACCCGGTCAGAAAACATTTTCATAAAATAGTACACTGCGTACATGTATTCTCACTAAATCTCGTTGGATTTTAACGTCAACTTACGTACTCTTATAATGAAGATTGGACATTGGTGGTGAGCACAAAACAGATTTCCCACAGGTTTTCTTAAAAGCCGTTTTAATTTATATTCTCAGGTTGTATCGTAAAACAACTGCATTCTTGGTTTATGACTTCTGACTAGCGGCCACCGAACAAAGATGCTGACAATTTGGGAGACCGCCAACATAGGGCAAGATAGCTCAGTTGGTAGAGCACCGGTACGGTATTCCGGAGGTCGCAGTTTCGAATCCCACTCCTGCCAGTTTTCTTTGTTCACTTTGAAAATCAATTTATATTCCTTAAAAGTGACACCAGATACAATCAACAAGTGTATTTCCCCTCCGGCATATTCAAATCTCGACCGTTACAATGCAATTAGAGGATGTTTGTAATCACGCAATGCTTATGTTATGTTAACTTTGAGAAGTTGAAAAAAAAACACCATTAAATCGATGCTAGAATACTGTATGTCTTGATTGATTTGTCGTTGAGCTGGTCTGAAATATTCAATTAGTTAATAACCCACAGCAGTCAGCATAATTTGAAATTCCAGAACTAAGTAAAGAAAGTACATGGGTAAGGTTTCCAGAGGGAAATTTTTTTGTCTTTTTTATTATTGAGGGTGGGGGTAGGCCACACACTCCTCTCTCCCCTTTTGATCTAGCAATGAACATGTGTGGCATATCTATTCCTGTACTAACTCGTTTGTGTACGTACACAATCCAATAAAAGAACTGTTTACTGCAAATGCCCATTGCTGAAATTGACCTATCGTCGTTTACGAGTTAACCAGCCCCTTAGACGCCCCTTAGACAACCCTATGGGAATTTTGCGCGTTCTACGTGAAATTATAACTGATGTGATTGGACAATAATTCACAAGCTGCGTTTACGTGATTCGACCGCGATAGGTCAATTGTGACATCATTTACTAATTTCACATAGTTATTAAAATAAGGACATACACTAGACCGAGTGATTGAACATTTTACTTCGCTTCTCAATGAAGCATTTATTTATTTTCAATTAAAATAGTTACTGAGCACAATATTTGGGGATGCATAATTTAACACACCAAAATACATGCACGCTCGTGTCTCATTCAACACCACAGTTTCAAACAACCCAGAATTTGCCACATGAGGTACACTGAATGCAACACACCAATCTTTTGGTTGTATGTCAAATATAATTGAATACAATGTGGTAATGTTGATATTTTCACTATACAGTGTGTACATTTCTTTCAATAGCCTTGTGCTTCACGTGGAATATTTAGAAACAATTTTTTTTCAATTTTGCTGTATTTTGCTAATATTTTGTTACTATATTTTGGACCAAGGCATTCATAATTGTTGACTTAATCTTGTAAAAGTTGTAATGACTACCTCCATGCCGACACTTTTGGTTAAGACTAATTTTGTGACAGTGAAAAGCACCACTGTTGCAAACAAAATCTCAAGTTCAACTTACTAGTAGTAAATATTCTGCAGCTTTAAGACTTTTATTAAAAAAAATATTTAAAGGTACTTTCTGAAAATTCCAAATATATAATACAATGTTGGCAAGTGCCACACAGCCCAATTATCAGATGAAAATGTTAGTGCTAAAAAAAAAAAGAATTAGTATTATTGGAGCTTTAAAATCCCTGAAAAAAATACAGAATAAATCCATGGATTTAAACAAACATGTTTATATTGTCCTCACTTTACTGTGATCACAAATAACACAAAATAATAAACAAAACTGAAAATAACTTTTTACAAATACAATGTACAACAAATTATACAAATTAACTCAAGAGCAATACTTGAAATTATACCAAACTCAATCTAACCACAATACTTACCCAAAAAATATCTACACTGACCAGAACATTAGCATTAGTGACCATCATTTGGTGTTTGACCATCCATGTGACCTTTCCTTTCCAAAACCCGAAAGGACAAAGGTCACTTTTGGCTCTAAATTATCATAACAGAGCAACCGGGGACGATAACATACAAATCTACCCTCTTTCTTGTAAATATAATCATATAAACCATATAAATAGTAAAAACATGCTATATACACTTCAAGGCGTCAGGCACATGCCATGATTTTAATTCTCACTGATAAGGGGAAGAATCCACTTTGTTAACGGCCTGATCCTTCTTTGTGCTAATGTGAAGCGAAATAGACATAAAAACATTTGCGGCGAAGATTAACACAAGTTGAAGTGCGTTCAGCTTTTTCCGAATTTGGCACCGACATAATTTGCTTTCATTTGCATGAAATTTGAACAGGCCTTTTAGTGTATTCGACCTCAACAATAATTTATGAGTCACAACAATGAGGGGCTCAGGTGTAGAAAAAGGTGCAGGGGGACAGGTTATCCAAGGAAGGTCAATAAATCAATAATGCTTGCCTTGTTGTGGACATCTGTTCACACTATCAAACTAAGACGGCCTGGCAAGTCAAACTACATTTTAATTATCCTCTCCATTTGAACAACAGCTCAGACGAGAATTAATCGGGTGAAGTTGCGGCCCCTTTTGGGGTTTCCAAACGGCTCAAGAAACTCTAGCCAAAAAGTACTGCAAAGTAAAATTATGTTTGCAAGACAATCATTAGCCATATAACCAACCACAGGACTCTAATGAAATATGAAACTGTTCGAATGCCTGCTTCATAACCACTCCACTGTCACTGGAATTTATGCCTGGCCCTGAAGAGTCAACAGTTTCATGCATTAAA
Organism: Hippasteria phrygiana; assembly: GCA_037893225.1. Taxonomy (NCBI): domain Eukaryota; kingdom Metazoa; phylum Echinodermata; class Asteroidea; order Valvatida; family Goniasteridae; genus Hippasteria; species Hippasteria phrygiana. Next base: position 93,962 of record JAZGUH010000242.1, read on the forward strand.
CAGTGGGCCATCCCTGGGTACACATGAATCTGCTCACCAGGGCAAAAGTCAACCGACCCTCCAGGATATTGCTATTCAAATACACCAGTTGCAGAAACAAATTTGATGCTTTAAAATTTGTCAATTCTATTGTTGTGGGTTACTTTCTGCTGCAATAATACACCGGTCGGGTCTGGCATTAGCTTATCAGGTTATAGAAGCCTCCTCTAGAGGACATTCTATTTGCTGATTTATTGCAAGGCCAAAACAAATTCAATCTCTATTACACGGGGATTTCTGCCCTTTCCTGACGTAGTGTATGAAGCACTGTACAGTCAGTGCTTTCTGAGAGCCTGTGGGGGGAAAAAAACTCATCGGCTTTAAATACTCGGGTGTGGGACCCAAACCCACAACCTCCTGCTTACTAGCAGAGTTGTATTCGAGTCCCTGCAAGTCCTTTCACAAGCCCAGTCAGAAGTCCTTTCATAAAGCCGGTCACAAGTAGCTGGATGAACAATGACAAAGGAATGCCTTTGTCAAAGCTCATTTGAATAGCTTGTGATTGGGAACAGGACTGGAGGGCTTGTGATGGACTTGCAGGGACTCGAATACAACTCTGCTTACTAGTGCAGACATCTTAACAATTCAACCACCGAGCTTGCCGGAGTAAGCTGACCGATTTGAATCAAGTACCGTGTAATAAATGTGAAGATGGAATTGTGAAAAAAACTAAAAGAGCAGAAATCAAATTATTCAGTCTAAGTTTGTGTCCAACAAAGCTACACTGTAGATCTTTGATTTAATAAAAAATAACATTCTGTGACACAATATTGAAAATATCACTCACAGCAATCAGATATGATGCCACTAACCTGCCCCACTCCCAAAAAATAATAAAATATAATAAAACAAACAAACAAAACCCACTAATTTCTGAAGGCTTAAATTCATTAGTTGCAGTCCAAATTACATCATGCCCGTCTGATTCATATTGCCTCAAATCAAATTTGTCAGAGCAGCCAGCATGAGTCGGCACAAGTTGTAAATGGCTTTGCAATGGGGGCTCGGTTGTTGATTGGCTAACTGTGTTTGTGAGAGACAAAATTAGGCTTTGACCAACCATAATTCCAATATTGATGTTTTTTGTTTCAGTCACAGTGGGTAAACAAAGGTTTGGGCTGGAGAGGAAAAAAAAAATTAAATACAGGAAACGACGTGGTTTGTTTGACAAAATGACATCAAAACGACCAAGGGAACTTTAGTAACACTGCAGTAACCATGGCAACCAAGTGATAAGGAGATTAAGGTGCTTTATGTCCTTGGCTGTCAAAAGAGGACTGCAAAATTATCTTTCCATGTCGCTCCCACAGCAGAAAAACTTTTTTAAAATCTCAGATGTATCTATAGGGGTTTTTCAAAACCCTGGCTTCGTTTCCGTCTTCGTCTCCGACATCTGAATAACTGAGAAGCAAACCAAATGTACATATTCAAATTTTTGTTTTTTATAATCAACCGAATGAATGATCCTGAAGCAGAACATGCACCAAAATTTAGAATATTTCCATTTTGTTTGCTTGTCAGTTATTCAGAAGTTCGAGACGAAGCCAGGGTTTCCAAAACCCCCATAGTCTGCTTCAGTTAGTGTTCAGTTACAGTAGTTGTACAGCATTGTCTAACTCTTGGGAAGAAAAAACTCACACATGAGCTCAGGTCCTAGTTTGACTTAAACCCCACTCATTATAACACTGGTTCCCAACTGCAGCAATGCTTTGTTTTAGTGCAGTCCTACAAATGAGAACCAGTCAAGTCAACAAAGTTATGCAAACAAGTTTATTTTCTTCAAACCACTCTAAATCAATTGCAATAAATGGCACCATTTCCAACAATTCAAACCAAGATAAAGAGGTAAAGTAAAATTACAATCAAATTTATCAGATCTTGATTGGCTACAACTTCTACTCTATGTGATTATATGAAGTGTCACAAATTTTTTTTTTAAATTAAACATTCTTAAATTGCTTTGTGACATAGTAGTAACAGTCAATGAAAAGGAATTGTGCCTGAAGTTTGTTTGTGACATCATACTCAACACATTTCACAATGTCATTTTCCAAGGTTTTAATGGGGAAAATGTCAATGATTTTAATGCCTTGAAAAAAAAGAAAAAAGCCTGTACAATGTGAACATAAAAAATGTTGATTTCTTATCTAAGATTCCACTGACGGTTTTGAAAGGAACTTCCTCCTGGCAGACAGTTTTACATCCATGCTAAGAGGTGTTGTGACTTTCGTATTTTAATTAATAAAAAGATCTTTGTCATGGGGCAACTTGCCGTTAAATTTTTCTTGTTTCACTGAAGAAAAAATTCCACGCTGCTATCACTGAGCAGTAGTGACAAATGTTGAACAGGGATGAGTAAACCTCAGGAAGTCACCAGTGGAGGAAGTGTGCATCATTCGGCAAGAAAAATACCTGTACGTGTATACGTTTCGCTCCTTGGCAGCTTATCATAAAGGAAGTTTCTTCATTTGCTCGTACGTGATGAAGAACTGTGAAGATTGGACGGCCGCTCAGGAAAACAAAGTCAACCAATTTAGGAAGCACGAGAAATTATTTCGCTCAGAGTGCGATGAATAGAACCACTCTATTCGGTGTGGTGCCTATTGTTTGCATTACACTCGACTGTACAGCCCATTCTTGGCATACCAGCACCCCATCAATAACAGCCAGACGCATAGGGTTAAAAGGACCTTTTTAGTAATGAGCTGATGTGAAATTAATTTCATTCACAATTCAACATTAGAAACAAAGGACATGTTTTTTAAGAATATTCATTTTTCTTTTTAAAGGATACGATGATGTTCCAGGGGCCAAGACGCACCCATGTGGGTATGAAGCCTTTATACAGAGCAGTGAAGCCCTCATACTTGAACGTCTGAAACAGATTGAAGAGAAATCAAAAATGGATGTTAAAAACTTCCAGGACAGTCAGTCGCTGTGAGGAATTATTTTTTTACAATTCCGACCATAATCACTTTTTCTCAGCTGAAGCATTGTTTGTTGCTGGGGTTGGAGGCAAAATGTCTGTTTTCATCTGAGGCCGAAACAAAGCATGAACTACTGGTTTTCAGAGGTGATACAATTTTTTATCTTAGCCATCCAATTTATTGACACAAATATAATTTACCCAGTAACTTAACTGTATTACATAGAAGTAGTACTCTGTAGTTACAAGTATCTTGACTGCTGTCATGATACACTCAATCATCAAAGACAGAGAGACTCAGTGCTACAGAATACTAAGTAGTATTTCGTAGTACACAGGTCTTCACCCCAAATGAATGCCTAGGATGTTAGGGTTAACCCTAACCCTCCTCAATCCTCCAAAATCCTCATGGTGGTTTTGGAGGTTTTTGGAGGATTGAGGAGGAATGGTGATTGAAGCACCAGATGATTTTGGAGGATTGAGGAGGAATGGTGATTGAAGCACAGGAGGCTTTTGGAGGATTGAGGAGGAATGGTGATTGAAGCAAAGGATTTTGGAGGATTGAGGATGAATGGTGATTGAAGCACAGGAAGATTTTGGAGGATTGAGGATGGTACCTAGCAATAAGGGCCTAGGGGGTTAGGGTTAATGAAAGGTGTTGTCATTCCAAAGATAATGACAGCCATCCTGTACTAAGCTTGCAAATCACATACACAAGATTACAGAATTTACATCCCTATTCTCTTTTTGTTGTATTAAATTCCCAATTTTTTTTTACATCACTGAATAAAACGTACACTCCTAACAGAATCCTTGTCAATTATTGCCCGGTCTACTGTGATATGATGGCCCTACGATAGATGATCACGTCCTCTTAAAAACCTAATCCTGTCTTCAATCTGTAATCCGATCACAAATGCATAATCTTGTCAAACCCTGTGTAAGTTCTAAATTTAGATTGAAGCAATCTCTTGACGGTTGCCTTTGCCGTCAGAGGGGGGAAAAATCCATCAAAAGTTGTATGGACTTCTCCAACAGTGTAAAGTGAAGACTGCGTTCTTTTTTTTACATCATTTATGTGACTTCTTTCCAAGTCCCTTTACTCAAATATGCTACATGCACTTTTCCAAACTGATAATTTCTAGTTTAGAATATTGAAGTTCTTTGTTGAAGGTATTTTTTTTGTGAGTGGGAGGGGAGATGAGGTTTCTTAAAAGGTAGTATATACAACATTTGCATCAAAAAATAAAAATCAAAACTACTGAACTATTATGAAATACCGTACTAGACTCAAGTAAATAGTCTCAAGCATCATGTTTTCTAACGATTGTCGGCCGACAATTGTTGGAAATAGTCTAGCTCCCCGACCTGATAATTTCCCGACTCTATAAATTGCCCCGATTTGTCTGAAGTAGGGTCAGAGAACCAGACTACTGGAACAATTTTTTCCCCTCTCTGTTCCCCACCATCTATTCACACAAAACTTTAAACAGGTCAGTGTTACAGTATTTGCTAGCATGCTATAAAATACTAACCCCAAATCCATTTATTTCTGAAAATTACAACAAAAGCAAATGTCGTATACTACATTTAAATTAGACAGATGCACTAAGCCCCCTACCCCTTTATGTATTGAGCAATCACAGGCGGGAGGGACTATGGTCCAATGAAAGTGATGGCTTAACCCTAACCCTGCCAGACGCAGCACACGCACAGTGCATCTGTGCTGACAGCTCCACTTTGCTGCACTCTGCACACAAGTCAATGTGACAAAGTATGCAATCTGATGCGTCTGGCAGGGTTCTAGCAAACATGCCCTGGAGGTTAGGGTTAATTAATGGCTCAGCCTTTTAGTGTGGCAATTACAAAGAAATACATTCATTTGCATCCGCAAATAAGTCATCCAATCTTTAATTGATCATAACAATCCCCATTTCATTATTTACACATTGATACATATGCAAGTGAAAATGTAACATGGTGTCAAGCTCTACAAAATGTATTTTCTGACCAAATCTAACACATCACACGTCTAAATAATTCCTTTAGTTATTATCAAGGTCGCAAGTAACTAATGATTTTGAGATTAGATCTTGCACTCAATTATTTTTTACTGAATTATCAATTATTAAGTGGTTTTTGTCAAAATGATCAGGTGTAATATTGGAAATCTGTAAAAAAAAAAAAAAGTTAACCCTCCTACTATTACAACTCTCTCATAGCTTGTGTGTTTCAACCTGTCACTCGATAGGTTTTGATAGATAGGGTAATTGACTCCATTTTGGCACCGAGAGAGGGAGGGTTAATGAAATCAACACCACTGGAAGGTACATGCTAAACTATAGCCCTGATGCATTGTAATGTGAAGAAGGCTAGGTGTCATACCTTTACTAAGCAGTCTAGAGAGTTCTTGTATATATGCTGAGGTCTTGTGTGGTCTCGGAGGTTTCTCTGGTTCATAAGCCTCGTTTTGACGACGTCGATGGGAGTGGAGGCAACAGCCCCAGCAAAACCCGCGACAAAACTAGCTCTGTCAAAAAAGAAATCCAAACAAACAAACATTCAAATTCAAGCAAAAAGGTACTCCGTAAAGGCCAATTTACACATACGCGACTTTGTCGTGCGATATTGTCTCGCGTTTTAAAAAATACGCACAAATTAATGAGCGTCTCGTCGCCCGACTCTGTCGCGTAAATTGGTCTTAACCCTAATTAGCTAACCCTAACCCACCTCAATCCTCCAAAATTCTCCTTGCAGTTTTGGAGGATTTTGGAGGATTGAGGATGAATGGTGTTTTTTAAAAAAGAGGATTTTGGAGGATTGAGGATGAATGGTGTTTCAAGCAAGGAGGATTTTGGAGGATTGAGGATGAATGGTATTTAAAAAAAAAGAGGATTTTGGAGGATTGAGGATGAATGGTGTTTCAAGCAGAGGATTTTGGAGGATTGAGGATGAACGGTGTTTAAAGCACATGAGGATTTTGGAGGATTGAGGATGAATGCATTTTTTGGGGCAGGGTAATCAGAGGATTTTGGAGGATTGAGGATGGTTCCTAGCAAAAAGGGTCTAGGCGGTTAGGGCTTTAGCTAATGTACATAAATTCATCAAAATCCTCTTCCTGTTTTGGAGGATTTCGGCGGATTCAGGATACCTCCCTATTGAAACCTGGGGGATTTTGATGGATTGAGGATTGTAAAGGCTGGTTTATAGTCGGTCGCGCGATGGTCGCCGCGACTAAAAATTGACGCACGATCCTCTCACGCAGGGTTTATACTTGACGCGGAAGCACCAGCGACTAGTCGCTGAAAGACGCTGGCGACGTCGCTACAGAGTTCAATCAATTGAACTTTGACATGGTCGCTGACCTCACTTTTTTCAATGGGCCAATAGAATTGCCTGATCGGAAAGAAACGATGAATATGCAAATATGGCACACGGCTTAAAAAATAAATATCACTATCAATAAGCATCGAAAACGTCCTATATTTTATGTATGCGTTTGAATGTTTATTGTTATTAAAACAGCTGGGACAGACATTAATCGCACATAAAAAAATAGCTGCTAACTCTGATAAGTAAAAATTATCGCAGCTAAAATAATTTTACGTTTAGCAGTGGCGATGCGTTGATCGTCACACGTCGCATTCAAATTCTAGACGCGCTGCGCGTATGCTGCGCGTGTGTTTACAAATGTCGCGCGACCGACTATAAACCGGCCTTAAGCCTAGCGTTACTGCAGGATTTTGATGGATTCAGGATTATTATTGAGCAGTCACCAAAACCAACTTTTTGTGCATGACAAAATAGGTGGATTTTGGCGGATTCAGGATACTTTCTAGTAAAGTTACCCAAGGAGTTAGGGTTAAGGCATACTGTGACATCCTTCAATTTGATTCTTGAGCTAGAAGGTGCCACTAGATGGTGCTGTTTTGAGTAGTTTCCATAGTTCTTTCAAGTTAGAAAATTCTATTAGACGAGACCGCCCCTTTGATCCCTTAAGTACGGATGACGCTACAGCCACGATTTGAAAAAAAAAAAACATCTAGCCGGTTGACGTCTATACCCGCATTCTTCCACGTATTTATTCCATTGTTTGCCTATTGTGTGCATTACGCTTGGCTGCACAAACCCGTCTGGCATACCGGCGCCCCATTATAAAAGCCGGGTGCAAGGGGTTAAAGCAATGAATAAGAACACGACAACAAAATTGTTGAATATTGTATGTTCAAGATTCCTAGTTGCTTAAATTTGCTTTTGATAACGCTTCATTGATAAATACTCAAACATCACGGATGTATATTGCTTGTGACTGGTATTTAGCTGTTGTTTGCTTAGCATGACAACCACATGGAGTTTTGGCTGGTAACCGGGGGCCAATTTCACGGTCAGCACAAAAATTTGCTTAGCACCGAAAAGTCTTGCTTAGTTAAAACAGGTTACCAGCCAAAAGGCCATGGGATTTTCATGCTAAGCAAACAACAGCTGAATGCCAGCCACAAGCGATACACTTCACATCCAAATTGGGTTGGTAATCCTGTATTTACCAAGGATGACTTTCCATGCTAAGCAAATGATTTGTGCTTAGCATCGCCCTGAAATTGGCCCCGATTTTACTAAGCAGTGTTTTTGTGCTTAAGCAAGTTTTTGCTTACGCAGCTCTATGAAATTGGCCCTGAATGTAGTTTCAATTTTGCATTCCAGATTATAACAGGCATGCAACTCTTCAATTTCCAAAAACGCGGAAAATTAAATGAGAGCGCGTAGCGCTAGCGTGAAGCTCTTACGACGTCGTGCAAACATGTACATGTAGGTATAGTGTCCCTATCCCAATGTATTGTATTCATTGACGCGAGAAAAAAATGCGGAACCAGACTATCGGTCTATAGTCGATTGAGGGCGCTATAGCGACTAGTTCATACAACGGCAAGACTATACATGTACGCGACAGAATGTGTCCTGCACCTTTCTATGTAATGTATGTATACAAAATACGGAGCCAGACGATGTGTGCTTGCAATACATTAGTCATGTTGGTGGACGATTCCGCGGTCGGCACGGTGGGAAACGAGCTAAAGCGCGGATATTTTTCACGGTCGGATTTTTAAAAAAACGCGCAAAATCCGCGGATCTGCGGAAAAGTTGCATGCCTGTTACAAACAATGTGGACTAGGTAGAGGTTAGGGTAAAACACAAGGAATTACAGCCATATGTGTAATATTATTCAAACTTTCTGATCACCATGCAATGAATGCCACCCCAGAACTACAACAATTGACTACAGTACTAATCCACCACATGGTGAATTGCACAAACCTATGGAAAGATCAATAACCGTTTTTAGTACGTCTATTTACATAAATGCATTTTTACTGCTCTATCGAACAGCAGCTGCCGATACCGCAAGAGACACACGCAGAACAGCCACGGAAGGACATTTGTTGGAAAGCCCTTAAGTAGAGGAACTTACATGAAATGCGTTGACATAGTATCCCCTAGCCATTTGTTGTCGATAATCCACTTCTTGCACCAGTCGTAAACGGGGAGCTCCACCCCAGCCACAACTGCTGCTCTCTGAGCTGTAGGAACCACACCCTGAAAATGACATAAAAATCACAATATATGCATTCACATACTCACAATAATGAGAACACTTATTGACCCTAACTACCCCAAGCCTTACAAACTCCAACAGCAGGTTGTGTTGAATTTTGATGGGTTCAGGATTGTAGGGCACCATTACTTTACATGGAGCTATGATGCCCCAATTTGTCCAGGTATACTGCACAAGTGTTGGATTTTGACAGGTTGAGGAAGCCTCCTAGTAAAAATGCCACTGAATACGGACGACGGCCATAGCTGCAGTTTGAAAAAGACCACCTGGCTGGTTGTCGTCTATATGCGCATTCCTCCACGTATTCAATCCATTGTTTGCCTATTGTTTGCCTAAACAGTTTGTGAGATTTCCTGTCACTTTAGGGCCAATTTATACATACGCGACTTTGATGCGACAACGTTGCACGTAAAATTAAAAAAACAAATCAATGCATGTCTTGTCGCATGACTCTGTCACACAAATGGACACGCACTAATTGATTTTGTGCATTTAGAACAATTAGCGACATTATTGTGCGACAATGCTGCGTATGTGTAATTTGACGTTTACTTGTAACATCTGCAATATACCTACCCTCCATAGTCCTCTTGTCCCTTCCTCTTGAAAGATATTGACAAAGGAGCTGATCATGCCGTTGGTGTTAGCGAAGCTGGTACCCTGCGCCTGCATCCGAACCTTCAAGACATCCGTTGGGTTGGCAATGGAGGAGGCGATGACCCCTGCAGCCACACCGCAAATCACGTTGACTAGAAGCGTTTCATTCTCCGGATTTTCAACCAAGAGCCTCTTGAAGGAGTGATAGCAGCCCATCTTGATTGTGCCGTACGATGCTTGCCGTAAGATGGCCGGTCTAATGCTACGGAGGAATCATGTTTTTTTTTTAAATAAGATCTTAAGACTGAAGAAGCAATGGGATAAGATTATCAAAAAAATCCTGCAATGAAAGGAATTTAATCTGAACTTTGTGTATACTATCCATAGACCTTATTGTGTAGCGGCCATCTTTGACGTGTATTTTTGTCATTCGAATTCTGTAACAATGTAAACATAAAAGGTTCACCCATGCCTATCCAAGGGTAGCAAAGACATTAGCCTCCAAGATGGCTGCTCTGCAAGTCTAACGGGAGTGTGGACAAAAGAAACAATTCAGATAATAGATGGGATGTAAGTAAGATTCTTGTATAGAAACTATGTTTTTAATTTTGTTTGTCCTCCTTGGATAAATATATCGGACCTGTACTTTTCTTTTAGAATAAGCCACCATTCATCAAGAACAAGTACAAATGACTTGTTTCCAGCATGGAGCAGTGGTCCAAATGACAATATCTTGCCTCCTCTAACCCTAACCTTCCCTAACCTGCCAAAATCAAACACCCCATTTGTGTTGAATTTTGTGTGATTGGGTACTGTAGAGCCTTGGCACCATCACTTTGCATGGGACTTGATTCCCTGATTTTGTCTAAGTACAAAGAATGTGCCATTGGTTTACTACACAGTGTTGGAGTTTGTGTGGTTAGGGAAGGATTCTAGTAAAAAGCCTTGGGCTGTTAGGGTTAAGGAACCCTGCTCCAAAACAAGCAGGTGATGCTAAGACCGAGAGATTTACCCCGAGTACAAAGCCTTGATGCCGTCCTCCTTAGATATCTTGACCAGTGCATGGATCATCCCTCTGTATTTCAGCTCCCTGTAGCTACTCTCCATCCGCTGGCCTTGAACTTGTAGTCGGGTCTTGGTCAGGTCGATGGGGAAAGTCCCTGCATTCAACATGACATGTTAACCTCTTGCTTCTGCAGTACATACACAATCTTTTTCTGATTTTGTTTAAAGGTATGGCATAGCTTTGGTTATAAGCAGAAAACAAACTGATCAGGGCCCAATTTCATAAAGCTGTTAAAGGGTCACTGAAATAGAAAACAATGTTGGTCTTAATAAATGTGTTTGTTACTAAAAAACAACACTGTTGCTGTTTTTTCTCTTAATTCTGATTTGTTTGGCTCATTTACGCTATTTTTCTACCTCTTTTCGAGCACCCCACAATATCCGCTCGAAAATTGCAAAAGGATGATGTAATGCATCACGTGACCCTGTGACGTCACGTCTAGAACGGCCGGCCAGCCGCGCATCGCGCATGACGTAGATTTGTGCACAAAACACGTAGTGCTCGCCCTACAAATGGGGCTGTAAATAGTTCTTTTTTTACTTTTGTCCATTTACTGTCATCATAGTGACCGTAAAAAGACAAGTTAAAAAAGGAACCATTTACAGCCCTATTTGTGTCATGCAAACTGGCCTAGAACTGCAGACATTTCTGGCAAATGGATATTTCCGACTGAAGCTTTGACCGTCGAAAGTGGAAATAATTCCTGGCATATTTTGACACGTAAAATTCAAGATGTCGGCCAGGTGTTTCGTTCCAGGCTTCAGTAATATACCCAAAGAAGATGTACATTCCCCAAAGACGAGGGATTGTGGAAAATTTGGGCCTCAAAAGTCTGGCTAAACAGAGGAAACTGGGTCAGGCCGTCTCCATGCATGTACATTAACTGGCCTACAATGCACAGTGGCAAATAGATATTTCCGAAGCTGTGACCGTCGAAAGTGGAAACAAATTTACAGGCATATTTTGACACGTAAAATGCAAGATGTCGGCCAGGTGTGTCGTTGCAGGCTTCAATAATATACACAAAGAAGTTGTACATAACCCAAAGGGATTGTGGAAAATTTAGGCCTCAAAAGTCCGGCTGAACAGAGGAAACTCCCTGAGCAAACTGTCGGGCCGCGTCGCCATGCATGCTTGTACATGTACGTAGTCCAAACTGGCCTCTACAATGCATACATTTCTGGCATGTGGATATTTCCGATCATTTCACTGCTGGCAATTTCTACTCCCAGTTTGGGATTTCGATAATCCTAAAGCTAAAAGAAAATGTCATTCCAGCAAAAATATTTTTCTTTGCTGCTGCCTGGGAACTTTGATTGGGAACTTTGATTGGAAACGTTGATTGGGAAATTTGATTGGAAAATTTGATTGGGAACTTCTCCATCAATCGCCGGATACGCGATATGCATGCCAGGAATTGTGCTGTCCTCAATCTCTGTTATTGCTGCCGTCTTTCTATACTCCCGGTTCAGACATGTACATGTAGGGAACAATTTTACCGACTTCATCCTCATATGTTCATTCTTTTCTGAGTCAGATAGGGACAAATTTTCTTCTGAAAACTTCTGATGATTTTGCCATGTTTCTCGGTTTGGTCGTATACGCGCTATACACATCGTGCATGCATATGGCTGGCCGGCCTTGCCACTCGTTCTAGTGCTGACGTCACGGGTCTGACATCCGGGCTTCTAGTGTAAGTGGGATTTTTTAGGGGCGGGGCGACCGGCTCAAAATTTTGCACTTAAAATGGTTTGTATTACAATAAAAATGCAAAAGTTCAATTAAATATTTATTGATTACAACTCTAAACGATGTATTCTTCCATTTCTCAGAGTTTTGTTTTCTATTTCAGTGACCCTTTAAGCACAAAAATTTGCTAAGCATGCAAATGCTTCCTTGATAAAAACTGGATTACCAACCAGATTTCCATGTGTGGAATATTGCTTTTGACTGGCATTCAGCTGTTGCTTGCTTAGCATGAAAATTACATGGACTTTTGGCTGGTAACCTGTTTTTACTATTAAGCGAGACATTTTCATGCTAAGCAAATTTTTTGTGCTTAACAGCTTTATGAAATTGGGCCCAGTTTCAATCTGAAAGCTTACTGTTCATAAAGATGACATCAGTACCAACCCTTTTTTACAACTGGAATAAGCACATAAAAGATGCATAGAATCACTACATTAGAGCGCTTTTTTCTCCCGACACTGATGACAGATTGAGCTCTAACTTTCATACCTTTAACCCTAACCCACCTCAATCCTCCAAAATCCTTCTTCCAGTTTTGGAGGATTTTAGAGGATTGAGGATGAATGGTGTTTCAAAAAAAGGGAGGATTTTAGAGGATTGAGGGTGAATGGTGTTTGAGAAACAGGAGGATTTTGGAGTAAACATTTTTTGGGATTGAGGATGAATGCACTTTTTGGGGGGCAGGGCAATCGGAGGATTTTGAAGGATTGAGGATGGTTCCTTGCAAAAAGGGTCTAGGGGGTTAGGGTTAATAGTTATTAATTATCTTTAATAATGTGGTACTTACCAAACTCGGCTGCAACAGATCCGATGCCCCCATACACAAATGGTCTCCAGTCTCCGGCTAACATTGTTCTGTTTTTCCTTCACTTGTTCCTTTGCAATAGCGAAGGATTAAAAAACGCACGTTGGATTTTTCTAAGGAACAGCTGGACCACAAATAGCTGGATGTAGTTCCGCTGATCCTTCTTGTCCAGAGTTTGTCAAAAGTAAAGTTGGCTTTCCGAAACTTTTACTCCAGAATGCTTTTCACTGCTTAGGGAAAACTATTCCATGTTTACACAGCAGTCACTAGACACAGCAAGGTGACGAAGAAACTGACCATAAGGTTAAATGGCTGTTCCTAGGAATTTCAGGATTGACATGTGCCTATTCCATCTCTTGTGTGACAGACGCTTCAATGGGGCTGGTGAGCTACAAAAAAGTAGGAAAAAAACCTGCAATTTTTAGGATGCAGCTGTCAATAGACTCATGTAATGATGACGTCACAGTTTGTTGAAGTGTGCTTTCTTTTGGAAGTCAGGTAGGATTTATAACGGATTTGAAAAATCCACAACAAATCCAGAGGCATTTGATTTGTATGGCATTACTGAAAAATTCATAACTGACAAAAGATATTGTTCAAAGTTGAAAACAAAATAGGGTTATCAGAATGAAAAGAATACTGTTTCAGGTTGCAGAGGTTATTTTGGAATGATAAAAACAATTTAAGAACAACAAAATCTTCTGGAAATCTGGAAAACATCTAACCAGAAATCAGGCCTAGTCCGGAGAAATCTTACCCCTGACATGTAAACAAAGTGTGACATAATCACTACGGAGGTCTATTTCACAAAATTAACCTCATCTTAATTTCTAAGGACTTGCACAATTACATAATCGTCATAGTGATTTGTACTGTTACATCTCTCATTAAGCCCAATTCACACGGGTCCCGAGCTGTGTACAAAACAATGCTGACAGTGACAGATGATTCTTGTTGCCAGACGAAAACACGAAGGCCCAGACCACAACAATTTGACATGTTTGAAGCTAACGACATGAACGACATCACATGAATGATCGATTTTTCAGGGATCACTAATATTTTTCCGTGACTAAAATTTTAAAACAGCTTGAAAATTCCAGCTCATGGTTTGCGATTACCCAGTGGCACTGTGTGCGCCTCTGGGCTCGATGTACAATGGCTGTTGCTTGCTAAAGCACTAACAGCGATCAGCGATCAGCGATCAGGCGGTCCGAGACATTGACAAGAACGCAAGCAATAGAGTGACCGCCTGATCGCTGTCAGTGCTTCAGCAAACAGCCGTTGTACATCGAGCCCCGAGGCGCATGCAGTGCCGCTGGGTAATTGCAAACCATGAGCTGGAATTGTCAAGCTGTTTTAAAACTTTTAGTCACGGTTATATTAGTGATCCATGAAAAATCTTTCAAAGACAAAAAGTTTGTAAGCCATCATATTTGACACTTGCAGGTTTTTGGGACTTACCAGTTTTTAGTCATACTAATAGATATGCCCCCGCCTCCTACCATACAAACCCCGCCCCAACCCAACATGCCCAACCTTCATTTGAATAAACCTTTTCTCAAAGCATCATGGGAACAGCAGCACCCTGGCATTAGAAGAGCAAGCACATTATTTTAATTCCAGAGAGTTGCATTATTTCAATTCATCAGTAAACTGGTAGGTGAGAGGGATTCCCCAATTATTTCCTTTATTTTTATTGCCATTTAAAGTTGATTTGTCTGGTTATTATTTTCCTTATGTTCCATGCAAAGATATGTGAAAAGAGTATCTCTCAACTCATGACAGATATTTAGCATAAAATCAATTAATATTTGGACTGGTTCACAGTGCCATAGGTTTGTGTATAAATTACATAGTTTGGCCTCCATACCCACAACACAATGCATTTGAGAATGTCGAAAAGGTTTATTGAATAAGTTAAAAATATGGCCGATGTTTAGCGCAGGCTTAGGTCAGGATACTTTGGTATTTATTCTTCCATGTTCATTAATGTGGGCTTTTAATAAACTCACCTTTTACACACAGCCGAGTTCGAAACTATTGGGGGAAATTTCGAGGGCAATTAATTAACTGCAGTGGGCGAAGGGTCGAGTTGTGTTCCGTCCGCCAGCCCATGTGACGAAATCTAGAAAAACAGTCTGGATGAGGAACACGCCGTATTTATTTTTAACTAGGTGCGGGTCTGAAACTAGACATTTTGTCAACAGCATAAATCGCCACGTACATTTTGTACAGGAAATAGCCGTTTAACATGTGCTGTGTTCGTGATCACTTTGTGCTGGCCGTTTACTTTATAATTCATGGAGGTATTTTCTACCTCTATGTTGCCATAAGTGCCAACCAAACCAACAACAACAACAACAACAACTCTACCTCTATGGTATTATCAATGGAGGAAGTATTTATGAACGCATGGTTGATGAATGAATGCATAAGAAATAATAAATTGATGTGCTTGTAATTTTGTACTTTTGAGATCCGAAAGGGAAATTGTTTGAAATAGCATTGACCCCTATAAACTGCAGTGCACTATATAGGGGGACAAGGAGGGGGGAGGGGGAGGGGGGAGGGGGGAGGGGGAGGGGGAGGGGGGAGGGGGAGGGGGGGGGGGGCTGAACCACATCTGCTCATGTTTTCTCCCATGGCTCATCAACGAAGCTGATCGCGCCACAGGTCGTATACCGATAGTGCTGTTTCATATTTCCGATTTTCAACAATTTGTTTGCATTTTGCAGACCTGCATTATGTAAACAACCGTAAAACAGTGGGTTTTCTATGGCGCGCGTTGGTCTTCCGGCGGTCATTCATGAGATCCGCCCTAGCCGAGCGGGAACTTTATTATTTTGAAATTTGCAAAGTAGTTAGCCTATTTATTAGCACTTGCACACCCCGGCCCCGGAAATTAACAACTAAGGGCTGTTTTCGTTCAATGTCTCATTGGAAAACTAATAACTTCAATTTTGAAGGGTTTTCGGGGTGTCATGTCCAAAATGTAAAAGCACGGATACAGCAACTTTATCACTTCAAAAATGGGGAATAAAGTAGACAATTATTTCAGCCTTTAAAATTAATTGACCGGCTCGATGATACTCGCAAGAAAAGAAGGAAGCACGGGTAAATATATGTCGCTGTACATAATACGTACTAGATGCCGAGTTTTCCTTTTTGGCGCCGTACGTTTTATCGTACGTACGTACCTACGCCATACTAGCCCAGTATGGACTCCCTTCGCGTTGTTGCGGCGTGGTGCAATGAAGACATCGTCCAACCTGGGCTACTAGTACTACGCCATCGAACGCAGTATAAGTTCTACCTTTTTCCCCACATACTCAACCCAACCATCCGATGAATCTTCATTCCTTTTTAACTCTTCATCTGAGTTTAGGACCAACTCCATTCTACTAGGCTGACCATTTTAGCTATTTTTAACCAAGTTCCTTAACTCACCCAATGAATGCCGTTGTATTTTAACTGTAGTTTTCTGATCATCATCCACAAACAAAAACAAGAGTCGGAAGCATTTTGAACGCGCGCGCGCAAAAAGTGCCGAATGAAAGCGCGCCGATGATCATAAAATTTAAAAGCAGGGAGCTGGCAAGGGTGGTGATGATGATGGGGTCGGCATGTTTGAGGAAATTTTGTTTACTTTTTTGTGTGGTGGTGGTGGTGGTGGTGGTGTGGGAGTTTTGCTGTTGTGTGTGGTGGTAGTGGTAGTGGTGGCATGGTGGGGGAGCCAGAGGGAGGGGGGTCGGGAAGAACTGTACCACAATTCGAGTTGCGTCAGCAGAGCCAATAGGCCTACATAAATGGAATCGATGGTCAACTAGCCCGGCGTGTTTCATGCAGCGCAGAGCCGTTGGGTTCCTGCCGCTTGGTGGCGCTATTTAATCACAATGGCGGTTCCACCGGCGAAAGCTTCTCCCAAAGATGCGGAGGTTATGGTGGCAATTTTGAAGGATATGGGCATCACAGACTACGAGCCGAGACTTTTAAATCAGATGCTTGAATTCACGTACCGTAAGTTTGTTTAAACGTAGACAAAAATGTTCAGGAGAGCATTTTACATTAGTGCCCAGTTTCCGGACGCCAGTTTCCTTTTTTGTTTATTGTCTAACGTTAGTTGAGTTACAATGTACATGTACATCATTGTTCCACACACAGTATCAGGAGGGAGGAGTAATGTTTACTGAATATACTGAAAGATATGCGGAAAGATTTTACTTTATTTAATACCCCCCACCAAAATCGGTTAGAAACAGCAAATCTCGGAAAATAACCCTCCATTTGTGTTCATGATTGTATAAACACTTGGCACAACCTTTAATTTCGAGAATTTTGTTGGGACATTTTAGTGCAATATAGGGGAAGAAAGTTTGTGTTTTCTGTGTTAGAAGTTCTTGGCAGTTGGCACCATGTATAGTCACTCCAAAGTGTGCACATACATGTTGATTTCTTCCTCATTTTTTACAGATTTTGCTGAAATAAATCTTGAAATAACAGGTTGTGCCACATGTTTAGACAGTTGTTATCAAGGAGGGTTGGTTATTTTCCAAGATTTTTGCTGTTCTTGACCGATTTTGGTAGGAGGTATTAAAGTAAAATCTTTCCCCAGTGACAACTTTGATTCTTTTGAAAATTCCAATTATTTCCAGGATATGTCACAGATGTTTTGGAGGATGCTCAAGCATACAGCAGCCATGCAGGACGGACAGAAATCGATCCAGACGATGTCAAATTAGCAGTACAGAGCAGACTAGACCACTCCTTCACCACCCCTCCTCCACGGGAGGTAACTTCGATGTTGCATCGTTTTTAACCAATTTCCCCCAAATTCACATATTCAAATCATGAATGTATTAACCCTCCCTCTCCAGGTGCCAAATTGGAGCCAACTACCCTATCTATCAAAACCTATCGAGTGACAGGTTGAGATACACAAGCTGTGGGAGAGGAGAGGATTTGGTTTTTCGATAGGTTGTGATTGTTATAATAGTAGGAGGGTTAATACATGTATGATTCTAGACAGTTGTACAATATCTGATTTTTGTTTTTATTGTTGCAGTTTCTGATGGAAGTAGCAAGGCAGAAGAACAATACTCCACTACCCGCCATTAAGCCTCATAATGGCCCTCGCCTACCCCCAGACAGATACTGCCTATCAGCATCAAACTACAGGCTCAGACCACTTCACAAAAGGGTATCAGTCTCGCTGGTTACTGTTTCTTAATTGTCACTAAGGGAATCTAAATTTGAATCACCTGTCCATTTCTCCTTTGGCAATTTTATATTGTGATAATTGGGTGTAACCTCATTGAGTGATTCTACACTTCTGTTGTCCGGGTTGTATGTATGTATATGTATGTATGTATAATTCCAGGCATGCAACTTTTCCTTGGATCAGCCGATTTCCTCGTTTTTTGTTAATTCAAAGTTGCATGCCTGATAATTGTGGCATGATCCTTGTCTATAATACTGCATTAGGTCATGTTAAAAAAAAACATGTTTAGCGTCAGGGTTTTTGGAAAAAAAGAAAGGAGAAGGGGCTTTTATTTTTTATTTTCAAGATGGCCGCCATTCTTTTTACAATTTCCGACAACCGTAGGTTTTTCAACTGTCCAAAGATACAAAAAAGGAAGAGACATGTTGGACAAGCGAAGTGAACATGTTTACAGTGGTTTTAATAGTTTTAAAAAATTTATTTTCTGATGGATCTGTTAACATTTTTTGGGATTTTTTTGCACCTAATTTTCCATTTGTAAAAATTTAAATAAAATCAGGCGGCCCCAAAAAGGAACCTGGTGGGGACGCTAAACATGTTTTGTTTAATGCAACTTAAAGGTTTATGACTAGCACCCACTGAACAAAGATATTGGGTGACTGTCAGCATTGGTTGATAGAGCACCGGTACGGTATAGGCAGACATCCTTATTAAACAGGTGATAGTATGAGCAGTACCGCTGTTTTGTGAGGTACTAGTATACCCCAGCAGGTGGTTCTCATGGCCTCATTCTTGATTTGTGACAAGACACGTGGTTTCATCATATAATACATGTAATTACCAATAAAGAGTTAATGATTGTGCTACTGAAGTTTTTACCTCAAGTTTATTGTCTAGAAATATTTATTGTGATTCTTTTGTATGGTTTCCAGTTGCCAATAAGTGTTTCATCAAAAGATGCCAATGGTTATAGTTTATTCTAAAAGTGACTTGTTTCAATCTGTTTGACAGGCAACGCTAACAATGCCATCGAGGTTATCCCTGGGTTCAGGTAAGATGAATCATACATTGTATATATTAACAAGTACGGAATGTTTACTTTATTTAAATGTAACCAAATCAACTTGTCCACACAATAGAAGTTAATGTAACAGTTTCTATGAGATCCTAATGATAAAAAGACTATAAAATTGGCCATTAAACCAACTTCAACCAACCAACCAACCAACCAACCAACCAACCAACCAACCAACCAACCAACCAACCAACCAACCAACCAACCAACCTACCTACCTACCTACCTCCTTCCTTCCTTTCTACATGTACAATTACAGAACTTATGCAATATTTTTGATAAAAGGATCTTTATGTGCACTGGTTAATTTTTTGTAATGCGGATTTTGTCATTTTGTTGTTTCCAAGTTGTAAACTTGGAGTTGGAATGGATTCTGAATTGGAAACTTTCTTGGTCACAACTCGAGCCATAGTCCGAGTCACAGGAAATGCTCAAGTCCAAGATCGAGTCTTAAAATTACGACCAACGTATGTTTTGAGCTGTTGCAGTCTTAAAACTGCCAATGTCTCTGCTGTATTTAAGGTATCTCCATGTCTTCATCAGCCGGGTCAAAGCTCTCCCCCAACTTCACCATTGGTTCCAAACAGCCGTACAGTGTGGGCGTCCGAGCACCATCCACCAGCATCACTCTGTCCAACAGGGCCGGAGGTCCTCCAATTAACATCATCAAGAGTGTCACTAGATCCACCTGTAAGCACTCGACATTTTCAAAGCAAAATCTAGGGTTGGTTCAAGAACAAGGAGAAGTTGGCTGTGGTAATGTTATGGATTCCTCTCCGAGTGTTTAAGAAAATTTGCAAAAAAGACATTTTTTTTTCAAATGTAATCTTAGAGTTTGAATTAAAAAACAAAAAATCTTGATCATGAGAAAACCCAAGGAAAATGCAAAAAAAATGGCATTGAAGCCAAAGATTGATTATATTGTCCTTTAATTGTAAATCCATCAACCTAGTAGAAAAATCCTGTCACAGAAACTTTTATGGGGAGTGGTAAAACAATATGCAGTCAGCTTCAGTATTCAGTGGCACGCCCATAGTTGGAGGGGGGCTTTAGCCCCTGCCCAAGATCGGTTGTCAATTTGTTTAATTAAAGTCATGCAGTTTGTTTCTCAGACTGATAGCAGGTAAAATGTCAGAAAAATGGGGCCGCCAATATCAGAAAGAGACATACCCCAACCTTCAACTTTGAATGTTAAAATCGAAAATCTATTCAGCGAGTTCTCCTAACCAACCCCCCCCCCCCCCCCCCCGATAATTCCTGGATGCACCGCTTGTACACACGCTTTTCTTACATTTCCTTATATAAGAAAATATTTCTTATTTCAAGAAAAACGTTCCTGTCACACTCCCTAGAAAACTTTTCTAGGTGAGGCAAGAAAACTGTTCTTGAAATAAGAAAATTTTCTCATTTTAAGAAAACCATTTTTGGCAGTGCATATCATTAAAATAACTTTTCCTGTTTTATTCAGCCATGCCAACCAGCACGCAGCCTGCCAGTTCGACCCCTAGAGCTCCCACGCTCAGCCTGAGCTCTGCCAGCACATCGCATACAGTCATCCAGACCCAGATTGCCTCACCCCAACCCTCCAAGAGGAAACGAGAAGACGATGACTGAGGGTCTTAACCTTTGACCTCCAATTTCAAGTTGAATGGGTCTTTCCCATTGTATGATTTGACTGCATTGAATCTTAAAGGATTCTGAAAAGAACCCAAGGTGCCAAGAGTGACCTTTGACCGATGTGCTCTGATTATTTGTGGAAGGAATCTTGATTATTAAGTCATCAGCCTGTGCTGGAATTAGTCTCCTAAATTGTCCCACTTTACATGTATATGGTTTTGATCAATGTCCTCATACAGAATGTGTGCCATTTATTTTGTCTTTCCAAAAAGCCCTATAGATCGTAGTACTGTTGACTCTTATTACAAAAAAGGTCTTTGAGATGAGCCAAATTACCTTATATTATGGGACTGCAAAAAACAAACAAAAAAATGTTAAACTTTGCTCTTCATAAAAGAATTTAGTAATAAGTGTTTATAACAGTAACAACTGTAGTTTTGAAACTTGGTAAATGTGCTGAGGAAGTTTCACAAAGTACTGAGCAAGTGGTACGAGGATCTTATAAATACTATATCTAATGTGTAAATTGTGAAATAATCAAATTAGGCGAAATAAACAAAAACATGTTTCGCGTCCCCGCCCGCTTCCTTTTTTGAGGCCGCCTGTACATGTATAAAAACAAAAAACTGTCAACCAGTCAATCGGAAAATAAATACTTGCGAGTCGGAATGTTTTTTCCTTTTTTTTGTTGCTGATCGTGCTACAAACATACTAAAAAAAACACTTTAAATATGTTCGGTTCTCTTGTCCAACATGTCTCTTTCATTTTTAATGCGTCTTTGAACAGGGAAACACAAACGGTTGCCAGATTGTTTTTTAAATGACGGCCATTTAAAAATAGAAAATAGAAAGCCCCTCTTCCTCTTTTTTAAAAAACCCGGACGTGAAACATGTTTTTTTTTTTTACTCGGCCTTAGATTTTGAGGTAACATAAATAATATAAAAGAAAG
Organism: Hippasteria phrygiana; assembly: GCA_037893225.1. Classification (NCBI taxonomy): domain Eukaryota; kingdom Metazoa; phylum Echinodermata; class Asteroidea; order Valvatida; family Goniasteridae; genus Hippasteria; species Hippasteria phrygiana. The sequence continues at coordinate 115,618 of JAZGUH010000242.1, forward strand.
AAAAAACTAGAAACTACCATGCATGTTTATATTTTAATATTAAATATTTACATGTATATGTATACCTGTGCTTGTATTTGTACACATACAAGAGACTATCGCCAACCTTGTTCTGGGTGAACATTTTGACTAATGATCAAATAATGCTAAGACGCACAAGACACATCGTGTGTGTTACAATCTAAAACACAAGACGATTTGTGGAGAACATTAAGTGCATTCTTTCAGAATATTTAGGCCCAGCAAAAATTCAGTCAAGACAAAAACTGACTCTAAAACATCGAAGACTGACACGTCTAACCAGGACAACCCTGTGTATTCAAACATTGTACCCCTTTCCAACCAAACTTGTTATCAATAAACAAAGAATACGAGCATACAGATGTACTGCTGACATTTTCTGTGATTATTTCACGTGGCCGATATTTGACTACTTGGAAGTAACTTGAATTAGCCTTTTAGAGGTATGGCGGACACAATAGGAGGGCACTATTGTATTTGGGTATAAATACACAGGTTTTACCCAAATCAAATAGCGCCCTCCTATTGTGTCCGCCATACCTCTAAAAGGCTAATGGAAACGCAAGTACCAGAAACGTGAATATGATGTAAAATAAGACAAATACGACTGTACAGTGCGTATATGCCAATGGGAAACTGGTAACAAGTTGAAAATTCCATGCAATTTACCCAAAACAAAAGCATGGATCAGTAAATGTGGTAACAATGCTGTGATCCAGTTATTAAAAAAGAAAATAAATTTTCCTGTGACAGTTAGTCGAAGATTTTTCTTCAATAAATTTCACTGGTACACATCGTCGCAGTTTTCAAATCGTGACAAATCGCATATGCTAATTTCAGAATGCCTTAGTTATGACAGACATTCCGGAATTACATAACATGCTTCATTACTTCCTGAAAATGGTGACGAAATGAAGGGTAGCAGTACAATGTGCTGGATCAAAGCTCTGTCTTAAAGTTTGTGCTTTGTTTGGGGGCAAATTGTTTGAAAAAGTGAACAGCTCAATTTGGTTCCCCATTGATGTGCACAAAATCGAGCCATTGTCCAATAAGTGGCCTACTGCACATGTGATATACAGTCGTTTCATAATTCTGATTAAAATTTTCGATTTAATACAACCTGTTAATGGCACCATCAAAAGCAGCATTGAGGTGTCAACATTAAATCAACATTACTCCCCTATTGGATTAATCTTTGGGCCCCGTTTGTTTCATACAGATCTGGATCTCGATCAGGCCATTGGCCGACGCTCTCGATCCCAGTTTACCAGATCCCATCCCGAGTGGTGAACCAGGATTAGATGGCTGATCGAGATTGGGATCTGTGCAAAACAAAAAGACTAATTGTTTACCGTCATAAAACAGTAATTGAACATGCACGCACAGTAGTCAAACACCTTTATAACAAGGTCCTTGGGACTTTACAATTTACCTTGTTATAACATGTACCTTGTATTATCAGTAATGGAACAAAGAAAAACAAAGATTCAGGACCCATTTTTTTTTCTTGTTATAAGCAGGATGTTGTATTAACAGTACTCCTATTATCAGGGTTCGACTGTATATGTTTCAATAGAGATCACTGCACCCATCTTCCTAAAATCCATGAAACAAATACCATAATAAACAGACTGGATCTTCCTGAACATTCTGGCAAACTTTCAATCAGGAACAATTGAAATAAAAAGTCCGTCCCCCCCCCCACGAACAAAGACACTGACAGCTCAGTTGGTAGAGCGCCGGTATGGTATTCCAGAGGTCGCAGGTTTGAATCCAGCTCCTGCCAGTTTTCTTTGTTCACTTTAAAATAAAAAACTCTGAGGCTGTTCAAGGATGTGGACAATTTAAAAATATCACGGTAATGCTAGACTCCCAAATAATCAGTTAGTGTCCACAAAAAAAGTTTTTCACAAATGCTCATAAACATACCCTTCATGCTCCTTCAAAACATCACGAATTTAATCATAGCAAACTTTCCCGAAGTTTTGTTTTTCTAAATTCTTCAGAAAAATAACAGAAAACCTGAAGTTCTGTTTCACAAAGAGTGATTTTAATACAGTACAAATTTACCCTCAATGGAATTAACGTCATGGTTGAACATGAAAGATAACAAAATGCTCATGCTTGACTTAGAAACGTCATTGATTATAGATTTGTGAACTATCATCAGTGGTAGAACGAGTCACTGTAGAGGAAATGTATTATACCATTCAAACTAACAGTTATTAGCAACTGAATTTGAAAAGTGATTAAAAATCCAATAATGTGCAAATTACTGACAGTAAACATTTTACATGTAATAATAAAAATCCTAGAAGTGACCTCGTCAGCTTCACAGTTTGTTTTCTGTGAGAAATAGGCAAATGTCTGGCATTTGAAGCACAAAAACCGCAGTAAAACTCAAATCCTCCACAAATGAGCATGTGCCTAGATTCATATAAATAGAAATTATCACATTAAATATTGACAGAATTATCAAATGAAGTGATGTATTCGGAGGTTCATCTCAATCCCGTCTGACCAAATAAAAAATAAAAAAAAACATAATAGGTTACATAGAAGAATAAAGATCACATAAACAGGCCTATAGTTAACACAAACATTCAAAAACTAAAAACAGAGGGTAGGGAACAATGTCAGAAAAGAACGAAATCTGTCAAATGAATGAGCACATGCATACACATCCATCTATCACTCATTGTACACTTTAACCCTTTGCGTACGGAAGACGCCTTATGGCGCAAAAAAAGGCCACCAGGCCGGATGACGTCATTTGCCGCTGTTTGTGCAGTTTCAATCCATTGTTGGATTATTGTGTATATTACGCTTGACTGCACAAACACATTGTGGCCATTTCGCTTGGCTGCCAGAGCCGCCGCGACACCCCGACGTCTCCCGTAAAAAAAACGTACATGTGCTCAAGGGGTTAATGCTGATGACAATACCATTGGCAAAACAGAGATGCCTAAATAAACAACAACATTTGTTGTTTCCTTTTTTGTTTTAAGAAATAATTTGAGTTTAAATCCAAACTAGAACTTGTAAAATAATACATGCATTCCTTTCTTCAGATGCAGGAATTAACAGCATTCAGGTAGGGTTAGAAATTGGAGGTGGGTTGGCTAAAATATATTGGTGGTGTTGGCTAAAATATGTTAAGATTTTTGCAACCTTTTTGAGTACCATTTTTTTGAAAATTGGGGAATTCAGAGGAATTTTTCTGTTTAGATTTTTGAACCGTTTGGACATTTTTTCAGAAATTCTTGAAAAAAATATAATTCATAAAACAAGACCAGAAAATTAAGACAAAATGTTTGGAAGGCTAACATGAACTGGGGGGGGGGGATAACCCCACTCTCCCATTTGTTGTCACCGCTTCTGAATTCTCTCTTATTGTTGACAAGTCGAGTCTGGAGTCTATGAGTAATTGTGGCACACTGACCAGTTAATGTTCTGGCTCCAACATTCAGCACCGTCTCTCAGGATGAGTTGCTTGTATATCCTGTGTCTTTGAGAAACTGCAGCGAACTAAACAATAAACTTCTCTGTGCTCCAACAAAGTTACTACCAGTATGTGCTTGGTGGTGGGTTTTGAGTCTTCGAGAGAACCCTAACAATCAACATTCTTCTATGTCACTCTTGATTAGTTCCCGCAGCATCTGCCGTCTCAGGTTGATTGTTTTCTTCTTGATGTCAAAGTTCACCTTCTTGTTCAAGCTCAGCTTCTTGGCATACTGCAGTTAAGAAAAATTTACAATTTTACACGGAGATTTACACGGAGATTACACCTGATTTTTTTTCTCAATTCGTTTTGCCCAGGATTCATAAATGTTAACATTGCTGCATCATTGCCAAGGCTAATTAATTGCCTTTTCCGGCACAGTATTACCAGCACTGTATAATTTCCTAGAGTTTAAGAGAAAAAAAGCACGAGCTTATTCGGGCAGGACTTACACCTGAGACCTCCTGCTTACTACTGCAGACTTCCCTACAACTGTCTGTCCAATCGATTGGAATCCAGCATAGCTTTAGATGCCACAATGTTGGAGAATTTAAAGCAATATTTCTTATCATTTATAAGAAAAGCACAAATTTATCTGCCTCAACATGGACCCACCTGGCAAATGAACAGCCCACAGTCATCCATATTCTGCTGTCGTGGAATATCCCCAACAACGTACATCTCCCATTTGATGTCGCAGAATTCAGTCTTCTCACGATTCTTCGCTTCAGACTTCAGGTAATCTCGTATATGCTGTGAAATACCAAAACAAAATGAGGTTTTCAACAGTTACATTATTTTGATTGGTTCATTTCAACTGGATTTAGTTTTTGCAAGACGGGAAATCAATAATCCATAGCATTTTCTTGAAACTTTTCATTGGCTTTTCCATAAATTGTGTATACAGTACACGTACACACAGTCGTACTTTCCTATACTCGTGAGGACAATGCTTTGTGTTTCCTATTCTTCCTTAAATATAACCCAACCCCATAGACTAAGCACGTATCTTTACGTTCGAGGACCGATTTTAACAAAAGACCGACTCTCGAGGACAAGAAAGATTCTTTTGTATTTTCTTTCTCATCTTGTCCTCGAACGTAGTACAATACAAGAGCACACACACACACACACACCCAGTCATGTAAACAGGTGCAACCGTGGACCTCCCATTGTTCCTCTTTTGTTTATACTCTTAACTTTTTCGGAAGGCCTCCCATTGGTTTTGTACACGATTTTCAATCGTGGACGTTCAATCAAACGTGGACCCCTTTGTCTACGCCCGAATTCTTTTGTCCTAGGTCCACGATTGCCGGCATATACAAACTCATACCGTGTAGAATGGAAAGTTTCTATGGGGGTTTTCGAAACGCTGGCTTCGTCGCAGCTTCGTCTCCGACTTCTGAATAACTGAGAAGCAAACCAATTGGAAATATTCTAAATCTTGGTGCATGTTCTGCATCAGGAACATTCATTCGGTTGATCATGAAAGCAAAAAATTGAATTTTGCTTCTCAGTTATTTAGAAGTCGGAGATAAAGCCGAAGCCAAGACGAAGCCAACGTTTCGAAAACCCCCTATGTTAGATTTCAATTCAAGGAAAATCTCAAAAAGATTCCCGCTTTTCTCCAGGAAAATGCCCATGCCTTTTCCATGGGCTTTTCCTTATGAAGATGCCTTACCATCATACTCCTTGGGTATCCATCCAGCAAGGTGGAAGAGTTGTAATACTCAATAATGCCCTTCTTGACATGCACAACGACCAGGGACCAGTGGCTCTTGTTGTGTATAGGAATAAAGATCAAGTCTTGCTCAAACAAGTCAACCTAAAAGAGAAATGCACGACAATCGATATATTAAACCAACAAATTGTCAACCTCATCACAAAGTTGGAATTTGTTTCCAATTCGTAGTTTTATTTTTATAAACATTTACACTGCAAAACATGCCTTAACCCCTTGCGTACGGATGACACTATATGGCATCGAAAATAGAGTGCCACCAGGCCAGATGACGCCATTGGCCGCCGTTTGTGCAGATTCAATCCATTGTTGGATTATTGTTTATGTCATGCTTGACTGCACAAACACATTGTAGTGGTTCGATTTGGCTGCCAGAACCGCTGCAACACCCCGACGTCTCCCGTAAAATACCGTGCTCATCAAGGGGTTAATTGGCTACTTTGCAAGATCAACTTCTTGTTTCAATAAATATCACACTACATGTATTGAATGTTACTTAGTGAAACCATTTTAACCTACATTAGTGAAAGTGCACCTTTGGTTTGTATACAAGCATGTTACTTTGTAAAACTGAATTCACACCGCTTACATAGAGTTTTCATTTTCAGGGTCTAGCACACAAGACCTCATGACTTTTGTAATTAATTACTCACTAATTAAAACCCTGAAAGAATTAAAACAGCCCAGGCAATACAAGTTTTCTACTGTGAGAAAGAAGAACAAAAGGTCAAAATGCTTGTTACATTAAAAATTAGATTGGTTTAAAAAGTAAATAGCTTTAAACTGCACACAACGTGAATTTTCTTAAGTGACTTGTGATGTTTAGTTTGTGGTACAGTGGAACGCTGCTATAACGAACACCGCTATACCGAACATTTGGCTATACCGAACACCATTCTTGGCTCCCAAATTTTGTGTACAAAACTTACCGAACATTGTTGTTTAAAAAAAAAAAAGGCAACAGATTAAAAATGTATCGGGTATTTTGGCTGTTTGTAATTCAGAACGGCCGCAGCTTTATGTTGAAAAGTGACTATTATTTCCTCAAGGGAATAGAAGGGAAAAGCCAACTGTTGCTTTTATTCGGTAAGCTTAGAAATTATGAACATGTAATTCACATGATTCAATGGCTGGCACATGTTCATTAACCGGCGGCTGAAAATTGCTATACCGAACGATCGCTATAGCGAACAAAATCAGTGGATTCCGCGATGTTCGTTATAGCGGCGTTCCATTGTATTGTGTTCAAATGATGCCTAGCTTCATCTTGCTACGATATCATCTATGGAAGTCCACATTCCTAAATGTCTCGACCCCCAAACTCACGTTTTTAGTCCAGCGTTTGACCCCCTCGTAGCCTCGCTTGAACAGTGAGAAGAAGAAGAAGGAACTGTGGGTAAAGATGCTCGACGAAGACTTCTCGCTGAGCAGGAAGAAGTAGGCATTGATGACCTGCGCAGAACAAGATGGCATTCCTTCAGTTATTTCATCACTTCAAAATCTCTCAACTTTAGATGCACCTCACATTAGATGCACCTCTAGTTATTTAGTATCAGAAGGTGGGGGGGGGGGATCAAAAGGAAGAGCAGAGAACCAATAGAGGCTGGAGGAATTTTGAAAAACAAGCCAACTGGGAATTTTTTACTTTTAAATTGGTGGAGAGTGGACACATGCTGCCCTTTCCATCCACACCCCCTTGTATCCACCTTTGGTACTTTACTACTTTTCCATCCTCTCTCCAAAATATCTCACTAACCCCCCCCCCCCCCCCCCCCCCCACTCGAATACACTTACTGCTTATACTTACACAGTCATTAAGCCACTCCCCCTCCTCCAATGTCTCCAGGTCCGATTTTTTAAGCTCGTTCTTTCCAATGCTTGCGACTATAGGATCATCTGGACTGGAGTCGGCATCTGATAAAAAATAGAAAGGGGAACTAACTTTTGAAAAATCTTTGATTTCCTGTGCAGCATTGACTGAATTGGTGGAGTGAATAACGTAACTGAAAAAATAACTGCCTTATAAAAAATTTAAAAAAGAACGACACGACAGGTTGAAACTTTTTAATACATTTTTTTTTCTTCAGTGTATCTTATTGTTTACCTCCAACAAAATCCTGCATAGAACTGTCTTCTTCAAATTCGTCAGCATCCACACAAACAAAGTTTTTGTCCCCCTTCAAATTGGCTTTGGTTAGCTGTTTAGACACTGCTTTGTACCGGACTGGTTCTGCAGGTACAATATGAATCACTTTCGAATGATTTTTGTTAACTGATGTATGAGACGCACGTGTTGTTACGGTGATTGCACATGTTATAGTTGTCTCTCTGGCATTGGAGCTATTTCCTGCATTCACGGGAATTGCGAATGGGTTTCTAATAAAGCCCGTCATTTTAGTTGGCGACTTTTCTTTAGCACCGACGATGGCCGTCAAACATTTTGCAGTGTTATCATAGATATTATTTGTTGATTTCTTCACATGAAGAACTTTGGCTTCAGACTGATTGCCATTTTTGTTAACTGATGTGCTGGATACATCCCCAACAATGACGTCTGTGTTGACAGAAAAATACCTGCTGCTGGGCTCTGCAAGTTCCTGGGTTGAATCTGGTTTCTCTACGGAATCCATTCCAACCTTGTTTACAGGGGGATTTTCTTCAAAAGTCGCTTTGAAATGTTTGTCATTGGTACCCTCACACTTCTTTGCCGATTCATCTACTTCTTCAATCGTACCATGCTTCGGATCGACCTCCCCAGGTTCACCTGCTGAATCCTGCAAAGTTTTAGTGAAGGTGTTTCTCTTGCCAACAGTCAAAACTTGAAAAGTAGTTTCCCAGTCCCCTTCAAGTTGATCGGTACGTGATATTACGGTGTCCTTCGTTTTACCACTGACACTAATTCTGTTCTTCTGTGTCGTTTCAGACTTTTCGTTTGAGGTCATTGCACTTTCCAAAATCTTTTCACTTTGTCCCCCTTCCTTTGATGCTCCAGGAGAAGCAATCTGCAAATTCCCTTCTGCTTTGTCTTCCAAGTTAATACTTTGCAGCGAGTCACTCAAATGGTCTTCCTTTAGACCCGTTGCTCCTGAACCTCTGCCCTCTTTCTCCGATGAGCCTGTTTCACCCGATGAGGTTCGTTTCATCTCGTTGACTTTCCATGAATTATTAACAGGATCTGTCTTGGAATTGGGTGTCTTTCTTCGCTGCCCCCTGGAAGCGGATTTCTGTTGTGTATCACATGAGCACATAAGGCAGGTCCTTCGACGGAGCCTCAGGCTTACCCTGGATGGTGATTGGTCAGATTGAATTCCACCATGCCGCCGTTTCAAACCTAGTTTGACTGTTGGTGACTCTTCTTTTATGCCTCTGCAATCTCCACACTGATTCTCTTCTTGCTGCCTAGAGTCTGCCGACTCTTGGCTAACCTTGTGTGAATCGGTTGGCTTGGCTCTTCTCCTTGATTTCCTTTTGGTGTGAATTTGCGATGTCTGGTCACTATCACTGTCATCGATGGTGATTGTCGATGAACTGCTGCTTGGAGTATCAAACGCACCTCCTACCTCTTCACTTTTAACTTTCCTCCTTTTGTTTTTGGATGGGGAGACATAAGTCATTCTGTTCCTTGTACAGGGCGCTCTGGGCGTCTTTGCTGGGCCTGTATCTTCAAATTCCTGGCTGTCGTCTCTGCAAATGCAACCAAAAACAAGCACAGAAAGACTTGCTTTTCAAATGCACTGGATGGAACAAGTTAACTTATTTGGTAGAAAAAAACTGAGGTGGTGCTCCTTGTAAAGGTGACATCCCCTTCAAGGAACACATCACATTGGAGGCAGAAAAAGCATTTGTCCTAAAATTGCTCTGGTTGGAAAGAGAATATAATGTACACTACCATCCTTTAAAAAACTATATACGTTCACCATCAGGCTTCCAATGGTCTGACTTTTCCAAACCAAACGTTCATCCCTGAAAGTATTTTTATCTATGATTTGTAGACAAATATATTCTACTTTTAATAATTTTTCCAACCAAATTAATGTTAGTGCAAATACTTTTTGTAGGCCAATTGTGCACCACCAATGAATGTGTCCCTGTAAACAACATAAAACCTATCACACACAAAGCAAAAGCACTTGGCTCAAAAAACTCTCAGCCTGAATAAAAATAAACTGCTTTTCACTGCACACAGTTGTAAAGTACATATCTTTGGCGCGATCGGTCGATGTGTGCGATCGGTCGATGTATGCGATCGGTCGATGTATGCGATCGGTCGATGTATGCAATCGGTCGATGTGTGCAATCGGTCGATGTGTGCAATCGGTCGATGTGTGCAATCGGTCGATGTGTGCGATCGGTCGATGTGTGCGATCGGTCGATCGTGCTGCGCTATCAGTCGATTCCGACAGATATCTTGGACTTTACTTACCTGTAAAAAAAAAAAATTCTCCAGAGCCGTGAATTAGAAAGAAAATGTATTCGACTGGTGGCAGCGCGATTGGCCCATAGCGTCACGATCGACCGATCGCGCAGCACAATCGACCGATCGCGCACATCGACCAATTGCGCCCAAAACATACATGTATGACATGCATCTCACAAAGTTGCTCTTAAATTAAACCACAACAAATTTAACCCTAACCCTCCAGGGTATTTTGGCTAGAAACCCTGCCAGATGCATCAGATTGCATACTTTGTCACATTGACTTGTGTGCAGAGTGCAGCAAGGTCAAGCTGTCACCACAGATGCACTGTGCTGCGTCTGGCAGGGTTAGGGTTAATACTGCACCTACTCTGTACTACTGTCTAGAGACCTCTTGACCTCATCATGCTGCCTCCCATCAGTTGTCTGGTCTCCGTCTCCTCCACTCAACTCGGCAATCAGATGCGTCCCATTTGCCTCACCAATCTTGCTGATCTTTCTGTTTGGGTGAAGTCGAGTGCCGTGACGGTCCCTCAAAATTACTGTGTCTGGTAACTCTGGTTCTGCGCTGTTGTTGCCCCTGTACAATAATTACCATTTTTCATTCTGGCTTAATGTACAGTGCACAAAAAATGACTCCTACCAAGAAAAATCTTTCCAACCACATTTAAAGTACAGTTGATTAATTAAAGTTTTTGATAGGCTGTGATAGTTATAAGTATACTAATAGGAGGGTTAGCCCTCCTATACTTATAACTATCACAGCCTATCAAAAACTCTTAACACCAACTCTCACAGTCTGTGTGTGTTTCAATCTGTCATTTGATAGGTTTTGATCTGTACAGCAGCTGGGTCGATTTTGGCCCTGAGAACAGGAGGGTTTTAAATTAATACAAGTCCAGCACTAGTCACATTCACCACAGAGCCTCTGTGACCTTGAATCTTACCTAAGTTGTTGTTTCTCATCAGTAGACATATAATGGCAGAGCGCTTGTGTTACCTCCAACACACTTGCTGATCTCAAACAGTCCAAAGTGACCTTCAAATGTGTAAATAATAAGATCGACAATAGTTGAAAAGTCTGACGAAAGGGGAAGGGTGGGGCAAGTCCAGGGGGAAGGGCACTATACATAACACTGGATAATCAATGATAACACTGCCATTGTAAGTAAACAATAAATAATTTATAATATTTGTAAACAAATAATTGTACAAATAAACAGTCAATACGGTCATATAAACGGTTTACAAACAAAGTTTTTAAGTTTTATGGTCGTCAGTCATATCTTCTTTGTCTTGCTCTTACTAACGTTAGATTGACCTGTTCCAGGCATGTGTTTAAAAAAAAAAAATAAATAAATATATAAAATAAAGATATGACAGAAAATTATTTGCCAATGCTGTTTGGTAACCTGCACAATTTATATTTGTTATCACACTAAAAAATTTCACTGGGCCCGACTACGTCATTTTTTACGTGTACATTTCCGGTGGTTCCGAAGACACGTACAAATGACGTACGTAGACCTAATCTGCAGAACTCGTCCTACCGTTTTTCTGTTATTTCCGGATATTATTTCCACGACGAGACTGTGGGTAGACATTGTTAGATATTATAAATCTAATGACAGAGCTTTTCACCGAAGTATCTTTGATGTACCAGTACAGTGCACCAGCACTACGACGTTGACACTCGTACGTACGTGCATACGGTACCAAACTGGTGTTCTTACCATAGCACGCCTGCACAGTATACAAAGTCTACGAGTCCAAAAGGGTTACCAGTGCACATTTATAACAAGGGCGCTGCCATATTGAATTTTTCTTTAATTTTGACATTGACAAACTAAATATCAAAGAAAATATATTGTATATTTCGCAAACTATTTATTATTTAGTTTACATGATATCTAAAACAATTTTATGGGTATATGTTGTCAAATGTAATGTTTCATCTCATTCGTGTATGTTTGCATTTTTAACATAAAAATTTACGTCACTGAGTGCGGGAGTGCCTGCTCACTTTAAAAGGTCACAACCATATTCATACGCAGGACCTTCTCAATTTCCTGATTTTAAAAGATTTTTTTAGAGGTGTTTGAAATAATTATTCCATGGTGTTAAATACACAGAAATGTGTTATATTTTTTGGCAATGTTCAACATTGTGTCAAATGAAATCAAAAGTTTAGAGTGAAAAATATAGTTCCATAAGGTCAGGAAGTAAATAGTCTTCATACAGTCTCAACTTCATTCGCAATTTTTGCCGAAAGAGAGGGCGGAATTTGCCATTTTCTGACGTTTATGGAAACCAGTTTCCACGTTTGTTTCCATTTTCACTTTTCGTAGGTACTAGTGAAGAAAGCAGCGAGGTGATAAGAAAAGAACGCTGTTTTTGAAGCCAGATTGAAGCTGTTTATGAATTGGCATTGAAGTTTGGTTGACACTGCTGCACTGCACTGTCATCACTGTCCACGCATCATCGCGGTGTGTCACCGACAATTTTGGGTGTTTACCAAACTACCAAGTTGCCCCCAGTTTGATGTTTTGCTCAATGTGAAGTGGACAGGAAGACAAAATGAGCTTAGCAAAGGGCACGAAAAAAGACACAAAGATGCGGATTCGGGCTTTTCCGGTAAGGCAAAAAAGAATGATTAATGTAAAAAAAAAATGCTTGTTTACTTAATTTATTGTTGATCTTCACCAATCATCATGTGATCATTCAATTCAATTCAATTCAATTTAATTATTGTGTAAATATAATGAGGTACATTACAATAACATAAACCGATAAATAAAATGTCATTTGCATAGGGTAATACTGGGAAATGTGTTTGACTAGATTTAAGATTATATTAAATGTGTACTTATTGTGTCAATAATTATATTTATAAATTGAAATTCAGTTTCTATCTAACGTTAGTATCTGTGTGTCTAGACCTTTTTCATGTTTCTTCATGGATCGCATAGTGCAGCGATGTAAATAAAGTGAAGTAAAACCAGTGATTGTGTAGAAATAGTACATGTACATCTTTCCTATTGGAATGAAAATCTACACCTGTACATTGTACATTAGCCCATTATGATTATGTACTTCCAAAAATGTAAGGCTCTCCGTTAGCCTTACAAGGATATTCCTTTTTGGATCCCGTAACTCAATGGGATTTGCAATACGCTCTCGTTAGATCAGTTACAATGTTCTAGAATTCCACTTTCCCAAACGTTAATCTCCCCAGAAGGTTATCCAATCCCTCCTTCAGATCTTTGAGACTTTTGCGGCACATTTGCGGAACATTGAAACGGACAATTTATTGAGTAATGCAGTTTTTACTCACCAACCGACGTATTCAGCCGAGATGAACATGGCGTCGCACAGCTGACTAATACAGTCCACCAGACTGCGCATGCGTGTGGAGTTTTCGAAGAGATTTGGGGCTCGACCATTTTTTGAAGGGGGGGGGGCATCTTGTCTACATCGCGCAACGGTGATGTGTGCATGACGCGCTTTACACATTGTTGTGTGTGTTTGAACATTCCTTCAGTTTTAAAATGAACATTTACGGAATATTTTTTGTGATGATTAATAGTCGGTATTGGATCATTATAACGTTCAAAATTCGCTGACATTCAATTTTGCGTTTGTTTTTGTATGCGGTATCTAATCTGGATAAAAACATACATTCCACACATCACCAAGATGTAGACAAGATGCCCCCCTCCTTCAAAAAATGGTCGAGCCCCAAATCTCTTCGAAAACTCCACGCGCATGCGCAGTCTGGTGGACTGTATTAGTCAGCTGTGCGACGCCATGTTCATCACGGCTGAATACGTCGGTTGGTGAGTAAAAACTCCATTACTCAATAAATTGTCCGTTTCAATGTTCCGCAAATGTGCCGCAAAAGTCTCAAAGATCTGTAGGAGGGATTGGATAACCTTCTGGGGAGATTAACGTTTGGGAAAGTGGAATTCTAGAACATTGTAACTGATTAACGAGAGCGTATTGCAAATCCCATTGAGTTACGGGGTCCAAAAAGGAATATCCTTGTAAGGCTAACGGAGAGCCTTACATTTTTGGAAGTATCCATTATGGACTCCCTTCGCATTGCGGAGGGAGTCCAGAATATGAAGCTACTGGAAGTAGCCGGAAATTCCTTATGCTTTGCTGGCCGACGTTTTTCAAGAAAATAAACTCAAAAGCAACGTTAAACTTGTAGACACTTTTCATCAGTTTCATACCGAGTATGTACGTACATTGTATATGGGTGCACGTACGCGTGCACGCAAGCACTGGCCTCTCCGCACGCACAATGCGCACGCGCGATTTGCTTAGTAACCGTCCCCCTTACGCGCAGGCGCAATAACTTGTGGGCGTTGCAACTTGCGTGACGTTCGTGTTCGTACTGAGGATCCTGCTTTGAATTGACGATTTCGTAGTGAATTACCAAATTCGTTCTTATTATCACCTATAGCGCAAAACTGATATGGAACTTTAAAAGTATCTGTAGACTACACAGAAAAGAGTTCAAGACTACCGTGCAGCCAGCCCAAATGGTAGTGCGCATGCGAGTGGTTGCCAGGCAAATCGCGCGTTCGCATTGCGCTTGCACGCAGTAGCATTGGAAAATTTTGGAGGTCGCGCGCGTGCACGCACATATGTGTGCCCCGTGTACATGTAACTTGGTATGAAACTGATGAAAAGAGTCTACAAGTTTAACGTTTATTTTTCTGAAAAACATCGGCCAGCGTAGCATATGGAATTCCTTGAACCTACCGGTCAGATAGATAAGGACACAAAGAGTATGTGTGGGCTTGAAATTAGCTTCTACAACGAGGTCAAATGTGAAAAAAATCTTGTTAAAGTTTTGATTTCAATTACTGCGAAATCTCATATCCTTGACGTCAGTCGTAATGCAATGAAGACATCGTCCAACCTGGGCTAACCTGTACATGTACCCCCTTGAATATCGGCAAGATTATTTTTTGTGGAAATAGGGCAGTACTTTTATTTTTGAGGGAAATTTAATATAGCTTGAAACAAGGACTAAAATATTGTTGAAATTATTGAAAATAGAGTTGTTAGGATGAACCCTAACTCCCCACATCATCTTTTCTAAATGTAATGTGAATCATCCATTATCCTCCGATTCCAAAATCCTCCAATGTTTGTTACTGGGGACCACTACCTGAATCCTGCATAATCCTCCAGTGGGTTTTGGATAAACAGCCAGTAACCTCAATCCTCTGAAAGCATCCAGCATCAGATTGCAGCGGATGATCTAGATCCTCCATGTCCCTTAACCCCTTGAAGCCAGGGCGGCCTGTGCTGCCAAGCGAAACGGATACAAAAGGCTTGTGCAGCCAAGCGTAACATACACAATAATCCAACAATGGATTAAAATGCAGAGAATGACGTGTAGACGTTTAGGGTCCGAAAGTGTGACATTTTTTGGTGTCCCTGTTACATAGTGACATGTATAAGATTTTGCATTTCCGGACATTCTTTAATCGGGGGTGAAATTTGTCAGGATTTTTCCTGATTTCAGGATTTTTTGTTGGGATTTCAGAATTTTAAAAGAATCTCTTTTGCAATCTGGAATTCCTGAGGTGTTGACCTAAAGGTGTATTTACTTGTAAAAGTGGATAGATCAATAAAAACGGATATTTTAAGGGGTTGCCTAAAGTTAGGCAAATACAAACTATTTGTTAATCTATGGTCCTCGTGGATTTTTGGTGGATTTGTGGATTTTAATTTTTTTTTGGCAATCTCACCCCTGTTCAATGCCTTATGTCTCCAATCCAGAGTGATTGTTTAAAGGTACACACACGATTGGTAATCCTCCAATTTCTTTTACTGAATTAATACGAAATACCTTACTAGTTGTAAGTTAATAGTAGTCTCAATCATCCTGTTAAATGATGGCACCAGGTGTGCTGTCGTTGTCAAGAAAAGTTGAAATTTATATCGTTTTCCAACGATTGCCGGCCAGCAATCGTTTGGAAACTGCCCTCTATAACAAATGTAGCCTTTAGTCAAGGCGCACGTGGCTACCCGGATGAGTGGCGCGCCTTGGACACTAGTGCTGCAGCCGAACCGAACTAAAAATGGCCGAACATGGTCAACCGAACCGAACCGAACCAAAATTGTTGGTTCGGAAGTTCGGCAAACTTTACGCACACATACTGATAGCGCTAGGAATGCATGCGATGATAGGACAAAATTAGCGCACACGGGTGGCACGGATATGATTGAATTTACCTGTTGATAATTCCCTTTTTCTGCCTTACATTGTAACAGGTTTGGACTCGAGGACATGTACATGTACCGTGTAAACGGTTACATTAGCCCAGGTACTGCATGCAATGTAGACGTCGATAGAATAAAAAAAAAAAGATAAAGCCTTTTCCATTCCAGGAATGTAGAAAACAAATCGCTACCGCTTGCATCCGGCCGGCCATGCGAGTTTCTATCCCTCCACCCCCGCCCAAAAAATGTAGTGTACTCGAAAGCGAGCCCCGCCCAGTATGCAATGATTGGTTGTTCACACGACGACACAACATGAATATACATTTCTCGTTTTGTGGGGATGCACAGTCCAGGGAAGAGATTTGTTGAAGTTTGTGAGCGCGTACGGCGTGATAAAGCCTTTTGGGGCCAGGGCCCCATCAGATTCCAGGTACTTTCTCATGGACACCTTTTAGTTTAGAACAAAAATACTTGCATTTATTGCAAATTTGTACCCCCGAAAATGGTGGTAGGATTCTACATGTACATGTACATTCCTTCCTAAGCAAAAACTCCTGCCTTGTGAATTATATGTTGCAGCACTTTATCCGCCATGCGCCAGTCCTCTGCTCGCCAAAAAAATGTTGAAGAACAAAAACGTTCCAGAATAAAATTACGTTTTGTCAAAAGTTTTGACTTAAATAAATTTGTACTTTTTACCATAATTTCAAAAAATTGCTGTCAATTTTGCGCATCACGCACACATGCGCTAACGATCATGTTCATGTACTCACATGGATCTCTGAATCACTCGATGAAATCGTGACCAAACACTGAATATGCATTTCTGAAAATCAGATACAGTCAAGCATTGGCGCGGCGGTGGCCCGCGGGGTGTGGCCATTCATTGTCCCATTATTATCTATCTTGCGCCCTGCGGGTTTGGCAACATGCCAATCAACTTGTTATGACTGCAGTGGGGAGGGCCGGGGAATTCCCGGAAGGACATTGTATGCGTATGTACTATCGATCGGCGCGATCGCGATTTGAGAGATTTCTTTTTAATGCATATGTACATGTACTTCCGAACCCGAACCGAACCGATGTTCGAAAAAAAAAATCCGAACCGATGTTCGAAGAAAAAAAATCCGAACCGAACCTAACCTGGAGGATCAGTTGCAGCACTACTGGACACTCTGGCATATCTGGGGTGCGTCACGCGTCCAGGTAGCCATTAAAAATGAACGCCGTTTTTCTCTCGTTTTTTCCGGCATATAACAACACAAAACTTTGAACAGGTCAGTGGAACGATATTTCCTATAAAATACTAACCCCAAATCTTCCCATTTCTGAAAATTGCAACAATGACCAATCATGTACACTACTCTTAAAGCAAAGTACATGTACCTGCCAAACGAGCAAAAAAATAGTGTGAAGTCAATTTTAATGATACTTGATAGGAAATTACACAGGTCAGGTGTAACAGGGACACCAAAAAAGTCACACTTTTGAACCCCAAATTTATGGAATGACCCATGTAGTTTAGTCAATAATACATTTTTAAATAAATTAAACTCATCTTTATGCCATTCAAAATCAGGGTTTACTTAAATTTGATGAATGCACAAGGCTTAAATTTAAGTCCTTTTCCCCCAATATAATAATAATTAAGACATTTATATACATGTAGCATTCATACACACAGTGACATCACAATGCCTCAAATAAAATAGGAAGGATACAAAAAGTAGCAATGAGGAGTCTAATGTATAAGGAGCAGGAGTGGACTTAGAGAAGTGACATGACATACATTGAAATGCTCTCATATGGGCATTTTTTTGAAATTTTTCTGTTGCTAATAATTAGAACGTGTCTCATTTGAAAATTTGTGATTTTAAACATGAAATAATGCAGGTTGGACACAAATTAGAATTCTGAGAGAACAGATTAGTTTTTTTTTTTTATTCAAGACGCCCATTACAAGGCCAAAGGCCACTCAAGATGTGGGCTACAGAGGAAAGTGTGGAAGAACCAGCCCCTCACAATGAAACAAGACAAGATAATCTGATCTCTTTACAGTATGAATAGGGTCGGGATGGGTAACTAGTCCACTGCAAGGCATTAATAATGCCTCTACCCATATTAAGCGCAGAAGTGCTATAGCCCAGGACTGGGCTCGAACCCACAACCTGCAGAATTACCCGCAGACCACGAATCCAATGCTTCAAACCACTAGGCCACGGCACTTCTACATCCCATTGTTCCTAGTCTTCTCCGAGGAGTTTGGCCTAGTTCCACTCGCCCTTCATTTCGTAGGAGTGCATCTCTAGTCCAGCCTTCAATTCTCTACTTACTGGACCGTGTTGTACTGCTGTCTACACGCATGTCATGTATGTCTAGTTGTCCTGAACTCCCCCTTACAAAATGCCGTCATCCACTGCTTGCATGTATTACATAGGAGTGCCTTAACCTTTAATTAGATGGAGGTAATGAAGTTTGATTGAAGTTTTCCTACACATGGGATTATTGTGGAACTCGCTAATTAGTTTACATCCACTTGTGCAGTCAAGTTTTGCCTCAGCATTTTTGCATGAGTGAAAAAGTTGACTGTATTTGCCAGCTTGAGATTGTAATGTAAGTGCCCTTTTGACAGTTTGCCCACTTGTAACTTTCTGTATGATTATTTTGTAACTTAAATGGTGTTCGAACTGTTGGCTGGTATGATTAGGCATGTTGGGCTCGACCATATGCGGAGTTATAAATGTCTTCAGTATTCGCACTAGGAGTTTGAATGTTTAACCAGCTTAAAAACTGTTGCTGACTGCTTACATCTTTGTTTACGTTTTCACGGGTACTTGTGCTGCTGACTAGATGTACGTACTACCTAAACTTCCCCTCATATACATGTACCATGATGACACTCTTGTTCTGCGGTCTGTGATGAGGTTGAATGGGGTATACATTGTATTTCATGCACACCCTGACATCTGATAACATCAAGGGTAATTGTACAACCAGGCTGAAACAAGCGTTGTACAGGTAGCTCATTTCACCGATCAACTGGCATCATTATTAGGATTTTAAATCTTCAGTGGATCAAGTAAAAAGAAGGCATGTTTCACATTACGGTTTGGCAATAATTCTTTGCCCTTGTTATCCAACCCCAACAGACCAACATGGATGACAAGTACGTGGACAACATCTGGGCGCTGTTGAAGAATGCCATCCAGGAGATCCAGCGCAAGAACAACAGCGGTCTGAGCTTTGAGGAGCTGTACCGCAATGCCTACACCATGGTGCTGCATAAGCACGGCGAGCGGCTATACACAGGCCTTAGAGATGTCGTCACTGAGCATTTGGTCGAGAAAGTAAGATCCAAATTTAATTCTTTTCTCCTATTGATAACTTCTGTTTGTATTGGGGATGTAACCCCCAGACTAATTCACCTGTTTGATTTGGTTTATCACATTCCAAAGACAGATTTCACATTAGCCTTATCTGTGCACTTCCAGGTTAAAAGTGAGGCTCTCAATGCTAAACAAACACAGTGCTATTCAACAAATTCATATGAAATCACATGGTTTGCTCTGCTGTCCTCATTTGTTGACTCATTGTGTACGTCTGTCTGCCATGCTTTAACACTACATTAGATTAACTCTAACTCCCTACATCATTTTTCCTACATGTAACCTGAATCCTCCAATATCCTCCGATTCCAAAATCCTCCAATGTTTGTTACTGGGGACCACTGCCTTGAATCCTGCAAAATCTTCCAGCCGGTTTTGAATAAACACCTCAGTTACCTCAATCCTCCGAAATCATCCAGCACTAGATTGGGCCTGATGACCTGGATCCTCCATTTTCCTCTTAGAGAAAAATTCTCTCAATCCTGCAAAATCCTCCGGTGCTTCAAATTCCAAAGACCCTCAATCCTCCAAAATCCTCCATTTGGCAAAGAAGATTTTGTTTTTCTGTGGACAATTTATATAGTTTGTGTGGTTTCTGCTTAATAAATATGTGGGATTTTCCCCGTTAATGATTTGTTTTCGCTTCAACAGTGAAGGTCAATGCATTTCAAGGCATTGTGTCATTTCAATCTGTCTTTGTCTTTGATCGAACAGGTCCGAGCAGATGTCTTAGCAGCGCTGAATAATAACTTCCTCCAGACACTGAACTCGGCCTGGAATGACCATCAGACAGCCATGGTCATGATCAGAGATATCTTGATGTACATGGTAAGAAGCCAGTTTTTCTTCATCTCACTGTTCAACCAAATGTCAGTAGCTCATTTGCAAATTAGGACACATGGTGTTTGCAAACAAAATTATGCATAGCTGCATAGCGTTGTAATAAATAGAATAGATGAAACTAAGTTAACCCTAACCCTCCAGGGTATTTTGGCTAGAAACCCTGCCAGACACATCAGATTGCATACGGGTACTTTGTCACATTGACTTGTGTGCAGAGTGCAGCAAAGTGAGGCTGTCACCACAGATGCACTGTGCTGCGTCTGGCAGGGTTAGGGTTAAAGTAGTGCTCACTGGAAAATTTGGTTTCTAAATTTTTGACCGTGCTGGGCCTTCATTGGAGCTAGTAGTGGGCATGTATTTACATAACAATCTCAGCCTATTATTCACAATACAGACTGTGCACCACCAAGAGTTTGTCTGGGCGGCCATTTTTCACTCTGTGAATTTTCAAAAGTCCACATGTCCATCTAAAACAGTATTGTATGTGTCATTTTGGAGGAAGCAAATTAATACTGGTACTACATGTATGTAGTGTGCAAACTTTCAAGTAGTTAGACATTTTTGACGGGTGGCTATTGGTTTATTTACAAGGTTTCCAAGTGCTTTTCAATATTGCTATCCTGAAATATCCCAACAAATACCTTTGGATCAGTGAGGCAGTATGATAATGGCCTCTGGTGCAACCGTTTGGCGACACACTGTGTTGTGAATCAACCCTGTTGATGAAATATGCGACAAGAGAGAGCATTTTTTAATAACAATTATCTTCATTTACATATTGGTTTGACTGAATGGCAGATCAAAGTAATTTCCATGATATTATTACCATGATCGCCAGGCTTATAAATACATTCCTGCATGCATATCAACTCCCCGGGGTAGTATACATCCAGTGTTCTAAAAGACAGCCTTAGGCACTCTAGACAATAATGAACCATTTGGACAGTTATAAGCTCTACCCGCACAGGTTCCCATAAGACTTCTGGTAGGGAATGAGCAAGTACATGTATCGTAAAGCGCTTTGCCCAAGGATGCAAGCAATGTGTCCCATAGTGTTTAGAGCCTCGACCACATGAAAGTGAACTGCTAGGCCACAGCAATCCATATTTGTCTAGATTTTTAACATATATTTTAACATATATTTTGTCAAATATTTTATTTACAAAGTATCAGACCAACTATTTTGTTTTGATGCTGCATTATAACTTTAACAAATAAATGATTTTTGTTTGTTAAAACGAAAGTTAGGATTTATCAATAATGCATAATTGACAAAAGATACAAGAAGAAGAAAAATGATACAAATACAACTTCTTCCCCCTTTCTCCCTTTCCTCTCACCCCTACCCAAGCCTCCCACAAGCCCCTTTTCCTACCCTCAGCTGTCCCCCTGTTTCCATTCATGCCATACACATCCTTCCTGTCTTTTAACAGAGACGTTATTACCTTACCATTCAAGAATCTCAGGAATTTCTGCTACTTGCTAGCAAACTATTAGGCTGCTTGGCGGATAGAAATCCAGTCTGCTGTGGAATGACCTCAGACAAATATTCACTGCACGTTGTCCTTTTCCACTTGCGCTCGCTGTGCTTTTGAAATCTATCCAACATTGCCGTCGCTGTGTTATACAATGTATCTTGTATACTGATCTCTGTAATTGTACAATGTGCACTGGTCGGGATGAGTTACATGTATGTGGAGTTTAAAGTCGCGCAATTTGATGCACAGTATTTGAAAATGCTTTTAACCCTAACAATCCCCATCCAGCCAAACTCCAACACTAGGTTTCGTTGGAATTTGACGGGTTAGGTACTGTGTACTTTTGATGTGTTGGATTTTGACGGGATGGGTACTGTAGCTGCACAGTAACAGTGTTGGGTTTTGACTGATTGGGAGAGTTGGTTCAAGCAATGGCTACATACATGTAGAGCTCTGGTGTTGGGATGTGTGTGTGTGGCTGTATGTTTTGTTTGACATGCACTGAACAATGGGGTATGGAGGTAGAACAAACAATGGAATCAATAGCTTGTATGGTGTCTTACATAATACTTCTAAGGAACACATACATTGAATAATGTATGTTGCATAATTAGGGCTTGGATATTTTGCACATGAATACAGTTGTTTGATTTTGACAGGATGGGTACTGTATGTCCCCATTGTTCATGCTGTGCATTTAGCCAAGTGTACCCACTCAATCAAAACCCAACAGCTAAGGGGGTGTTGGAGTTTGACGGGTTGGGTATTGTTAACCAGCAACAGTCAAACATGGTGTTGGAATTTGATGGTTGAGGAAGGTTTCTAGTAAAAATGCTTAGGGAGTTGGGGTTAATGTTATGAATAATAAGACATATGAATAATACGTCCCCTTATAGAATACTGTTGCCACATCTGGGCTGTTGCTTCTGCTTGCCACTTATCTTTGTTTAACCCTAACTCCCTACATCATTTTCCCCCCATGTAACCTGAATCCTCCAACATCCTCTGATTTCAAAGTGTTAAAACTCCATATAACCTGAATCCTCCAAAATCCTCTTATGGGGACCATAGCATGAATCCTCCAAAATCCTCCAGAGGTTTTTTGCATACCCCTAGTAACCTCAATCCTCCAAAATCCTCATGAATCACATTGAGCCTGATAACCTGGATCCTCCATATTCCTGCAGGGGCAAAAACCCCTAGTAACCTCAATCCTGCAAAATCCTCCGATGCATCAACTTCCAAGTGCCCTCAATCCTCCAAATTCCTCCATTTTGCAAAGAGGATTTTGGAGGATTTGGGAAGGTTAGGGTTAATAGTTAAGGTACAGAAGTGCATTGTAATTTGGTTGGAGAAGAGTTGGGTTTATCCTTACAATCACTTTCACATTGTGGATCTGTTGCTACCCTTCTTTTGTTTGACAGATATATCAGGCATGCAACTTTTCCGCGGATTTCCGCGTTTTTTTTAAAAATCCGACCGTGAAAAAAATCCGCGCTTCTGCTTATTTTCCACCGTGCCGACCGCGGAATCGTCCACCAACATGACCAATATTGCTAGCGCACATCGTTTGGCTCCGTATTTTGTATACACACATTACATAGAAAGGTGCAGGACACAGACTCCGTACACATTCTGTCGCGTACATGTATAGTTTTGCCGTTGTATGAAGTAGTCGCTATAGCGCCCTCAATCGACTAAAGACTGATAGTCTGGTTCCGCATTTGTTTTCTCGCGTCAATAAATACAATACAACAATACATCGGGATACGGACACTATACCTACATGTGCTTCACGCTAGCGCTACGCGCTCGCATTTTATTTTCTGCATTTTTGGAAATTTAAGAGTTGCATGCCTGATATATGTATTTTCATGGTAATGTTCCACTGCTCTGTTCAACTTGGTTCCACCTGTTAGGGTGTTAGAGTGTGAAACTCGGCTTTCCGACTGTTCTCACCATTACAGTCTAGTCAAACCTAAATGTAGGAAAAAAGCTGTGCCAGTGACCTTTTCCTCGTTTTATATCCAAGTGGAATTCTTTGTCGTGTGCACGTTTCCCTTTATTCAAACCTTCTGCTTCTTTGATTTTTTTTTTCTTCTTTCCTTTTGTACACCTGAGGAGCTCATAGCCTTGTTTGGGGCAAATTTGCATTTTAAAATGTTTAAGTGTATTGATATTGACTGTTTACACAGTGGGCAATTTGAATTAGTATATATTTTGTTATGTCTTGTCTGCAAATAACAAAGATCTCCTCGATTGATAAACCGTATAGAAGTAAAAACATTGACAAACCAGCAATCAAGTAAAATCTGTGTAATTCATGTCCTGTGGTAATATTGCATGGAAGTTGGAAATCGTGGGTGGACAAGTTATTCATCACATGGTAGTTTGTAATAGGAACCCTCCTTAATGATGCCAAAATCCATCAATCAATCTAACCCATCCTACTGGTGCAGAGTTTTTGGATTTCTTCCGACGACGGTATAAACGTCCCGAAAGCGTGGGTGGTGGCATTTGTCAGAATCACTATGTACATTTGATTCATCTGACCTTTGTGGCGACCCATTTTTAAAATTTTAACCCTAACCCCCTAGGTTGCTTGCAAAATCATTAAAATTGTTGGATTCATCAGGGTTAGGGATAAAACTTGCGTCAAATTAATTCATCCAACTCTCACAAAATATGGAGTTTATAGACTTATGCCTAACAACCGCATTATGAGGTCATTCAAATTCTGTAACATGAAACTACCAGAGGTAAATCCATACTTGTCCAATGTTAACAAAGACATTACCTTCTGCTGTTACTCGTAAGGTCAATACTTGGTGATTCGGGGTAGTTCGGGTAACGAGTACAGTTACAGAACACCGGTCATTTGGACGAGTTGGTAATCAACAAGTGTATACACGTACACTTACGTTCAGATTTCCGTGTAAAGTTTGGGCAGTAAAACAAAAATAATAAGTTGAGTTGATAGAGGGATGCCATTCTTAGACTCATAACTATCAATTGAATGTGATAAAATATTCCCATGAATGTAATACATGTACATGTACATGTTCAATTTATATCCATCACCATTGATCTTAGAACAATAAATATTTTTAGTGAGTAAACCTAAGTTTGTAAAAAGTGCTCTACTAGCCGAGCTATCTAGCCCTATGTTGGCAGTCTTCCAGTTTCAGTTTGTGTTTTTGTTTTTTTTTTGCTCGGAAGGATCGCGTCTACGTCCAGCAGAACAAAGTGGACAACGTCTACAACCTGGGGCTGAAGATCTTCAGGGATCAGGTGGTACGCTACGGCAACATCCGTGACCATCTACGACAGACGCTGCTGCAGCTGGTCATGAAGGAACGACGAGGGGAGGTGGTTGATAGGTATGGAGTCTAGGGCCGTTTATTTTCGACTAATTTAGTATTCGATTATTCGAAACTGGGTTTGATCGAATATTCGATACCAGTGCTCACCGATCAAGTTTTTCACAAGTCAGCTGCAATTGAATGCTGCGTCGATAAAAAGTTGCATGCAAAGCACAGTGATGTTTTATGTGCACAATTACTGCGTTTTTGCAGTAAATTATTTATGGTATTAAAGGTTTTATGGACGGGAACAATAAACCTGCGTCCACAAAAAATTACCATCGCAAAACAAATGCGGCATTTGACATTGCTAAGCGCTTTAACTTTTCTATTAAAATAGCATCAGTCGTCTCTATATTTGCATATTTTTTCTCGAATATTCGAACCGGCAAAAAGGTATTCAAATATTTGAATATTCGGTATATTCGAGACAGCCCTAATGGAGTCCACTTAACCCGCAAGTAACCCACAGAATATCGAGCAAACTGATTGAAATCAATAGCCGTTATGACCCGGATGTGTTTCATGTGCACTTTGCATATGACCTGTTTGAAATTCCTTGAATTTATTAAGTTTCGGGTAAGTCCAGGAAAAAAGTCAACTGCACCATGTTTTCTTTAATTACATAATCGTCCCAAGGACTAATAACTTGTGGGTATTCTCCTTGCAGATGCCCAAAATTAGAATTAGAAACACTGAAATCTTAATTGTTTGAAGAGGATTACTGAATGTCCCACACAAAACACTAACATGCGCACATTCTTGCACTAGCCCTTTAAAGAAAGCCTTTACATTGAAATTCAAACCACTTGATCAAGTGCATATATCTACATGTTGAAACACATCTGATAGGTACCCTGCATGTAACCTGGGGCATGTCTACAGGTCAGTTGTAGATCAGATATAAAACATATGGTAAACAGCAGAGACTTGACATTTGCCAATGTCCATGCTGTGTAGTGTCTTTGGTCCTTTTGATGCGTATATGTTCACATTTATGAACTTGCGCTATGAAATATGTAGGAAGACTAATGTTTCGGGTGTTTTTCAAATTTATAAAACTAAAATACGTCAAATATAGGAGAAAACTTTCAGAGTAAATTTATCTTGTGTATATTTGTACAGGTTTTACACAATTTTATTTATCATAGTTGAACTTTTAAAGCACTTCAGTAACTGATTCATTGAAATGATGTTAAGTAAGCAGTTTTAGAGAAGCAAAGTGAGTGTCTTAAGTCCTGTTGGGAATGCTCTGCATTCTGGGTGTGTTCCCTACTGAAACCAGGCCGTTAATCAGTAAGCTTGCACACCCATAGACCACTGGTCCCATACGCGATTACACGGTGCCAAAGCATTTATGAAACACTTTTTGGGATCATAAAAAAACCTGCCATATCGTGTAGGCGGCATCTTTGCCGATGTAGCCAAATGAAAGGAAGTTTGATCTTAGTTTGATCACGGATTGACTGATTGTAACTTTATTCAGTATCACGTCTCGGTGATGTCTGTTTTGCAGGAGCGCAGTGAAAAATGCCTGCCACACATTGATGGTGCTAGGCATTGACTCGAGGTCGGTGTATGAAGAAGACTTTGAGCGGCCCTTCCTAGAGCAGTCGGCAGAGTTCTACCAGGTAATTCAACCATCTAAACCCTCTGACTAGAAAAGGACCCTTCTAAGAAGCTCGTACACTTGACCTCATTGAGCTTACTGTATCTGAATATAGGGAGTCTGTGGCTCCATTTGTTCTCATGATGCCTTCATCTTGCATTGCTTTAATTGGTATTGGCTGATTGAAACCATAAGATTGGATCAGAAGTTTCAGGGATGTTGGAACAATTTTAACCCCTTGTGTGTGGCCGTTATTGATGGGGGAGGGGAGGGGGCTGGTATGCCAAGAACAGGCTGTGCATCCAAACATAAACAATAGGCACCACACTGAATATAGTCCCCCCCTTGTGAATGAAAGCTTTGTTTGAAAAAGCTCCATCTATTCATTCAACTCCCATTCAAAAACAATATAGGGGGTTTTCGAAACGCTGGCTTCGGCTTGGCTTCGGCTTCGTCTCCGACTTCTGAATAACTGAGAAGCAAACCAAATGGAAATATTCTAAATGTTGGTACATGTTCTGCTTCCGGAACATTTATTCGGTTGATTATGAAAGTAAAAATTAGAATACTTACATTTTGTTTGCTTCTCAGATATTCAGAAATCGGATACGAAGCCGAAGCCAAGCCGAAGCCAGCGTTTCGAAAACCCCCATAGTTAAAACATGAATGGATTGGGTACCCACATGAATGCACATAGAGATGACAACAGGCCAGGTGGTCTTTTCCAAACCATGGCTGTGGCTGTCACCCGTATTCAAGAAGTAAAGGAGTTTGTATTAAAACGCTGATAATTTATATCCTTTTCGTTCAGGCGGAGAGTCAGAAGTTTCTGGCAGAGAATAGTGCCTCGGTCTACATCCGGAAGGTGGAGGCACGCATCAATGAAGAAGCAGAGAGGGCGGCACACTACCTGGACAAGTCCACAGAGGAACCGATCGTTAAGGTATGATATCCTTCACATTTGGTCGCTATGTCTGGTCACACAGGATATTATGACAACAATGATAATCTCAATAAAACCATGTGCACTCCGATTGATCTCCGAATGTTCACATGCCTAAGCTCAAGTTAATGCTCTTTGATAGGAAAGGAAGCAAAATGTGCCAAAGTGCACTGATAATTATCGGTGGAATTTTCACACATTTGTTTTTGTTTCCCAAACATTACCAACCTCACATTTTGCTGTTGATTTGAAATTTGTATGACAGGTTCTTGAGGATGAACTGATTAGCAAGCACATGAAAAACATCGTTGAGGTAAGCCTTGGTAGCAGTGGTATCTTGTAAACCTGTTTAGCAACTTCTTTAAGTATTTATTTTCATTTGGTACCTACTAATTGACCTATCACAGTTCGTGAGTTAACCCGGCCCGTAGAATACCCTGTGGAATTTTGTGCAGTAATTTGTGTTTCTCAGATTTTGCGTTGAATTGTAACTCATGTGACTGGACAACATTTCACAAGACGTTATTTGTGCAATTTTACCATGACAGGTCTGCTAAGGTGAGGTTGACATAAATTTTGAAAATGTTTTTGGTTTCACTTGACCCCTTGAGTACGGCTTTTATAATGGGGCGCCGGTATGCCAGACAGAGTTGTGATCGAGTCCCTGCAATTCCTTTCACAAGTCCTTTCACAAGCCCAGTCAGAAATGCTTTCATAAAGCTGGTCACAAGTAACTGGATGAACAATGACAAAGGAATGCCTTTGTCAAAGCTCATTTCAATAGCTTGTGATTGGGATTAGGACTGGAGGGCTTGTGATGGACTTGCAGGGACTTGCAGGGACTTGTGAAAGGACTTGCAGGGACTCGAATACAACTCTGATGCCAGACGGGTTTGTGCAGCCAAGCGTAATGCACACAAAAGGCAAACATTGGAATGAATACGCAGAAGAATGCAGGTATAGACGTCACCAGGTGTTTTGTTTTTCAAACCGTGGCTATAGCTGTCATCCATACTCAAGGGGTTAACATCATATGTAAGTGTAGAAGAATGGTTTATAATATTGAATTCTTGTGCTTGCAGATGGAGAATTCAGGTGTAGTTCACATGCTGAAAAACAACAAGAAAGACGGTAAGTTGGAACATCATTAACCCTAACCCTGTCCGACGCAGCACGGTGCATCTGCACTGACAGCTCCACTTTGCTGGGCTCTCCACACAAGTCAATGTGGCAAAGCATGCAATCTGATGCGTCTGGCAGGGTTCTAGCAAACATGCCCCGGAGGGTTAGGGTTATTTGCAAACTCACTGACAAACGTTACGCCTAAGGTAGAGATTCTACTTGCCCGAAAAGGCAAGAAAACTAACCGAAACTTTGTATTACACATCCGTTTCAATGATTAACAATGTTAAATTTTTGTTGTGTACTTGACTTGATCTGCAGATCTAGCGTGCATGTACAAGCTCTTCATCCGCGTCCCTAAGGGTCTGGAAACCATGTGCCAGTGTGTGAGTGGGTATCTCCGAGAGCAGGGCAAGGCGCTCGTTCAGGAGGAAGACACCGGAAAGAACCCAATTCAATACGTTCAGGTGATTCATTCATTCATTCATTCATTCATTCATTCATTCATTCATTCAAATTCCCATCAAATTATGCATCAGAAAATCAAGCGCAAGAAATTGACAGCAGCCAGTCGACACTATGCAAGTCTGTCCAGCCAAAACAAATTTGAAGCTATCTGGGTCTTTGAGGAAACAGAATCTTTTTGGTTTAGCAGAATGCAAAATATCAGTCTCAAGATAATCCAAAGATCAGGGTTTGGAGTTGAAATTTTCAAACAAAATCTCTGAAGTGTGACCACTTGTTTAATGCTATAAATATTGCTTATTTTATTGACAGAACTGAAGTCCTCTGTATAAACTTTTGTGTGCAACAGCTACAGTTGCAGTCAAAAAGTTAAATACACTGCAGTCCTGAAGCAAATTACCAATCCATCCCAAAGCTGTCAACCAAATCTCAATGAATAAGATTTGAAGCTTTGCATGGTGGAAACGAGAAATAAATGAGATTGCTGGTAACATCATGTGAAAGGAGAATCTCACTCTCCCGAGGACGGACAGAGCTCACTGTCCGAAACGTCGAGATCCATTCTCACCGCGGTTCTTTTCAGAACCACACATCTTCCTAGAAGAGATTATTTTCACGTACCCACAATCATTGATTTACTTCAAATCTAAATGGTTATATGTGACCGGCTCTGGCAAAACACGACACTTCTCGGCTTTTCCCCATTACGCAGTATGGGCCCGCATAATGTTTAAAAAAAGGCATTAGTGATACCAAAATCCCAATATTTGATTTTTTCTAAAGCTGGTCATCGGCTTCGGTATCGGATAATCACTGATGCCATTTTTTAACATTGTGGGCCCATACAGCATAAGGGGAAATGCCGAGAAACGTCAGGTTTTGCCAGAGCCGGTCACATATATGCATGCAGAAGGACTTTGAAACATGATTTTATTGACATACTGCAAGAAAATTGCAAGAAACACATGTCCTGGAACAGTGTAAGTCAATTTTTGACTGAAACTGTAACTATATTACAACATAAATTTCACTGAACGTCTTGGTACATTAACTTGTTTGCAGAATAATCATTTCAAAATCCTGAACCTCTGTTGTTTGTCCAGGACCTTCTGGAACTAAAGGATAGATTCGACATGTTCCTTCGGGAATCGTTCAACAACGATCGCAAGTTCAAGCAGACCATCTCAGGGGACTTTGAACACTTCCTCAACCTCAACCCCAAGTCGCCGGAGTACCTGTCTCTCTTCATCGATGACAAGCTCAAGAAAGGTGTCAAAGGGGTAAGGAATTGGTTTCCTCAGAGACGTAAGTTTGTGATACCAAAATAAGTTGTTCCTAATTTATTTTTGCGAATTTTGCAGTGGCCAGATTATATCATACTGTTTGCTGAACCTCTTTATACAAACTTTTACGAAAGTGTAATTTTTTTCCGCAGTTGTCGGAACAAGAAGTGGAGGCCATCCTAGACAAGAGCATGATTCTGTTTCGATTTCTGCAAGAGAAGGACGTGTTTGAGCGTTACTACAAGCAGCACCTTGCCAAGAGGCTATTACTCAATAAGAGCGTCTCGGACGACTCGGAAAAGAACATGATCTCCAAGCTAAAGGTGGGCAGTCAGTTATTTCAGAAACATTCGTATGAAAAAAGTAATATTTCTCAAGAATCTGCCAGACGGGCCATATTCTCAGTGAAGCATTTTCTTGATATTTTTGTGGCATGTCATTTTACATTTTGTCGTTAAACAGACGGAGTGTGGCTGTCAGTTCACTTCCAAGTTAGAAGGGATGTTCAAAGACATGACGGTGTCCAACACTTTCATGGATGAGTTCAAGACCCATGTGCAGACGGCCCAAGTAAGTGTCCAGTCTTTCTCTTATTCTCCATCCCAACCCAAGTGCATGTTTACCGGGGGTTTGATACCCTGCCGAGTTTCCTGCATACTGTTGGTAGGCCTTCCCCCAATGGATGCTTGAATAGGTTTAGCTATACCTCCCTGCCACCACACTTGTACGAGCAGCATAAGGATTTAAAGCAATGGTTTTGCTTGGTAAACTGCAAAATACATAATGGCTTGAAACATAAATTGTGACAAACTACAGAGAGCTGTGTTTCTCATTGCCAAAACACAGGTTAACACGTTGGCTGCCAGACATAATTTATAGGGCGCCACCACATTTGCCACTGATGATCTTTGCTTTCAGGCTGTCTCTATCGATCACAACCATTCCATACATTGATGTACTCATACTGCCAGCAGTGTATTTGATGCGTCTTCGGTGATGCCAGAGTATTCAATTACCATAACAATAGCGTTTGGTTCACTACGCGTATACTCGTAGTGGCAGAATCCGGTACACCCGTCACTACGAATATACTCGTAGTCAGCAGTCAACGTGTTAAATGTGTGAGACTGCTCTGTATGGAAGCTGGAATTAAAACCGTTTCGGAGATGGCTTTCTTCATTATTCTTGTCTTGGATATACTAAAACAGGCTATTTGCCAAACCACACACATTGCTTTTGCCAGTGGTTTTTTTTTTTTTTTTTGCTAAGGGTTCCTTCAGTAGTTCTGTTAGACTGGCTCATGCTAAATGTTCCTATATCTGTATTCTACAGATCAACATGTATGGCGTGGACCTGAGTATGCGGGTTCTGACGACTGGTTTCTGGCCGACACAGTCTGCCACTCCGCAGTGTACCATACCACTCCAGGCCAGGGGTGCCTTTGACGCCTTCAAGAGGTACCTCTATCAATTAACCCATCGCCCTTCACAGGAATTAGCTAATAATAGCGTCTGTTGAATATCGCGTGACATTCTAATTCATAGATGAACAGATCTTCTATGTGTAAGCGCCCGCATGTGCATCTTGTTCGTTGAAACGCAATACATGAACGTTTGACAAATGCAAATATGATTCAAGTACAGGCAGGATTTTTTTAAGATTTGCAATAGTCAGATGAACTTTAAAAGAATGGTTTTAGCCCTTCAAAATTTGGGGGACTATGACTTGTTAGTTCTGGCATGATGCATGGTTCGCACAGTCAATAAGCTGCAATAATGAAAGCCTGTGCTTAAAGCTTCATGGTCTCTATGAAAATAACAGGTTCTGTTGGCAGAAAATTGTGTGCTTAGCAAGCCTATGAAATTGGGCCCATCTGTCATTGAGAGTCTGATCATATTTGATTGATGACACCCTAGCAGGTGTGTACATGAATACGTTCTCATTGTTTTGTCCCACACAGGTTCTATTTGACAAAGCACACAGGAAGGCAGATTTCGCTGACACCACAGCTCGGCTCGGCAGACCTACATGCTGTGTTCTACGGGTCCAAAAAGGTGGGTCTAGACTTCCTTAACCCCTTGAGTATGGTTATTATCAGGAGGCGCCGGGGCGGCCTGTGCAGCCAAGCGAAATGGACACAATGTGCTTGTGCAGTCAAGCGTAACATACACAATAATCCAACCAGTGGCGTCATCCGGCCTGGTGGCACTGTTTTTTTGTGCTATTTGGCGTCATCCATACGCAAGGGGTTAACAGTCACCAGTTTAAAGTGTAAACATTTACAGTTTACAGCTTTGCTGAACAGACATAAATCTGTTGTGAATTGTTGGCAAAGAACTCACTGCTGTCCATGTTGATATCGATATTCTTGTGGATTGACTTTTTGTTTCTTTCTCAAACTCTCAATGTAGTCACCTAGTTTATTTGGCAGACTCCGACTTTAAATAGAATCAAATTTCATGTTAATCTTATATTGGAGGCTTTGTATGGACTGTCAGAGCTGTCAAGGTTACTATTGCTAGAATTGCAGAAACTAATGAGATAGTGTCTTCAAATAATACATCGGCTAACTGTCATCTTGTGTCTAGACAGAATTGGAATATGAAAGAAGGCAAAACTCTGATCGAGATTTTTATTCAATTGATCTACTCAGGAGGTCGGCAAAGTCGAGCAGCGTAAACATATCATCCAGGTGTCGACCTATCAGATGTGCATTCTGATGCTGTTTAATACGAGAGAACAGGTTACATATGAGGTATGTGTGGTGGACCCTCCTGTATCGGCTAGCAAATTGCAACCAAGGTGTATACTGTTGGTAACTGGTAAAAATAGCCGTAGTAAGAGTTACACAACAGCTCGTGTCAGGAAAGGTATTCTATTCTAGGCTGAACCAGTTAAGCAGCATTCTTCTGAAGACGAGTCTAAAACTTGATTACCTCTCTTCAGAATTTCTTCCTTGAAT
Organism: Hippasteria phrygiana; assembly: GCA_037893225.1. NCBI lineage: Eukaryota > Metazoa > Echinodermata > Asteroidea > Valvatida > Goniasteridae > Hippasteria > Hippasteria phrygiana. The sequence goes on from JAZGUH010000242.1 coordinate 148,995, forward strand.
GGTGTTGCACCAGTCTTTTTGCCAAAGTCCACACAATTCAACTCCTAGTCTTTCGTTTTGGAAAAAAAGTTAACATTCTCCACCAATATAAAACAGGGCCCAATTTCATGGCTGTGTTTATTGTTAGCTATTGCCGCTAACTATTATGAACATTTGGTGCAGACAGTGCATTTCACGGATTAGCAAAAACAAATTTGGATGGTGTGCGTGTATATGGATTTCAGGATTACGGAATTCATACTAGTGGGTCCAGTTTTGTGTCACATCTCCGTGTGGGAGACCACATATTTTTGAGGTATTTTGAGAATATTGTTGCTGAATATTTATTTGTTTCCCTTCCTGTAGGAGATCAGTCAAGAGACGGACATCCCTCCCAAGGATCTGATTCGCGCTTTGCAGTCGCTAGCGTTAGGCAAACCCACACAGAGAATACTCGTGAAAGAACCCAAGTGCAAAGAAATAGGTAAAAGAGCGTTTGAATCTTAGATTCTACCAATGCAACTGTACAGGCCTATGAGGCCATGCCCTTTTGAAACTCTATACGGGAATTCACCGAACAAAATTAGAAGCCATTTTTGCTGTGGTGCCACGCTTGCAGGTTGCCCGCGTTCTTTAATTTGATTCGCATGCTCAGTTAATGATTCTAATTTTGGTCGCTGGATTAGTCTATGTACAGGTTTTGACTGAAGAACAAGGACTTGGTTTCCATATTCCAACTTTCTTGTGATTGCATTTACTACAGAATAGGTTTGATGTTCAGAATGAGAACTTGTCTTACTTGGTATTTTTAGTGGATATTTTCCCAGGGCCTCAGAAAAGAAACTTCCAGAGGATTTTTTTATTTATTTATTTTATTTTATTTTAAATCTTTAGACATAGTGAAAAAAATAAAAAGAAACCAACAAACCAACATACAAAAAGAAGACATGTAATAAGGAAATAGTTAGAGAAAATAGAATAAGATTAACAGGGGCCTGTCACGGAATGAACAAAAGTTCTCCAACTTATTTTTTGTCTTTGTGTTTTTTGTTTTGTTTTTCAAAATAACAGATGGAATGCCATGTTCTATCGTTGCCAAGCTATCCAAATAATAGGAAAGTTTGTAAAGGTATTTTGAACAAAGAATTGTTTCTTTTCATGTTTTACCCAAATGAACACTTCTTTCACACGACTTCTTATCTTGCAGAAAATAGTCACATTTTTACCGTCAACGATATGTTCACCTCCAAGCTTTTCAGGGTCAAAATCCAAACGGGTGAGTTGTTCAATCCAGAGGGACATTGGTTTGTACCTATCCATTATTAAAGCCCACTGAACTTCTGCTTGGACTGCCAGTGTCGTGACTTCCATGGCTCAAATTGTACCCATGGCATAATACAATGACATGTAGACAAAAGCTGGGATCCCTGTAGTCGTGGACATGTGGAAAGATTGCGAGGTGTACCACATGTAGCACGCTTTGGTGCCATTGACGAGGTGTAGATTATATGTAGATACTCATTTTGAGGATTATTTTTGCTTCATATTAGGGGCCCGGGGAACTATTGTTGTTAGCTCATGAGTTTGAAAATTATAGTCTTGGCGTTTGACACAAAGAAAGGCAGCATTGGCTTGATCCTAACTTGTATGTAATGAAATGCATGCAATGATACCACAGCGGGCTGTTCGGTCCTCGCCTGGCTGCACAAATGCAGCAACGTAAACACAGTTGTCACGTCGTTACATCTCAGGTCTATTCAAAAATGCAAAATCCATTGGTTGTATATTTTATGGACTTCAGCCTAAACGTGGTATTACGGTCAACACGGCAAATATCTCAAAAAGTGCAGTCTGAAGATGAAAACAGATTGAAGGTATACGAGCGATTGTTTTCATGAAGTAGATTTGATACATTTGGTTTTGATTTCTTTCAGTGGCCGCCAAGGGTGAGTCAGAACCTGAGAGGAAAGAAACCCGGACGAGAGTGGATGAGGACAGGAAGCATGAATATCCTTTGGATGTTACAACAGTAGATACCTCACACAAACTGTCCCTCGTCACATTGTATAACATGGTTTATAAAGCACATGTTACCAATAGAATTAACGTCTCCAGTCTTACTGAATTAAGTTGGATGTTTTTTTTATCTCTTCTATGAAGATCAGTGTGGAAGGATTTGGGGCATAAAACCAACAGTGAACATCATAACAAGGCATCCCATCAATTTGTTTTTGTGATAAAAACACACAGCTTATCAGAGAATTGGCATGTTTCATATCATTTTACCTAGTCAAATTGATTTTTTCACTAACGTAAAACCAGAAGTGTATGCCATGACAGTGTATTTGATTTGATTTGGTGATAAATGCTCACAGCTGATCGAGCCTATTTTAGTATTCATTTTGAGTTTTAAAAATTACATTTATTTAATAATTTGGTAGGTGGATTTTCATATCAAGTGATTGTAGTTTGCGAGAATATGCATAGAGTTTCCCTTTGATTTTTGTGTGTGTACAATTCTGGTAAAGTTCTGCCCAGATAAGATCTGCAAAATTAAGTAACCTTAACAGACTGATCACGATTGAAGCTGCGATCGTTCGCATCATGAAGTCGAGGAAGAAGAGACAGCACAATGTACTAGTTGCAGAGGTAAGACCTTCCCAATGCCTATGTTTTAAAGCAAGTTTGCCCCCAAGCAAAGTTAAAAGCCACTCGAGGTACGGAGCTACAAAAGGAAAAAGAATTAAAGATACAAGAGGTAGGAATTAATATTCCTCTTGAAGCAGGAAAGATTGTAAGATGAAGGGAAACATGCACCAGGCAAAGAATTCCATAGAGATACAGAATGAAGGAAAGCTATTGGCATAGCTCTTTGTTCCACATCTAGGTACAGCTAGAGTATATTGGTGGGAACGGGCGGAAAGCCTGTTTCATGCTCAAACACCCAGAGATGTGGCAAGATCTTAGATGTTTAAATTGACGCTTTTTCCCCAAAGGTAACCGAGCAGCTCAAATCAAGGTTTCTACCCAGTCCCGTGGTCATCAAGAAGAGAATAGAAAGCCTTATTGAGAGGGAGTACCTAGCCAGAACAACAGAAGACAGGTTGGTGTAGCCCCTTTCTTGGCCAATTTATGACCTCCCCACTTCCCACCATGATCCCACTCCCCACCATGACCCCACTCCCCACCATGACCCACTCCCCACCATGACCCACTCCCCACCATGACCCACTCCCCACCATGACCCATGACCCACTCCCCACCATGACCCCACTCCCCACCATGACCCCACTCCCCACCATGACCCACTCCCCACCATGACCCACTCCTCACCAGCTTTCTCAGATTTTATTACATCTGTTGGTAAATATCGATGTATGTATCCCCATCTTTGAAAAATCCCCAGAATTGAATGGAATCGTTTATCATTTTAAATCTTATGGTTTGACTGTGGTTTTTCAAGGTAAGATGATAAAATTTCTCTTGATGGGGATAATAAAGTATTATTGAATTGAGTAACACTGATTGGTTCTCTTTTTTGTTCAAAGGAAGGAATTCCATTTGTCATTTTTGTGAAGAAAATCTGTAATAAAACTGGACCAGTAACATTATTTCTTATCTGATTTTTAAATATTTTTTTTTTTAATTTTTAGGAAAGTGTACACATACGTAGCATGAGATAACACCGTGCAGTGTGACAAGGATTTCCTGCAGAGAGTGGGTCTTCAAACACCTGTACCATTTTGCAGGACTAGAGAGAACTCGTCTTGTGACAGCATTTTTAACCCCCCATGCTCAAGAAACCCTGGCATGATTGACAAGTTGCTGTCGCGTCCCGAAAGCCTAAAACCAGGCAAATCGGTATTTTTTTTGTCGGAGAGAACAAGTCTGGACATTCGAAACTGTTTTCACGTGTCTTTATCACACTTGAAGCAAGGTGTCTTGTGGTTTTCAAGAAAGAACATCCACTTTGTAGCTTGCATTATCGTAAGGAGCATGGGTGGGTCGTGTCACCCAGCCTCCCCACCAGGTGTGGAGTAATTTATCCCAGGCAAGATACATTACTTGGTAGTTTGCCTGGCTTACAACTTGTAATAGCTATAGTGCTGGCCAAATGCTATAAAAAATCGTAAAAACTTGACCAGACTGGTAACATTTTTTAAGCTTAATTTTGCCCATTTGGCTTGGGTCCAATTTGTTTTTAATCGATTCATTACCATACCCGATATTGGGTTGGGTTGTTGTTCACCGTCAGATCCCGCATCCAGATTAAACACTGCGAGTATGTGTGATGTGGAGGTCAACCGTTCTTGAAGTGTATGGTACTGAATAATCTAACTGAAGACCAGGAGCCGATTTCACAGAGCTGCTAAGCACAAAAATTTGCTTAGCACAAAAATATGTTACTAGCCCAAACTCCATGTGATTTCCATGCTAAGCAAACAACAGCATAATACCAGTCACAAGCAATATACAACAGATGAAAATTTAGTTGGTAATCTGTGTTTACCAAGGAAGAATTTTCATGCTAAGCAGTTTTTTGTGGTTAGCAACTCCGTGAAATTGGCCCCTGTTGATTACGATGATTTTAGTTGATGTGATCGCTGCCCCTTGCATTGCAATAACCTTTAAGCCAGTTGACAAGGAAAAGGTGATGGGTGCAACTTTGAGGGCGTTGACCCACAGAGGTCATAGTACTCGGAGCTACAGTTTACTTGAATTAATGGCGTAGTTTGCATTCACTGTATGGCAATACTGAAGGATGCGTGCGTTGGAGTCCGGCTAAACGTGCAGAGTTACACAACATTAATTGATATTGAGTAGTCGGGATATGCAGTCGTGTATTGGTACTGGATTCCAAATTTTGCTAACGGGCCATATATCAGCTCGTCTTTAATCCCAAACTGATCTCCTTAGATAGTATGATATTACATTGATGAGTTTGGGTTAAAGTTTCACATACAAAACAAAGCAACATCAAGTGATTACAACCGAACAGCACCATCACTTTATGCAACATTTTATGACGTACATTGAAGAAAAATCATTACAGCATCACGACAGCTGTGCATTCACAAGTGTGAACCGTAAATTTGATGTCCCTTATAATGCATCACCACCAAGGGCGGATCCAGAACACAATTTTTTTTTGGGGGGGGGGGGCCAAACATTTTATTTTGCAATTTTTTTGGGAGGGGCCAAACAAAATTTGGGCTGAGTTTTGTGGGTGGGTGTAGGCCTACGTCAGTTAAAAAAAAAAAAAAAAAAGTTTGGTTTTCTTTTTTTGGGGGGGGGCATGGCCCCCTTTGGCCCCCCCCCCCGGATCCGCCCTTGATCTCCACTGTGTGATGTTATACATACAGCAGTCAAACTAATAGTGCCATCCATGTTTACAGGTGGAGATCGGATTTTGTTTTTCTCTGGTAACAAATATTCACACATCGGCAATACATGCTAATGCACTTTTAATTATGCAAATACAGCTGTCCAACTTTAATACTAGTTTTTTATTTCCCATGGAGAACATTTTTTTTTCTGCCTTTGATATAATTAGCCCTTGAACACGAGGGTAAAGTTGTGAATTTTAACTCACTGTTGCTTCACATTAAAGATGTCCTGTATGCCTGAAAGTACAGTCGAACCCTGATAATAAGAGCACTGTTAATACAACATCCTGCTTATAACAAGGAAAAAAATAGGTTCCGAGTCTTTGTTTTTCTTTGTTTTTCATTACTGATAATACAAGGTACCTGTTATAACAAGGTAAATTGTAAAGTCCCAAGGACCTTGTTATAAAGGTGTTCGACTGTATGTTGCAATGCTGGTTTGTAGTGCGTGAAGGACCTGTTTAATTGTAAGAAACCTTGCTGAAGCTTCGATTACTGCTTTGATCCTTTCAGTGGCTTGAGAAATATTTTAGGTGCGGTTCTTGATCAAAGGTTGCGGAAGGCTTCAACTATTTTAGAAGGGTGACCGATTTTTTTTTAGCACCCAACCCTCGGAAATTTCTGCCAAATTTTCAGCAATTTCAGAAATTCTCACATTTTGAGAACTTCTCAAGGAATTTTATTCATTGGAATATTTGAGCCGGGTTTATTATGTTTTGTCTTTTGCCCTATTGAGAATGTATAGCACACGGAGATGACCAAAACTTAAGTTGTCCATTTCCCTATTATTTAATAATGCGGGAAATGCACCCAAGGTTCCCCTCACCTGAAATAATACATTAATTATCCATTATTCAAGGATCATGATTTATTTTGGATTCACCGGTAAAATTATTACTCCACTTAGTAATACTGTAAAGACCTAAAATACACAAACTACTGCGAATGCGAAAAACTGAATCTCGCTACATTGAGGACGGAAACGTGGAAATGTTTCTTGCATCCATATTGTATATTACCACATCCATTGTTAATATTTAAAGGGTATGATGCAGCTCATTACTATGGAAATAAACAAAATTGTGTTTACATTTTTGTGAAAAAGAAGCTGTCTCTTCTCTTATGTGGACTGTTTGCCTGATGTGGATGATTAATTGCAATTTTAATAGGTAAAGGGTGGTTGCGTTTATAAGTTATATCGAGATTTTCGGGGTTGGAAAGGGAAAAACTAACCGGACATGAACAATACATTGTATACTTCTTGGGGTGAGATTTTTCGGGATTTCTGATTTCAGGATTTTTAAAGAATCTCTTTTGAAATCTGATGTTTTTACCCTGTAAAAGTGTATCTAGACCAATGGAAATGGGTATTTTGAGATGTCTTTAGGCAAATACAAACCATAGAACTACGTTGCTCTGGGGTCCTCGGCGACCCCCAAAACAATGCAGATTTCGTGGATTTTTCATTTTCGGCCAATCTCATTCCTGACTTCTGCTGTTACCATTCAAAAGGGTTGCACAAAAATCAACTCGTTGAGTTCACGATATGAAAAAGGCTTGCTATCCCCAAACACGTGCGAAATGAAAACAAGGTTGGATGAATAAACAAAAAGAATCCCTCGCAAGGTTACAAAAAAAAATAAAGCGACTTCTGTCCAATGAGAGTCGCGAGATAAACCCATCGCACTTTATGACCATTTTGTTTCAATTCGCGCATTGTAAAATAGGACGTTTCCTTAGAAACGAAACATCAGTTCGCAGCACTTAATAAGGGCAATGCGGTGAAACATCAAATGAACCTTGATAAATGATACGATTTATCTTAAAATGCATAAATCAACCGAAAATAGACGAACTGCCAGGTGCGTAGGGATACTGTACCGATACAGTGAACCGTTTCACTACATTAACATGTCGTCTGCAAACCGCAGTAACTTACCACGTACCGCGTACCGGTCTTTTCATATTATGGGCTGGAAATTGAATGTTGCCTTTTCGGCCGTAGGCCTATGTTTGACAACTTCTGTCCAGTCAGGTCAGGGGAATTCTCGAAGGACTCGCTGCAGGATATTGACTTGAAAAACAACACGAGCGTTTCTCCTTAACTTAAACTACGTCCCTTTCACCTATTGTCAAGATTTCAAGGGAACAAAACGTGTCCATTGTTACTAATGCTTTGATGTATGAGATGAATTAAGTCAATTAACTTAACTGTACATTCTTGAAAAAGAATCGACACTTTTCTGAATAGAGTGACGTCACAAGAGTAGTTTAATGAAATGTATGTACCATACTCATACTGCACGTCGTCACTGCAGTTCTTGTGAATTGCATTGGTGTCTTTTCATCATGAAATTACACATTTTTGCAGCCGCATGTATCACGGACATGTGCTTGGAGACGTTCAGTCTTATGGCTCTCCACGAAGCATTCGTTAGAAAACAATGTGGCTTTCCATTGGGACTGTATAGGTTCAGTCCGTAGATTAATGCTTGTCTGTAGACTAATGCAATGTCTGAACAGACTTCAGTGACATTTATGATCAGAATATTAAAGTACAACTATGGCCTTACGAGCAAAATACATTTCCCGTCAAAGCAGGTTAAATATCTCAGGCTACCAACATGTACTGCAGTTTTGCTCGTCGGACGGCCACATTTTTTGCAGGTGTAAGTGCTTGCTTCCCGCATGCGCAGCTCTGGAGCTTTCTGTAAAACATTTAGCCAATCAGAATGCACGCACCTGCTACACATACTACACATACTGGCGGTAATTAGCATAAAAACGGGTGGACGGGTGGGTGGATGGGTCTTCGGGTCTTATCGTCGTTTTGTTGCATTGATGTTCATTTCATCCAGGACAGTGCTAGAGACAGAAATTTGTGACCGCTTACTGGAAATTACTGATAGTTTTATATTTGGGAACTACCACAAAATCAAAGTAAATCTAGAACGACATTCAAGGGCTCTTCAAAAAGTTATAGGCCTACTACGCGTTGCTTTGGTCCATCTGAATACGGCCGGCGGAATGGTGTATCAGCTGGCCAGGTGCGTTTTGGCGGTCATAACCGAAAACTGGTTCTGTTGTTTCTCTTTGGTTAATCATTTTGGGTATTTGAGTATTTCATTATGGTGCGTAATTCTCGCCTGTTTAAAATTCCCAAAGAAATTCACAGACAAGAAACAACCGAACCGATTCTTGGTTATGGCTGTTAGTGTGGCCGCCAAAACGCACCCCTAATGTGCAGCGCGTGGCACGTGTACGAATTGCAGACGAAATTATTTGACCCATATTCCATGTTTTAAGAGAGATATACCCTTAGACGTGGAAAATATTCTCCAATTAAATGTCAGCCTGAAAATCTAACATTCAACTGAACAACAAATCGAAAAGACACATTGTGTAGAAAACCAAGATCCGTTTTTCAGAATCCACCATAAAAATGCACAGCGCCCTCGCTCGGTCGAAACCGTATCATTCCAACATGGCGACGATCGTGAGAGTGAGTCGGCTGCTCCTAGCTACGGAAGGTTTTCGTCAAGGAAGGTAGGCAATTGTCTATGAAATTCAAATTTAAGAATAAAATCTCGAATGGTGTTTCTTTATGTTTAGTTTTGGGAAATTCAGTCGAAAACATAATTAGTTAAAGGATAAAAAATTTACAAATTATATGTGCCCAATTTACGGACACCATAGAGACCTTATCGCAAATACCGCCTAGATGAGACGTCACAATGGTTACTAGGGACGTGGGAAAGAAACGCACACCAAAATCGCTCCAATTTCCTTCCCACAATCCCTTGTGACCATTGTGACGTCTCGACCAGGCGGTATTTGCGATATGGTCTATGAACAAAGTGAAGTCTGAACAGTTTATACTCTTTTTCCCTAATGCACAGGAACACCAGCAATTGGCTTAAATGTCATTCATCATGCCGGCAGTTATCAGGTAAAACAAAAGTCTGTGAATGTTGCATTAATTAATTTGTAAAAACCTGTTTAGCCAACTTTCCAACTTGTTGTCCAAGCTTGTCATGCTTGTGAAACAAACAAACAAACAAACAAACGAAAACAACAACAAGAACAAGGAAAGAGTTCCATATCCGGACATCACTTATTTTCCCTTAATATGACTTTAAAACGACAAAAAAGTGTAAATCTGATGAAGAAACACGAATTTAGGAGGGAAACAATTTCAACTTATTCTTTGAAAATACTTTGACTTTTTCTGTCATGGCCCATAGACTTTGTGCACGAGGTATAAAGTGATGTCCGGATATGGAACTCTTTCCAATTCTGAATGTTTAGGAGGCACTCTGTAAAAAGAAATGGGTTTTTCTTGATTTTCAGAAAGATTTTACTTTAATACCACCGCCATTATCGGGCAGGAACAGCAAAATCTTGGACAATAACCATCCATTTGTGTTCATTATACAAACACTTGGTACAACCTTTAATTTTGAGACTTTAGTCAGGACATTTTTGTTTCTCTATTTTTGTTTTTTCTCTATATAAGTGTTTGAAATTGTAGATTAGTACACAGTGTTTTCATTTGCTCTTAAAAATCAAATCCTTACATGTTATTACTTTAACACTTTTACATCTAAAAAAAGAAAGGTACAGAACTACAGATACCCCTGAATTTGTTGCACCTCTTGATATATTCTTGTAATTTTTGTTCTCCTTGGTTAACCTGATTGCAGATGGTTCCCCAATGCCAATCAGCAAGGTTCTTATTGCAAACCGTGGAGAGATAGCTTGCCGTGTCATCCGGTCAGCACGCAAGCTGGGCATTAAGACAGTGGCAGTGTACAGTGATGCGGACAAGCACTCAATGCACGTAGCAATGGTAAGATTGGGCAGTGTTGAAATCTAAGTTGGAAGGTCTTGCTCTCCATGTGGCTAGACAAACAACTTGGTAATCTGTATGTTTTATGATTGTTTTTTGTGGTTTTTGTATGATGTTCTGTTTGTTGCTTCAAAATGTCTAAAGCACTTAGTCAATACAAATGTATTTTACTTATTTTAATTACTTGAAAACTTGTGAACAGTGACACCTTTTGTTATCACATTATTTACTTTTCTGTTTCACAGTTTGGGTTTCTTCCATACCTGTACCGGTACATCTTTCCACTTTTTATCCACAAGTCTGCCACAACATCCGTTTTTTGATTTTGTTTTTGTTTTTAATGCAAATCGCCCATCAAAAAGGCCAAAGGCCACTCAAGGTGTGGGCTACAGAGGAAAGTGTGGAAGAGCCAGCCCCTCACACTGAAACAAGACAATATAATATCTTCATAGTATGAATAGGGTTGGGATGGGTAACTAGTCCACTGCAAGGCATTAACCCTCCTATACTATCACAGCCTATCAAAAACTCTAAACACCAACTCTCACAGTTTGTGTGTGTTTCAACCTGTCACTTGATAGGTTTTGATATATAGGGTAGTTGGCTCCATTTTGGCCTTGAGAACAGGAGGGTTAATAATGCCTCTACCCATATTAGGCATAGAAGTGCTATAGTCCAGGACTGGGCTCGAACCCACAACTTGCAGAATTACCCGCAGACCACAAATTCAATGCTCCAAACCACTAGTCCACGGCACTTCCACATCCGTTCACAGCTACAGGAATCTTCCGGCACTGAGCAGACTTTTCTTTACCTGTCTGCTATCCTGTCTGGCATTCCTAAAGCCTTCCTGGATTTCGTCTAGAATTCTAGTGTACTGTATTAATTTCACTGTATTTCAACTCAAATTCATCAAGAATAATGTGAAATTCAGTCTTGAATGTGTTTACGATTGGCCCATCAGGCAGACGAGGCTTATCACATCGGCCCAGCTGCCTCCCAGCTCAGCTACCTCAACAAACAGAAGATCCTGCAGGTGGCCAAGTCTTCAGGAGCTCAGGCCATTCATCCAGGGTATGGCTTCCTCTCAGAGAATACCGAGTTTGCAGATCTGTGTGACAAAGAGGGGGTGATTTTCGTCGGGCCGCCATCTTCAGCTATCAGGGATATGGGAATCAAGAGGTTGGTCAACATTTTCTTTGGATTGCCGTGCAATGAAATTGTGGTCTACTTTGCTTAGGCCAGCCATCAAATTTGACTCCGCGGATTTCTGCAAATTTACATAAAATATCTGCGTAGTTCTGGCGTTGCTAACGTTCAGACAGTCAGCGGATTTTCCTGCCAGTGTGCGCTCATGCCTGACCCAGTTAATGAGGCAGTCATCGACCGTGCGGTTTTGTTATGTAAACATTCCTACTGAATAATGCATTACTTTCGGACGTCGCATAAAATATCTGCAGAGTCCGCGAGCTCCTATTTCCTTTTGTTGTCGATGGAGTTTGCCACACACTGTCTGTTTAGTTCTTGAAGAAAGAAAGATTGGGCCCTTGCTCTATATTCTATTAAAAGTAAAACAAAGTCAATAAATACGGGGAGGGACGGCTGGCGGACAAGTGATATGTTGATTAAAAGATAGTGCCCCGGTCGGTGTATTATTACTTTTAGAACAAGATACATCATGTAGGTGGGAAAATAATTATTCCTCGGCAACAAAATAAGATGACTGGGGCCAATCAATGTTGTTACAAATGTATAAAGTACTGGTAAATATTTATGAGGTAAAAATATTATCAGGAGATCGGTGGAAATACGGCCCTACCTATGTTGATTATAAATGAAGCTTTATTAATTTGAGACGTCCTGCCGATTGTGACTAGGATTTAGAAAAACCCATGAAACAATTCTTTAAACTTACAGGAAACTTATTGGACCAACGAAACTTGCTGTTATTGTTTATTATTGAAAAGAATTGCTACCCGTAAAAAAAAAAAAGAACAAAAATTGAATGGACAGCGTAAAATACATGTCTTCCTGTTTTTGTCCCCAAATAATTTTTAGATGTCCTAAAAAATGTAGCCCAGTAAGTAGATTAATTAAAAGTCACTGTATTTAAACTGGTCACGTCAATTAATAGAAGAATTAACTGAACGTTGATGGTACCGAGTTCGTTTCGATGTTAAACAAACCAGCAGGAATTCATAATGAGCATATCAATTTCCCCCACTCATCCCCTCTCCGGGGCTGCCCCACCCAAGATGTAGGGACTGTCACTTTTCAAGTGACAAAATCCCCACCCCCGGGGCTTTAATAATGCAGAAATAATGGCAAAATAAGTGACCAAAATCCCCACCCTGGGGCTTGAAAAGCGTGACCAAACCCCCACATAAAGACCTAAGGCACAGATTTCTTTTCATTAGAGAAAATATGACGATTATTGGGTGATTCGTACTGCGGGGGACGTTTTAAGCCGTGAACCCCAACACACGGCAGGCAGCGCCGGCACTCTGCCCTTAACTTTGCAGTGAAAATCACCAGTGTACATATTGAACAAGCGATCCGATAGTCTACAAAAATTGTGTACTTTCTATTCATGGTAGCAGCTAGAAAATGATCATTTTCACCGCAATTAGACCAAATTATTCTGATTGTATTGCAAAGACGTTGTTTTCAATTTTTAAACCACTGGGTTACCCTTTGTGTTACCCCCGGTGTAATTTTCGTAAAGTTAACGTTCAAAAATCTTCTCAAAATGTGTTTTTTGTAGACTAAGCCATATTTAAATCTATGCAAATTAGTGGGCGTATCCATTTCACCTTGTTTTTCTCTCTCTCTCTTTTGCACTTGGGTATGGGGCTGCTCGCACACGTGGTTCTCGTGCCTCGATAGCTCTAAATAAATCGGGTGGTTCACACAGATTGACTGTTGGTATCTACACAATTCGCTGGTACCCGTCGATAGTCTAGTGGGCGGACTGAAAATGTAACTAATTTTTCTCCAATGCCTGGTGACATGATGGGGAGCGGGGGCGGTACATTTGCAACTTCATGTATTGGAGACAGGCGCCCCAAACTCATTTATGCCAGTCTTACAGTCTGAAGTCGCATTCCTCCGTTTTGTATACTCAGCACGATATGGGGCAGAGGGGTACCCCCATCATATCGCGCTTCATATGCCATTTTTAGGCAAAAATCCATTGGGGGTTGAAATTTTCGTTTTATTGCTTAAAATGCTAGCTTATGTAAAATAGAATAACTGTGTTTTCGTTTTTTTTTATTTTAGTACAATGTTTAAAAAAGATAACGCACTGATAATCACCAAAATTTGTGTTTAGTTTTCGTCATAAGATTTGTTATTTTTCGATTCGTGTACATCACCATTTTGAATGATATCATAAACTTGGTATCGATTTAAAGCTTGTGATCTAAACGCTTCATTGATTGGCCGATCTGACCGATATTTACACAAATAAACCAGTAATTCGTCAAACAATCCACGAGGGAATACACCAGTAAGAGACACTTAAAGAAGATACCAAGGCTATCCCCTAATCGTGAGTTGTTTAGCGGTGCGGAAATGAAAGACAGACTTTATTACTTGATTTCTAAAAAAGTGCTGGATCATCTAATATAACAAAAATTATCTTATTTTTTTAATACTCTCCAATGGTGTATAAATCTAGAAATTAAGTTTTGGGATGAGAGACTGTTCTCTATTGTATTTGAGGCTCCACTTTTGTTTCCTGCCCGTCGTGAAAACCTATAATTAAACCCTGACTTTAACAGGAAGGTCACTCCACCATTAACCTTGCCATGAAAATTACCAGAAAAATTAGAGCAAGCAGAACAAATATAACACAAGGGGGACACATACACATAGCTGATTAAATAAATTCATGAAACATGAACATCGATTGGCGTATTTAACGTCGAGCAAGGAGAATATTTTTTAACCTCCCGTGGCTGAATTAAACAGAAGGATGGATCATTGTATCCTTTGCTTGGAATATTAACTCTCACCAGTTCCGACAAGCTGCATGTACACTATTTTTTTATCAGTAGGGGGCCTACTCATTACAGTGTCAGTATTCATTCCCCCTGAAAGAAAAGTACGTCTGAAATAAAATACTCCTCCACCCCTGAAATCTTATAAAGTGATTGACAGCTCAACTTCTGCCAGGTATACAATTATTTATACAATGTAATACAAAATGTATACAATGGGTTCAGCTCCAGAGGTTCTTTGTGTAGGCTGCTCCTTGACTGCAAAGCCTGCGAAAATAAAACAAAATATTCCATGCCAACCACACCAGCATCTGAAGAGTACTACAAGTACATTTTTCCAGCGGGCATGGGTGATGAAGAGATCGAAATATTGCACAATTCCAGCCAGGTGGTGCTCAATCGACTACCAGTATTATAAAGCCACCTAGAAGGTTTTATTAAAAATATAAAAAAATCGGAATTTCTCTAGTCACATCAATATACCGATTATTTTATAACGTCAGTGGCCTTCTGCTTCTATTTTCTCATCTGATGAAATCTTGTTGTAATAACTCTAGAAGTTTTAGCGAAACTTTTTTTGGGGGTTCGGGATCATTCTTTTAAAATGCTAATTCAATAAAAAAAAAAATATCTAACTCACAGAAAAATATAGATATAGGAGAAAACATTTTGTTGGTTTCAAGTATAGGTCTATAATAATCGACAAGCTGTCAGTAAATCTGCAAGATGCAAAATCCATTAGAGTTCTAAATATTTAAAGTATAAAATCACGTACTCCGCTGACTCTGCTGACTCTGCTGACTCTGCTGACCCCGCGGACAGCACTTCATTGTAATAATAAAGGGGCTTATTGTTAAGCAGTTTCATTCACATGCAAATTAGCAGCCCAGCTCTGGCTGGTGGTGGTAACCAAGAAAAGGCTTTGATCCAGAAATCTGCAGACTCAGCTTAGACTTCGCGGTTTCTCAATATTGATGGCTGGCCTTATTGGGATAGTATATCTGTGGCTCCATATGTTTTGCCAAAATTGGATTGATTTTTGACATGATGTACATTTATCTGACTTCATTTTGACTGACTGAGCAAATCAGGTGGCAAAGTTGTAATCAAGTCAATCACAAGTCACCACAAGTCATCACAAATCACTTCACAGTTCTGGTCTCAAGCCATGTAACAAGCTATTCAAATACACTATATAACAAAAGCATTCCTTTGTCATTGTTCATCCCATGTAGCTTGTGAGCTGACTTGTAATTGACTTGTGATCTGCCGTTTGATCTGACTTTTGATCTGACTTATGATTGACTTGATTACAAATCTGCCAGGTGGGTTGTAAATACCAAACTGTTTAAGTTGTATGTGATGTACATTGCATAGCTTGATCCTGGACCTTGTATTATGCAGTGAACTGTCAGCTTCGCATTTTTTCTGTTTTTTGTAGCACTTCCAAATCTATCATGTCAGCGGCTGGAGTGCCAATCATCGAGGGTTACCATGGCGAAGACCAATCAGATGACAGACTGAGGGCGGAGTCTGAGGGGATTGGCTACCCAGTGATGTTGAAGGCGGTCAGAGGCGGTGGTGGGAAGGTGGGTGATTCTTTCAAATTTGATAGTTGAAAAAGTTACGGATGGCTTATCTTATTTTCAAGTGCCTGATTGTGTGCATTATCTGTCGTAAAGCAGCTGTCTGTATTAGTATGCAATACACGGTAAACAGATAGCCAAGTCTGGTGTATGTTATGATACTGATTTCATTATAATTGGAAGTGGAATTATATATATAGCAGAATGACACACTATCAAAAATCATGGGACCCACAAACAATTTTCACCATAGTGGTTGTTCGTTAAAGTGAATATTGGTATGTATTGAATACATTAGTTTGGGAGCCAAGGAGATGTTTGGTATAGCCCAATTGTTCCGTATAGCTGTGTCCGTTATAGTGAAGTTCTACTGTATAAAGTGCTCAGCCATTATCAGTTTTTGATCTGCCATGGCATAGTTATATTTTGTTCAGACGAATACTACTAGGGGTCAGAAAATGTCTGATGTCTGACGGTAATTTCACCCTCTGTGATTTTGACAAAATGTTGGAATTATTATTAACCCCAATCCCCTAATGGTGCCCCAGGACTACCCTGTTAAATGCAACAGAGTCCAATGGTGACTCATATGAGATTCCTGCACAGTCCAACACAGTCCAACACAGTCCAACACAGTCCAACACAGTCCAACACAGTCCAACACAGTCCAACACAGTCCAACACAGTCCAACACAGTCCAACACAGTCCAACACAGTCCAACACAGTCCAACACAGTCCAACACAGTCCAACACAGTCCAACATGCCAAAGTTGCTGGGTACCTAAAGATGACTTACCTGCAAAATCCAACAGAATCCAACAGAATCTAACTGTGTCTTATCTTTCTGTTGCCTGCTGAATCCAACAGGATGTAACACAGTCCAACTGTCCACACTATGAGTTAGCTGCTCAATCCAACAGGGTCCAATTGAAATATCAAATAGTTGGATCCTGTTGGATTCAACAGGGTTAGGGTTAACTGCTCAAAATCTTTGTCAGTTTCTTTTGCTGGTCAGGCTTTGAGAAGTGATGATCATGATTGACATTCATTTACAGGGTATGCGTATTGTCATGACCCCTGCTGATTTTGATGAAGCACTTGAATCAGCTCGGAGAGAGGCTCTCAAATCATTTGATGATGATGTCATGCTTGTGGAAAAATTTGTAGACACACCCAGGTACTTTTGAACTTCATATAATTATCACTTGAACACTGGATTTAAGAAGGCAAGATTAACCCTAACGTCCTGGGCATTCATTTCGGGTAAAGTACACTGTACTACAAAATACTACACATACTTTCTCATATGCCCGTGCAGTAAGAGTGCTTCATACTACAGTTTACTACGAGTGGTATTTTATAGCTTTAGGTGAGGTTAGGGTTAATATAAATTCATGAAAAATAAAATATCAATGTTATATCACATACAAATAGGATGTGGATTTTCTGTAAGAGTAATGTGACCAAAGCAATGTGACTTTAGTTTTTGGAAATATAATCATGTTTAATACTTCAGAGGCTAACCATAGACCATTTTTTTCTCCTTTTTGTTATGGAAGTCGCCAATACAAGGCTAAAGGCCACTCTAGGTAAAGGGCTACAACAGAGTTGGGAGGGTTGGCCACATTTTAGATTGCCAGCCCTACCATGCCCCCTTACGGCTTTCCTGGGTCCAGATCTAAATAGATGATAAATCTTCAATAGATAGCAAAGAAATTATCCCAATTTTCAGACCTATAGACCCAGACGGGGTAACTTCCACCGTTGGTGAGACCAACTCACGTCCCCCATTTATTTGTTCAGGCACGTTGAGGTACAGGTGTTTGGGGACAAACATGGTAACTATGTCTACTTGTTTGAGAGAGACTGCAGTGTGCAGAGGAGACACCAGAAGATCATTGAAGAAGCACCTGCAGTAAGTATCAGCTCATTCATTCCTCCAAGAACATTTATTCATCTTGAGCTTATATTGCAGAATACAGATGGTTTTTATAAGAGGAACTTGACCCCCCCCCCCTTTTCCTTGTTTTCAGCCTGGACTGTCGGAAGAGGTCAGACGGAGTATTGGAGAGGCAGCAGTCCGGGCAGCTAGAGCCGTCAACTATGTTGGAGCAGGTTAGTTGACACTTTGTTCCTTGTAATAATGGCATGCCTGTGGTATCTTTTCACAGAAACATTAGAAAAGACTGATTTATCTTGTAGGTTGATGGCAGTGTTCCGTGAACAGTCACAGTCAAACATGAAATCGAGGCAGCGTAGCACTCGGAGTGTTGCATTTGTTTTTGATAAGATACAAAAGTTATTGAAGAGTGACTACTTTAGATTCACTCAAAATGGTTAGATGGACTTAATTTTCGAACTTTAGAAAATTTCTGTTGTGATCTTACTTGTATCATTGTGTACTCAGATTGTGTAAATGTTAGTGTTATTCTCCCATCAACCGGAACACGAATGTTTAGTGTATTTTTTGTTTCACTCAGCAAAGTTATTTAATGGTGCGTGTTCCAGAGATGTATTCGAGTCCATCACAAGCCCCTGCAAGCCCATCACAAACCCTCCAGTCCTAATTCCAATCACAAGCTATTCAAATGAGCTTTGACAAAGGCATTCCTTTGTCATTGTTTATCCAGTTACTTGTGACCGGCTTTATGAAAGGACTTGCAGGGACTCGAGTACAACTCTGGCGTGTTCTCTCTGAACCCACAGGTACGGTGGAGTTTATCATGGACAGCAAGCAGAAGTTCTATTTCATGGAAATGAACACCAGACTGCAGGTGGAGCATCCAGTCACTGAGATGGTCACCAACACGGACCTGGTGGAATGGCAACTCAAGGTTAGCCCACAAAAAGAATTAAGAAATGGAGACCTTGATAGAATCACTCAGTGTTGGATTTTACAGACAGTCCAGTAATTAACCCTAACCCTCCAGGGCATGTTTGCTAGAGCCCTGCCAGAACGCATCAGATTGCATACTTTGTCACATTGACTTGTGTACAGAGTCCAGCAAAGTGGAGGAGCTGTCAGCACAGATAGAGATCAATTTGGATTACTGTAGATAAGTGGGATTTTTATCAAATGCTGTATTCTCTTCTTAAGTAAAGTTGACTTCTGGATCCAGATATGTGGGTCTTTACAGAAAGCACATAAAGCTGCACATTTTCACTTCACCTCCGGATCCATATGACATCACACTTAGGAAAAGGCTTGGTTCATGATTTCATGGCATAGTGGTTCTTTTCTCACTGTCTACCCCTGGTGACCTTGGTTTGGTTCCGAACTAATAAAAAACTGTGGATTGTTTGACTAATAAAAAACTGTTAGTTTTGTCTTAATTCTCTCTCTATTCTCTTCTCAGGTTGCAGCTGGTGCCCCTCTCCCGGTGACCCAATCTGAACTCCGTCTTGACGGCCACGCCTTTGAGGCCAGGATCTATGCCGAGGATCCCGATAATAACTTCTTGCCTGGTGCCGGACCGCTCGTCCACCTGTCGCCTCCAACAGCAGACCAGACCATCAGGATAGAGACAGGTGTCAGACAAGGTTTGTAAATACAACACTCAAAATATCACTGTTGAAACAAGTATAGAATCTGGCAGCCTTCCTCCCTCCACAACAACACAGTGTAATTGTTTGTATTATTTTATTTAATCTTAGGAGTAGATCTTGCAGATTCTCCCAGATTCCCTAGTTTCTAATTAAAAAAGAAATGGAAAAAAAGGAAGAAAATCGGGGGGGGAGTGAAAAAAAACAACAGCCAGTGGAATATTGGGGGGGGGGGGGGGGGGAGGGGAGGGGGGGAGAAGGAGGGAGAAGGAGGAGTAATAGCAACCTAGCATCTTCCTCCTTACAACCTTTTCCTGGTAACCCCCCCCCCCCCCCAAACAATGAAAAAGTTCTTGCTATGCTCCGGATGTAAACTGTAGCCCACTTTTCAAATAGAAATTGGTCATAAATGAAAACAGGTGTAAATACTGAAATTGGCTACCCTTGGGATCTTGCATTGACCATGGATGTCTGTTATCTTTCCCTCATCAGGAGATGAAGTGACTACATTTTACGATCCGATGATAGCCAAGCTGGTCGTATGGTCTGCTGACAGACCGAGTGCCTTGGAAAAACTGAGAAACGCTCTTAAGGATTACCACGTGAGTGCCCGATATGGTCCACTTGGAATTCACATTGATGCCATATTATAAGAAAATAATAAATAGTGAGTCGTGTTATAGTAGCATGCAGCCTTAATCAAATGTTAAAGCATGTTACTTACGGTGCATGTAAAGGTAGTATTCTGTAGTTCAGAGGGCAAAGTATAATACCTCCAAGTCCTAGTAAAGATTTGTGTACTTTTTTGCAGATTGTTGGCCTGAAAACAAATATCAGATTTCTTGACGATCTAGCCAAGCACCCAGAATTCATCCAAGCTAATGTACACACAGGTTTTATTTCACTCTACGAGGACCAACTGTTCAGCAGGAAGGGCGCCCTCAATAGGCAAACGCTATGCCAGGCTGCGATGGCGTTAATACTTTTCGAACAGCACGGAGGGCAGAAAGAAGCAGTCGTCAGTGGAGGTGAAGACAACAGATTATTTTGTTTTAGTTCAAAAATTAAATCTCACAACAGAAATTTCAACTTTTTGTGTGAGAAGGTGAACATTTTGTTTAAGTCAACTTTTGGTTTGTCGCAGATCCTTTCTCACCGTTCGCCTTGGGAAGTGGCATGCGTGTCAACGAGAATCTTATACGAAAACTCGTCTTCACTGATAAGGATGGCAACATAGACGTGATTGTGGCATACCTGCCAAATGGCAGATACAGAGTCGAGGTAATGCAATTTTCATACTTTTGGAGATGGTTAAAACTGCTGTAGGCATGCAACTTGGAATGAACAACAAACGAGGAAATTGCAATCTTGACAAGACTTTGTACAGTGTTTTTCAATTTTCAATAGCATAATTGTAAAAAGCGCATGGACATTTTTTTAGGCAGATTTTGGTGCTGTGTAAGCATCCGTTATTATTAAGTGAAAAACAAGAAAATCAACTGATCCGAGGAAAAGTTGCATGCCTACTACTGCAGAAATGATTTTGCAGATTTTAACAGGGTTACCGTTAACACTACCATTTAAAAAAAATATGGTATTGTTTGCATTGCTTATTTGCTACTGCAAGATAAATAGATAGTTTTAAAGCAACACATGAAATAACTGGCTTGTGACCTAACTTGCTGTATAACATTCTCAGAATCATGATAATGGCTTCAAAATATGTCAAGATTATTTTTTTAACTTTGTTGGTTTACTCGCTAGTTGCATTTCAAGTAGGTTTCTGTACATCTTTCATAAAATAAACCTTAAATTGTATTGAGTTGTGTATTGGTGAAACATGTCTCACTGTAGAAACACCTTTGTTACAAAGATTACAATTTTTTTGATAGATTGGTGATGAGACATTTGATGTGCAAGGCAAGTTGACAGACATTGAAGATAACACGGCCAAGCTGGTCGGCACAATCAATGGTGTCAAGACGGACACCAAAGTTGTCATGCACGAGGGAGCTATTCATATCTTTGCAGAGGTACGTATTTCCAAGGCTATCAATTCTATAAAGATGTATACAAGGGACTTAACAAATTTGCTACCTGAAAACATGTGTTTGTCCAACCTGTCAAGATTGACTTGGTAATAGATGAGACCCCTGGTTATAACCTATATCCAGTTTGGTGTTTTAGACCAATCAAATCCCTCCACTGGCTTCCAGTCCGAAATTGGATCGACTTTAAGATTCTGACTTTAGTCTACAAAGCAATTCATGTCCTCGAATCTGATTACATCATCGACTTGCTCAATAAAAAGCATTGCAGCTATTCGCTTCTTTCGGGTCCTCACCAGTCCTAGTTGTTCTCAGGTCCAGAACCTATGGCGATCGGGCCTTTTCCCACATTGGATCTATTGTTTGGAATAAATTGCAACATTCTATGCGGAACATCGAGTCTTACAAAACTTTCAAAAAAGTACGTAAGACACTGATATTTAAACAGGCATACTGTGTCCAACTAGTTCTGTATATTGCATTTTCAGCATCTTTTTGTCATGTTGCTGTAGCACCATGAGTAGCGTTGATTAGAATGCGTGCTTTATAAATCTATATTATTTATTGACCAATCACAGCCGTGAGTATAAGCCAGTTCGGTATCTCAAAGTTCGAAGGTTATTCGGGATAAAATTGCTGACATAATGTCACGCCATGTTACGCGAATGCCCATTCTGATTGAATTTAATATGTGTGCGCCATGTTACGTGAATGCCCATTCTGATTGAATTTAACACGTGCGCGTTGTGTGACCACCTTTTGCATTCACACGCTCGCGTTAGGTCACGTTTGTCATTCGGGATAAAATGTCATTGTGCACAACTGAAATACCGAACTGGCTTATTGTTCATCAGAGTCTGGCATTCTTGATGGACGTGTGGCTTGTGTGGAAACCAGATAAAAGGGGCTGAAGAGTTGCAGGCCAAAAAGATAAGCAGTTTTTCAGTTCACTAGGAATGACGGCCACACTCGTCAGGAAATTGAAGTTTTGGATTGGTTAAATGAGGATTTATAACTGCTCGACCTGTCCCGTAGGTTGGCGGAGTGGAAGTTACGAGGCCCATCCCAGAATTCCTAGGGGATTCCAGCTCGGGGACGATGTTTGACCGAGCCCCGATGCAGGGAGATATAACTCACGTCTATGTAGAGGCAGGAGCAGTCGTAGAGAAGGGTGACCCGCTGCTGGCTCTAGAGTCCATGAAAATGGAGGTAAGACACTTGAGACTTCATTCGCAGTTTGAAAACAAAAATTTACAAATTCATCTTGGTTTTAAAAAATCTGTGAAGATATGAATATAACTGGTACATTAACTATGATTAAGTCACTTGTATATTGTATAAATCAACTATTTGATTGATAAAATAATATGTTTTGACTACCAATACCTACTGCAGTCAAGTACCAGATTCAGTTGCTGGCATGAGACTGAACATCTTTGCATCCATTGCACAGTCATGACAGTACAGAGCAGTTCAGAAATTCATCAAAGCCAGTCGACTTGTATTGACTGGTTTTGACTGATATTACTGACTGGCATATAGTTTCTGCACTCTAGCTTTGGGACACCGACAGTTTGATCCTTCTTGACTGGTAAAAGGAGTGTTAAGGCTGGGCATATTTCACGCTTAGTGTATTACACAGGTTAACAAGCTGTACACTTGTATACACACGTACATGCTATTACTAAGGAGTCCATGCTTACAGGATTAGCGCAGGAAGCTCTGTTCACCAATTTAAAAGAAAATGTATAATTGTATACCCGTAATACCCGTTTCAAGAGTTTGTAAGGTATGCCCTATTTCTGGACATTTCTTTGCATTTCCAGTATGTTATCCGATCTCCAAAGAAGGGCATCATTGAACGAGTCTTGGTTGCCAAGGGCGACAACGTCCAGAAGAATGCTCCACTGGTTGTTTACAAGGAAGAAAAATAAAGCTACATATGGATCCACCTCAACTCGGACGCAGAGCTCCGTCGTGCCCAAGCCGACCATGCAAACACTTCTACAAGTTCAAAAGTACGTCTTCTGGATGGGACTCTTCGGACAGCGGAAGATTTTAAAGCAAGTGAAAA
Organism: Hippasteria phrygiana; assembly: GCA_037893225.1. NCBI lineage: Eukaryota > Metazoa > Echinodermata > Asteroidea > Valvatida > Goniasteridae > Hippasteria > Hippasteria phrygiana. Next base: position 172,463 of record JAZGUH010000242.1, read on the forward strand.
TTCATATTTCATTACCTCTTTCACAAAGTTTTGGCCATCGTGTTTTCAGACAGGAAGATACACAAAATAATTTCGTATACATGTAATTGGAAAGCAGAAAGAATTTATTACAAGATTGGGTGATACTTACAGCAGACTGCCCTCTAAGATAAGTGTGCTAAAATTCGGCAGGATACTGTTGAAAGGTTTTGGCTGCAGTCTACTCACCTTCCTGTATTTAAAATCCACCCGGGCTAACTTTTCTTTGCAAAAAAATGTATTGGTTGTGTTAATCACATTGTTAATTTATATTTATTTCGAGACAAACATACGTATCGGGAGAGGTATATTGGCCCAGAAAACTTCACCACATGATACACGTATTCATGCGACTAAGCATTGTGTGGTAGTAAATGAAACTAACATGCACAAAATCAAATGTTTTGTTCAAATGTGATTGATATTTATTTAGTCTGGGAGACCACAATGAATACCTGTACACAACTTAATTACATGTTACAAAATTAATTTGTTTCAGTTCTCATTGCTAGACAATGATCATGAATGGCCAGACTCATAAACATGGAGACGGCCGTTAATTGCTTGTATAAAAACAAACCAAGGCATGGTTATGTAGTAATACGCAGAATAACAAGTATCATACTTTTAGTTTAGTAAATTTAATTGTACATATATACCGATACAAACATTGATCATGACAAAATAAAACCCCAACATTAAGTATACAAATGTGATTATCTCTTTGGTTTTATTTAGCGAGGGCTTAGAAAATCAATCTTCGCTTCCCCCCTCCTTTTTATTGTGGATAGGAATGCTTTTCTAGTTGACTCATGATGTTCAACTTGAATGCATTTTTATGATTATGAAAACTTAAGCAATAAAATCTAGTTCTACAATAGAGAAAACATTCAAAATGTGACTCCTTTTCAAACCTGTATCAATCGTGACCTCCAATCACAAAATTTTCAAGCTTCTAGAAAGGTCTTGAAAATAGAGCAATCTATGAGAGCACAAACGTAGAAAGCTTTAACAGTCACCACTACTCCACATGGCAAGGAAAATGTACAATAAAAGCAGTTGAGGAATACAATATCAAAGATTTAGCGAATACATTTCATACTTGTTTTTACAGCGATATACATTTTTTCTGATCAAAACAAAAAACAGCAAATCCAGGCAAGTATTTTTAAAAACTTGTGGGTGATTCAAAGGACGGATTTCTTACCATCAATATCAGCTTGCATGTGTACAACAAAGACAATTTTGGCATTGAGCTGGAATTTTAGAATAAGTTATGGACAGAGATTTTTGTCTATAACACTCTTACAGCTTTGATTCTCAAAAAGGCAAGAAAAGGAAAAAGCTACCACAAAAACTAGATCTAAATTAATGCATGCAGGAAAAGAAACACACTTTTGACTGTTGTGTTGACATGAATCGACGGATAGAGGGCGCTCTTCAATCCAATCCAAAGTTACATTATTTCAGAATCGGAACTTATTAAATGGACGGATATTTCATCACTGCCTAAGCAAATTTTAAAAATACCACAACTCTACATGTATTTGTTTTGGTTAATGATCAACTCCTTCATAGAAAAAAAAATCTTAAAAGTTAAAACGATCAGTAGGAATTAACAAATTTTCTGCAAAAATATTTCCGTTATTAATGTCTTATGGGGAGGGAGTACAAACAGTTTTGCCCAATAACACCACACACGCACATACATGTAAGTATCAAATTTTATGCATTTTTATCTCTAGTTTTATATTCAAAGTAGGAGTTTGGAAGTACAATGGATGCAGTAACTGGAATTAAAAGTTTGTCATAAAAAAAATCATGGTCATGCTTTTGAATGTAAAGTAAATAACATACCTTGGTTTCCCTCAGCCAAGTTGTAATACTAATAGAATGTGGTGCACTCTGTACAACTACCTATGTGATGTCTTAGTTTTGGCAGACGACCTTTCCTGAGGAAACAATCTACTCTGTTTTGTTTCCTGGGCAAACAAGACACCAAGGATGTGGGTTGCCACAAGTTAAAATGATCGTGGCTTTTGTCATCATGGATACTCTCGACAGTTTAATGAGGCCTTGGTGAGAGCAGGTTCCATCAATTTTCTGGGCCGTCTGTTTTTGTTTCCCCAGAGCATTTACAGTAAAAAGTGGCCTTCAAATTTCAATGAACTTCTGCAAGATCAAAGGCCAATGATTATTTTGTTTGGGGATCTTACACAAATGCCTTTTGACCACATGGCTAAGCAACAATTGTATGAGCAATGCTTGTGAACTTCCTTGCTTTAGGTGCATCATTCTTGGCAGCTGGGGGGTGGGCGCTGTTACTAGGCTCTGTATGTTGCTAGTCTTTGCTTCAAGTCGTTTCGCTCGGTTCAGATGAAAGGCAATGCTCTATTCCAGTCAATGCAAGCATCTGGCCACCTAATAGGATAAAAACACATCTCAATCAAACTGGATTATGACGGGAGCTTTCTACCAGTCGCGGTAAAGATCTGTAATAAGCTTCCCCCTGATGTCACCAGGCAGCCTTCAGAGGAGAAAGCTCAGTGTTTTCAGGAGGCTGTGCACCATTTTTTGATAGGCCATACATAGACCCCGGCTTCATGTATTAAAGTTCAGATTAGACCAAGCTCATTTCTAGGCTTTTTTTCTTTAAAGTCCTATTAATGTTGCTGTGGTGCTCTTAGCCTGTTGTTTTTTATTTTGAGATTATTGATTGCCTACCAGCGCTGTTTGTCATGTTTGACTGTAGCTGGCGGGATTGGGTTGCGTAAAAAAAAAAAAAATTTAAAAAATGTATTATACCCTAATTATACTTTGTTTATGTAGGGAAGGTTATTATTATTGGCAAAATTGAATGAGTCAAATGTGCGAGGACTTATGGAAAGCTGCAGGAGTGTTTAAGGTCAACAGTGAAGCAACATCTGAAGCTGACAAGACAGTCTTTAACCAGTTCGCGTTGGATGACGTGTATACACGCACTCAGCGAGGCAAGGGTCCAGCGAAAATATCTGTCAGCGACCGGCTCGCAGTGAGCGAGGCCAGGGTGTGCTACCCGCAGATAAAGGCCTGCACCCAGGCGCGTGAAAAATAATCCTGGCGTGAACTGGTTAACCAAACTTTCCATTGATCCTGTACCCACCTTGTGTGGATGCATTCTTCCAGTAGCGGTGGCTGCCTTTCCTCAAAGTTATCCGAGCCCTGCTGAGGTGGACTTGTCTTGGTATCTGTGGGTTGTATCCAAAACTCGGGTCAAATCACGTGAATGGTTTCTGACATTTATGAAGTTTCCCTGTTTGTTGCTATGATCAGAAGATCATTTAATCCATAACAATGCAAACATTATAAATAAATAAAGTAATGTACTGCTATAACCTGCTTGGTAATTGGAATGACTTGAAATGTGTAATTGATAAAAGTTGGGATAGCATGACGTTTCGATCCTCAGTCTTTCTCAACGGCTAAAATAACAAAAACAGAAACTAACAAATCTGGAAACACACTAGTACAGATGAAAGGAGAAGGAAAAAAACAGGGTATAGGGGCACAAAACTAGGTTTTTTGTAAACAAACATAAAAAAACAAAACTAAAACATGATGCATTACAAACCACTAATTAAGTGACATTTATATGCAACATTGGAGGTTTTTAAAAGATTTTTTTCTCTTCAATTTTTCAAAACACAATTTTCAAGATCTTGGGCTCACGTTACAAAGGTTTGCTGATGCCTACGATATGAAGTGATCACACTGCATAATGATAAATTGGAAACTTAATGGCAGCAGCATAAAAAATATCTAACAGGCCATCACTGTATCAGGACTAACGGCCACTTTTGGCAATGGCTTGGGCTAATGCCAATTGGCACTCCAGTGGCAATAGCCATAGCCACATTAGAAAAAATCCCTGCTTTAGATACGGCTATACCTATAGTGAGTACGGCTTCATCCGTCTGGTCTGGCTGGCCATTGTAGTAGTGAAGCAGGAAACGATGCTCCGCTCTCCAATCACTGGTCAGCCGGACGTTGGTACAGAACAGCATGGAGTATCGACCGTTGAGGAAGGTTAGCCAAACCGGTATCCGTGGTGTCTTCAACATGCTGCCCACCTGCAAACACAAAGGTCAGAGGTCAGGGTGGTGGGTGGGATTTTCCTCACCATCTTTTTTGTCCCACAACTCCGAAAAATGAAATCTTATTGAATATTGTTCATGCGTTACACACTGTCATATGAAAATCACACAATGAAGGGCTTAGGTGCAGGAGTACTGCAACTTTACTTCGAAGAGCTTAGTTGAGGATGGAGAACAATGTGTTGTGAGCACAGAACAGGCCAAATGAGGCTTGTGATGCTGTGGACAGGGATGAGTATCAACAAAAACTACTGAAAGGCTGCAAAAGTTCTACTTTTATCCCGATTTTGTCCTCTAAAGTCCTACTTCTGTCCTGTTTTTTCCCTACTTTTTCACCTGGGTCTGCTTGAAAACCTGCAATTTGGGAGACCGCCAACATAGGGCAAGATAGCTCAGTTGGTAGAGCACCGGTACGGTATTCCGGAGGTCGCAGGTTTGAATCCCACTCCTGCCAGTTTCTTTGTTCACTTTGAAAATGGATTGGATTTTGTTCAAGTTGCTGCCTGATGAGTTGCCCGATTTGGACTTCAGTCCCAACTTGAGTCCCTCCCACATATTTCGCTTCCCATTTCTTCCACACAGACTGGCTTACAGGTTACACTTTTGGGTGAGGTTGTGACATATTCAAATCAACAAGATAATCTGCCCCTTCTACCTATGGTATAAATTTATGTATTTGTTGTCTGGAAAGCCCTCAGCACAGTGATTCAGTTCACATCTGGGCAAACCTCGGGCCTGTCATTTTATTTGTTTTGTATTATTGTATGCCCGATTATAAATAAAAATTAATAAATACATAAATAAATAAATACCTCTATTTTATCTTCCTCCTTGACTTTACTTCTATCCACCATCAAGAAACCACAGTTGGCTCGATGTGACATCCCAACTAATGGTCTAGGCTTAAAACAAAAATTCAACAAATATTTTTGTAAACCCTTTTTTTCTTCAACAAACTGAAGGGAAAAAGACAATTGAAATTGTTTTGTTTTAAATAAACAATTATTTTGAATACGGAAAAGCAAACAAACAAAAATACTTAATTAACTTTTTTCAAAATCTGAAAACAATTCTGCTTTATAGTGTTAGCCTTCACATACTTCCCGTCAATTTGCAGTTGAAAAATATGCAGTGACTTTAATAGCAAAATGACGAAACCAACTTTTTTTCAAAACCTAATTAAAATTGCACAGTGGTCGCCTCCAAACTCTTCACAAGTCATCGTGCACAGTTGAAAAATACAAGGTGATCCTGAAATTAAAGATATTCTATCCTTCCTAAGAAAGCCTCCATCCTAAATATACCAGAACTTTACCAATGCTTCCCCATTCTTGTCGTAGACCTTCTTCCCGTTGAAGAGATTGGAGGTTGCTCGGCCCGTTAATATCAGCATGATTAAAGCAAGAGAACACTGGTTCCTATCAGTGAAGAGATACTCTTCCTGAAGGTCATCTCTTAGTCTGCAAGACAACCCCAATGACATGAACAAGAAGATGAGAAAGAAACTATGGGATTCAAACCTTTACCGTTACTTTAGCCTTTCAGAAAGATTTTTCTGGGATCAGGTGCTCCTAACTTCCTATCAAATATACATTTCAGGTCATTCAAGTTAGTAAGCAGTTTGTAACAGTATATTAGTATTTCCTGTACGAATTCATTTGATATAAGTCGGTTATAATCTAAAGTGCATCAAGTTACTAACAAAAACAAGATGTTGCCAAGAAAATATTTCGGTTAGCACTGAAAAACTTTGCTCCAATTAAGATACTGAAGCTATTACTAAAACCAGTGCCTTCAATACACCACTTTGAACATGGTCTGAATTTGTGAAGTTACCAATAATCATAAGATTTTGTGACATAGTTTGGCTATTCATCCAGTCGAACATTCACAATCTCATAAGGGCTTGAAGCGTTTCAAAATAATTGACCAGTCACTAAAATAATACGTAAGAATTGTCAGTCCTGTGATGAAGGGGGTAGACCACTTACTTTGGCAATGTTCTGGATAATATTATGCTAAAAAGGAACATCAAGACCCCACCACCTTCATGGTACATCAGCTGCAATGTGACCAGAACATTCAGATCAGTAAAATGCACCTTTGTTTAAGAAGAGATGTTGGTTTTGTAGGAAAGGCATTAATATGCAAAATCAAAACAAAATTTGGGTATACACCAGGGGTGAGATTTCAGGATTTTTGGGTCGGGATTTCAGAATTTTTAAAGAATCTCTTTTGCAATCTGGAATTCCTGAGGTGTTGTCCTAAAGGTGTTTTTACCATGTAAAAGTGGATATAGACCAATAAAAATTGATATTTTAAGGGGGTGTCTTTGTGCAAATACAAACTATATGTTGATCTGGGGGGTCTTCGTGCATTTTTCATTTTTGCCCAATCTCACATCTGATTCACATGCTTCTAAGAACCGAAATAAAAAGGCTGTTGACATAGAGTATTTAAATAATTATGCATATGACTTGTAAATCGATTTTATTGGCACCAGGATAATTTGCTTTGGTAAATATAACACCTTTCAATTAATACCAGAACCAGCCTAAATTCCAGCAGATTTCTTATCTTATCAGTTTCATGATTTGACGGGCATCGATTTCCCCATCAATCTTACCAAATCTAGGTGATTCCTGAGAAAGATCCGCAGTTCCTCTTTATCTGTAAACTCGGAGAAGTGCAGCTGTGTAGTCAAAAATGGGACAACAATGTACAGTTCAGAATCAAAGTGCATGCTTAAAGGAAACATGTTGCCGGGGGGAAGTCGCCCCCCCCCCCCCCCCCCCCCCCCCCCCCCGATACGCCACTGCAAGTTATGACATTCTAACAAACGTACCATGCAATAAGTTTGCACTTGGTTGAAACTCTAACTCTGCGAAGTTTAATATACATGCTTTTTTTTTTAGGGGTGTGCATTTACGGGTAGTAAAAGAACCGGGTACCCGATTGAAAAAATACGGGTATATACCCGGGTACCCGTTAAAGAAACCCAACCCAAAACTTCCAATCCCGGAAGTTGCAATAATGTCTTTCTCTGAGATTCAAAAGTCTGAAAAATCTCATGCCTGTCCAGTAAACATGATCACTTCTCCGCCATTACATGTTTCGGTACGTGCATACGCCTGCATATCACAAAAGACAGAAGCTTTATACAGTTGTATTTATTGTGGAATGAGGCATGCTCTTATGTCTGGTCGAGGCTCTTTATCCATACCCAGACTACAAAAACCACAACCAGTAAATTCCCTTTATTGTCAATTTTCGTGAGTGTCACGGTCATAAACATGAAATCTGTGCTGGTTTCCCATGTAGTCGGGTTTTAATTTTGAAAATTCCCGACAAATAACATTCGAAACCTTTCCTTTTTCATTTTCTGGGAAGTTACTATGCGATAATGTAAAGTTGTACGGGTACTCCATTCCATAATCTGGAACCGGTTCCTGACATGAACGGTCGGGTCTCGGGTACCCGGTTCCGATGCACACTTCAAATTTTTTTTACCATAAAAAAACTGTTTAATTAAACAAACTCTTCTCAGCCTTTGTGAAAGACTTATTATCAAAATGTTTAGCCTTCCTAACTTGTATCCATAAGGATAAACGCATGAGCGAAATGTAACTGTACAAATAAAATCACAGAAATTGAAACCTATAATTTTTTTTCACATTTCTTTCCTTTTTACCCCTTTATTTTTAATTATGCTAAGGCGCATACATCCTTGACACAGAACAACCATGGAATAAATGCCCTAATAATCATTTACCAGTCCACCTCGTACTTAAAGCTTAAAATTAATGGCTTCTAAGATTACACCATATGGACATTCTCTCATGTGTACTGCCATTTGTTAATGCTTTATAACTGTTGGATTTCCTCATTGGCAGCTTTAATAACAGGGCTCTAAAAAGACTGGCAAATACACGCCTCTGATTTATTGAGTCACTCAAACAGGTTTCACAGGCTGCTGAGTGGGACAATTAATCGTAAAGTCTCCTCTAATTCCAACAAGGTTTCCTACATGTAGGAGAGACTGGTCAATTGCCAGCTTGATTGCTTCTACAATCAGCGCTGCTTTCTATTTTGCCTTTTGCATGTTTCCTTTTATCTTATGATCTTTCCTGCTTCAAGAGGAATATGAATTTCTACCTCTTGCATCTTTGATTCTTTATTTTCTTTTTGTAGCTCCATACTTCAATTGGCTTTTAGCCTTGTTTGAGGCAAACTTGCATGAAAAAATATCAAGGACCAGGCAAACATACCGACTGAGCAAAGAACTGTAGTTTCTTCTCCTCGGAGTGCAGCAAGCCTGGTTTCTTTCTGTCTTGCAGCACCACTGTGGCTCTCTCTTGATCACCAGCTGCCCACAGGCTATCAACCAGAGCCAAGATAAAGGTGTGTTTCCTTTCCTCGTCCTCTGGCTTCAGGCGGAATGCACTGATGACACAGTGCAAAACAAAGACAACTTCAACATTTGGCACTGAAAGTTCTTTTCGCCAAAAAAGAATGCTACGCCACAAGTTTCACTGTGAGTGGTGCCAGTATATGGAATAATCTGCCTGAACAATTGAGAACCGTGAAGTCCTTAGGTACATTTAAATCGGAGCTACGTAAAGCCATCCATCAGTGATATTTCTGCCACTTGTACTGATCTACGGAGTTTATGAACTTGGTTGCCACAATAATTTGGAGCCGGATGGGAATTTCCCCTTGTTTTTTGTTCTCGCTAAGAGAGGTTTTTTTCGCCGTTTCTTTTTACCGTAAATTAATTGATTCATCTGTGTAAATATTTACTTTTAATTAAAAATGTATGCAGGGCCCCAATGGAAATCAAATGGGTAAAAAAATGAAATAAATAAAGCTACCATTTTATATTTCAGCCACATCTGCCTGATAAACAATATTTATATCAGTGTGAAAAAATCCTTGAAATTTTGCCCAAGTCCACACTACATGTAATATACTACTTCTTGAATTGGTCAGTACATAAATCAGTGACATGGAGTAACCGGCTCCTGAACTTGCACAATCTTGACAAGTGTCACAGGGTTCCACTCCAAAACAAAGGCCTTGATGTACAAATGAAGCCATTCTTGATGTTATTTGTCAAGATATTTTTTTTATTTTCTCATCTGGAGAGTACATAATATGCTGCATCTTCTGTAATAATTTTCTGTAACAAACGCCACATAACTTTCCAGTTTCAAAACGCTCCCCCCTCCCCCCAAAAGAAAAAACAAATTGTAAACAAATTTCTATGTACTTTACACATTCTGTGGTTATCAGGAAACAAGAAACTGAAAATTTCTACACATGAGAGGCATCTAAAAGTTTTGAACACCTGCTCATACACACAATTGTCATGATTTGATTCAATGAAGGATTTGAACCCCAATGATCGATTGGCAACCAAAATAGAGACCGGAATGGCACAGCAGGTGTTTGTCTGGCAAGTCTTCTTGATGATTGATTGATTGACTGCGACATTTCTTTTTATATTTTGGACGAGGGGCTTTTTGAGGGGAAAATATATGTATTCAATTTGGCATGAAATACTGGGACAGAATGGGTACGGCAAGTAGTGCACATGCATAAAAACAGAAGATTCATCAAAATGTGTGGTTTGAAAGGGACACAAGCACATTCATGAGTGGACTGACAATGTAGTTGGCTCCGTCAGAGGGGGGGGGGGGTTAATAAGTACAAACTGTACAAAATGTACATCTTTCAAAGATTCTGGATTAAGAATTAACCCCTTGCATGTGTCTGGCTGTTATTGGGGCTATTATTGATTAATATCGCACTGTATAGAGTGCTCCTATTCATTGCACTTGGAGGCCCCCCTTCCATGTAAAGGAAAGCTTTGAAAAAACTATCTATTCATTACAATCTCATTCAAGAACAATATAGCTGAAACATGAATGGATTGAGTACATGCAGGAATGCGCGTATTTTTCAAATGGACCTGGCCATCATCCATATTCAAAAGATTAACCCCTTGACCTCGGGTTTTAGATGGTGGTTGTGCAGCCAAGCGAAACGGAAACAAGAGGCTTGTGCAGCCAACGTACACAATACCCCAATAATGGATTGAAAGTGCAGAGATAGGCACATATATATGTGTCAACCGGCCTGGTGGCAATTTTCAATCCGCACATTTTTGTGTCAACCGGTGGCATGGGGTTAACAAGCCCAACGTAAACATTTTCATTTACACTAGCCTACAGGCTAGGCCCACTTACCTTGAAACATCCAACGAGTCGGTGTCATTCTGCGAATAATGGGTTCCCTCATGTCCCTTTTCAAACAGTAGGTGGCGCACTATGTGGACTTGAATCGCCATGATGACACCTCTCGCTTTGTCCTAAAAAAACAAAAAAAACAAAGAAAACGCATTGCATCATTTTCGATATCAAACTCATCAACACTTTTGTGATTATCAAATAGTTTGCAAATACCAGTGGGATATTTTTTATTTAGAAGGTAAAGTGATGATCCTTCCCCCAATAAGAAAAGAATGTCCCCTTTTTGGACACAATAAGCCAGTTCGGTATCTCAAAGGTCAAAGGTTATTCGGGATAAAATTGCTGACGTAATGTCACGCCATGTTAAGTGAACGCCCATTCTGATTGAATTTAACACGTGCGCGTTGTGCGACCACCTTTTGCGTTCACACGTGCGCGTTAGGTCGCGCGGGTCATTCGGGATAAAATGTCATTGCGCACATGCGCAGTTGAAATACCGAACTGGCTTATTGTTCTGAGTATTTTAACTGGTCTTTTTCATGTTTCACCATGGCCCGCATGGTGTAGTAATGTTAATGAAGTGATTATTCAAATTAACCAGTCAAGCGTGCACACACGTTGTTTAACCTGCCCCCATACATACATGTACAATGCACAATGATCAAGGCGGTCCACACTGGTGGTTTTAAGGTTTTGTTTCAATACATTTCACGATATCCCCTTACCCCATACCCTCCCCTTATTCTGACTCACCCTTGGGCAGTAGAGCCCGTAGGGAAATGGCCCCTTTAAGCTCTGCCATTGAAAGCATCCCCGCTTCCACTCTTCATCAAACGAGAACATGCGAGTACCAAATAACACCTGCTTCAGTTCCTGTTGTAAAAACCAGCATAAAAAAACGGTGATTTAAAGGTGCAGTCTCTCATCATATTGAAATGTCCCCCGACTCCAAACTCACGGTATGTGCAAGTGGCTTGTTAAGGACAATTGTAACCATGGAAACTTAGTAAATTTGGGTCACAGTCACAAGAGAAGGGATTGTCACATCTGACACAGATTAAGAAACTTGTCTTTAATCGATGAAAAGTAAATCACTGAATGATGATTTGTCAATGTCACAGAAAGTGGAATCATTCAAACTGGTCTAACCATTTTCACCAGCCATTTCAATAGTAGATTTCTATAGTTCTAAGTAAATTGATGACTATCAAACTAGATCTTACTATTTCAGTGTGCATTCCAGCTGTTTTTCGTATAACAATTGAAACACATTTAATTCAGTGGTTTTTCTTTCTTTCAAAAACAGCATTTAATTGGCATTGGCCAATCAGTAGGATATATAGGAAACCATCAAGAAACTTTCACTTTACTTGTGCAGTTTTAAAATCCAACGGTCGACCAGGAAGCTGGGGCGCACCCGAAGCTAACAAGTCCGCCATGTCCGTCTTGCTTTCTAGAACTGAAGTAGTCAATGCTCTGGTACGTAGGGGAGCCTGGGGGGGGGGGGGGGGGGAAATAAACATTCACACCAAATCTAACTGAGGAAATGATTGTCATAAAAAAGCCTCCTGGTTGTCCTTGACACCCCCCCCCCCCCCCCCCCAAAAAGGAGAAATTTTCACATCAGTAGCATGTTACAAGCAAACTAGAATCGGGTTGTTATGATGTTGCTTAGCAACGGATACAAACCTGCTGGTGATTTGTTGCTTTAACGAGAGAGTTCACACAGACGTTCCAATCAGGGGAAATCCCTTAATGTGTATTGATTATCTGAACCGATCCCTATAATGAAAAATAACAACAGGCAACTGGCGGCTCTCTACCTACAGACTGTCTGAATTATTCACACCAACAAACAAATCCCGCAAATGTGTTTCATACAATCAAATTCCTGTGCACAATGTAGTTGGATAATGCATCCAGTTTTCTCTCTCAAAAGCACATCTTTCCCCAAATTATTCCTTTATTATTAATGGCGTCTGTTAAATTTGGATGATGTTTTAACATAAGTGTTTAGTTTTTCAACATTGTTACTGTCACAATTCCAACATAATGTATATTTTCTCTTCCTGTTAAAAAATGCTTTCTATTTTAGCCCACATCTTGAGCTGTCTACTGTTGAATGACTAAAAAGAAAATGGTTTTTGGTTTAAACACAGTGAAACCCATGATTAAACACTTCATGTAATATTTTAAATGTCATTTCATTAATCGCAATACCACACAGTATAGTAGTATACATGTAGAACAACTTTGTCTGTGTCAACACAACTTTTCTTTCATCACCAATCAAATACAACATCCACATTCTTAAATGAATAAATCAAAGTTGAAAACGTTTTGAAGTTGAATTAAATAGAGTACAACTGATGGGATATTTACAAAACTCTGACTGTCTGACAACAACTCCCCAGTCAATGTACACATTCTAGAACAGGCTGGCATAATGCCCTACGTGACTCCCATAACTTTTAGCGGTTGTCTGAATGGTATTTTCACCACAATGGAAACTGCTCCTTCAACAACGCTTTTCATTCAAATGGTAATGAACTTTATCATTAAGTGGATAACGCAAGCAGCTTAACTTGCCAAGAGTGTTTTGTGATCAGCCATAGGGTCATGGGGGCCAAATAAATTGTAAAGTTGTTTGGATATTCCGAACTCAGACACAACATCACCCTATATGTAGGATCTGGTGGCCTATAGTTGATGTGTACACATTGTGTTGGCAAGGCTACTGTATAGCATGGATAATGATCATCTTCCACTGCATGAAACAGATGAATCCTCAATTTTTGAAATGTTGGCACTTGATATAAATTTGGTTGCTTTGAAAAATAGACCACACTGATGTGAAAGGATAGAAAGTCCTGCCAGGGTAAAATTTCAATATTTCCTTTAACCCTAACCCTCCAGGGTATTTTGGCTAGAAACCCTGCCAGACGCATCAGATTGCATACTTTGTCAGATTGCACATTGACTTGTGTGCAGAGTGCAGCAAGGTCAAGCTGTCACCACAGATGCACTGTGCTGGTCTGGCAGGGTTAGGGTTAAGAAAGGAGCACTTTATGCGCAGATAAATCAAATTATGCTTACAAATAAAAAATACTGGTACTATTAAACTGGAGCAAAAGTCTGTAGCATGTTTAAACCAATGAGGCTTACTTAAGTAGGAAAAAGGAACATTCATGAGGTTATCAGTTTGGGGTGTATGGTGTAGATTGTACTTCACATTATGCAGGTAATAAAAAGATAAATTATGTGTGTAAAACGTATTATTCCAAACCCATTCAATCAAATACATATTTATCGAACAGAATGTGCAGTGCACTGCAATTGTACTTTGCACTCACAGTAGGAACAATAACAGATAACTTCCTGATGACCCAATCTAGCAACCATTTCCAATCTCAATTACCTTTTTTTTATCTGGAGATTATCAGGAAAATAATGGGAGTGGTATCTAGACCACCTGCACAGACTCAAGTTCAATCAACAGAGTACATGTTATTCTCTTAAATAATGTTGCAATGCATTTTTCAAAACTACTCTAAATCTGAATCTGTGTTTGATACAAAGACAAAAATCAACATCAGACCTAAGACATTTTCTACTTTCATTTTAAATTCAAATGGTGGATAAAGATGCAATTTTGAACAAGATGATTTAAAGGGGCACATTGTCTTTTTGTAGCCCCAAGAACTGAGAAGCATTCGTCTTAAAATTGTTATGGTTGGTAAGATCATTCAAAAGTAGAATACAATAACGTACGGTACATGACCATCCCTCGACCATGACCATGCCATTTGTCTGAAAATAATTTCAGGGACGTCAGTTTGGTTCAGAAAAGTCAGACTGTTGGAATTCTGAGTGGTGCCTTCGGTACTACTCTGTGCGTTGCCAATCTGTCAGAGTTGTATTCGAGTCCCTGGAAGTCCTTTCACAAGTCCCTGCAATTCCCTGCAAGTCCATCACAAGCCTTCCAGTCCTAATCCCAATCACAAGCTATTGTTCATCCAGTTACTTGTGACCTGCTTTATAAAAGGACTTCTGACTGGGCTTGCAAAAGGACTTGTGAAAGGACTTGCAGGGACTCGAATACAACTCTGCAATCTGAATGTGCTGATATGTCAATGCTTTTTTTCATTTTTTCCGAATTTCTCTGTAAATATTACACATTTTATAGCAGAATTTGTTCACTCAGATCTTGGAATAGGTTAGGTAACCAACCAAAGCGATTATTAAGAAATAAGAATGTATGTAAAAATAGCACATTATGAATCCTGTAATTTGTCATCGACAAACAATGAGTGGTTTGGCATTAACCCTAACCCACCTCAATCCTCCAAAATCCACCATGCAGTTTTGGAGGATTTTGGAGGATTGAAGATATTTCAAGAAAAAGAGAATTTTGGAGGATTGAGGATGAATGGTGTTTAAAGCACAGGAGGAATTTGGAGGATTGAGGATGAATGCATTTTTTGGGGCTGGGCAATCAAGGATTTTGGAGGATTGAGGATGGTTCCTAGCAAAAAGGGTCTGGGGGTAAGGGTTAATCATTTACATGTCAAGACTAGCTGGCTAGTCTAGCTGGCTTTCTGAAGAAAACGTCAGACAGCAATGTACATAAAATGAATTTTATCACAAGAATAATCACTTTTGTCATGATATGTATTTAAAGCTTTCGATTGTGGATGTGCTGTACAATATTACCGTGACAACATAACAAAAAATGACAGCAATTTTGTCTTTACTATTTTTGAAAATAGTATTTGTTAGGCGGCTTTATATTACAACAAGCATTATTTAAAACATTAACAAAAAATGAAACCTTTCCATGATTTTGTTAAAAATTAATATTGTTTAAATTTGAACTGATTATTTACCACAGAGTCTGTCCTGAATATAATATAAGCAGTTTGAGATTTAATTATTGTTTTAACCATACTGTGATAGTGATGGCTCATATCATGTAAGTCTTACAGTAAAGCAAAAAACATGCACCTTTTTTCATTTGTAAAAAAGTCAAATGAAAAAAAAGAACACTGCCACAAACTACTTGCCATCTTGAATGACCAGAAACATAAATGCTAGAGTTACATGTAGGCTTGATGTTTCACTCCTTGCAGAATCTTTCTCCAAACTTTCATTTTGTGTTGGAATCATCCCAAGTTGTCCACAAACCTTATTATGGCCAATGGCCATTACAAAAATTCATCTGCTGGCCCTTCAAATTGTCCTCACTGACCGCAACACACATAGCTGCTTCCTGGCTGTTTGATTTTAATAGGGCAAGGCATGGCACGGACGCAAAGTCAACATTAGTACAATACTCAGTAAAAGTGGTCTACCAACATCATTTACAGTTATCAGCTTCTCATTCAGCAGACTCACCTATCTTGTCCAATCTTAAGAAAGCTGAGAATTAATCCCAATAAATCTTCCAATATCAGTTCCTCATCCGATCAAAATAAAAAATCTATGATGAAGTCCAAAAATCTTGTAGGTGTCAAGAAGATATTTGTGAATACACCAGGTATAGCTAGCTGCCCACTAGTACTGTGCCTTGCAGATCTGACCCTGTGCTGAAAACATGCACCCTTTTGATACCATTTGATGGGGTGTGTTCAGTGGTTCACTCTGTAAGAGGCGGCTGACTGACTGACTGACTGACTAGTTGTTATCATCGTCCCCTGAGGAAATCTGCAATGTGGCAGCCCTCTTGAACTTTAAAGTCGTTTACGCTTGGCCTTGGGGATAAATAACCTCCCCTCCTTACTAGTGGAACAGACCTTCAGAAAATGAAGCCCAGCGCATTATTGCAAGTATTTCATTTTAAATGAGTTCTTGGCTCGCTTTAAACGAATGTACACCTCAATATGTGTTGTTTTTGTTATTTTAAATACATGTAGTACAGGTATGAGATAATTAGGAACTTTTAATGGGTTTGCTTGATATGAGAGAGAGAGAGAGTGGTTGACATAATTATGGTGTATGTCTGGCTCTTTTGAAATATGCAGGATGGATTATTATACATGTACCACATACATCAAGCTTGATAACACACGAACGAAGGGATTTTGTTGTCAACAGGAGTGCATAGTATAGCTATGTATGTACTGAATGACCTTCTCATTGGGTGGGTGGGGGGGGGGGGGGGGTGTAAGACGGTCCCTTTCAAACTTGAAAAAACTGCACTTGTGATGAAAAGTGATTTTTTTTTATTGATTAGTGATTGATTTTCCATTAGACACAGGGTCATTATACAATAACTGCACTTTGAAATAGCTGTCATTTCCTGTAGAGTTATGTACATCCCCATTTCCTTAGTGACGGCACAAACAATTTATGTTTGCATGGCAACGGGATCCTTACTACTTACACGGGCATATAAAACTGCATGGGTTTAATCCACAAAGGTGGCCACATGAAAGGGTGCATATCACCTTTTAACCTTTTTATATCATATGTAAACTGCGATTTCTATTTTGTTTAATTTTTGTATGTAATCCAACCAATCTTGTAAATTTGCGAGGTACAGTACACTGCAACTGATAGTTAACACCGCGAATTGGAATGTGAAAAGAATTCTGTGAAAAGGCGTGAAAATGTTTTCCCACTTTGTGAAAAAGCGTGGAAATGTTTTCCCACTTTGTGAAAAGGCGTGGAAATATTTTCCAACTTTGTGAAAAGGCGTGGAAATGTTTTCCAACTTTGTGAAAAGGCGTGGAAATGTTTTGCCCACTTTGTGAAAAGGCGTGAAAATGTTTTCCCACTTTCGGAAAAGGCGTGGAAATGTTTTCCCACTTTGTGAAAAGGCGTGGAAATGTTTTCCCACTTTGTGAAAAGGCGTGGAAATGTTTTCCCACTTTGTGAAAAGGCGTGGAAATGTTTTCCCACTTTGTGAAAAGGCGTGGAAATGTTTTGCCCACTTTGTGAAAAGGCGTGAAAATGTTTTCCCACTAGTATGAAAATGCGTGAAAATGTTGCCTCTAAGGGAACCAGCCCCTAGCCATTTACACTAATTCCAAACCTCTGAAGAGGCCATGAGCGTCATCAGGAATTAATTTCTAAAAAATCCCATCACCTGTAAAATCATTAACAGATACCTCTTATTCTCTTATTATTTTGTGGCAAGCGTTAATGACCCCATCAACACATCAGATGAAGCAATCACTATAGTAATAGAAAGTTTGTCATTACGAGCCGAACGGAAACCTGCTAATGAGTGGTTGCTAGGCAAGCAGTGTACCAATGATACAAGGGCCTTGTACACTTGTCATAAATGTCAACACATATTGCTCGTTAGTAGTAGCCTT
Organism: Hippasteria phrygiana; assembly: GCA_037893225.1. NCBI lineage: Eukaryota > Metazoa > Echinodermata > Asteroidea > Valvatida > Goniasteridae > Hippasteria > Hippasteria phrygiana. The sequence goes on from JAZGUH010000242.1 coordinate 190,184, forward strand.
ATTGCCGTCTTGTGATTGGCTGGCGAGATTCTGTGTACTTTGCTATGGGTGCTGCAAGACTGGTTATATCCTCCAAACCATGAATTTGAAAAAGAACAATCTAAACTGTTTTTAACAGAAAATGTGTCCCAAAAAAAGAAATATTTTATTTTATTTATTTTATATCGGCTTGTTTTGTTTTATTCACCACACACATGTGTGTGTATCTATTCACGGGCAGTTATTAGCGAATACAACGATGGCAACAATTCGAGGACTATCGGGCAGTTCAACTTAAATACGGATGACGGCCATGGTCGCGGTTTGAAAAAGACCACCTGGCTGGTTGTCCTCTATACATATGCGCATTCCTGTGCATACTCAATCCATTGTTTGCCTATTGTTTGCATTTATGCTTGGCTGCACAAGCCCATCTTGGCATACCAGCACCCCATTAATAACAGTTCTCGAAATAATTCCATGGAAAGATAATTTATAAAAACTTCTTTTATTTCATTCCAGATCATCACAAGGTTGAATTGGGAGACACCTGTATTTTGTACATAAAACCACTAAAAATGGAAAGTTTTAAGATATATAAGAAAACTTCAAGTTGTTTGTACAAAGACAATTTCTTGACTTCCTCCTTACCTTAAACTTGAATCCTCCCAAGACGCCGCTCCCTATCTCCACAGAGGATGCCATGCGGGTCAGTTTGTCAATTTTGGTCTGGTCCATCTCCTTGCCTGCCATTTTAGATCCAGGGGGTTGTTTCTTTGGTGCACTCGCCATTCAAATTCCAGAAGATACTTCACAGCAAAAGTGACAGGTGTTGTATGCCTAATTTGCTATTCCTCTACCAGAGGGGTTAGATGTTGATACTTAAATGTAGTGTACACGATTGGTAATCCTCCCAATTTTCTTTTACTGAATTATTACGAAATACCTTACTAGACTGTAAGCTATTAGTAGTCTCAATCATCCTGTATAATTATAGCACCAGGTGCTGTCGTTGTCAAGAAAAGTGGAAATCGTTGGGAAAACTGCACTGTAGCCTTTAGTCAAGGCGCGCGTGGCTATGGCGCTCCCCGGACATGCTGGCATTTGGGGCGCGTCACGCGCCCAGATAGCCACGCGCGCCTTGACTAAAGGCTATCATCCGCCCGACGGTTGAAAACGAAAGCCGTTTTTCTCTCGTTTTTTTCGCCACCTAACAACGCAAAACTTTGAACAGGTCAGTGGAACGATATTTCCTATAAAATTACTAACCCCCAAATCTGCCCATTTCTGAAAATTGCAACAATGACTAATCGTGTACATGGCCTTTCCTGCTCTGCCAATTCCAGCGGACTGTTTCTGAGTAGTGCGTTGATTAATAATGTGTCAGTGGAATGGTATAGCATGCAGGGCACAGACGATGTGTGAGAAATATGCACCTGGGTGCTAAATGGACTTTGATCTTGACTGTGTGCCGTGGCCTAGTAACACAACCTTCCTGTGTGGACAACACAAGAGAAATATTGATTGATTGTAATGAGGACATGACATGGTTATCTAAATGAATGTGTTTTTCGTCAAACAATCCACTGGGGAAATTGACTAGGTAAATTTGAATACATTTTCAAAGGGAACAAAGAAACTGGCATGAGCGGGATTTGAACCTGCGACCTCCGGAATACCGTACCGGCGCTCTGTTTTTATCAGATGTATTTAGGACAGTGTTGAAAACTAAATAATGCAGGGTGGGTGGGGGGAGGTGAATGTCTTTTGTCAGTTTCAGTAAAGACTGACTTAGGGCCCAAACTTCAATGAATATAAATATTGTGCAGACTTTGAAAGCAATGTAAAATTGGTTTTAATATGGCCATATGCACATTGTTGTATGTTTTTGAAAAATACACTTTGGCAAACCATTTTGTGTTTGGTTTTGAACATTACTATCCTTTTCTAAAAATCTGCTTGCCTCGGAGCCATTAACTACACAAAACACATTTTTAGTAAAGTAATTGAAAGTCGGCACAAGGAAAGAAAGTAAACAGTATAAGACATGTTTTAGTAATTCTACTTCTAAAAGCAGGCACAGAACAAAACAATGGCAATAGATCCCCCCTTTAATAATAACAGCACTTATTGTTTCATCCAAAATTTGAATTTATGCTTCCCCTCCAGTCACATTTGAATGTGATAACATAATGTAAGCCTTGAGAAAAAAATCACAAGGAATGTGCCTCTAAACCCTACGTGTTGTAGTGCAGATGATGGATACTTTTAGAAAACAAATCCGTTTGCCGAAAGTATAGATCAACTTATGGTACTGATTCTGTTATGATTTAGGCATGGATGGGGCATCCAGGGAAACGCTAACTAGTTCCTTGAAAGTGATGATGGCTTCATCTTTCTAGAGTATTACACTGTATTAAATAAATCAACAAAATTAGCTGGCCTAACGTTTCAAACTTCTCAAAAAGAGGCTTTGATGTTACTCAGTTGTTTAAGTTCGAAACGTGAGGACAGGTAATTTTTATTGATTTGTAAATTGTATATTTCAGGTCAATCCAGTCAGTTAGCAGTTTGCAGCAGTTTAATTCATTTTCACTCTATTAAATAAATTACATTGGAAACATCCATACACATGAAAGTGTATCCTTGATCAAGTTGGTTACTTACATTCTACAAGATTTCTGATGACAGTGATTGATAAGATTAAAACTCAACCAGAATATTGCCCACAAATAAAACCAAGCATTACCAAATACAAACACGGCAAACGTTCAAATATTTTTACCAATGCACATCATGTTTGACAAGAAAACTCACATACAACTTACACGTGTTACGTAATCACCAAAATCATTTACCAGCATCAGGTGTACACAAACGAATAATGTACATTTTTAGTACTACATTTAACTTACTCTGGACTCCTGATCAGGTTTTCGTCTGGAAAGTAAGCAGAATTAACGACCATAACCCTCTACACCACAGAAGCATTTTAATCTCCATTATACCTAGCGTTGGTCAATACTTATCGATGTTTGAAAGCAAATATCAAAGTTCAAGTTTCGACGCTTTTTTGGGACAACCTGTACTTCTCTAGAACTGCACAGCAGCAACACACGAGAACATCAGTGAAGTGCGTCCTCACATGTTCGTTTATTCGTTAATTCCATGGGATGGGCGGGCCTGGGGTGGCCTGGCGTGGGGGTAGAAAGTACGGGGCCGGGGGTTTGAAGGAATCTCTTTTCATGTACCAACTTATACCTTTTGTCCAATCCTGCACCGGCAACTAACTAATATACTTTAGGCCGCTCCTTTACAAGATAAGATTTTACATTTTCAGGGAACTGGAAGATTATGTAGGCCTTACACTGACTAGGCCTAATCGGCTGAGATCAACGTTAAAATATCCGGTTTCAACGAATAAAGTTTTTAAGTGAGTTGATAATAAAATTACAACAATTAAAAATCGCGGAAAGCATTCCGCTTCATAATTCAAGGGGCATGGTACAGGTAAAGTAGAGGAACAAATAAATCTAGGGCCAGAAATGTACAGCATAAAATCACCCCAAAATAGGAACAATCATTATAAATGATCAGTGCATATAAATCCAGAACAGTTGATATTAACACACAAACAAGAACTAAACCTTCATTAATAATAAAAAGTAAAAGTTAAAAACGATTTTGCATCCAGATACAGAACAAAATTAGTAACAGTAAGCATTACCATCAAGACAAACTTGAAGAGTAAAAACTCTTGAGTTGGCCAATGAGACAATCCTCGAAAAAAACCTTTATGACCAGCCTCAATCATTTAAGGGGTCTATTTTGTTATATTATTATTCAAAACCTGCAGTATGAACAAAGTGCTTTTAATTCCCGATATAAATAATTTAACAAGCTAGCTCAGGCGTCTGTCCATGATCGATGAAGAATGTTCTGGTATCCCTCAAAGGGTGTCAATTATTGATAAAAATCATCATTAGCTTAATTTGTTCGGACATGTTTTGAGTTTACAGCATTGTTGCAGGCCTCTACTCTGATAATTCCGGTGGTCCCAGACCAGTGACGTGGACAATTAAATGAACGCCAACCGGTGAACATAGTAGCAGAAATTGCGTTTTATACCAAGTTTCGGGGATGTTTGGTTTGCGTAGCATGAAGGGTGCAATGTAACGAGAATACCCCCTCCCCCCCCCCCCCCCCCCCCCCCCCCGTACATGTAAATTATGTGAGCCTAATAAACTTATCAAAACGCTGAAAATTCTCATCTGGGAGTTAAATCAGTCCTTTTTGGTCAGTAGATCATGGCGGCTAGCCCCATCCACATCCACCAATCGCATAGCAGCCGCAGCCGCAGCCTTAGTGAAGTCGCTGGTCTGGTACCGCAGATGCGGCTTTTCACTGACTATGGCTTCCCGCACGCCCTCGGCCACTTCGTCTGGTGTCTGTTTGGCGCCTATTAGTTGCTGGGCGTCCGGTGAAGAAAAGTAGTATTGAAACGCGGCGGTGGTGATGTCATCGAAACCGGCGGACTTCGGCGTGTTGGTTATGAATTCCAAGGCATGTTCCACACCAGTGGTCATCTTTGTTTCTGTCAAGCCCGGCTCTACCAGAATGGCCCTGATGAAAAGTGATGGATAAAACGAAAAAGTCAAAAGGTATTTTGAGCCACCATCTCCATAGACGCTATATCAAACTTCGCCAACTGAATCTCTCGTTGCGTCGCCAGATGCGACGCAAAACTCAGTTCAAGTTCGAGGGCAGATCCTGGGGGGGGGGGGGGGGGGGGGGGGGTCATGGAGCCCCTCCCCCTAAAAATATTTGTTTTGTAATAGTAGGCCTACTGCAGAACTTTAGACACTATTGCGTAACAACCAGCCTTATAAAGCAACAGTGCAAAAAAAAGACAGTGTTCTGGATCCGCCAGTGTTCGAGTTCGCGATGGGTGGAATTTGCAGCATATAGGCCTATACACTGGAACATAAGTGCGTCACTTTTTAATTCCATGGTTCTCATTTTTTTGGTCGGTCGGTCGAAAAAATTACTTGTTGAAATGACCGCACACACGGCTAAATAAAATGCTGCAAAGTGATAAATGTATGACTGTCGTGTTCTAAATTTACTTTTATTTCCATGATTTCTAAATAAATTGTAAAAAATAAATCCATCTTTGACAACTTCTGGTATAAAATGATTGAAATGAACAAAGTGGCAACATAAAAAAAAATACAAATTTACCAAGTTAAGTGTGATTTAAGACTGTTTTGCAATAAATCCCTATTCCTCGTGCTGGAGCATGATTTTTATAGAAATAAAAAAAAACAGACCAAACTTCGACAACTTTTGGCATATATATATATATACCATATATATTTTCAATGCTCAACAGTGCTACGCAGCATCCCCACATTTGTTATATATATATCCAATGAAATTGGCATTTATCACAATCCAAAGTGCTCGATACATCTCTGTAGAGCTATATTTATGAAATAAATTCAGGATATGAGTTAAATCAACTTTGGCATATTTATTTCTGGACAGACTGTTTCGTGCCGTGTGGCACTCATCAGCAGAATGACTTAGAATATCATGTAGCATTTTCGTACGTATCAAATTATGCGCGCGTTGCGCGTTTCACAACGAACGAAGCGTGTCACTTGGTACGTCATTGCACTTAGTGCGCACGCTATGTCACTGAACTTAGTACGCACCTGTCCCGGTGTCTACACTTAGAGATGATTTCGCTTCTCTTATTTAGTGTACCTAGGTTAGGTTTGCATATGATTATGTATTTCTCCGCTATACACAAATTGCATCTCTTATTTACATTAGAGTATGGTAGCGCTCTTTTGATAATGTCCCATTTGATTTCAAAGTCCTTTTCTTCGTCCTTTAGGGTCCATACCAGGCCACCGTCATAAGTGAAGGCAAAACAGAGTCGTACGTCGGGCTAACCTCCACAACATTCAAGGCGAGACTTGCGAACCACAAACAGTCGTTCAGGTGCGAGAACAAGAGAGCACAAACCGAACTGAGTAAATACGTATGGACCCTGAAAGACTTTGAAATCAAATGGGACATTATCCAAAGAGCGCTACCATACTCTAATGTAAATAAGAGATGCAATTTGTGTATAGCGGAGACATACATAATCATATGCAAACCTAACCTAGGTACACTAAATAAGAGAAGCGAAATCATCTCTAAGTGTAGACACCGGGACAGGTGCGTACTAAGTTCAGTGACATAGCGTGCGCACTAAGTGCAATGACGTACCAAGTGACACGCTTCGTTCGTTGTGAAACGCGCAACGCGCGCATAATTTGATACGTACGAAAATGCTACATGATATTCTAAGTCATTCTGCTGATGAGTGCCACACGGCACGAAACAGTCTGTCCAGAAATAAATATGCCAGAGTTGATTTAACTCATATCCTGAATTTATTTCATATATATATATATATATTAGTCTATTAGGGCTAGTTGGGAGACGTTTAGTAGTTCATAATCATCACTTAGGGAGACAAGGGTACTTAGGGAGACATTTTGATGTCTCCCTAAGTACCCAGCCCCCTTAAGGAGTGAGAATTTTACTGTCGGAACTGAGTTAAATCGATAGAGAATGGTCCAAAATGAAAATATACCAAATTTCGTGGAATTTGAACAGGTAATATTTGGGTTAGGTCACATTAAAGTCGGAAAAAAAGTTGTGCACAAGTCTATGGGAATGTCTCCCAAATGGCCTATCTAGGGTAATTATTATAATTATTATAATTCCCCTGAAGAAGGTGCATTGCACCGAAAGCTCGGGTAAAACTATCCGGTGAGCACTGTTTCACCTTTACCGTAATTATTATATATATATATATATTTGTTTTTTTTAATATGCTTGTGTGCATTGTGAACAGTAGATAGCTGAATTATAGTGCATCAATTTTCGGACAAAAGTTAGGCTACACTAAAAAAAATATGTTTTTGTACACCTAATTTTTGTTTGTTTTTACATTTAACATGTTATAATTTTTTTTAAACAAATTTCGGTCAATTATGATTTTTTTAACATGTATTTTGCACTTTAACATAAAATCTGTCAAACATAACTATTGTAGGCCCCCTAACAAACAAACTAAAATTACCCAATATTTTTGTCTTTTTACAGACAGATTATTGTAGGTTTACAACTTGCTGTGATTTAACAATTGCAGCGTAAAATTGCAAACAAAAAATGACAATATTGCAGAATATTTGTTTTATAACATTTAAATTATTTTTTTTTTTCTTTTGTAAATAAACAAATATCCTTCAAATGGTACGTTCTTTTACATGTATTTCGCATCATAGCAAAAGGTTGTTAAAAAACGTACATAATGCAAAACTGTGTTTGTCTTTTTACAGGGAAACTTTAAGATTTATAATTTCCTTGTACTATAATAAATATACATATCTGTAAAAAAAGACAAATAAAATATATCAATTTTTTTATCACACATGTGATAAAAAAATATGTTTTTTACACAGATCTTTTGTTTGTTATTTGCTTATACATTATTGTTGATGTAAATAACACATTCTGTCAATATTAATGTATTTCTACATATTTTGTTTAATTTATTAAACATGCGTTTGTAATTGTTTCATTGTAAATCGGCATATCTACATCACAATCTGTAAACGTAGTTTTCCCTGTTTTTGACAAATTTTTATTTTTTAATTAATTAGAGGGCGTGCTTTTTAATAGTTTCACGTATTCCTATAGTTTTCTTGCAATTCAACCAAAATATGCTAATTCGTTAAAAAAAAACATGCTAAAAATTACATTTTCAAAGTGAACAAAGAAACTGGCAGGAGATTGTTTGACGAATTAAAATATACATTCATTGTTCTGTTTATAGCCGTATGTGCTAAATGCGCACATTTATTTGTCTTTTAACGTTCGCATTTCATGCATCAGCAGACCAGCTTGTTTCAGAACACGTTTATGTAACTGATTCACCCAATCAGCAACGTGAATTATTTACGCGCGTTCGTGATGTCCGAATGTGTATTGTGTTTGCAGCTGCTGCATGTTTAGCGTTGAAAAGTTGCACCAACGTTGCAAGTAGTCTAGTACATGTAATACTAGTATAAGTATAAGTATAAGGTAACTGTTCCACTTTTGCTTGCAATTTTATAGGCTGAATCCACATCTCAACTAGTCTTGGTTCAAGACGACAGTGATCGATAATGGGTCGTGTAGCTAGCGTCGCGTTTATTCGTTCCATGCAGTGCGCCCTCTGACGGTACGATTATACCAACTCATGAATTGGTATAATCGTACCGTCAGAGGGCGCACTGCATGGAACGAATAAACGCGACGTTACACGATCCATTATCGATCACTATCGTCTTGAACCAAGACTACATCTCAACAAGCTGCAGTATTTGACGAAATAATTGTTCGAGTAGTGGCGGTTTTAACACAACACTGTTTTACAGCAGTTGGATGTTTCCGTTCCAGTCATAACAAATTGTTCTAAAAAATACACTGTTGACGTTGTGGTATACAGCGATTTCCAAAGTTTCTTTCTGTATATAACCACATAGAAACTCTGTTACAAACATTGTGTTTTTTTACAAGGAATTCCTTGTATATCAACAACTGCGCAATTGTAAACTCTACAAAGTTCTTTTTTTTTAAATTGTTTATTCACATAGAATCTACTGTTATCCTACATGAATCTCATTATGCGGCAGCTGACCAATCAGAATTGAGGAAATTTGTGTGCGCCAAAAAACGTGTTAAATTGCTGTGTTTTAGTTCAAAAACACACTTTCTTGATCATAATAAGTAATTCACGTACAGAATTACTTTTTATCCAAACATTATTAAATAATGTCATGTTACATCCCCGTTCATGTTCAAAACATCGAAACGATTGATGGCGAACCATGACTTCATAATGGCTCGACCGAATACACCAAAATGCGCTATGCTATCATATTATATGTAGGATCTATGGGCGCATGTACACCGTAGTATGTAATTATGTAGGATTGCATAGTAATTACACTGTACAAATATTGTAAAACTATATAAACTGCACTCTGTAGATGTCTACAGACCATAATGTACACACACAACCCGTGTAATACCAATTGACTGCAGATTCTGCTTTTTAAATTTTGCAGATATCTGTAAAAGTAAAAAACAAAGTCCCCAGTTAAATAAACAACATTTTTGTAAGCTTTAATAAATATTTGTTGCAGGTTGTAAACACAAAAAACGTACATCCCATATTTAGCATTTTACAATTTTCCTGTATTTTGCCAAAACAAATTGGTCTGTTCATAACGTTTACAACATTGTTATTTTTTAATAATAACAAAATGTCTGTGATTACATTTTGCAAAATTGACTGTCAAATGAAAGTGATGGCAACTCTGTTGCCATCACTTTTTCTGTAAATTTACACAATTTTTGTTTACAGTGTATACTTGCTTACCAGATATTATATAGCCCGAGCACAGGCGCCAATGAGTGAGTGAGTCCCTCAACCGCATATTTACTGGCTGCATAGAAGGATTGGAACGGAGGACCTTGAAGAAAGACAAATCAAAATATCGATTATCAAGTGTGAGAGGTTGGTCATTTTATGAGAGGTTGGTCAAGGTATGATATAGCTTTGGTAATAATAATAAATAGCTTTAATCGAAAAAGGTTATTACTGTACATGTACCGAGCCCCCTGAGAAATATTTCCGTCTGAAATGCTGTCATTGAGAAAACTGTATCTGAAAAGCTTATTTTGATTTGACAAATCGAAGTATGCACATTGTAAACGTATACAAAAAAATGTGTTTGCAGGCGAGAAAATTTGGAGGTCAACTTTTTGGGCAAATGCCAGCAAACAAAAATCCACCCCGGCAAAATCTTGGATCCGCCATTGCAGCAATGTATGAAACGGCCCCTGGAACTGTTCTGTCAGTTTTACTAACTATGCATATCCTAAGTTAAAGCAAACACGTGTTTTCCCATATGATTCTTACCGTCGATACCAAAGATGCTTGACATGTTGACAATTCTTCCAGCTCGCTGCTCCTTCATGGATGGAAGGACGGCCCGAATCATCCTCACTATTCCCCAGAAATTGACGTCAAACATGGCTTGGGCTTGATCGAGAGGTAGCGTATCCACAGCATCCCATAGGGTAACACCAGCATTATTCACTAGTTATGGGAAACATTCAGAAGGATTATTGCATAAATTCAGAAAAATTCATGGGAAAGATTTTAACCAAAATGGGTCAGGAATAGAAAAAACAATTTGTGTGAACAAATGGCACAACCTTTTAAGTCGAAAAGTTTTGTTGGGAAATTTTCGGAAAAACTCGGATTTTCGGTAAAACTTACAGGAGATGCAATTTAAAGTGTTTAACTAGGACTACGTGTACGTTTAATTTCAACTGAAAAATCGTCTTTTTAATCAACATTTTAAAATTTAGTATCATTGTATCTTGTACAGTATTACGAACCTGAGGGTATAACCTGATGAGATAGTGAGTCAATGTAACTTCCCCTCCTTCAAAAATATATTAGGCCTAGGCCTATTACAAAAAGTTGCCTCCTTCCAAATCCTGACTACATCCAGTAAGAAAGCCCATCATCTTGACGTCAGTGTGTACTCACCCAATACATCAATGCGCCCCTCTTTCTCCAAGATCCAGTCCACCACGCCCTGCTGTTCCCCCGCCTGGCTAACATCCAGTTCGCGGACGAACAGATTCTCACCAAGAATCCCGCCCCTTTCTCCCCCGGCCGCAGCGTCAAGCGGCCCCCGTCTCTTCGCTGTCAAGTCGCGCATGGTAGCGTAAACCCGGAATCGGCGCTCTGCGTCTTTTGCAAGTAGCACCGCTGTGGAAAGCCCGATACCAGAGGAACAACCAGTGATCAAAATTATCACTTTATTATCTGAAGATTCCGCCATGCTCATTTCGCCTCTCTCCTTTCCCGTCTTTGCCACTAATAGTAATAATTCTCATAAAATTAAGCGAAAACCTAATTCTGTTTTCACTTTTCACACACGTCTGCTAGACCAAAATTCTGCTTTTAACAACCCTTGCGTACGGATGTCTCAAAATGGCACAAAAAACAGTGGCACTAGGCCGGATGATACCATTTTCCGCTATTTGTGCAGCGGATGATACCGGTACCATTTCCCGCTATTTGTGCAATTTCAATCCATTGTTGGATTATTGTTTATGTTACGCTTGAATGCTACACAAGCACACTGTTTATACTAAGTTTCGCTTTGGCTGTCAGCTGCAGAGCCGGCGAGAGCGCCTCCTGTAAATAACCGTACTTAAGGGGGCTTTAAAGACTTTTAAAGATCATGTTGCGTGCGAAATTACATTTTTATTATTTTCCAGGTATAGGTAGCTTAAGACATATTAAAATAAAAGGGCAACTGTTCTTGCCACTTAATAAAAAAAAGAGAAGACTTTTGAGGGATGATTTTTCATGTCTGAAAGTCTTCGTTGGGGCCGGGGGCAGCAGACAAAAACAGCAAAAAATATGACGTGTGATGCATAGGTCCGGCGTAGCCCAGTATGGACTCCCTTAGTCGTAGTGCAATGAAGACATCGTCCAACCTGGGCTAAGGTCCGGCGGGTTTTTAAAAATCACTCCGTAACGTAGATTTACGGTGGCTTTTTTACTCGGTTAAAAAGCCTCACTCGCGAACAAGGGAATAAAGATTGCAACATTGCTCCTGGAAAACCTTATACTTTAGGCTCCGTGGTATTATATAGTTGTCCCCGGGAAAAGAAATAAAACATGTTAAAAATTTAAAATACACACCAGTTTGTCTTCACTTATTACTGGACCAGTACCGCGCGGGCATGGCGGGCCAGCTGCAATTAAATACAAGCGACCGAGTGTCGCGGCCCTATTCCACTGGTAAGAAGCGCTCCTATATCTCTGTTTACTTATTGGAGATCATCCTCATTCAATTAATGAGTGCGATGAAATAAAACAAATCCTCAGTATCGCTGTCCGAAAAAAACCTCGATGCTGAGGCAAATATGCTCAGCTAAAGTAGTCGGATATACAGTGTGTGTGTGATATAGCAGCAAACAGTCGTATGAATCATGACTCCCAGCTGCAACGTCACAAATCCTTGGAACTGCTAGATGGAACCGACGACTGTTGATTTCATTTTTATGTCGGCCGGGCAAGAAAAATCCCGAAGAATTTCCCCAATTATAAATATGAAGCGCTCAAATTTTAAAAAATTAAAATTTTAAAAATGGGACTATGAATTTGTGTGATATATTAGTACACTCTACACTTTCAAATATATTTTAGAAAAATGCCGCTCAGCACTGAACTTCCTCTCTAAATTATTTAATACATCCCACTTTTAACACGTCAGTATAGTAATTCATCACATAGGTCAACCCCGGGAAAACGAAACCACCTCGCACTCACCGTGGCGAAGCAATCGACCTTGTATATTTTCCCTGTCGTCGTGACGGCTTGAAGTTTATTAATTAATCCTGGGTGATGGTTCAAAAACTGGTATGCGAAAAAGATACTTTTCTCATCACTGTAGCGACGCGTGATGACCTCGATAAGTTAAAAATACTTTCAAGGAAAAAGAAGAAAAGATAAATATTACTATAGGCCTGTCGCCGTGGTCTTCCTTGTTATTGTTGTTGCCCTTGAGAAAGATTCTGCTAAGATCGCATTCTCACGCCCTCCAAACTTTTAGAAATTATATTTCAGGTTATTACAGCTAGCAAGCAGTTTGTAGGAGAATGTTAATTTAGCAATATACATACAAACGGCTCTATCTTCAAGCGTAGTGTACACTCATGTACAGCTGGTTGCAAGTTCGATACTTTCCAAGTCAAATCGGACTAGAGGTTTTTTGAGAGTGTAACAAAGATATAATCCTCTTGGCTGCTACGTACGTTACATCTAAGTAGGCTGGATGTAAAGGGAAAGTGGAACTGTGGAAGGGCGTGCATGGTTACTTGACCAATAGAAATTAATTTATAACTTGGAATAACTCCCCGAACTATTACTGTTTCACTTTCATTATTGCTGGGATGTAGAAAATCAAGGTTGAAAAGTTAAAAGAAAGTGTAGGCCTACCGTGTAAAGGGTTTTCTAGGTAGTACTCTGCGTAAAAGAATATGAGTAAAGCCTTAAAAAAAGTAGTTCCACTAACGCGCGCATAATTATGAGTGTTACAAACATAAAACAGTCGTAGACATTATTGCGTATTTTGTCACATGACACGGCCCGATCACCTGACTTTCGCCAGTTTACTCATGCAACGTGCAATGGCTCCACAGAGGTTGCTGGTGTTCATGCTCCTCACATTTTTATTCGGTTTGGCGTGGTCCTTACCGAGATTTCACCATGGAAGACCCCGGGGTGGAATGCTCAGAGCCCCGAGGAGACAAACGGAAGGGCCGCTACCCCCCGACCAGTATATGGAACAGAAATTAGACAATTTCAATGATGCTGATCTCAGAACATGGAAACAGGTATCCTCGCGTGTAAATGTTTTAACCAATACAAATGTGCACAGCTACAATCGATGGGTACACTTTTTCATACAAAGACACCATTATGAACGGCAGAGCAATGATGAATAGCTCTTACTAAGAATTTGCCAAACTTAGAGCACTTTTTATTCCAAGTTGGCATAAAGCTGGATGACCGATTCGTGCGTAATCTCAAATAATGTTGACATCATTGTTTTTCAAAATGTTGTTCATAATAAATATAAAAAAACGCCAAAAAAAAGGTGTACCCATGATTGTGGCTTTGCACAAATGTAATAGTTCTAGACAAACCGGAACTTTCACATCTTCTGTATTTTCCTTGCAAAGGAAATGAGTGAACACTGATTGGTTATCACCACTGGATAGATATTGAGTATCACTAATAATGAATATTGATTGATTATAATCACTAATTTTCGAATATTTATTATTATTATATTATTGAACAAAGTTGTTTACATTACAGCCGTGTTAGTCAGTTAGATACATATAAATATTCTAGTCCGAGTAACTTGGACCCTTTATCGCCTTTTTAAACATTTGGACATGATCTGGCGATACTATCGCCAGATCATGTCCAAATGTTAAAAAAGGCGATAAAGGGTCCAAGTTACTCGGACTATAAATATTCAAGGTAGCACTTTAAAGACTAACTAAAATAAAAAATATATTATTGGCTTTTCCGAAACATTTTCGGAAAAGCCTTTGTTTTTGTTCTGATTTTTTTTTTTTTTCTTCTTCTTCTTCTTCCTCTTCTTCTTGTTCTTCTATCAAAAATGCCATAGACAAAGCACACGTTTCATTCTCGGGGTCACTTTTGCCAGTAAACAGACTTCAATCTTGATGAGAGTTGGCATACACTTAGACCCTATGCCGAAGTCGTGCATATTACTCTGACGTCATGATGACGTCATCACGTGGCACGTGACGTCATCTCAAAAGTGCGTTTTTGAAGGGCCTATATCTAGAGAACCCTAAGTCCGATTGAGCTCAAACTTGGTTTGTTGGTGGACCGGCTTGTGTTATAGATGAAAATCGACGTGACGTCATGATGACGTCATCATACGATTTTGCAGTAATTTTTAAAGTTTTGAACCCTTAAGCCATATCTCATCAACTGAACATGCTAATTTCGAAATTCTTTTTGTAATAGGTTCGTTAGATCATAGATACTTACATATAATTGTGAAAAATGTATGACGTCATCATGACGTCATCAAAAATGTGCTTTTCTGAAACACATATAAGGGTGGGTCCGATCGTCACAAAAATTGGTGGGTAGGCAGATACTGTCACTAGCATGCACAATCCGAAGTGACGTCATGATGACGTCATCGGCTGATTTTCTATGATTTTTTAAATGTTTCAACTTTCATTATACACTCAAAAACTTACACTGTCATTGATCGGATTGACTACAAACTCGATCCAGGCCAAGACCACGTTGCAAATGTTTGCTTCGACGAGTACGGTTGTAATGACGTCATCGTGGGTCACGTGACGTCATCTTAAAGGTGCACACTTTAAGGTCCTATATCTAGAGAACCGTACGTCCGATTGGGTGCAGTCTTAATGCTGATTGGCCAGGATTTGTTACAGATAACAAAAAGTTGATGTGACGTCATCATGACGTCATCTAGAGGTCATTAAATTCAAGTCAAAATTTGGTAATCTTTTAGCAATCTCTTATGACAAAAACCTTCGGAAGTTTTATACACTGTATTTTTGTGTACCTAATTCCAAGTTCCCATGATCATAGCTCACTCCAGCGTCAAAATATACCAATTTCAATATTTAGCCCCAAAACAAAATGATAACAAAGGAATTCTGGGAAGGCAGTGTAACCATGGGTGTCATGTTGTACGTTCCTACAATCCAACGTAAACGTGTGTGGTGTTGCGCTGTACGAGCAAATACAAAGTGATACACGCAGCTAGCTCTGCAGTGCATGCAGCGTGTACCAATGGTGTAAGGTGGCTCAGAAGGGACATCGCAAATCGTGCGATATCAGAAATCCCATAGGCAATGCACGTTTCATTCTCGCCGGCGCTTTTGCCAGTAAACAGATCTTTCATCTTGATGAAAGATTGCGTAGACTGAGACCCTGTGCTGAAATCGTGCATATTGCTCTGACGTCATGATGACGTCATCACGTGTCACATGACGTCATCTTAAAGGTGCATTTTTGAAGGGACTATATTTAGAGAACCGTAGGTCTGATTAGATCAAACGTGGTAGGCTGGTAGGTGAGCATGTTATAAATGAAAATTGATGTGACGTCATGATGACGTCATCATATGATTTTATAGTATTGTTTAAGTTTTTGGACCTTAAAGCCATATATCATCAACAGAACATGCTAATTTAGAAATTCTTTTTGTAATAGGTTTGTTAGATCATACATAATTGTATATAAATGTGAAAAATGTGTGTTGTCATATCATGAGGACGTCATCAAAAAATGTGCTTTTTTGAAACACGTATAAGGGTACATCCGATCGTCACGAAAATTGGTGGGTATACAGATATTGTCACAAGAATGCAAAATCCGAAGTGACGTCATGATGACATCATCGGCTGATTTTCTATGATTTTTTTAATATTTTTTATTTCCTTCTACACTCAAAAAGGCTAAAACGCATATAAAAATATCTCGGAAATGCCATATGATCTGTTTATCAAACAGACATATAGTTAATTATATATCTATGGGGCGCACATGCGGCCGAATAATGCGCGTATTTGGAATGTTTTTGTTTGTCCAAGATTTAGCAATTATGTGATGTTCAACCGACGCTGCGATTTGATAATGGTCATAAACGCCGATAGGTCATGTACACACAATGACGTATACACATACGTATACATTAATTTGATTGACGTCATCATAACATCATTGTGGATTATGACATGTCATCTTGAAGGTGCATTTTAATCCTATCTCTGGACAACTACAAGAACAGCTTAATAAGTCATTTGGCACTATGTATAGAATTTTACTAACTGCATTTGCACAAAAACAAAACATAAACTCGTTTATTTTTAATGCGGAAAAGCCCTATTTTCTGTTTATCAAACAGACATAATAGCTCTCGTTATTATTATTATTATTATTATTATTATAATAAGAACTAATTCCGGAACTGTAGGTTCTGCACGAGCATATATAACCTTACAGTTCTGGATGTAAATAAGAACAATCATCTTCTGATTTGTGTTTTATCACAACTAAATACTGCAATTTTGATGCATGTTCCTTCCATAAAATATAGTTTTATGTGAATGAATCATGTGATGGTCATTCATGGCAATAAGTATTGTCATTGGAAGCAATGACTAGATCATTTTAACAATGTCATGTTTAGATGGTTTTGAGAGAAAAAAAGTTTAGTGATGCACCAATTGTTTCCTGGGCTCATCAGTGGGGAATGCATTTCAGTGGCAACAATTAATGCAGCATACCGACCATCCAAAATAAATCAACACACTTCTACAATCTCAAGAATACTATCATACAACAAGTATTCAGCATCTGCTACCTACATATATTGTAGATGAATATGAGGTGTTTCTTTTAAACACTTTTAACCCTAACAGCCCAAGCCTTTTTACTAGAATCCTTCCCTAACCACACAGACTCCAACACTGTGTAGTAAACCAATGGCACATTCTTTGTATTTAGACAAAATCATGGCATCAAGTCCCATGCAAAGTGATGGTGCCAAGGCTCTACAGTACCCAGTCACACAAAATTCAACACAAAGGGGTGTTTGATTTTGGCAGGTTAGGGAAGGTTAGGGTTAAAGAATGGTTCTAAATGTTACAAAAATGTTACATTATGTCATAGGCCAACTCCGTACAAAACTATTTTTAAAGTGGTGATGACTAGAGTGTTAAATGTTCCTGTCATTTATTTGCAGCGATATTTTGTCAACAACACCTTCTTCAAGCCAGGTGGTCCCGTCTTTCTCATGATTGGTGGAGAAGGCACGGCCGATCCTATCTGGATGGTGGAGGGAACATGGGTTGTCATGGCAGAACGCTTGGGGGCCTTGTGTGTAATGCTTGAGCATCGCTTCTATGGGAAAAGCCACCCAACTCCGTAAGAATTTGATCAAGAAGAATGATAATTTTGAAACAAAAAAAGATTGCATGGAAAGTGAACAATATTAATAAATGTGTTCAAAGGAGAAAAAAGAAAAATATTTTAATGACGAAAGCTAAAAGAATAGGATATTTTGATTTTTTTCTAATAAAGCATTTATTCTTTCATTGTTATCAGACATTCTCCGGATGATCAGCCAATTAAACATTTGTGTACCACCCCTCAATTGTTCCTACAGCATCATACCTGCTATGTCATCCCATCCCATCCAAATTCCCCTCCCATCCAAAAAATAGCCCCACCCCTCAAAAAGAATCATTATGCATGAAGCACAAAAGCACCCTGCAGGTTCCCTCCTATCCCCTCAAAAAACGAGATTACTTAACTGGGGTATTACCCTACATGTATATCATCAGTTCAGTATTAAAAGGTCCTTATGCAAAAAAAACAGTGCCACCAGGCCGGATGACGCCATTGGCCGCTGTTTGTGCAGTTTCAATTGTTGGATTATTGTGTATATGTTACGCTTGACTTCACAAACACATTGTGGACGTTACGCTTGGCTGCCAGAGCCGCCGCGGCACCCCGACGTCTCCCGTAAAATACCGTACTCATGGGGTTAAAGCAGTTGCATGATTTTTGGCAAACTCCTAAGGCCATATTCTGAGCTTGAAAGAAATATTTTATTGAGATATAAAACAACATCCACATTGTTTTATTAGTACAATTATTTGTGTTTTTGTTATCAAAATACTTAAATTTCACCAAATCTTCCTGCCCAATTTTATGTATAATGCCACATTTGTCAATAAGGACCTTTTAGTGCAATTTATTGTGAAGTCTTCTGCCTGATTTATGTTGTTTTGCCATTTTGCAGTGACATATCGGTCGAGAGTCTGCGCTTTCTAAACAGTGAGCAAGCTCTAGCAGACTTGGCCAACTTCAGGCAGTACATAGCCATGAAGATGAAGCTCACTAACAACAAATGGATCTCATTTGGTGGCTCTTACCCAGGTAAAATAACCGTATGTTTGCTGTCTGTTGTTACTTTGCAAACCATTCCTGGTTTAGATATTGTTTGATCCCGGAGAGAAGGAAACGAAGTAGCTTGTGCTTCACTGTTTAAGAATGTCTCATAGTAAATTTCAGGTTAACCCCTTGAATACGGACGACGACCACAGCCACGGTTTGAAAAAGGACCCCCCTGGCTGGTTGTCATCTATATGCACATTCCTGCACGTACTCAATCCATTCATGTTTCAACTATATTGTTCTGGAATGGGAGTGTAATGAATAGATGGATCTTTTTCAAACAAAGCTTTCATTCACACGAAAGCGGGCTCCAAGTGCGATGAATAGGACCACTCTATTCAGAGTGGTACCTGTTGTTTGCTTTGATGCTTGGCTGCATAGTCCATTCTTGGCATATCTACCCCAAATCAATAACACACCCCCCCCCCCCCCCCAATCGAAACATTTTGTCCAATAAAATTATCTTGTCATTCTTGCAAAACAACTCTGCTATAACACTTTTGGGATGGTGAGTGTATGCAGGCTACCAACAGAAATTGTTCAGCATGTAGAGTTCATCATTTGCAGTACTGAATAATGCGGAATGGTACTTCGACGTAGGGACATAATGAATGACATTCACAAAGCCCGTTTAAAAACTCTTAATAAATCTTGGCAATAGTTGTTTTAGTGTTGAGTTTCTGGCAGTATTTTTTAGTGTGAAATTGTCTTTGCTTCTCTTCTTGATGTCGTTTGAGCAGGAAGTCTTTCAGCCTGGTTCCGTCTGAAATATCCTCATCTTGTGGATGGCGCCGTGGCAACCAGCGGACCTCTTCTAGCACAGTTGGACTTCACAGGTCAGTCAGCCAATAGGAAGGTCTCGAATCCAGTACAATGACCTAAGCTCTTGCATGTATACTTTTTATGCTCTCCGATTTGATCTATTGGTGTTGTTAGGACACAGAAACCTGACTAGCATCTAAAATGACAATAACAGGTGTGATGTGAGGTGACAAAGTAGGCTTTCACATTTTTCAAATATACACATGTACATGATATTCCTAGCCTCATCTTCTAAATTCAGCATGTAGCATTACTAAATTGCAAGTCGTGCTCAAACCCGTCTTTTCCTGGACCAGAACAAATTAACCTCTGAAATACAGATAATAGCCATAGCCTGGCTTGTTGTCATCTATACGCGCATTCCTGCGCATACTCAATCCATTTTTCAACTATATTGTTCTGAATGGGAGTGTAATCATTAGATGGAACTTTTCTTTTAAAAGGCTGTCTTTCACACAAGGGGGGGGGGAGCTCCAAGTTTGTTTAATAGGACCACTCTATTCAGTGCGGTTCCTATTGTTTGCTTTATACGCTTGGCTGCACGGCCGGTTCTTGGCATACCAGCCCCGAGACACAAGGGATTAAAACTGAAGTTGGCTTTGTCTCGTTTTGTTTTACATTGAATCCACGAGCAGGTTATGTGTCTGTAGTGCGGGATTCTCTGGCCACAAGCCCACAGGGAAACGAATGCAACACCGTCATCATGCAGGCAACACAACAAGTTGAGCAGCTCGTAGAGCATCGTGTGGGATGGGCTGACCTCACTAAGATGTTCAAGTAAGCTTATTACCTTATTTTTTCATTTGTCAACAGGTGTCCACAAACTTGATGTTTTTCAAAACAGTGAGTTGACTGGTCTGATGCACGGATGGAGATTGTTGTACTGAGCCCGTATTTTGATTTATAAAAACCCATTATGAACTTTCCCTTCACTTGTAGAACTTGTAAACCACTGAATGGATCCAACTCGAATGACGTGTCCAATTTCTTTGAGTCCATTGCTGGAAACTTCTTTGGTGTCGTACAGTATAACAAAGACAATCGTGCTTTTGAGGTAAGAATTCCAATTTGGCGATGAGAGAACGTTCTGCACGGTTGAGCCACTTCAATAAGATATACTAAACTCCTCAAAAAAAGTTCGGAATTTTTGTTTCACTTATTTATATCTCGGTTATTTGAGACCCGTTTGTATCGTGTTGCATATCAGTGAAAGGTTCATTCATTCCCCTTCACAACGACACCACATTTGTAACAATCACTTGCTTCACGGCTGAGTACCTCTCCTGTGAATACAGGTGGGTCGCAAACAGAATGTGCCAAATTTGCCATTATCTGTGCTCAACAGAACAACCAACTGTGTCAGTAACCAGGAATAAAGAAGACATATTGGCAATTTTACACTGTATTCATTACACAAACAACAGTCACTAACATCAATAGCGGGTGGAAGAACCATACGCAGCCACAACAGCCTGGCACCTCCTCCTCATGCTGCTCACCAGTCTTCTTGGGGTGTTGTCTTCTTGGGACGCCCACTTCTTGGTCTGTCCTTGACATCACCAGTTTCACGTAATTTTGCTTTCAATTTGGAGATGGTACTATAGGGCTTGGTTCTGGGGAACACCAGCTTAATTGAAGCTGCCCTATAGCACGAGCCTTCTCCACGTTGGATAATCTTGGCATGATGATGCTTGGATTATACACCAAATGACCACTTTGAAAAATGACCATCACCAAAGACTCACTGTGCATTCATCCATGTTCAACCACCTGTAAAACTGCTAATCCTGTCCTGGCACTTTCTCATTCAAAACAAATCCAATCCCCGAAACAACTCAAAACAACCGAATCAATATGCTAAGCACAGATAATGGCAAATTTGGCACATTCTGTTTGCGACCCACCTGTATTCACAGGAGAGGTACTCAGCCGTGAAGCAAGTGATTGTTACAAATGTGGTGTCGTTGTGAAGGGGAATGATGAACCTTTCACTGATATGCAACACGATACAAACGGGTCTCAAATAACCGAGATATAAATAAGTGAAAAAAAATTCCGAACTTTTTTTGAGTTTACTATAAAGTACTAGCCAACTGTAATTGAAACATAAAATAATATTGTAGATTTGCAAAGCGCATATATCCACCATGATCATGGTGGACAAGGCGCTACATGATTACCCCTGCTCATCAGGCCAATCAATCATTCTTGAAACCTCAGCTCCCTGGGGAGTATACAGTCCCGGCTGCAAGTTAAACGCACACAGGCTAATCAAACGCATAACCATCACTGCCCTCACAGGTACCCGTTTACTCCGAGGTGGAGAGAAGCAACTTATGACAAAGTGTCTTGCTCAAGGACACAAGCACCATGACTCCTGCTGGACTCAAACCCACATTCTGTAGTTCCACCAAGATCTTGGTTTCGGTACTCTAGACCACGAGGCGACAAGCCGCCACAAAGGTTGGCCTGTAATTTTAATCCTAACAACTTCTCTCAAAGATCCTACAAGGATTGAAACAGCATGCCCCCTAACTTTTAAACAGTAAATCTTTTATTTGAATTCGAAGGGGGCAGTGGGCACCAACATCACCATCGACACCCTGTGTGGCATCATGGGTAATACATCCATTGGTAACCCTCTAAGTCGCTATGCTGCAGTCAACTCCCTGCTGTTACAGACATATGGGGAGAAGTGTCTGGATATCTCGTATGATGAGATGATCAGTGCGATGAGGGAGACGTCTTGGGAAAGCTCAGCGTCTGAGGGAGGTAAAACTGACCGAGACCCAGCAGAGTTTTTATCAGAGTTGTTATCACTCGTCAGAACACAAGCTACTGAGGATCAACAATGACAAAGGGATGCGTTGGTCACAGTTCACTTGCGACATGGTTTAACCCCACAAATCTGGCTGTTACTGATGGGGGGCCAGGTATGCCAAGAACAGGCTTTGCAGCCAAGCACAAACAATAGGTACCACACTGAATAGAGTGGTCCTATTCATCAGACCAAGATCTTTCGTGTGAATGAAAGCTTTGTTTAAAAAAGCTCCATCTATTCATTACACTCCCATTCAAGAACTAAATAGCTGAAACATGAATAGATTGAGCACACCCAGGAATGCACCTATACATGACAACCGGCCAGGTGGTCTTTTTCGAAGCCGGCTATGGCAGTCCTCTGTATTCAGGAGGTTAAGACCGGACTTGCAATGTGACCTGTGTTTAATTGATCACAACTCTGACGCCTAGACTCTTATGCTCTTTGCTTACGAAAGCTATGGGCACAACAGCTAATTGTTTCAATATTACACACAGTTAGGGAGATTAATAAATTTGTCAAATAAATGTTGTACATTTGTTTTTGATGTAGTTTTGAAGAGAAAGTCATAAGAAACGATTTGATTCAAGTTCGGATTCCATCGGATTCTGCAAAGCAAAGAAAAATTGATTTAAAGCAGGGATATTTTGGTCCCTGAAATGTGTACGGTAAATGTAGAGTAAAGTGTGATTATTTTGTACACAAATTGGAGTGCAGATATTATGACAGAAATGCTTAAAACTCACATTTTCTCAAAACCTTTGTCTTTATTCTTGCCGTATTTCAATGAATAAAAGGCAGACGGCAATCATGATATCAACAATTCTGATATTTGAATTTAAATAAAGCTGTGACAGTGTGCAAAAAAATAATATTTTTAATCACAATTTCCTATTCAGAAAATGAGTTACCAAACGAACAGCGCCCTCACACATTTATTAATGTCCTTAACACAGTTGAACATGCAATCCCACATGCTTTGAAGGTGTGTGGCATAACCTGGGATATCCCGGGTGGAGGGTCTGAAGGTGTGTGGCATATCCTGGGTGTGGGATCTGAAGGTGTGTGGCACAACCTGGGATAACCCGGGTGGAGGGTCTTCAGGTGTGTGGCATAACCTGGGATATCCTGGGTGTGGGATCTGAAGGTGTGTGGCACAACCTGGGATAACCCGGGTGGAGGGTCTGAAGGTGTGTGGCACAACCTGGATATCCCGGGTGGAGGGTCTTCAGGTGTGTGGCACAACCTGGGATATCCTGGGTGTGGGATCTGAAGGTGTGTGGCACAACCTGGGATAACCTGGGTGTGGGATCTGAAGGTGTGTGGCACAACCTGGGATATCCTGGGTGTGGGATCTGAAGGTGTGTGGCACAACCTGGGATAACCTGGGTGTGGGATCTGAAGGCGTGTGGCACAACCTGGATATCCCGGGTGGAGGGTCTGAAGGTGTGTGTGGCACAACCTGGGATAACTCGGGTGGAGGGTCTGAAGGTGTGTGGCAGAATTTGGGACAGAATAGGTATACAGATATCAGTTACTTCAGTTGCTGATTCCCAACCAAGATTCAATTGCAAGGTTATTATTCATTAATCCTGATGGGTAAGTGTGTTCTTGTCCAACAGGTCGGCAGTGGGTGTACCAGACATGTACAGAGTTTGGTTTCTTTCAGACGTCCGACGGTAGGGACCAACCATTCGGCCATCACTTCCCTCTCAGGTAAGCACCAAGTAGTTTAGTCCCTTCCTTGGGCAAATTCTGGGGAACTGAGGCATTTCAGCACCGTTAATTCAATTTATGTCATTTTTCATGTATTTATTCTAAGTTTAAAACCAGGATTCTTAGAAAAGTGAATTAATTGCCGATTCACTAAAAACTAGCTAAGAACCGTTTGGGAGAAGACTAAAAAGGAAATGTCAATTTGAAGTATGGGGTAAAAAACGTAAATAATTTCTATAGGGTGAAAATCCTACAGTCGAGTAGGGACTGACAGCCCACTCCATACAGTAGGCCTGGCAGAATTTAAACTAGGTCACCAAAGTTGAAATGTGATGAAAGTTCCACTGTGCCAACCTGACCACTTCTGTAGACAGTGCAAATTTGTGGGACTGGACTATTTTTCTTTTCTTTAAAAATCAAAATAAAGTATTTTTTAAATCCTAAAATATATGTCTTAAGGGGTAAATCGCCCCAGCCTAGCAACCATCCCATTTGGATCATATGATGTAACTGACACCAACTAAAAAGATTCACCCCGGATTTGTTTGCCGGCAGCTTTTCCCTGCAGCAGTGTTCTGATATTTATGGTAAACAATTCAACAAGACGACGCTAACCCAAGGTATTGCTCGCACCAATACCAACTACGGAGCCAAAGGGATTCGAGCCACCAAAGTCATCTTCCCCAATGGCTCGATAGATCCCTGGCACTACGTTGGCATCACCAAGGACATCTCGGACACCGAGAGAGCAGTCTACATCAATGGCAAGTGATCATCCTTGGTTTGTGATTTTGACATGACTATTGTAGGTGTGTAGACAATGTCTGGTTTCGTCAGCGCAGAGAGGAAGTGTTTCTCTGCTGTGCGTAACTACCCTGAAGAAATCAAAATCCAATATTAAGATTCAGATTTACGGGCTTTTTGAAAAAACAATTTCAATTGTGGACTTCATCCATTAACTGCGGTGATATGCCTTCCCGTTTCTTTCACTTTTCTGAAGCAAATCAGAACTAGACACATTTGCAAAAACAAAGAGTTGTGTTTTACTATTCTACTGAGGACTTGGGTTGTTCCCTTCCATTGTTCCCTTTGTTTGAACTTTAACTTTTTCTCAACATGCCCCATAAGGTTTGTACATGACTTCTACCGAGGACTTGGGCTCAGGTCCTCAGTTGTATTGTAATCACTAATCCCCTATTGTCCCAAGTCCTCAGTCTTAATGGATAACATGTACATTACAACCCATGTTTGTCATTTTGAGTAGTTTTTCTCTGTAAACCTATACTGCTGTGGCAAAAGTTTTTGGACCACACACAGACCATAGTAGACAAACATTAAAATTATTGTAAAACAGTGATTTTTTGGTTCCCCGTTTCCCAATACAAAGTGATAGACACAGGTATTGTGACAATAAGCCAGGTTGGTATTTCAACTGCGCATGTGCACAATGTCATTTTATTTTGAATGACCTGTGTGAACGCAAAAGGTGGTCACACGTGTTAAATTCAATCAGAATGGGCATTCGCGTAACATTACATCAGCAATTTTATCCCGAATAACCTTTGAGATACCGAACTAGCTTATTAGTGATCAAAGTGGTGGTTCAATATTTTTTTGTTCAAAGCTGTATACAAGGATGTCAGTGAGGTTCCTGTCCAGAGCCTAAAAATAATGCAATAAGTCTGATTGTACATGTTAATGCCTAAAATTGGCTCTCCAAGAATTGATTTTGTTTCTACTTTTGGCTGTTTGTCTTTCTAGGTACGGCTCACTGTGCCAATATGTATCCAGAGCTTCCGACGGACCCTCCCCAGCTTCTACAAGCTAGAGATACCATCTTCAAAGCTGTCGAAAAATGGGTTCAGTAAAGATCATTGTTGAATGATCTGAATCAAATTCTGCATGAAGGCTTATTTTGTATAACTTTGTATTGATTTTGTTTTATTATCAGGAAAATAATGGCAGTTCACCATTTTGTTAATGTCAAGTACTGGGAACTAATTCAACCAAAAGCAACCTGAATCACTGCATAATATTGACTATTGGCCAATAAACTGATCGCATCTGCCTTATAGTTAACCCCATGAGTAAGGTATTTTACGGGAGACGTCGGGGTGTTGCGGCGGCGGCTCTGGCAGCCAAGCGAAACGGCCACAATGTGTTTGTGCAGTCAAGCGTGACATACACAATAATCTGCCAATGGCGTCATCCGTACGCAAGGGGTTAAGGCTTTAAACATTGCCTTCTACATAAATGTCGCAATAAATTTTATGAAGCTATGATTGTGTCTTCTTTTTTTTAGTGAAAGATTTGTATGAATTTTAGATTCTGTTGGGAAAGTTGAAAAATCCTGCCATTGAAAGAGTACTGTAATAAACACATCTGCAGCAACAAACAATTGGCTTTGTGTTTTTTCTAAGTGTTATTGAGATTGGATTCAATGTCCTGCCAATTTTGTACAGAACTTGTTAAATCATGCCATCAAGATTTCCATCAAAACAACTGCAATATTCACAGGCAAAATTGCTTTTATTTTTCAATTCAATTTGTCTACAGCCTCAATTGGGGTGTATGTTAAACAGACAAGAGATATATGTTCCTCCATACCTATTTACAAATGTTGCGCATTATTCAATCTCATCGAAAGCAGTAGCTAGGCCACGTATGGATTTCGCTTTATACCAAAAGAAACTGGCCCCTCTAGAATCGACTCGGAAGTACCTATTGCCTGTCTTTTCTAATGTGTATCCATCCGTACAAAAACAACCACACATTCTTCAATTGAGGGACAGACAGACAAAGTCTGAGATGAGCTGGTGAAGTAGGGAGTCATCTTTATAATAATCTTAGACAATCACAAAAGAGTTTCTCAGACGGTTTTGTCAAATCAAAACGGATCTACCCAGATCGTGGAAAGCTTGCAAAAGTAAGAAGCATTTATGACGAGTTGGCCTGGAGCGTAGCCCACTCTGTGGTCAAGCAACCAATGGTCACTGGATAAACTTCAACAATGATGAACGGCACTTACACTATTATTCACCCAACAGTACATTTTGCTCTTTAATAAATGGCATTGTTAAGCAAGTGTTCTGCCTCGGATCGATATTCAAACCTAAAATTTGATCTGTTGGTTCTCAAGTCATAATAACCTGCGACCATAGTGCCTCAATTGAACTCTTCTACGTTGACCGTATGAAATTAAGATACTTTCAGCATCAGAGTTCTCAACTGACATACAACCTCGAACCATACTTTCGCCAAATGGTTACATCAGATAAATGGGCTTCTTGCCATCCTTCGCCAGTTCTGACCTGATAAGACGTGTCAAAGTTCAAAGTTCACATGCATTGGTTACCGTGGTGCTTCATAAGCTCTCACTGGAACTGCTGCTTGAGGAGTCTGTCGACATGACCTCCACGTCATCCTCGTTTTCTTTGTTCTGACCTGGCGCACCGA
Organism: Hippasteria phrygiana; assembly: GCA_037893225.1. Classification (NCBI taxonomy): domain Eukaryota; kingdom Metazoa; phylum Echinodermata; class Asteroidea; order Valvatida; family Goniasteridae; genus Hippasteria; species Hippasteria phrygiana. The sequence continues at coordinate 217,675 of JAZGUH010000242.1, forward strand.
GGTCAAGGTTCAATTCGGTTGTGTGATGGCTGATACTGGATGGTGTACTCAGGCTGGCGGTCAGCTCACTGGACGGTTGCCAGGTCAGACCGCTCGCACCTGACGAGGTGCCATCTGATTGGTAAGTGTAAAATGTGCTGCATACATTTAATTCCATACCATGGCAAAAAATCTACTATTTAAAATCTCTATAATCTGCAGTCAAAATTTCTTGCAGAAACTACTAGGCAATAGCCCAATTTTATTTAGGGAGCACTGCCTGACCCATGGTCGGGTCTGGCCGTTGAAAAGCCTGGCCAAGTCTCAAGAATGCCTGGGCATTCGGGCTTCTATAATCACCTGGTTGTACACAATAAATTGCCCACTAATGCTGGAGTCCAGCCAGCTCCCATTGTTCACCCAGACTTGATCTCCGGCCCGTGAATGGAATGACAACACAAGCAATCACTAGTAGATGCTCTATTGTTAGGTGATCTGTGGCTCACAATAGCAAGACTAAAAGCCAGAAGGCCCGGACCTGGCCAAGCTTTTCAACGGCCTGGCCCGACCATGGGTTAGGCACTGATCCCTTAGGTTACTAGCTTCCCTGGCAAGGGTCAATAGCTGTCCACGATCAACAAAAGAGTGTGGTATTATACATCAGTTTTGTACAGTAAACCAAATTAATTTCTCTTGATCAAAATATGCACACATCAATGAATGGACGGATTGTTTTCCACATCTAAGGTGCTCAGCCGTTTTAGTCAAATCTAGCTAGCACTGCAGAATGCATGTTTCTCTCAACTAAAAAAACATCACATACAGAAAATGTCAAAATCTGATGACGCTGAATTTGAAATCAAATAATGTTCACAAACAGAGGCAATAAAATGGCCGCTCTGCTTGTGCCTTATAGCTTTGATTGTTTATTTATTTTTTCTCACCTCCTGTAGTAGACACTGCTGATGCTCCTTCAGTAGCACCATTTGTTGCCTGGGCAACGGGCAGGTTACTCAGTCGACCCAGAATCCCCATACGCATCTCCAAGTCTGTCGGGTACGGCCTACGAGTATCACCTGCCACAAAAATACAGTCGAGTTCTTTTACCACATTTGCACATTCAATTTTGAATTCCCCAGAATAATACATTGCTATAGCACAACATTTAGGGGGCAAGGCTATGCACAGCAACGTCCAGCTCTGGAATGGTCTGATGCCTTTCTGCCATTCTCAATCAATGTAAACAACGTATTGGTGCTTAATATCTCTTACAGAGAAGAGCTTGCCCACAACTTGGTTACAGCAACAACGCCTTTAGTGTACAGAACTCAAACTTCAAATCTTTAAAAAATTTGAACATGTCAGCGTACCAGATCTGTTCAAATTCAACTTGCAAACAGCTTATTTCTTTTGTAGAACTGAAGGCTTTTAAGCAGACCCAGGTGAAAAAGTAGGAGAATAGGATACTTTTTTTAAGGACAAGGGTAGGACTTTGGAGGACAAAATCAAGCAGGAAACGTAGGAGCAAGGTAAAAAAAATTAGGAAAAATAGGAATACAGTCTGCAACTACTTTCGAGAAACAACTTTTTATATTTATTAAAGCAGAAACCACCAAACCATTCACTCCATCTGTGCACAAAGATGTTTAAATCAGTTTTCTTTTCAGAGGTCTATGCAAACACAAACAGCCGCATGTTCCTGGATATACACAGGTCTACGGCTGTACCTTGAGACCACGACAGGGGCGCCGATACAGCATTCGTGGCACTGATACGATGCGCATATTTAATGAGCTCCTCTGCTGAAATGGCTCCCTTATTGGCTTTGTCTATGGCTTTCAGCTTCTCCTTGGCTTGGTAGATTGCGGTTGCCTGAAAAACAAAAGAAGGGAACAAACGAATACAACAATCGCCTGTACCAACTGAGGTAAACATGGGCTGTTCCACTCTCCTGGATTGAAATGAATTAAATTTGTCTTGCAATTCCCTTTTCATTGATATCAAATTTGTGACAAATAGCTCAAAAAACCCAAAACGCCGGACTCCCTACTATTGGGACTGAACAGCACAAAACCACACAGGAAGAGAGAGGGCAGAGTTGAAGTCGAGTCCCTGCAAGTCCTTTCGCAAGAACAGTCAGAAGTCCTTTCATAAAGCCGGTCACAAGTAACTGGATGAACAATGACAAAGGAATGCCTTTGTCAAAGCTCATTTCAATAGCTTGTGATTGGGATTAGGATTAGGACTGGAGGGCTTGTGATGCACTTGCGGGGACTTGTGATGGACTCGACTACATCTCTGAGATAGGGACTGGTGCCACACTTTATTGGGACAGACCCAACCAGTGACAGAAAATCTTCTCTCCTCACCAGAATATGCTCCGCCTCCTTGAGTTGTCGCTGCAGCTGTTTGATGTCCTCGTCTCTCTTGTCGACTTCCTCCTGAAGACATTCCATCTCGCGCCGCTTCTCCCTCTGCTCCTCTGTCTTCTTGAGAGTTGCCTCGATCTCTTCATTCTTCTTCATCAGCATGTCCATGATCTACAATCGAGAAAAATGCACTTTTTTTTGCAGTAAACACAATATAGCTTTTAATTTTTTCTCTACCTACGAATGCACACTTTTTAGGCAGAATTTTCTGTTTATAGCATTATGCTTGGAATTTTATTGCTGCACAGGCTTACCTGGGGATCTTCAAAGGTTGGCATTCTCTGTCTGACAGCTGCAGTAGACTCAAAGAGGTCTCTGTATGGGAAACAGAACATTACAAACAAATGAAATTGCCAGACTGTAGATTTTTTACATGACATTATATGACAAGGTGGTCAACTTGAAAGATCACGACAAAAGATGGCTTGTTTCTGTTAACCATATCCCCCTAGGGTGCATGCAAAATCCTATATTAAAATTAGAGGGTTTGGGACAAGTTATATCCCAGACAATGTGAACAAAATATTTGCTTTGAATTTTCCAAACTTTATAAAATAAAACAAAATCTACCTCATCGGTACATTTTCTTTTTGAAGCAATTTTTAACCCTAACCGATTGAACCCATCAAAATCTAACTGCAAGTTTTGTTGGAATCTGTTAGGATGGATACTGGACCCTTAAACTGATTGTCCTTTAAATTGGTTAGGCATACCACCAGAATCAGAGTCCAACAGTTTGAGTGTAGAGTTTAAGTGTTGAAATTTGCAAGGATGGGGGAAGGTTCCTTGTAAAACTTTATATGAGGGAGGTTGGAACCAGTTGATTCCAACCATCTGAATTCTAGTAGGGGGTAAGGTCTATTTTGATTTATTGCACACATGCACGTGAATGTAGTCGTACTTTCCCAATACTTCTGAGGACAATGCTTTGTGTTTCCTAATCCCCATAGACTAAGCACGTACTTCTACTTGCGAGGACCGATTTCAACAAAATACTTAACGTGCGAGGACTGAAAGGTTTCTTTGTATTTCCTTTCTCCTCTTGTCCTCGGAGATATATACAGAACCTGTACACATGCACGCGCACACAGTCGTACTTTCCCAATACGTGCGAAGACAATGCTTTGTGTTTCCTATTGTTCTTTTAATATAACCCAACCCCATAGACTAAAGCACGTACTTCTACGTGCGAGGACCGATTTCAACAAAAGACTTGACGTGCGAGGACTGAAAGGTTTCTTTGTATTTCCTTTCTCCTCTTGTCCTCGGAGATATATACAGAACCTGTGTTCACAAAGACTTTCGAAAACAATGCTGATTTGCCAACAAAGCAATAATTTTAACACGCACGCACTCAGTTTTGAAAAGTTTGGCACTTGTTTTTCAGCCCGTGTTTTTCTTGAATGGAACACAGTAGGATCAGCTGACAGCTATCGACCAATCACCAGCTTTCATCACAATCCTGCCGAAAAACGACTTTATAACGGCTGTGATTGGCTAGCTTACGGAGTCCCATAAAATGTGTGTGTACATATTCGTATGGACTCGGAGCACGGCTGGCTCCGTCGAACGGATGATACACCGACTACCCCCCCCCCCCCGCCGGGCCACGCCCCCCCAAAAAAAAACCAACAAAACGAACGTGAAACTTAAAGTTTACCCAACGAACGTCAAGACACATACACAGGGGACCTGGGGAGGGGTGAGAACTAAAACAAAATGACGTATGAGCCAACAAGGGGAGTATTACTCACTTAGTGAGGCATTCTGCCTCTTCAACTAAGGACAACAGCTTCGATTTTGTGGATAAAGCGCTAGTAACACTGGACGCTGCCATTTTTAATTCCGACGCTGCCATTTTTAACTCGTTCAAAATATACAAAACTACTATCTAAAAATCTCAAGTATTATTCCCCACAGAAAAAGTTTAAATAAAACAAAATACAACTAAAAATCTAAATACGTTTGCTATTTTTTTTTTATATTTTAAAATAATATTTTAATAATTTTACACACATTTTTAAATAAGTTTTCACATATTTCTGAACGAGACAAGTAAAGAAGAGAGATACGGCGCTTTACCTCCATGCTTCAACCAACACATGTATTCAAATTTCAGCGTTTTATGCTGACCCTTTTAGTTTTATAAAGATTGAGAATTGTGTATTTTTGTACGCGAGAAAAGGATGAAAAATAAATTTGATATGTAAGTATTCAAATTGTCGTCACTTTATGACCATCACGATTCAATCGTGCTCTTTCATTTTGTGTATTGCAATTGCATAATTGCATCCACACTCGACTCACACCGCAGCTCGCCTAACGTTAGTCGATTTGTGTTGTGTGACCAGGGCCTACTTGGCCTACTCCTAGGGTATAGTAGTAGTAGGGGGCTAGCCTTTGTACAATATTTAGCATAAACTGCCCCATAATGCAATGCTACCTTTCTGCACATTATCAGCCAAACACTCACCCAGCACGTTGAAGCATGGAGGAAGAATGTGTTTTCTTCCTCCATGGTTGTCATTCGAATGATTCATGCAGCAAATAATCTCCTTAAAATGAAAATACGATCAAGTTGAACCTGAAACTGAAAGCTGAAAAAAGGAGGAATTTTTCATGCAACTCTGACTGAGCATGCACAAATGAGCTGTGTACAAATCAATGCAGGGATTTTTTTCTTTAATGCCAGACTAGCTTGAAAATTCCAGCTCTAACGTTAGGCTCATTGACATGTGAGATTCGCCATTTAGAGCTGGAAGAAATTCTATAGGGTACGTTAGGGTCGGTTTAGATCTTGCCGATATCTTCAGTTTCCCTGAATATATCAACTAAACACTCACCTTACCAGCAAAGTAGTCATTCATGCAGCTTGTCATCCCCTCAAAATTAGAATATGCTCAAGTTAAACCCGAAAAAAAAATGAATTTTTCGTGCAACTCGGTGCATGCACAAACCAGCTGTGTACAAAGTAATGGAGCAGATTTTTGAACATGAACGATGTTTTCCGATCGATTATCGGCCAGCGGCACTACGCGCGCCTCGGAGCTCGTTATACAACGGCTGTTTGCTGATCACTGTCAGTATTTCAAAATGGCGAATCTCACATGTCATGAGCCTAGAGCTGGAATTTTCAAGCTAATGCCAGACCAAAACATGAAGGGGCTGGACCACAATATTTCACAGCCGTGTCGCTTGCATATAGTGGCCCTGAAAAGACATCACACATTGCAATTTGTTTGTTCAAATATTCACGAAGAAATTTTGCGATAACATTTAGGACATCAAAAATATTTGCTAAGACGTTTTGCGATAAAATATGTGACTTTTTAAAGCAAATATTTGCGATAAAATGTGCTACTTAAGTAAATATTTGAAAGAGAAATTTGGACGTGTGATGTTCCTCCATTGAGGGTGGGGGAGCCGGGTTGGGGAACAATTGACAGGTGCTTAACCCTCATTATTATAATACATTAGTCAATGTATAATGATAGAATACAGAACACATAAAAAAATAGTGAATGTCGCGCTTCATTGCAGTTCATAGAGAAATGTGGGTGAGACTGCGCACACGATGAAGGTGTTCAGCGCAATCTGGAGTCTTGTGCAAGTTTAAATTTCATTTAAAGGGAAATGAGCTCAGGAGGGAGTATAATAAACTTGCGCAAGACTCCAGATTGCGCTCGACAAAATCAACACAAATACAATTCACCATTTTTCCTGTGTTCTGCATTTCAGTTAAAGCTAGGCACACATTGTGCCACATAATCCTAGGTACACAACTTGTGGCCGCCGACCGACAATAGTATATTTTTTTAGTTGCAAAAATTACATTATCAGGCCTTGAATTTGGTAATTTTTAGGGCAAGGCCACTTTGGCCTTGAATAAAGCAAAATTATGGAGGGCACCAAGGCCAGTAAGTAGGGCACCAAGGCCAAATTATATCTGCAGAAAGGGCACGGAGGGCGCGGCACTGTTGATTTTTTTCCGTTCAAAACGTATTTAACTAAGAGTAAGAGTACGACTATGAGGCCAAAAACATACTGCTTCCGATCACATGGGTATTCAATTATATGTGAATTTCAGCCTAAACTATTTCCGTTTACGCTACGAAAGCTATAACAAAAAATTGCTAAAAAGAATTATCAAAACTTGCCTTAAATTAATGTCAAAAATATTTACGGTCGATAATTCTTAAAAATCATGGAGAATTTAGGTCGTACACATCACTATGCACAACGCTAATTTATAACCATAACGCTAACCACGATGGGAAACTGGCCAACACTGTCCGTTTATCCATGGAGAAATAAATTTCTCCATGGTTTATCGTACGGTGGTAATGCGTGCGTGATGCACTCTGTGTGGCGGGCGATAAACCTCGTGTTGCGGCAGGAAATGTCGGGGAAACACGCTGCGGTGTACAAGCGGTACAACCTCGAAATAAATTCATGAACACGGACAATGCATACACAGACAAAATAGATCAAGTTCTGTGAATTAACGTGCAGAAATCTTCTTTCTCTATCAATTTTTTGGGCCTAATTATTCTTCGAAACTTTTGACAATCGGAACACCGCGTGTTGTGACCAAAGTTCATGAAGTTACTGTACGTATGTAGCGCGCCGAAGGCGTGCTTCATAGCACCGCCTACAGGGCGCGTTTCCTCGTACACAAACATCGATGCGTATTGTGAGGCGCACACGTGCAAGTACTGAGAAAAAGAAAGTCAGTTGACTGCACGTAAACGTTGCCGTACATGTACATACTCCTGCTGCTTTGTGTGTACGTACGAATACACACATTTAATCTTGCGGTGGGGGTGTTGATGCTTGAAGTATCGGCACACTCCGAAACTGGACCAGATTATAGTTTGTGTGCGACGTGCATGTACTGTGATTCTGTACGCGCGATCGTCAACGTGTTGTGCAGCGAGATTTTATGAAGGGCTGGCATGACATCGAAAAAACAAATGATATAAAGGATTGTACTTGTAGTGGCTGTGTTTTTGCAAAAAGGGCACGACGGCCAAGGTAAATTTGGGGCAAGGCAAAACTGGCCGTGAAGACGGAGATTTTGTGTGGGGCACCGCGGCCAGTAAGAAGGCAACGACGGCACTGGCCGTCGTGGCCGTCGTTCATTTCAAGCCCTGCATTATGGAAAACATGAAGAACCAATCATTGTTTTTTTACTTTTTTCATTTTCATGTTTGTAATTTTTAGGTTGAAAGATGAGGACAGTGGTGAAGAGAAAGAGGAAACAGACGTGTCTAAGGATCATCAGTCGGACAAGTTTGTATGGGTAAGAACAAGCTTATCCTTAAGATGATGTTTTTTTGTGGTTTTTTTAAAGAAACGAAAAAATAAAAAAATAAAAACAATTACAGTAAACTTTACATGCTGTGACAGTACTTAACATTGTTCAGTATATAAAATGCAAATAATGTAGTTGAAATAATCAATATTCATATCTGGGACCTGAACAATTTTAAATCTGAATATTTAAAAGACCCTCGGTAAACACTGACAAATACACTTATTACATTTTCTTTTATTACAGCCCAAGGTCAAGGTAGGGCAGGGTGAGCACCAGCTACAGTACTCATATTGCATGTGGTTTTCGAAGCGGACACCAGGGAACAAGGCGTCATCCACAAACTACGAACAGAACATAAAAACAGTGGGCAGCTTTGCATCGGTAATTATAAGCCTACCTTGAAAATTTAGTAGATATTACCTAATGCAGTAAAATGGCATTTTGATACAAGTTAGTATATCCATGGAGGTAGGCTATCTCCATTGTATATCTTGATATTGATAATGTTGGCTATGCACCACAAGTTACACTGAAGTAAAGAATAAATTGACCCTCCGTTTCTCAGGGCCGAAATGGAGCCAACTACCCTATTTATCAAAACCTATCAAGTGACAGGTTGAAACACACCATGTTGTAGTCAAGACCATCACAAGACCACACAAGACCCTGCAAGACTGGCACAAGACCAGCAGTCTTAATCTATTTAAAGTCTTAAGCTGTTCAAATGAACTGTAACAAAAGCATTTCTTTGTCACGGTTTATGCCTGTTACAAGCTGGTCTTGTGAATGGTCTTGTGCCTGGTCTTGAAATGGTCTGGACTACAACACTGACACACACAAGCTGTGAAAGTTGGTGGGTAGATTTTTTGATAGGCTGTGATAGTTATAACTATAGGAGGGTTAAAAGACTTCCATAAACTGCTTATGAACTGGACGGGGGGACCTGATTTTCATAAATGCTTATGGTCTAATTGTTTGATCTTCATAGAATCAAACATCAGGCCCTCTTGTTGTGAAATTTGTAAAACAAAATGTAGATCAGCTAAACGTGTTAATCTGCATGCACCAATAATTTTGAAAGAGGAAAGAATTTACCTCGAACTAGGATGGTGGGTCCACCTTTGTATCACGGCCATTTCTCTTCAGTCCATTGGGTATTTTTTTGTTTTTACACGTTTCTTCTTTTGCATATATTTCCAGCGTTTTGTCTTTTTTTCTTCTCCTTGGTAGGTTGAGCAGTTCTGGGCCCTTTACACACATCTTGCCAGACCATGTGATCTTACAAGCAGCAGTGACTATCATTTGTTCAAACAGGGTATCAAGCCAATGTGGGAGGTATGTCAAACTCGTTCTGTTCAGCAGATGTGGATTGTTTTGTGTAGGATGGAACTTGTGGTCACCATAAAGTTAGCTACAGCATCGTGCTGGAACACTTTGTTTCCAGATGTGCTGGGTCTTACAGGGGTGCATAGTATATTCCATAGTATATGGAAGTGCTGTAGCCTGGTGGTTTGGCACATTGAATTCAAGGTCTGTGGGTACCGGTAATTCTGCAGGTTGTGGGTTCGAGCCCAGTCCTGGGCTATAGCACTTCTACGCTTAATATGGGTAGAGGCATTATTAATGTCTTGCAGTGGACTAGTTACCCATCCCGACCCTATTCATACTGTGAAGAGATTAGCTGGTCTTGTTTCAGTGTGAGGGGCTGGTTCTTCCACATAATCCTCTGTAGCTCACACCTCGAGTGCCCTAGGGCTTGTGATGGGCGATTTGCATTTTAAAAAAAGCACCCCTGTCCAATTCTGGAGATGCAGATCTTTTGGCAGGTTTTGTTAAATTGTTGTTTTCTGCTGGGCCTTTCCGCTCTTGTTTATCTTGCTTGTTTTAACGAGAATTAAAATTCTGGTGGCTACTTTATCTTCTTTTAAATCTTGGGGGAAGTTGTCCAATAAATATTATTGTTGAAATACCTACTCGGGCAGCTCCATCTCCTCTCATTAGGGTTTAAGATTTTATCCCTGTCTCGGTGAATATTGGAAGACAACAAAAGTAATTCGCTCAGCTTTTGTAATCCCCTTCGGCTCGAAAAGGACAATATTTCTTTTATTTGCTAGTGTCTTTATTTCACAATCGTGGAGTACTTTGTGGTGAAAGGTTTGGTAAAGTTGTACATAGACATTCTATGTTTTTTGTGTGTTTTGCATCAAAGTGCACAAGTGCAAAATTTTATGACAAGTTTTGAATTATGGAGAAAATCATGAAATGCTAAACTTCTTCCCAAATGCCTGTTTTTTTTTTTTTTATTAGGATGATGCTAACAAGAGTGGAGGCAAGTGGATTGTACGTTTAAGGAAAGGCCTAGCCTCTCGGCTGTGGGAGAACCTCATCTTGGCCATGCTCGGGGAGCAGTTTATGGTCGGCGATGAAATCTGCGGTGCTGTCGTGTCCATCAGATTCGCTGTGAGTTTTTTCCAGTTTCTTGAGAATACCTAAAGTCTTTTTGGCTATGGAAGTTATCTGCAGACATGGGTAGATTTTTCTTTGTAACCACATTGACTTTGAGTTGCTCACTTCCATTTGTTTTTCAAAAGGAGTTTAAAACTTGAGCTGATGTAACAGCTTCCCCTGTGAGTGATTTAATAAAAATATAACAAGAAGGGCTGATATTTTGATAAAATCTGTCATCTTGTGTCTTTGTACTACAAAAGCAGTACATATTTGTTGCCATGAAATCAAGGCCCCGTTTCCCCACTTAAGTACTCATAATGCGGTTACATTTGTACAGCATTTCATGATAACTTACCCCTTTATGAGTCTGCAACAAGTGGCATCAATTTGTACATTGCTTATTATTTCTCCCGTCTAGAGCTAAACATTTCTTCGTCTTCTTTTCACAGGTTTCTTCAGGCTTTTATGACACAGTTGATGTGCACTTTTTCTTTTTAGGAATCCTTAAATTTATTATCAGAAAAATTGAAATAAAAATACACTAAGTATTTAAATTCCTGTGCATGCGGTAAACGGGCGACTCTGCCCGAAATAACCCCAAAAGGGCGACGCGCGAGTTGCCATTTAGAGCACTTTCCCCACGCACCCTACTAAAAACACTCCAAAGGGGCGACTTTCACAATAGGGCGACAGTTATGTGTCACCCTATTCGACCGCGTCGCCCGAACCCACTCTTTTTGAGCATCATGTCGCCCCAACCGGCAATTGAGGACAATTTGTAAAAGTATGCCAGTCAAATCTTTTCAGACCATTTTAAAAGAGGCAGCTTCTGTCTGGTTTAGACTGGTCCTGGGGAGTGCTTTGAATAAGTTGGCTTTAAAAAAATAATCAGTACTGAAAATAGCAACTACAGACCAAATTGTGTTTAAAAGTGATTTTTTTTTAATGTGGCTTTTCATGAACAGATAATGACAGAATGAATAATAATTCTCCTTCTTTACTTTGTTAGTGCACAGATGAATAAATGTATGTGCCAACTTTCTATCAATATTATTTGGAATTGTATGATTTCTCTGTCAGGAGGACATTATCTCAATCTGGAATAGAACCTCTAGTGACGTGACGATCAGCCTGCGGATCCGAGACACTCTGAGACGAGTGCTGAATCTCCCTCCAAACACTATCATGGAATACAAGACGCACACAGATAGCATCAAGTAAGCTAATCTCATTTTTTTATTGCCAGGGCTAGTCACAAACATTTTCAAATCAATGTGAAGAAGACTAAACCATTTTACCTTAATGGGCAATAGCTGATTTGAAGTTAATAATGACATTAACCCTCCTATACTTATAACTATCACAGCCTATCAAACACTCTAAACACCAACTCTCACAGTTTGTGTGTGTTTCAACCTGTCACTTGATAGGTTTTGATATATAGGGTAGCTGGCTCCATTTTGGCCTTGAGAACAGGAGGGTTAATAAACTTTAGAAAGCACTTCTTTTTTGGTATGTTCTCAACCAAAAATAATATGTCATGTATTTGTTATAAAGTCCACTGTTATCTTCATGCAGACTTACAGTAAATTGCTTAAAACACAACTAAAAGAAAACAAAATAATAAAATTAATCACAATAATTTCAGATGAATCATTATTCAAATATATTCAATGTCTTAACAGTCATACTTTACAAACTACTTGTACAACTTAATGGAAGATTTTTTTTCACTTATTTGCATCTACAGATTTGTCTCAGAGAGCTATACCCCATATTCGATATTAATTTTACAGTTTGAACAAGAGACATTGTTTACAAATACATTACAGAATTTTCCATCAGATCATTAGATGCATTGTTCTAGCTCCAAAAACATTTAACAGTTAAAACAATTACAAAGCCCATACTTGTTTGTTATATTTACAGGGACAACTCAAGCTTCAGAAACACGGATATTTTCACCAAGTAGCGTCAGAGGTTGGACAAGCAATCCCTCTAACAAGTTCCAACAAGTTCCCAGTCAATTTCCCTTGTTTGACGAATTATAAGTTAAAAAGTCGTATCCTCATTGAGTGATCCCCACAATGTCGCTTCCCAGGTTGTATCGTAAAATTGGGTGTGATCCCTGGCTATACGGCATTCTGGTGGCGCCCACCCGAACAAAGATACTGACAATTTGGGAGACCGCCAACATAGGGCAAGATAGCTCAGTTGGTAGAGCGCCGGTATGGTAACCCGGAGGTCGCAGGTTCGAATCCCGCTCCTGCCAGTTTCTTTGTTCACCTTGAAAAAGTTCCAACAAGCTTAGTTGTGTACATAAATCAAAAAGATCCCATCTTCAAGATATACTTGTCTGTTGAACCACTGTATGGTGTCGGAGTTACTGTAAGGGTATACATTTGTACAAGCTAGGAGCGACCTGGGGGAATAACCTGCCGTTAACGCCCCCTTGATGAACAGCCCTGCATGCTTTCACCATTTGTTCTCTTGCCATTTTTCTGTTGTGTACCCCGCTTGGTTATGCGCCATTTTCTGTAGAGTGAACCTTCCCCAAGTGGTTTTTTATTAATCTATTATTTACTCAATTGGGCCCACAGTCCATTGCTAATAAATCAGTAAAAATGGTAAACTGGCCAATTTGTCAGAATTTCGCTTATTCAAGGTGGACACAAATCAGGTTTGGTGTTATTTTGTCATAACCTTTGACCTGTTGCTCCGACGGCCAGAATTAGAGAGGTTGTTTTGAAGGCCGTATTGGATTCCCCAAATTGCATTGTTCCTCTTGTTTGCATGGTGCATTTCTATGAAACTTACAGCAAGAATTTACCCCAACATGTTTACTTAAATAAGACTTCCACAGAAATTCAGTCCATGTTGGATGACCATATGATGCACGATATGGGGCAGAGTGACCCCCCCCCTCTTGTGTGTTAATCATTGTGTTCCCGGAATCTCAGGAATTGTTTTCAGAAGTCTTGGGGGGGGGGGGATGTGTTAGGTAACAATAGTCTGGATAGGGTATAGGGACAAAAGGGGGGTACCCCTCTGCCCCATATCGTGCTGGGTATATGGATGACAGCGAAAAGGGCCGTGTCAAAGGTCAACAGTTAATAGATGACATCATTCGAAAATGTCACAGTAATAGAGAATTATACATACATTTCAACAGTGCAATGAATTGTAGGAATCATTGGGTTGGTTTATAGCACGATAAATAGCCAAGCTCTTAGGATCAGATGTAGGCTATTAGATCTCACCATTGTATATAAATCTTTTTTTTTTTTTTTTTTTTAGTGGTCATTGTGCTGTTCGTGAACTCGGTTACAGTCTTCCTAATTTCCAAGGCCAGGTCTCAGTCTTAATACCAGAATACCAAGTTTCATTTATAAAAGGGCTGTTTCTCCTATTACCCAATGATGTTCTTTCTTGACTTCAACATGAACTATGCCAACATAGGGGAGGAGCCTATTATGAATACGGCAATGAACTCTGAGGGAATGTGTCCCCTTCCACTTCATTCTAACTCTACCCCTGTAATAGTTTAATCAATTTCAAAAATATGTTTGTTTGGACACTTGACGTTGTAAAGAGATATGAAATAAACTATTTTATTAAGTGCAAAAGCCTGGCTTACCTGTCATTGTTTGAATATGCTAAGAATCTAGACTCCACCAATTAGCCTAAGCCATTCTGTGGGTGTTTTTGTTAAGTGGCTATTTTTTTTTTAAAGAAGACTACATCATAGGAGAGTAGTCATAAAAGAAGCAAGATTGATTTAGTTTAGTGTAAATAATTCTTTATTTAGGCATTTTTTACACATACAAATACAAATATCAACGCAAAAAATACTACAAAAAAAGTACGAGATTACATACAATTCTTTACTGTGTTGACATTATACAAATACAGATATACAGATAATCGTGTTACATTCACAAAAACGCAATCCTAAAATTACGTACGATTAAATACCTTATGAACGTCAGTTAACACCAATTAAAAATCCTAGTCCATGAAAACACAAATAAACAAGGGACATAAAAAGGACGGTGCAGGAGAAATGACAAAGTGATCAAAACACCTTCGCCGAAAGTCCTGTCCCGCCCAGTTTTCCATTATCGATTTACTTATTTTCTTACTTGCTTCCAGCAGGTATGACCCTTTCCTCATTCTTCTGTCATGTTTAGGTCATCTCGAAGAACATGAAGTCCTGTAAATAGACGTAAATAGAAAAGAAAATAATATTTTTTACTTTATTAGACTATTACTTGGCACATGTAGCATTTTAATTTATCTGATTTGGTGAAAATTATTAATAGTGACCAATCAGTTTATTGACTCAATAACAGAATTATTGATTGTATCAATCAAGAAAAATTCTAATGTAAATATCATGGAGATCAGCATTTACGCTTTTTTCTGTTAAAAAATATGACAAAAAGTTTGTTTGAGATCATAACATTAAGAAGTTAGTTACTGCAACAAATGCAACTCGCAAATTTGTTGTCATATTTTGTAACAGAAAAGGCGAAAATTCTGATTTTTCACGTTATGTTACTCGACGTTCCTCACGAACGGCACAAACTTTTCTGGGGCTCCCCGCCGTGTCCCACCAGAGGGCGCATGTTGTCCTAACATGCAAATTAGTCTTATTACGTCATCGCAACGCAACGCACGCGCGCGTTTTGTACGTGACGCGTGAATGCGAATCGGTAGTCAACATTCAGTCTAACTTAGAGGAGCATTTAAGTTCGAAAACTGCGAGATATTTATCAGTAATTTCTAAGAAAATGCCGCTCTGTGGTGGAAATGAGAAGGAGGTTGTCTTTAACCATCCCGACGACCTCGAGGAGTTGCAGAAACCCAAGCACCAGAGCGGGAAGAAAGATGAAGGGGGTTGGTTCGCGCGTTTTACCCGCAAGGGCCCAAGCGGTTTCTACCCGCGTGGTGGGCCGGGGGAGAAATACAGAAGACTCGGCTGGCGGGAAATAATGCCCTATGATCGGTTGGTCTGGCAGGATTTGTCTCTTTTGAAATTCGTTTGATACTAAATGGGTGGCTTTATTATCTTCCTTACGTAATATAATTTTTACAATAGGGATCCAGTCTAAAATATAATATTATCATATTTTACATGATCATAATCGAGCTTTGGCAATAGATTCTAAAGACCATTATCATTGTGCACTGGCGTAGTTTAAATTATCCGAATCGGGGTTGGGCAGTTGTTAACTAAAAAAAGAAATGCATTTTGAGGTATTTGTTTTATCATTTTGATTGCTATAAGGGTAACAGGTAGTCTCATATCTAAAGTATGAATTGTAATTATTAATTTTGTTCCTTCAGGCATCTGTAAGTAAAAAAGTTAATAAATAAAAATCAAATGAATTCTGCTACTGAAACGTCCTACTAGGCCTACATATTTCAGGTAATTCCAGTTTAAACGAGCAGTTTGTAGCAGTATAGACCTATACAAGATCTAAATAGAAACAAAATCGTGTCATGTGGGATAGAGATATAATAATGACTAGATTTACGGTTAATCTTGGACGTTATCAGCGTTTGTATCCTTTGCTGACCAACAGCAAACGAAACGCAGTTTCTATCAACATCGATGCTATACCCTCACCAGCCCCCACCAAGGAACCCATGCTTCAAGAAGTAGTCGAGACATCTGCCTTTGGATGCTCGGTCAAGAAAAACAAACCGACACCTGCTGCCAGAGTCAAGGAGAACAACGCCGAGCAGCCACCAGCACCAAAACAGGTGGGGAAAATCAGTCCTCAAAAATCACCCACCAACACAATTTTCATTAATAGCATAAAAACCAAAATACATGTATTGAAATTTGTCCAGGTGGGAAGTCATATATGGTAAGAAACCTAGTCATGCATGCATAAGTCATTAAAATCCTATTGCATGGTTATTGTGAGGTTTACATTTCTTTGTTTACAACTCATGACTGTGAAAGCTTGGGGTATAGGCCTATATAATGCTGAAACTAGCAAACAACCAGAAGTCTTACATTGATGTGAATGGTAATGGATTGCTATAGTCTTTGAGGTGTTATCGTTAGGGAAATGTGATTCAGTTTGAACCTAAAGTCTTGATTCAAATAAATGTTTAGAATGCTGTTGAAATAATTATTTGTAGGTTAGGGACGGTCTGGTGTCTGGCTTTATCAGACGTCTGTTTGGTAGACGCATCAGTGGATCGGCAGGGAGCAAGACCACAGAGGTCAAACCGTCCGGAGATCATGACCCCAAGACAGCAAATGTCAAAGAGGCCAAGAAGACAAGAACCAAGAAGAAGAAGAAGAAGAAGAAAAAGAAGACAAAACGCTCCAAGAAGTAAGCTAGACGACGCTCATGAACGTTCACTCAGGAGATTCAAAAATATTCTTTCAGACTTGACATTTCCAGCTAAAGAAGCAATCGATGTACTTCTGCTTTGCTCAGACATGGGCCTCATGTGTTTGCGTGTGTCCATCAGTTCTGTTTTATAATTAAAACACAATAGTGAATGGTGATCGCAGGAGTCGTAGTTCTTATTGGATTCGCTCAGTCACAGTTCATGGATGTTAGTTCTCAGTAAACGACCAGCTGACATGGGTTTCCAACATCCCTCTCCCCATTACTAACCTCTTCCAAAAAGACGGGGGAAAAATAAAATTAGAAAACCGATAACATTAATTTTAAAGACAAAGCAAGGACGACGATCAACCTGTTTAATACCACCTCTAACATTTTGGACTCCTGGATAAAAAGCCAATGCACACCTTTAATCTCTTTAGAATTAGGCCCCTGCATTGAATATTCTAATTTTGATCATCTTCTCATTCTAAGGGTTGGGGTCCAGCCACCCAATGTCATCAAGAAGCCTTCAGGTGATGACAAAGTGACAGCTTCTAAACCTGCAGTAGCTAAGGATTCAGGCTCAGCTGGACGTATTGATGAAAAAGTGGACCCAACTCCCACCGATGGCCAACCAAACGGGGACACGGGGACAACACAGACAGGAACTCAACCAAGAGTCCGTGTAATCAAGGTGGAGCCCGCCCTCCAACAAGTCAACAAAACTCCCAAGTAAGTATCGAGTGACTCGGACATAATAATAATTTCTAACTCGTGAAACAAGACGAGAGTATATGCCTAGCTATTATCAATTGATGATATCTGTGCATGTTGTATTCAGGGTAATGAAGGTCCATCGGATCGTGGTGAAAGAGGCGCCATCTTGCCACAACTTCTTTCCAAGCAAGACGGTTCCTGTTGCTGTACCTCCAAGCCGACGGACCACACCTAGAAACAGAAACAGGGAAATCTCAGACATTGTACTGGAGGATCTTGAGGATTTTTCTGGCGGCAGGACTGACTACTGACCCCTCGAATTGTAGGCATAGTTTGTACTAACCAAGTGGGTAAGTTTAAAGCTAGATTTGGTTTTTACAAATGGTCTTAAATCTGTTGACGTGTCAACGATACACGTAGGATCGATACACGTAGAATAGTTTAGACAAGAGGTCTGGGCTTATGGAATGGTGATTAGTTTGTACCTGGGAGCGAGAAAGTATAGGTAAGTAAACAAACAAACAAACAAACAAACAAACAAGAAAAGAAGCACAATATGTCAAGTATGCGAGTAAACAAACAAGCATGTACGAGTCAAGTAGGCCTACACAGGCAAGCATGTTTGCAAGTTCACAAGAAAGTACGCAAGTTCATCTCGTTACCATGCACGTTTTAGTGTCTGACATTCCAAGAGTTTTGTCTCAGTTTTAACAAGTAGACAGTTGGTTTTTGAGAAGCAATATGGCATCGAGGATAGGAATACTAAGCCTCGAGGTAAAAATCGCTTGGACAATGGCCGGCTTTTACCTTAAGCTCTGGACAAAGTAAGTGCTTTCAATTTTGGGGTATAGCTTGTTTAATGGAACAGCTAAAAGACAAACATTAGCCTAAGGGAAGGAACAAAATAATATACCAGCCACAAAACATCGCTGTCAAACAAACTTCTTTAGATCAAGTTGCAACGTATATAACATTTTAGAGTTTGTCATTTGAGTGTGGTTTGTGGGTTGGGAAGATAAATTCACAGCATTAAGCCGTTATAATTGATGACGCAATAATGGCCATGGAGTAATATATTACATGCCAAATGAAAACACACGTAAATTGACATAAACCTGATGGATACAAAACGTGCAGAAGGAAATCGTTTCCTATTCGATTTTTTGTGTGAATATTAATCCCCTTTTTCATTTGTATTTCTCCACAGCTTGTGAAAACCACTCCCACGTGAAGTTTTCCCCAAATCGCCTGGAACCAAGCAGCAACCGAGTTACCACCAGGGGGAACCTTCAAAAGATGAATGCCGCGGGAAGAGCACCCGACTCCGAGTCCCAAGATCTTCGAGAAATCTCGCCATTCATTTACCAGTGGGATGTTTTTTGCCATTGCTTATTCAAGGGGTTGAAATACTAGCCAGTGACATGGTGTGACGTAAATGATTTCATTGCACGATAAATACTTCATTTTGCAACGTTCCTGTCGATGTCCTGTTTGCTATTTGTATCACATGATGTCATTCTGCGCATGTGTCATTGGCTAGAAGTTGTTAAGTCATACATGGTGGTGTAGGGAATGTGCAAGCAGGTTGAGCGCGTACATTTTAGACTACAACCAGCGTTGATACAGTAACCATTTTTATATTCGATTTCTACATTTTTGCCAAACCCTATATGTTTTACCCAATTAGCCTTTGTTTCTCGCCTTTTAAGTCTTTGACTTCCAACGAGAAACCGTTTTGCTAGTGACAGGGTTCGTGTTGAATTCTTCATAAGTGACATTTTATTTAAGAATGGTTAATTACTGTTTTCATTCGCGCGTGCTTGATATCATGGTTGCCACGGTAACCATTTACAACATTTCCTTGAGATTTTTGTTTGGGCCAAATATCCCATGTTTAACTCAATCTTAGCCTTCGTTTCTCGCCCTTTAAGTCTTTGACTTCCAACGGGAAACTACTGCGCTAGGGACACGGTTCCCCCGGCATAGGGTATTTGGCCCAACAAAATGAAAATTCCATCGATGTCTTTGGAAAGTCGGCGTATCTTGACAAGGGTCATAATCCGACCACAATAGTAAATCACTGTTTTCAATCACTTCCGCTTGATATTGGTCAAATCACAGACTTCATAGTTATTAAAATAATGTAAGTTTTAGTGTTCTGTAAAACGTGCCTATTTACAGTAGTATTATATTTGGTATATATTTTATATCAATTTTGCATTTTCTTTTTCTTTTTATTGCTCTTGGAGTTGGAGGAGCAAATTATCTCATCTTTATCACGGGAAAGCATTTTCCTGTACAAATAATTATATCAGAATAAAACAAAATTAAATATGGAATTTTTACATCATCTTAAAAGTAGGATCAGATACATATTCATTTTCGATCATCTGTTTTTATATTATCAGTATTTATAATTCATTGGGTAGGGCCTAATTATTGGAATCAAAAAATCTCAAATCATTTTGCCTTTTTTACTTAACTCAAATAGCATATCCGTCAAAGAAAAAAATCACTGTTTTTCGGTAAGGTCTTCGTTCAAAAATATCAAAATTTTCCTAGCATCAATTCGTTATCTGAGAAGAAAAAAATATACCATTTAAAAAATAGTCTGTATTCCCATCTTGCAACATCAAATTTATATTATGTATTGTTCAATAAAGAATCACAGTTAAATTAATTATATCACATCGCATATGTTCGATAATGTACTTATATCGGCTTTGTATACCACTCGATCCCGTACTTAACTATTAAGGGGATCGGGTCGGCGAGGTGTTCCTTTCCTCGCCTTCCACCACTGTGACCCAGGTTCGAACTCCGCCCGGGGCCGACATGTGGATTGGGTTTTCAGTCCCTACATAATTTTCTCCAGAATTATTCTATGGTGTTTTCACCCCACATCTAAACCCGTCTCTTCTACGAGAGACCCCGCTTGCAATACATTGAAAGACTTCGTTGGCTATCCAGGTGGAATACCAGATAAATAATACATTAATAAATACCCTGTCCTGGTTATCGGAATAAAGAAACTATAGGCCTACACAGACAATAACAAAATGACCGGACATGCTGCAACTGTGAACGAAATGTCAGCAGAGCAATTATCACAAGCACAAACAAACAATTACAACATAATTAATCCACAGAATTTATAATAGAACGGACAGAATTATTTAATAAGCCTGCGGAAGACAAAGCACTCGAATATCGAATGCAATTATAACAACGTTTCTAATTAAGAAAGTGTACCTACCATTAAGAAAGCCGCACCGATGAGAAGTGCCTTACACTTTGTGTCACATTCCGGAGGAACTGTAACAAGATGACACAGTTGCTGATAAACTTCATACTGATACTGAGATCGATATTAATATGGATAAATTATCGATATTGATTAAGTAAAAACGACTTGGCAGTAGAGAATACGTGATCACTGAGAACACTGACGCTTAAGCTTCTAAAAGGCTTATACTCACACTGGATGAGGAATGTCTCGTGATCCATATTGACATCTTGCTTTCTACCTCCCCACTGCTTGCGAATTAGCCCCGATTCGCCGTCAGATATCTTCTCGACCTAAAACCAAAAACAATCTTGAAGTTGATTCCAGTTTGACTTTGGAAGAAGGCCTATGCCACAGAATCACAGATAGTTGCTAGATCAATGACACGGTGTCGTGTATAGAATTCAGATGAGATGCTTGCTTATTAACCCCTTGACCCAGGATTTCATGGGGGCGCCATGCCGGCTTGTGCAGCCAAGCAAAACGGAAACAAGAGGCTTGTGCAGCCAAGCATAACGTACACAATACCCCAATAATGGATCGAAAATGCAGAAATTGGCGTGTATAGACGTCAACCGGCCAGGTGGCAATTTTCAATCTGCACGTATTTGTGTCAACCGTACGCAAGGGGTTAAGTCTGCAATAGTAAATATTATCATTAAAGTGCTTAGATAAAAAGCTATTACCTGCACGAGTACGTCCGTGCAACATCTGCACGGACAGCAAGATGTCCACAGTGACATCAAAGGAGTCTTGTCAGCATCTTCAATCTTGAAAGTTGCTCCGAAAATGCTCCAGCTATACAAAGTAAACAAGTCCCGTTTTTGGAAGTGTTTCATAAGTTTCAGATTATAATTAAAGACATACAATAAATGCGGAAACAGCCTGTTTCGGGTGTGGTCCGTTAATTTAAAATACAAATATATAAAGCGGAAATCTGTGTTAACCATATTCCCCATCTTAAATACTCCATAACTTGAGAAATACTTCACCAACAGACCCCGATGAGGGCTCATTTTAAAGCTCTTTAGCTCCTTTAAATGGTGGATAAACCAAATTTGGACTTTTGACAGAAGGTGCCTGGTTTTGGCACGGGGTTTACTGAAATAGGTTATTCGGGAATGTCAATCGCATTTCTTGCATGTAAGTGACAAATCCACGAACTATTATATCAGGCGAATCGAAATAGTAATGGAACTTCGGCCTTGAGGCAGAAAATGTCAAAGTTTGACAAATCCTTGGTGTTCAAACGAAGCATTCCTCTCACGTCTGCCGGATGTATCCTATAACCTCTCCGCTCGGTGTCTGGACCATGACTCGCATCATGTAACACGGGCAGCAACACGCGTCACACCGTAGAGGGCGTACGAAATGTATGACGTCATCGCCTTGTTGATTTCTGAGGGCCAGTCGGAGGGAACGGGCGGGGCCGCAACAGAAACGCCCACAGCAAGATGCATCTGGAGGAAAAAGCAAGGAATTCGTAAGCAAGATATATGCGGAAACAGTTTATGTTGTGAGACGTGGTGGAACATAGCCCAGCCCAGCCTAGCCCAGCCCAACCCAACCCAACCCAACCCAAAATCAAAATAAATGATGATGCCTGATGTGACCTGGAGGCATGTGGAAAGTCTCGACCGCAACAATCTTAGAACCTCACCATAAAATGTCTTTAAGGTGATGCAAATCATAAGTTTTATGAAGAACTAATACTGATCAGTGTGCCACTAGCATCAAAGAACCCATTTTGCAGTCATGATTCTGCCTAATGTTGTCATGGTGATTGATCATGTGGCATGTACTCACCTTCTACTGCCAGAAAAAGCTTCTCTTTGTCCTTGTTTGTCAAGAAATACGTATTTGTGACGTCACATCCAGCTCCTGTTAGAAGAAATCAAACGTGTATAATAGGCCTACACCATGAACATCTAACAAAAGAAAACCCACGCAGTCCTTTGTTACAAACAAAGGACTGCGTGGGTTTTCTTTTGTTAGATGTTCATGGTGTAGGCCTTATGCGCAGCGGCCATGTGAGTATATTTTTGTTATTCAAATTATATAACAATGTATAAGCATTTTCAATGTATAAGCACAAAAGGTTTACCCATGCCAATTGGGATCATTTCCCCTAAGTGGAAAAAGTGGGGACCAATCCCCCAGGCCCCCCCCCCCCCCCCTCTTCCGCTGCCATTGCCGCTTCGCCTCGAAAATGGCCGCTATGCATAAGGTCTATACAAATTTCAACAAGTTTGAAACAATTTCTTGTTTCAAATGAACTATACGTAAAAACGTCTAGGGCGGGGCTCATTGGAGTGATGTTTGGTTTTATACTTGCTTTAATAATTGGACTTTGTTTTACGCGACATGTAGAAAAATAAAAATTCCATTTTGCCAGTATTATATATTTTCTTTCGTGTAAAGACCATTCTACTGTGTTTGCGCATAGTCCGTGGTTGGAATTATCGGTTGAATGCAAATAATGGGCATAGAAACATCCGTGTTCGTTCAAGAAATGTAAACACGGTTACTAAACGACCAACATTTGCACGCTGTGGAATGTGAAGTTCATCGTATACGTATTCCAACTTCATCTGAAACAGTACATAAATAAGGACGAGAATGAGCAATAATTCGAAATATTTACTTTGATTAGACAAACAAAATAATTGTTTTACCTTTGAGGCCCTAATAGTTTAGAATTAAATGAGTTACGAGATATTAAAGCGCCTCTTTTGTCCTCAACGGTCAAGAGAAACACTGAAAAGTTATATACATTGTAGTAAATTGTGTATATACTGGGATTAGACTGTTAATTGTCTGGTGAGAGAAAAACGCTTTACACGTTATGCTCGAATTAAACTACTCTTGTGACGTCACTCTATTCAGAAAAGTGTCGATTCTTTTTCAAGAATGTACAGTTAAAGTTAATTGACTTAATTCATCTCATACCTCAAAGCATTAGTTACAATGGCACGTTTTGTTCCCTTTAAATCTTGACAATAGGTGAAAGAGACGTAGTTTAACGATTTAAAAGGTGGACATTCTTTGATTGGAATGGGCTCGGACGCTTTGCGTCCTCGCCCATTCCAATCAAAGAATGTCCACTTTATCGTCGTTTTCCTTAACATAATCACAGCTTGTTTTATTCACTTCAATGTGTGTTCTGTATTGCCATTGGGTTTCTTAGCTTCGAATATCGAGAATCCCGATAATGTAGTGAATCGGCAGTGACTACTATGCAACTCTCTGCCGTCACACAACTGCAGGTAGACTCGATCCCCTTCCTTTAGGTCCAATATTACGCTATTGGACGCTCCGTCCTCGGTGTCTGATGTCCCGTATTAAATCAATCACCGCGATATCTTGTGATCACCTGTCGAGGAGAAACACTAGGGCTATAGTCACAACTCGAAAGCATAAACAATTTTTCTGAGAGGTTGTATGAAATAAAAACAGGAAAAAAGGCTGTGAATAGATAGTATTGAAACAATGATGAATACATAAAATCGGCGGCAAAACAACGTTTGCCGCTCTCCTGCATACACATCCATCGGCGTACGTTTTTTACACGGGTCCAGACACACAGTGCGTGGCAAGCAATTTTTTGGCGGAGACGTCACAGTTTTTTGTGCGGGTGGGAGTACGCTGAATTTTTTGACTTTCGACTCGATAAAGAACTAAGAAGACATAAAAATACATCAGTTTGTTGCTTTAAAAATATTAGAGAGTTTGAAAACACGTTTTTGAAAATGTAATTGGCTGAACGAAATGGGGGGGGGGGGGGTGTTCGCAAACAGGTCAAATAAAGACGCATCCACATTTATATATTCAGGAAAGTATGATTTTATTGGATTATTGAGGGCAAAAAGTTAGAAAACAAAATAAGTTGTCCTTCCCGGCGGGGAATCGAACCCCGGTCATCTGACTGACAATCAGACATACTCGCCACTTTACTACTATCTGTTTATTTTTTTATAGGCCTACGTGTAGCTGACCTAACGTTTCGAACTTAAGCAAGTTCTTTCTCACTGTGCCTTTGAGAAAGAACTTGCTAAAGTTTGAAACGTTAGGCCGGCTAATTTGGTTAATTTGTATATTTCAGGTCCATTCAGTCAGTTAGCAATTTGCAGCAGTTTAATTCATTTTTCATTGTGTATTTATTTGTGAAGAAAGAAGGAAAGGGTGAAAGGAAATAGTTTCAGATTGTTCGCCAACTTGGCGAACTTTTATCGAGAAGAAAATTGCCCGAAAAAAGAAGGAAAAAAAAAGAGCCTCCTCCCCGGCGGGGAATCGAACCCCGGTCTCCTGAGTGACAGTCAGAGATACTTACCACTATACTACCGAGGATTGCTGAATGCGTTTGCTATAACTAAAAATATATTGGTTAAGGGCCGGTCACACGCACACTGGCCGCGATAACAAAGACGATAACAAAAATTGTGAGAATAAGGATTGGTGGAATTGTCGCGCGTGTAATACGCGCGCGTTCCATCCACCAATAGGGAGCGTTTATTCGCATCGTTTTCGTTTTCGTTAGTATCGTTATTGCGCTGTACGAATTTAGTGCCTACTGTAATGACTGGCAATTCAGTTTTCATTTTGTTTACGCAATTTCCTCAAAATAACAGGTGGGAAAAAAAAAGAAGAGCCCACAACCGCATGCTCGGGGTGGGGGATGGGGGAGGATTGGAGGTTGGAGATGCGGTGGTCATTTACAAGATCCATATAAATTTTAGGCCCATACAGGATATAAATACTGATCACGCCTAATATTCAAATACTTAGCCTACATATTTCTCATTTGGACCTACCCACCATCAAACCGAACGTAATCATGCTCACCAAATAATTAATGGTAGAGTCCTTTTAAATGGATTGTGTAAAACCATGGAGAAATGCTCCATGGTAAAACCGAGAACAAACCTCTAGCCATAATTCGGGAATTTTCCACTTAACCCAAAACTACAAAACCCCAATAAAAGAACCACACGGCACCACAAATATTAAATAAAAGAAATCTGCAATGTCTGTAATTTATTAATTAAACAAATTATGACACCCCTACCCTCCCCTTCCTTTTTGCACCGTGTAACCCCTGGATATGCACCTGTGCATTCTTTCCACGCCTCACAAACAAAATAATTTGAATACGCGCGCGCCGTGGTTTACGTTTTTACGTTTTTACGTTGGGTGGGTGCGTCATCACCAAACTGTGCATCGACGACAAACGTGGGCTCTAATTTGGACTCCGAAGTTTGGTGCTTTCTTGGCATGAAATCTTCGTGGCTGCTTGCCTTACGTGTAACAAGAACATTCATATAGCATGCAGGTAAATTTGAAATGGTTTTAGCTAGATTATAATGTAGAAATTCGGGCCTAGACGAGAAAGTTTGCGTGTTCGTTTCCGGTATACTGGATCAGCGTGTAAAGGAGTCAGGAACCGAAAAAAATGGGAGGGGGGGGGGGGGGGGCGGGCGGGAGGGATAAAGTACTACAGACTTGATTAAATTATGTGAGCAACTTCAAGAATTTACAGGCACTTTTTACTTGGGTAAGTTGCAGTTAGCATTGCAACTTGGACTTTAATTTCAAATGCCCATATTTTTTTCATATTTCCACAGAATGACAAGCGAGAAGCAAGGTGCTGTGCAGTTGGCGGACATTCGGAGAGGCCGGGGGACAAGATTTGCATGTTCACTAAGGTAAACTAACCCTTTGTATTGCAGCTATGAACATGCACAAGACCCCGGATCGAAGGAGTCATCACCAGCCAAGCAAGGTTCATCACGAGTAAAGTTCATCTCGAGCAAGCATGCCCAAGGTAAACTAACACCTTTTTGTTTCAGCCAGGTGCTCAAATTGAGCCATGAACATGCACAAGACCCCTGGATCGCAGAAGTTCCTCTGGGCCAGCCAAGCAAGGTTCATCTAAAGCAAGGTTCAGCTGAAGCAAGCTTGTGCACTGAGGTAAACTAACCCTTTTGTTTCAGTCATGAGCGCTCAAATTGAACCGTGCACACAAGACTAAGGAGTTCATCACAAGCTTCACAAGAGTCGTTTGGATTCAAATCAGAGTGAGTCACCCCAAGTGGGCTTTTTCATAATATCTATCTCTTTCCCTCATTTTGTGACCCACTCTGCCATAAATCAATCATTTAATGCCTCGATTCAAAAATTAAACCAGAAATCATCGGGAGAAAATTATTTATGCTATCCTAGCCAAGAATCTGCAGTAAAGATGCATGGGGGGAAAAACCAGGATTTTTCTGTGGGAAAACACGATACTTTTTAACTAGGGATTTGCTACCTTGTCCACGAAGTACCCTGGTAGGATGTGAACTAGGGTCATTAAAAGTGGAATGTCAATTTGACTTTTTTTAAATAAACTTTTTAAACAAAATGTAAAAACAATCGGAAATCTATGTCTGTGATCGTGGGGTGATGGTGGTTGGGTTGACTATCCAGATATTTTACCAAAATAAGCCCAAAAACTTGGACCCCCACCAAAAAAGTTCATGCTCGGAGCATGTTATTTATACTAAATAATCACTTGGTTGTAGAGCAAATTTAACGAAAATCAGTATCCTTGGTCTTTCAGCTCCTTTGAACTACATGTAAGCTTGAATCAAATCTTGCCAATTCAACAACCAATTAGTTTGTGCCCCCCCCCCCCCCCAAAAGAAAAATCTTCTCCTTGGTGGAGAGAAGCAATTGTGATAGAGGGCCTCCCGGTAGATAGAACAGACAACCGTGAAGTTCATGGCAAAACAATTTCAAAATAACTCGTATGCAGTTTTGCAGTCCACAATTTTTGTTTTGCCCTTTAAAACCCTAGGTGTTTCTGTGTGTTGTGATGTGGGGGTGGTGGGAGTGGTGGTGGTGGTGGTGGTGGTGGTCTTTTGCAGGTCATCGGCTCAAATTGAGCAGCATCAATTAGGCCTAGGAGAGGATTATGGGATCTGCTATATCCCTATATTCCTCATCCAAGATGGGCTATGGGATCGTCTATATCCCTATGCCCCCAACGCAAGACCAGGCTATGGGATCTGCTTTATCCCTACGTCTATCCAGAAGCGGACATCTATACTCTAATTAGGGCTTAATTTCCACAGGACATTTTTTCATAAAAGTTGATCAATCAATTAGTGAAAGGGAAATTTCACTAATATAAATAGGTTTTTTCTTATCTAGTTTAGGCTGTGACATTCCACTTTAGAATAGACTATGGGATCCTCTATATCCCTACGTCAACTAGGGCTTAGTGGAGGTGCGGCGTAACAGAAATTGGAGGTGCGTGAAGGGGTTCACCCCAAGCAACGACCGTACCTGACGAGGGTTTTGGCGTGGGTGCCTTAAAAAGGTGCAGGAAGTAGCGTCCCTCTCCGGGTAGGGGCGTGGACCCTGTTATCATAGGTGGTACTGCGAACGCTGCTACGTCCCGATTCGCCTGTGTGTGGCGGGCACAGGCAGGGCGGCACGCATAGAAAGTGTAGGGTGCCCTGCCGCGGCAGGGTGGACCGGACAACGGCAGGCAGGGGCTCTGGGCCTCGGCTCAGGGTCCCTCGTCCTGTCAAGCAATGGACCCGATAATCTGGACAGCGTGTGGGGCTGGTATCCTGGGACCTTCACGTGGTGGCCCTGTTTAAACTAACCTTACCAGGATCAACATTTTCTTTTTGAGCTGCATCATTGACCAATCTGTTAGACAAGTCCATGATGAACCATGCACCTTGGAGTGTACTGTGTAGTGTTTGAACGTCGACTCTGTCTCTAGACTTTGCATCACCTATACCTATTGCATGGGATGTTTTCATACATATGGATGCTGCTGAATGTGGAAATCCAGGAAGGTGCCCACTCCCTTATCAACGGTTTGCAGGATGCGGACTGAAACTGACCATGCCCCGTGTCTTGGAGATATTGCAATCCGATGAATCGCCATGAACTGATTATTCAAACTGTGGATATTACTTGATGAGATTTTGTTAGTTTCTAAGACTTCTTTCACGTGGTCAACTCCCGAGCCTGTGGACACTTAAATCTGGGTGGTTGCCATTTGAATGTTTCAATCGTGTAAGGCTAACTCATTAAACTGCTTCATCTCGTGGGGGGGGGGGGGGGGGGGGGGGTGGTAAGATTGGCACATTTACCTGCATAAACTAGTCATTTGTTAACATAATTGACAAATAAAACGTCCCAAATTGTTTTATTCCCCTTCCCCTCAAAAAAAAAAAAAAATCTTTCATTGGTATCTAACTTATTTTGAAAAGTATGCTTTAAAGGTATACAATGTGTAGCATTCATACTTTGTGTTTAACGTATAAATAAAATAAACCTGTAAAGTTTGAGCCCAATCCGTCAACGGTCCCAAGACATTGGTGCAATTTCCATTATGTTGTAACAGTAACTTTGTGCATGTTCATATTTAAATTGTTGAAATAAGCTATGGTGTTTTTATTAGGTCTTAAGATACATTTTTCCTGAAGATAGTAGCATTAGACGATTTTTTTTCTGGATTGGTACTGGTACCATCTTAACAGTAATCTTGGTTTGAAACTAATTAATTTGGTTTTATCAATGGTAGTATACAACATTTGCAAACATTGAAGAAAAAACGACCCAAACTAATGAATTATTACTAAATACCGTACGAGACTAGTAAATAGGAGTCTCGAGCATCTTGTGAAATAATGGCACACGGGGTGCTGTCGTTTTCAGAAAAAGGGGAAATTTATTTGCCCCAGTGATTGTTAGCAGACAATCTTTGGAAATAGTCTAGATCTCTGACCTGATAATTCCCAGACTGTGCATCTGTGCAAACGACTATAAACGGGCCAGTGTTACAATATTTGCTAGCACGCTGTAAAATACTTAGCCCCCAAATTTTACAACAAAAGCAAATGGTGTATACTACATTTTAAAGGTCAAGTGCAGAGCTGCCAACTCGACCTGATTTTTGCAGACTTTTTATAAGAAGTATTCAGACAATAGAAGTTGCAAAATACAGGTAAATTAAAAAGTATGAAATAGACAATCCGGGAGATTTTTAAAGTTTGTCCGGTTTGGCAGCTCTGCACATGTAATTTAATTAAATGATTTAATTTGCCCACAAGCTATACCATACACTGCAAAAACGATGTTTCGCAAGTGAAACGCTTTCCTGAACACTTTGTTGCTATCGGTTTATAAACACGTTTACATACTAAACGGTTTAGCGTGTTGACCGCTACTGAACATTGATGTTTAGGAATTGGAAATGTAATGTTTAGTTTCTAAACTTGATTACGGACTGATAGCAAGATTGTGTTTATAGTTGCCAAACCGCTTTTAGAGTGTACTGTACCTATACTCGCTGTACTACTGGTGCAGGCATACAAATTTGATTTCTTGTAGCAATTTGTAGTGCATTGTTTACTCACTGGTACTTGGCACTGAAAGCAGGAACACATTTAGAAAATGTTTCTCCCGGAAAAGAAAAATCCCCAAGTTTAAGAAATTGGCTGATACCAGAAAGGCATTGGTAAAAAAATAAGTTTAGCGTCCCCGCCCGCTTCATTTTATGGGGCCGCCTGTATTTATTTTATTTTGCCAATGTAAAAATGTCGACCCATCCATCGGAAAATGAAATACAAGCTTATTAAAACTATTAAAACTAAACGTGTTCAACTTTGTCCCACATGTCTTATTTCTGTGTCTTGGAACAGTTGGTGGCCATCTTGAAAATAGAAAGCCAACCTGGACGCTAACCCCTTGCCATTTTTAATTTATTTTTGGTAGAATTCTTAAATTTGTTTTCGAAATCTTCCCAAAAATTAATTTTGCGCTAAAATTTGATCAAAATGTAAGGTTAACCCCTTGCCATTTTCTATTTTTTAGCAGAAAATGTTTGAATTATAATTTTTTTTTAAATCTTCCCCTAACTTAATTGTGGGCAAAAATTTGATGAAAATATAAGGTTAACCCCTTGGCATTTTTAATTGTTGGCAGAAATTTTATGAAATTTCATGCCAAAATTTGATTAAAATAGCCCCTTGCCATTTTCTATTTTTGGCAGAATTTTTTGAAATATCATCCTTTTTAAAATCTTCCCATAATTTAATTATGTGCACAAATTTGATCAAAATATAAGGTAAATTTTTCTTCTTTTTTGGCAGAAAATGTTAAAAATATTATTTTTTTAAAATCTTCCAATAACTTAATTATGTGCACAAATTTGATCAAAATATAAGGCATTTTTTTTTTTTTGGCAGAAAATGTTTAAAATATAATTTTTTTTAAATCTTCCCATAATTTAATTATGTGCACAAATTTGATCAAAATATTATAAGGTTAACCCCTTGCCATTTATTTTTGGCAGAAAATGTTTGAAATATCATTTTTTAAAAATCTTCCCATAACTTAATTATGTGCACAAATTTGATCAAAATATAAGGTTAACCCCTTGCCATTTTTTTTTTGGCAGAAAATGTTAAAAATTTCATTTTTAAAAAATCTTCCCATAACTTAATTATGTGCACAAATTTGATCAAAATATAAGGTTAACCCCTTGGCATTTTCTTTTTTTTTTGGCAGAAAATGTTTAAAATATAATTTTTTTAAAAATCTTCCCATAATTTAGTTATGTGCACAAATTTGATCAAAATATTATAAGGTTAACCCCTTGCCATTTATTTTTGGCAGAAAATGTTTGAAATATAATTTTTTTTAAAATCTTCCCATAATTTAATTATGTGCACAAATTTGATCAAAATATTATAAGGTTAACCCCTTGCCATTTTTTTTTTGGCAGAAAATGTTAAAAATTTCATTTTTAAAAAATCTTCCCATAACTTAATTATGTGCACAAATATGATCAAAATATAAGGTTAACCCCTTCCCATTTATATTTTTGGGCAGAAAATGTTTAAAATATTTTTTTTTTTAAATCTTCCCATAACTTAATTATGTGCACAAATTTGATCAAAATATAAGGTTAACCCCTTGCCAGTTTCTATTTTTGGCAGAAAATGTTTGAAATATCATCTTTTTTAAATCTTCCCATAACTTAATTATGTGCACAAATTTGATCAAAATATAAGGTTAACCCCTTGCCATTTTATTTTTTGGCAGAATTGTTTTGAAATTTCATGCCAAATTTGATCAAAATGTAAGGTTAGCCCCTTGCCATTTCTTATTTTTGGCAGAATCTTTTTAAAATATTTATTTTTTAAAAATCGTCCCATAACTTAATTATGTGCACAAATTTGATCAAAATATAAGGTTAACCCCTTCCCATTTTTATTTTTTGGCAGAAAATGTTTAAAATATTATTTTTTTAAAATCTTCCCATAACTTAATTATGTGCACAAATTTGATCAAAATATAAGGTTAACCCCTTGCCAGTTTCTATTTTTGGTGGAAAATGTTTGAAATATCATCTTTTTTTAAATCTTCCCATAACTTAATTATGTGCACAAATTTGATCAAAATATTATAAGGTTAACCCCTTGCCATTTATTTTTGGCAGAAAATGTTTGAAATATAATTTTTTTAAAAATCTTCCCATAATTTAATTATGTGCACAAATTTGATCAAAATATTATAAGGTTAACCCCTTGCCATTTATTTTTGGCAGAAAATGTTTGAAATATCATTTTTTTAAAATCTTCCCATAACTTAATTATGTGCACAAATTTGATCAAAATATAAGGTTAACCCCTTGCCATTTTTTTTTGGCAGAAAATGTTAAAAATTTCATTTTTAAAAAATCTTCCCATAACTTAATTATGTGCACAAATTTGATCAAAATATAAGGTTAACCCCTTGGCATTTTCTTTTTTTTTTGGCAGAAAATGTTTAAAATATAATTTTTTTAAAAATCTTCCCATAATTTAGTTATGTGCACAAATTTGATCAAAATATTATAAGGTTAACCCCTTGCCATTTATTTTTGGCAGAAAATGTTTGAAATATAATTTTTTTTTAAATCTTCCCATAATTTAATTATGTGCACAAATTTGATCAAAATATTATAAGGTTAACCCCTTGCCATTTATTTTTGGCAGAAAATGTTTGAAATTTCATTTTAAAAAAATCTTCCCATAACTTAATTATGTGCACAAATTTGATCAAAATATAAGGTTAACCCCTTGCCATTTTTTTTTTGGCAGAAAATGTTAAAAATTTCATTTTTAAAAAATCTTCCCATAACTTAATTATGTGCACAAATATGATCAAAATATAAGGTTAACCCCTTCCCATTTATATTTTTGGGCAGAAAATGTTTAAAATATTTTTTTTTAAAAATCTTCCCATAACTTAATTATGTGCACAA
Organism: Hippasteria phrygiana; assembly: GCA_037893225.1. Lineage (NCBI taxonomy): Eukaryota > Metazoa > Echinodermata > Asteroidea > Valvatida > Goniasteridae > Hippasteria > Hippasteria phrygiana. Next base: position 250,520 of record JAZGUH010000242.1, read on the forward strand.
ATTTGATCAAAATATAAGGTTAACCCCTTGCCAGTTTCTATTTTTGGCAGAAAATGTTTGAAATATCATCTTTTTTAAATCTTCCCATAACTTAATTATGTGCACAAATTTTATCAAAATATAAGGTTAACCCCTTGCCATTTCTTATTTTTTGGCAGAAAATGTTTAAAATATATATTTTTTTAAAAATCTTCCCATAATTTAATTATGTGCACAAATTTGATCAAAATATTATAAGGTTATTGCCATTTATTCTCAGACTACACACAAAGCACGCCATGACACGTTCGTTTGACATTTTGGCATAGTTTTTCGATCCGCAAGTTTATTTCAATAGTAACTCAACAGTCCGGAATCCTCCAATTTCAATACAAATTATTCCTCATAAGATTAACCAATTTTAACCATAACAATGTTGGCACGCTTGCCGCAATAAACGGGGGACGTCTTCCCCCAAATAACTGGGCACGCTTGCCCAAAAACTTGCCACGCTTGGCACCACTGGGCCCAACATTCCTTGGCACGCTTGCCACCCATTCACCTAGGATTTTCACCGATTGAAATACTGTTGGATACTAGCCCCACCCGAACAGTTGGGCGCTAGCTACGGTGTTTTATATTTGTCACGTGACTTTAATCTATATGCCTAAATTACTTAACAAATTAGAAAATACACGCCGTTTTTTCCACCGCTCGTAAATACGGTTGGAATAAGCCCCGCTTGAACGAGCGGGTGCTTGGCGTACTGTTTCTAAAGATTAAACTTGAACTTGTTAATTTTGGTTTTCTTTTAACGCACGAATTCTAAGTCTTACTTAATAACTATTTACACTTGCAGCTTGTTAATTTCGGTTGACTTAAATCACTGACCGTCGCTCCCAGCAAATTCCTGCCATGTTTTATCTATCGTCTTTTACAGTATGGAGGCGAAGGGGAGGCGGTGGGTTTATTTTAGATGCTAGCGGATTCGAAAGCTAAGCCGAAGTGGCTTTTCCCGCCCCGTTTAGCGCGTGAACTTGACCTATTACAATGTATCAATTTCTTCATTCCCTGGCACCGTAACACATCAGAACAGCTGATCATCGCCTTTGGCTTTATGCCAGCAAGGGGGGATGGGGCGGCTGGCTGCCGCCAAAACAACGATCGTGTTTACAATTTCTGCACACCATGGCAACCTGCAACTGACTAAGAGAGTTTGAAACCAAACCTTGTGTCTGTGGTGAATAATGTATTTTATCTTGCAGTGATAAAATTTCTTATTTTTGGCATAATCTTTTTGAAATATAATTTTTTAAAATAATCTTCCCATAACTTAATTATGTGCACAAATTTGATCAAAATATAAGGTTAACCCCTTGCCATTTCTTTTTTTTGGAAGAAAATGTTTAAACTATTATTTAAAAAAAATCTTCCCATAACTTAATTATGTGCACAAATTTGATCAAAATATAAGGTTAACATAACCCCTTGCCATTTTTGGCAGAAAATGTTTGAAATATCATTTTTTTTAAATCTTCCCATAACTTAATTATGGGCACAAATTTGATCAAAATATAAGGTTAACCCCTTGCCATTTTATTTTTTGGCAGAATTGTTTTGAAATTTCATGCCAAATTTGATCAAAATGTAAGGTTAGCCCCTTGCCATTTCTTATTTTTGGCAGAATCTTTTTAAAATATTTATTTTTTAAAAATCGTCCCATAACTTAATTATGTGCACAAATTTGATCAAAATATAAGGTTAACCCCTTCCCATTTTTATTTTTTGGCAGAAAATGTTTAAAATATTATTTTTTTAAAATCTTCCCATAACTTAATTATGTGCACAAATTTGATCAAAATATAAGGTTAACCCCTTGCCAGTTTCTATTTTTGGTGGAAAATGTTTGAAATATCATCTTTTTTTAAATCTTCCCATAACTTAATTATGTGCACAAATTTGATCAAAATATTATAAGGTTAACCCCTTGCCATTTATTTTTGGCAGAAAATGTTTGAAATATAATTTTTTTTTAAATCTTCCCATAATTTAATTATGTGCACAAATTTGATCAAAATATTATAAGGTTAACCCCTTGCCATTTATTTTTGGCAGAAAATGTTTGAAATTTCATTTTAAAAAAATCTTCCCATAACTTAATTATGTGCACAAATTTGATCAAAATATAAGGTTAACCCCTTGCCAGTTTCTATTTTTGGCAGAAAATGTTTGAAATATATATTTTTTTAAAAATCTTCCCATAATTTAATTATATGCACAAATTTGATCAAAATATTATAAGGTTATTGCCATTTATTTTTGGCATAATCTTTTTGAAATATAATTTTTTTAAATAATCTTCCCATAACTTAATTATGTGCACAAATTTGATCAAAATATAAGGTTAACATAACCCCTTGCCATTTTTGGCAGAAAATGTTTGAAATATCATTTTTTTTAAATCTTCCCATAACTTAATTATGGGCACAAATTTGATCAAAATATAAGGTTAACCCCTTGCCATTTTATTTTTTGGCAGAATTGTTTTGAAATTTCATGCCAAATTTGATCAAAATGTAAGGTTAGCCCCTTGCCATTTCTTATTTTTGGCAGAATCTTTTTAAAATATTTATTTTTTAAAAATCGTCCCATAACTTAATTATGTGCACAAATTTGATCAAAATATAAGGTTAACCCCTTCCCATTTTTATTTTTTGGCAGAAAATGTTTAAAATATTATTTTTTAAAAATCTTCCCATAACTTAATTATGTGCACAAATTTGATCAAAATATAAGGTTAACCCCTTGCCAGTTTCTATTTTTGGTGGAAAATGTTTGAAATATCATCTTTTTTTAAATCTTCCCATAACTTAATTATGTGCACAAATTTGATCAAAATATTATAAGGTTAACCCCTTGCCATTTATTTTTGGCAGAAAATGTTTGAAATATAATTTTTTTTTAAATCTTCCCATAATTTAATTATGTGCACAAATTTGATCAAAATATTATAAGGTTAACCCCTTGCCATTTATTTTTGGCAGAAAATGTTTGAAATTTCATTTTAAAAAAATCTTCCCATAACTTAATTATGTGCACAAATTTGATCAAAATATAAGGTTAACCCCTTGCCATTTTTTTTTTGGCAGAAAATGTTAAAAATTTCATTTTTAAAAAATCTTCCCATAACTTAATTATGTGCACAAATTTGATCAAAATATAAGGTTAACCCCTTGCCAGTTTCTATTTTTGGCAGAAAATGTTTGAAATTTCCCTTATTTTTTTTAAATCTTCCCATAACTTAATTATGTGCACAAATTTGATCAAAATATAACCCCTTGCCATTTCTTATTTTTGGCAGAAAATGTTTAAAATATTTATTTTTTTAAAATCTTCCCATAACTTAATTATGTGCACAAATATGATCAAAATATAAGGTTAACCCCTTCCCATTTATATTTTTGGGCAGAAAATGTTTAAAATATTTTTTTTTTAAAATCTTCCCATAACTTAATTATGTGCACAAATTTGATCAAAATATAAGGTTAACCCCTTGCCAGTTTCTATTTTTAGCAGAAAATGTTTGAAATATCATCTTTTTTAAATCTTCCCATAACTTAATTATGTGCACAAATTTTATCAAAATATAAGGTTAACCCCTTGCCATTTCTTATTTTTTGGCAGAAAATGTTTAAAATATATATTTTTTTAAAAATCTTCCCATAATTTAATTATGTGCACAAATTTGATCAAAATATTATAAGGTTATTGCCATTTATTTTTGGCATAATCTTTTTGAAATATAATTTTTTTAAATAATCTTCCCATAACTTAATTATGTGCACAAATTTGATCAAAATATAAGGTTTAACCCCTTGCCATTTCTTTTTTTTGGAAGAAAATGTTTAAACTATTATTTTTAAAAAATCTTCCCATAACTTAATTATGTGCACAAATTTGATCAAAATATAAGGTTAACATAACCCCTTGCCATTTTTGGCAGAAAATGTTTGAAATATCATTTTTTTTAAATCTTCCCATAACTTAATTATGGGCACAAATTTGATCAAAATATAAGGTTAACCCCTTGCCATTTTATTTTTTGGCAGAATTGTTTTGAAATTTCATGCCAAATTTGATCAAAATGTAAGGTTAGCCCCTTGCCATTTCTTATTTTTGGCAGAATCTTTTTAAAATATTTATTTTTTAAAAATCGTCCCATAACTTAATTATGTGCACAAATTTGATCAAAATATAAGGTTAACCCCTTCCCATTTTTATTTTTTGGCAGAAAATGTTTAAAATATTATTTTTTAAAAATCTTCCCATAACTTAATTATGTGCACAAATTTGATGAAAATATAAGGTTAACCCCTTGCCAGTTTCTATTTTTGGTGGAAAATGTTTGAAATATCATCTTTTTTTAAATCTTCCCATAACTTAATTATGTGCACAAATTTTATCAAAATATAAGGTTAACCCCTTGCCATTCCTTTTTTTTGGCAGAAAATGTTTAAAATATATATTTTTTTAAAAATCTTCCCATAATTTAATTATGGGCACAAATTTGATCAAAATATAAGGTTAACCCCTTGCCAGTTTCTTTAGTAAGTTATGGGAAGATTTTAAAAAAAATGATATTTCAAAAATTTTCTGCCAAAAATAGAATATGGCAAGGGGTTAACTTTACATTTTGATCAAATTTTGCCGCAAAATTAAGTTTTGGGAAGATATTGAAAAAATTATATTTCAAAAAGATTCTGCCAAAATAAATGGCAAGGGCTAACCTTAATTTTGCTCCAAAATTTGATCAAAATGTAAGGTTAGCCCCTTGGCATTTATTTTTGGCAGAATCTTTTTGAAAGATCATTTTTTTTAAAATCTTCCCATAACTTAATTATGTGCACAAATCTGATCAAAATATAAGGTTAACCCCCTTGCCATTTCTTATTTTTGGCAGAAAATGTTTAAAATATCATTTTTTTAAAATCTTCCCAAAACTTAATTATGGGCAAAAATTTGATCAAAATATAAGGTTAACCCCTTGCCATTTATTTTTGGCAGAATCTTTTTGAAATATCATTTTTTTTAAAAATCTTCACATAACTTAATTATGTGCACAAATTTGATCAAAATATAAGGGTAACCCCTTGCCATTTTGTATTTTTTGGCAGAAAATGTTTAAAAATATTTATTTTTTAAAAATCTTCCCATAATTTAATTATGGGCACAAATTTGATCAAAATATAAGGTTAACCCCTTGCCAGTTTCTTTAGTAAGTTATGGGAAGATTTAAAAAAAAATGATATTTCAAAAATTTTCTGCCAAAAATAGAATATGGCAAGGGGTTAACTTTACATTTTGATCAAATTTTGCCGCAAAATTAAGTTTTGGGAAGATATTGAAAAAATTATATTTCAAAAACATTCTGCCAAAATAAATGGCAAGGGCTAACCTTAATTTTGCTCCAAAATTTGATCAAAATGTAAGGTTAACCCTTTGCCATTTTTTATTTTTGGCAGAAAATGTTTAAAATATTATTTTAAAATAATCTTCCCATAACTTAATTATGTGCAAAAATTTGATCAAAATATAAGTGGTTAACCTACCCTAATTTTACGGCCGCGATCCTAAACATTTTATCGCCAGGTAAAAACAAATTACAATAAAAAAAAATAATCCTGTTGTCTTTTCTGTCTTCACAAAACGTCTCTCAATAACCTATTTACGTCAAAAACGCTTGTAATTTGTTTGCCTACTTACATTCGCTATTTTTTTGAAGAAACTTCCGTTGTTTCTACAAGTTCGCTTCGCGATTACAATTTCCCTTCGGTGTGCGATTTCCACCGTGATGAAAACACGTGCGTAATGCTCAATGCAGCCTTGTACTGGTCCCCAATTTATAAAACTTCTATTGTCTAGCAATACGGTAACCGTTGCTTTTAATGCGATTTTAGTGATAAGAATAAAACAAGCCTCACCAACTGTCTCCACCGTCTGTTGTACCGTCACCTGCTCCGTGTGTTTGAGTATCTCCAACCCAGCGTAAATTCCGCGCTCTCCTGTACCGTCCGAACTCCCTTGTTCCCGGTCAACGATCGGTGCGCTGAACCAGTGCATCTCCGTCGATTCCGGTGATTTTGGGCTCGGTTGGTGAGTAATGGGCTCACGCATTTTGTACAAAGTTGTGTCAAGAGTAATCAGTATTTTATCGTGGAAGAAGTTGATTCGCGTTACATTCCCCAAGTTTCAATGACTCAAAATAGATAATGATTTTGAGGCGCCTCGTTCTTACCAGGAAGGAGATCGAAGCTCACTCTTTAGCGTAGTTATGTGAACTGCGTCATCAGAACTGCTCGGCACAGTACACAAAATACCGCAAACCAGAGATGGAACTACAAGATCGGGAAGAGTGGCCGGGGCTAGAACTTTGAAATTATTCTGCATGAGTGTGGCAGGACGCACCCAGGATTTGTCGGGGAGGGGATGGAGCTTTTCAAATTCGTTTTTAAGTGCGCTAAAAAAGTTAAGTTGCCCTGAAATTTGCAAGAAAAGAGGCAAATACACCGAGTACAATTTCTTTTGAGTTACACGTGTCAGTAAATCATATTTTTCGAATTATGCATTTTTTTAATGAACTTTTAAAATTGTTCATAATTTCATTTACAAAAATAAATAATGGCCAAATAAAAATAAAAAATCACGATTGGGAGCTGCAACGTGACAATTAAACTCCCAAGCATCTGTAGAATAATTTCGGGGTGAATAATATTTTTTTTTAAATTATTTTTCTTTTCATAATTTAAATATTTCCTTATTAAATAATAGTCAATTTCAACAAATAAATTCAGGATTATTGAGCTGCATCGTAACAATTGAACTCCCAAGCATCTGTAGAATCAATTTCAACTAATTTTAGAGAAAGTAATTTTTTGTCAAAAATCAGCAAATTGCCATTTCGGAGGGTCAAAAAATGAGTTGTCTTGAAAATTGCAGGAAAAGAGGCAAATAGACTGAGGAAAATTACCCTCGATTTACGAGTGTCGGCAAATTATTATTTGAGTACTAAATCTATTTATGTATTTCCTCATTTTTCAATAAATAATAGCCAAATCAACAAGAATTTCAAGATTGGTGAGCATCTGTAGAATCAATTTCAAGTAATTTTATAGAAAGTCATTTGTTTCGGCTCTCTCTGTGCCCACTGCCCACACCCTCCGTAACTTACGGCCTATACACATGTGCTCTAGCCGATTCGCCTAAAACTTGGCAGAGACGTTAGTCTTGGTTCCAAGACGTCCTTAGCGGTGCGACGTATAGCGCGCACGGCCGGCCGAGAGCGCCCTCTAGCTACACATACGTCAAGGCCAAGGCCTTGGCGTGTGTGTAGTGTATAGTCGGATATATGCGTGTGTATAGTCGGACTCCGTATTATCGTGGCAACTCTATTATCGCGGCATCGGAAATTTCTCCTTTTTTGCGTTGCCAAAACTCCTTCGTAAAACTTTTACGGGATCAAAATAAGGACAGCGCGGTAAAAAAATAAATCGACGCACCGTGTAAAGTGAATGGCGCCCCCAATCGTCAATCAGTAGACTTGTCTCAGTGAATTTTGTCGCCTTCGAGGGGGGGCAGGGTGTTAAAGAAATCATCCTGCAGGCCTAATCGTCTTTAATCAACTTTATTCAGGGGATGTTTTGGTCAAACATTAACTGTGAATACAAAAGTTGAGATCATTGTAAAAACCACTTCCCACATACCGCGATAATACAGTCTGTACTCCGCTGAGGAACGACGAGCATGTCTATTTTCACAGGCATCGCATGGGAATAAACCAAAGCACTGTCGGATTTGTTGATGTCAGTGTAAAAAAGCAAGAGTTATACAACACAAAAGACAGGACAATTCGGGAAGGTTGGTGAGCAATCTCTATTCCGATCGGGAAACGTGATAAGTACCGCAATAATACAGCGTCCCGTCCTACCTCCGCAAAATAACTCAAACTCATGGACCCCGTTCTTTTACATCGGCTACCATCGTAATCATAGGAATATTAGAAATTTGGTTTTCGTATAATTAGGGCCTATATATATATATATACCAAACTCACCCCAGATAAATGTTAGGAAAAGTAACCAAATTTCATGTCGATCGGTCTAAGCGTTGAGGTTCAGGCAATTATCAGAAATTTAGTAGAGGTACAATATTCCCTTTCCCGATAATCGTCAAGTCAACAAAATTCTAAGATTTATGACATGCAACGTAAAAACTGGACTCCCAATCATTTTGTTGAATCAATTTCGTCATTTTTGGGGCCAAAATCAGCTACCATGGCAAGGAGCATCCCTTACATAATCACCTAAAATTCTGAGGCATCTATGGCCCATTTAGCACCGAGCTGTAATTAGTTTGTTTGTCCGTGTCAATTCGTTGTCAAATGAGATTTGAAGGTTTGCATGGCGAAAGGGCACTAGATTAGAATAACTGGTTTGCGGTAGGACCATGTAATCGATCTCTTTTTTGAGTTTGTGTGGTTCTGAAAAGAACCGGAGGGAACTCAACGTTTCGGACAGTATGCTCTGCCCGTCGTCAGGAGAATGCGAGATTCCAACGGTGAAGCGGGCTATTATGGGTGACAATTCATTGTCACCCCCCACACACCCACACAGTCATGTAAACGGGTGCAATCGTGGACCTCCCATTGTTCCTCTTTTGTTTATACTCTAACTTTTTCGGAAGGCCTCCCATTGGTTTCGTACACGATTTCCAATCGTGGACGTTAGGTCAAACGTGGACCCCTTTGTCTACGCTCGAATTCTTTTGGGGCATTTTGTTTTGTATCAACCCCTTCCCAGATTTTCAAACATATTTTCCGGGTAAAAATAAAAATGAGATCACCTTTCAGAATTTATTTTGCGATTCTACCCTCTACCCGGATCCAAAATTTTGATACGCCACTGACGACTAAAATTAACAAACGAAAAAAATCTCAAATGGCTTTGGTTTTGCGTTTGGGATCTTGAGTCAAGATATGCACAATTGTACGTAATATAGTCAATTTACTAACACGCATTGTTGTCTACTACCATTTCTAATTATCAATTATATTTTATTGGATTGAAGCATCTGAAAATCAACAGAATAAAAAAAAACAATTGTCTAAAAAGCCGACACTTTTTGAACTGATTGGTCAACATTTCTCGAGTAACAAATGTAAATATTTTTCATAGTGATAAGTTTGAGTACACTGTATTTGTTGTTCTAGCATAGTATTATAACACTAAAGGCGATCTAATCTAAACAAACTATTAAGCAGCTAGAGCCTCAACATTGGAAACAAATGAAAAGATGACTTTAAGCTTAAACAAAAACAAATTAGTTCAAACCCTGCACGGAAGCTTAACACAACATCGTTTATAATACCTTTGTTTGCATCTCTTTAATTATAAGCACATTTAATGCAAAATGTATTTGACAACGCAGGTGCACCGTGATGTAAGGTGTGTCGCACCTTACAGGCCGGGGTATATCAGGTGCCGCTACGGGTTGGCAGGGGCCGTGTCCGCATCCTTGGCCGTACCACCGCTGCTGCCTCCTTCCTTAAGCCCGCCCTCAGCGCCGGACTGGCCACGTGTCTGCTTCTCAACAGCTGTAAACAGAAATGGAAAACAAAAACATATATTGAGTCAAGACATTATTATCTAAAACCTGATAAGGTCCCTCAATTATTGAGCATCCATTTTGATTTTTGTAGGGTCAGGATTATGATACTCGGAGTGAGGCTGATGATATACTGTTGCAGTACCGGTACCTTGTAGACCATACCTCCTCAATGGGAGTATAACTGGAGGTTATATATGACGCGTGAAGATATTGTAAAACTGATGCGGCATAGAATCTGGCATAGATACGGGAATCCTTGAAACACTAAACTTTTCACACATTTGCTAGCTGACTGCATTTTATTTACAATTCGAAACGAACTGGAAAAGGTAGAAGCCAAATACACATCACGACAAAGCTCCACTGTCACCCTATCCACTAACAACAAACGGCAATAGTTCTGTATTACGTCCCGCTGTTGTTGTTGTTTAAATTCTATCGTTGAAGCGAGTGTTAAAAAAGACCAAATCCCGGACAAATATTATTGCAATTTTTCAACCGAAATCGTGAAGGGCGCCACCGTGCGACCAAATGTAGACATTCATAAAGCGTAAACAGGTACAATCTGCATGAACTATCCTATTCATATGCACAAGTAGATAACAACAGAAAAGGCGACGTGGCCTATATGTGCCGGATCGCAAGGTCAAGTTCAAAGGTCAGCCTACGTTGCATGTATTTGCACAACATGGAGAGTTGCTAAATTTAGGTTAGGGATATAGAATAGCACGTCGCGAATGTCGGTCCCCATACTAAAAAACGTTATTTTCATTTTTGAGAGGTATGTGTTCTTGAATATGTAATCTAGATTAAATGCAGATCCCCTTGTACAGGTAATCATCACAAAATATATGATTGGTAAATATACCGGGACAACACAAACCAAGTTCCCTAAGTTGACAGAGAGGCTATCTTCCACCCGCAACAGTTGGATACATTTGACATCCGAATAAACTACGGCAATGGACAGAAACTTCATATACAGCTGACCATTACATTCACCAATCTATGGCAACAAACACACACCCAGTTATCTGTCACTTGCTGGGACATTTCTCCTGGTATTCAACATGTAGGTCAAGTTGTATTGACGTCAGTAAGCCTCATTTCCCAAGACTCATCTCTCTATTTCTCTCAATTTCCAGTCGTCTTATTTCATGACCAATCCTCAGAAACCACCATCTTGACGCGGTGTACAATCAAAACCACAAAAAAACATTTCAGACGTTCCTTAAATAAATCAATAGGATTTTTCTACTTCTAAATCTAAAAGTTAAAACGAATCAACTGCAAATAACAAGCGATGTGTGGCAATTGTCAAGAACATCCGGTGTGAGTGGCAAGCGACGGACATTTTTATTCTAAAACTATTTCTGAGACCATGGAAGAAGGTTGCTCCCTCAGTGTCAAACTACGACTGTAACACCAGGTGTCAGTTGTGTATACTGCTAGAAGGAGCACCATTTCCTATGATATCACACCAACGTGTTACCTTTCCTATAATCTTCCATAACCTGTGGATTCTTGACCATACTGCTGTCATCTTTCTCACGCGGCTCCCGTGCATGCGAGGCCGTTCCGGGTTTGGTACCGAGCAGCGCGTTGCCAGCCGGTATGTCCCCCGTGGCTCCCCGCTCAACTTGCTGTCCCGTGCCCCGTGTCTGGTCGTCGTCCCTATCTGCCATGTTTTGTCACGGTGTTCACCAGCTCACTGATCTCAGTGTACGGATAGAGTACATGCGCATGTGTATTCACACACTTGTACAAGGCAGACACCACGCGGGCTCTAATCGACTTAGTTTAAAAGGTATTAAAGGTTCTTGTTGATGTGACTCCCAGTGTGAAGTAGAGGATTTAATAGCATGTACCATGTAGGCTACTTCCTTACCAACGGCAGTTAGTTCAGCCTAAAATCCCAATCGCTATAGCACTGTCAATCTCAAATCAACCCTAATTTACAGACCATAACAGAACATAGTTTGGTAGACATTAACGGAAACCCTACATGCATGTTTAAAACCCTATGCATGCAAACCCTCTGTAAATCTCTAAGGCCGGAGAGAAATAACTTGATTACAAAGGCCACCAAAATGGTAACAGACAGAGGTTATGCTTGCTTTTTCACCACTGACGTAGACTATTGCAGTATTTTACACTTTGCCATGCAGTTGTTGGTGTGGATTTGTTGACTCGTTGTTAAGTACAAGTTTACCCCCCCCCCCCCCAATTGAGTCATATACTTCAATAAATACACACAAACTGATGCAAAGTATGATGATGTATGATCAAATGAAAATGAAAGGGAATTCACCCTGTACGTAGACCAGAAGAAGTTTGATCAAAATGGGTAAACCTGCAACAGGTGTCAAAGGAAAGTATCATAAAAGAGCAATTCTGGACATCCTGGCCTGCTGTACTCCACTGAGATCATAATCTTTCATTTCAACATCAATTTAAACGTTCAGGAAGAGTTGTACATGTGTAAAATAAACTTCACCCCAAACTCCTGAAATGGAAAGGACCCTGCGTTCAAAGTGGACACGTCTGGTGGCATTACCAATATTCCTCAAATATCTAACCTTAAGTGATTGCGTGCTCATTTCGACGCCAACCATATTCAGTGGAATACTAGCATCACATAAAATGGGTACTTGTGGGAGTTCACAAGCTGAGCCAGTGGAATATACTGATTTCCTTCCCCTGCGATACATTCCACCTACACATTCCGTGGAAACTCGAGAGCGCGGTATGTCTGAACAGGATGGAAATCTAAAGGACTTTCCAAAACTGACGTCTTCAAGACAGCGAAGTACTGCAATCAGACATTTGAAACACTGGCATGAGAAATAACTTATTTGACTATGTGTCGCCGGCATTTACCAAATTACCGACAGTTGGACAATTTCTTTCTAAATGGCAAATAAAACCTGACAAGGACAAAGCGTAAAACCATCCTAGGAATATGCACATGTAAACTGGTTATCCGTTTCATAAAACATCAGGTTGCAATTAACTAATACAAACGGCATTCAAGCGGAGAAAACACTGAACTCAAAGCAGAATTTAAAAGAAATAAAAGTCATGCCATGTATTACATTTTCAGGTCCTGATATCATTTCATCACCGGAAGACAGAACGCTATCCATTGGCGAGGTCGTCCAGTTTTCAGTGCAGTACCAAGCCTTCAAGGGGCCGGTGGAAATCAGTTTTACGATGATACATAGCTCCACAAAAAAGAAGAGAAAACACACTCTGCGAGACGAGTTCATCCGAAGTGGTGAATTTACCGTGCGTATATACGGTGCAACCGAAAACCACAAAGGCACATACACTGTAAGGATCAAAGACATGGGACTGCCTGAAAAGCATAGTGTCAATCCAATGGAAACATCGTGGAAAGTTGAGGTGAGTTATTGACTTCTGCCGTTATCAAGAATCTTGATTAATTCATTCATAATGCATTACCAACCATTAAAGCATGCAGTAATGACTTTAACGATAACAATTACAGAATAGAGGGTTTGATGCAAATCAATTAGCTCTTGTAGAGAAAATCTGTAATTCGAAATCCAGTCATGAAATTCGTCAATTAGACATGGCAATGTAGTATTATAACCGTGGTCTGGTCTTGATCATGAGTGATTGCATAATGATAACAAAATTTGAGCGATTTCAAAGGTCATTGCTCTCCTCTTGTTCCTAACGTGTGTCAATGGATAATTATTATGAAAATAAAAATAAAACCGATATGGTTTCTGTGGAATTATCTTTTGTTTTACAATACAATGATTTCTATTTTGAACATTTCAGGTATCGCCTAGCAAAGGACTTACAGTGTCAGACACCCTCTTCTGAATCTACCACCAGGCTTCGAGTCGAACAACAGAGAGGGAAATGAATACAATTGATATAACATAATCGTTAACTGTACGTTGCACTATTCCCGAAATAACAAATGTATGAAATGCACGTATTTTACTCAGAGTTAGATGGCTTATTTTGAAACGATCTTTTTTTTTTAATCAAGCTATAACTACAAAAACTTATTTCCATGAAACAACGATCAGAAAATCGAAATAAAACAACTTAAATGCAGCTATGCAAAACAGGTTAAAATAGTGAACTCGGATTTTTCCAGGTATATTATCTCAGTGGTCTTACAAAGGGGGTAATAGGGCAATGATATTCTGATCACAAACGCCATCTTAGTAAATGCTATTTGTTGTAGTTTTTATGATTTATGATTTTAGTTTTTAGTTTTTAAAATAATATTTTGACCTGTAAGTTGAAACCTTCACATAATATACACATGTCTCTTACCGACACTTGACGACTTAAACTGTTCACAGTAAGTGTGTAGTTTAAGCTTACGACCATTCGTATTTTAAAGTCTTATTCGAGCATTAACCCTTTGTTAATCTTTCCAAACAATGTTATATTCGAACCATATTTTAAACAAAATAATATTTTCTTTATTTTTTTTTATATTGTCGACATAGATAATGAAATGACAAATTCAAAATAAACATGTAAGACCCACCCTTTTACAGTGTAAAGGAAAAATCCAATATTAATCCGAGACTAAATGTTGCGAAAATGTGAGAATATTCCAACTTTCTCCACAACGAATTAAATAGAACACGTTCATATTTAACTGTTGATTTTCATGTTTGCCTTTTTAAAGATATAAGATTAAAATGTGGCTACTTTTCCGTAAAAATCAAAAGTCTTGGCTAAAAATCGATATCTGGCAATGTAGCCTCAAATTTGGCCCCCAAAAAGTCATGCATGCGAAACCACCAGTAACCTAACAATAGAAAAGTATTAATGAAAAACGACAGTTAAATATAAACGTGTTTATAGATATTGTCCACTTAAATGTCCAAACGGTTTTATTTTTATTCATTCTGTAGAAAACTAAAGTGACTGTGATTGGGTTAGTGTAGCAAAGCAATAGATTTTAAAATTAAATAGGTTTTAAAATTAAATTCACAAATAAATCATTCCCATTGATGTTTTCAGCGTATGCTTTGATTAAAATGTTAACACCGATTGGTTTCGATGCATTGCTAAACATGAGTGTATCCATACGGCACACCGTCATTGCTTTTGTGTACATTATGATTTTGTAGTTTCTTTTTTCTCTGCTCTCTTTCTACTCCCCTTCGTTCTTTAAACAACGGTTACTAGTATAATGTGGCCAGCAAACAAGGTAGTGTACAGACAAGGTAGTGTACAAAGAAAATCTAACTTCTTTTTAGCAATAGGCATGCTTTGGTTGGGGTTGCAAAATCATCTAAAAGTTGACCCCACTATTTTCGCCAGTAAATATATTATAAAATAGGGCCTGGGTTGTGGTAAATGTTGGTTTAGGACAAAGTAGACCATGGGAGAGTTGTCTCGTCCATTTGAATTCGGAAAAGGGGGCTGGTACCGAGTTTACACAGATAATATGTTTAGCAGAATCATTTGGACATCCTTGCTGAAAATCTATTAATATCAAACTTAGATCAAATCTACTTCAACATTAATTTCAATATTTAGAATATTTCTCCCAACAAGCAATACAATCACCGTCCCTCCTCGTGTCGCAAAAACCCCAGACCAAAGTGGACGCCTCCCGTCACCTACACGTACAGAGTGTAATCGACCGTGTTCAGCCCCTCAACAGATGTACAAAACGCTCTGCGCGCTGCTCATTCCGACGACCACCACGGTTACTGGAATACATGTACGAGTATTTTTACCCAGCTAATTGATGTGGAGATGGAGCCGTTGGAAAATTTTAACTTTCCTCCACTACAAATACTTTATTACTCTACCACGGTGGGAACTTCACAACACCGTATGTTTAGTCCGGATAGACGCATGGACTCTAATTACTGCTTACCCGTATCACACACACACACACACACACACACACACACACACACACACACACAGTCATGTAAACGGGTGCAATCGTGGACCTCCCATTGTTCCTCTTTTGTTTATACTCTAACTTTTTCGGAAGGCCTCCCATTGGTTTTGTACACGATTTTCAATCGTGGACGTTAGGTCAAACGTGGACCCCTTTGTCTACGCCCGAACTCTTTTGTCCTAGGTCCACGATTGCCGGCATATACAAACTCACAAAAAGATTAGTGGACCAAATCTCTGATTTAAATAAACAGATACGAAATAATTAAATTCGTGTTTGCATGAGGAGCAGATTTTTAAAAGTGTGAAATTGTGTTTTTCAATTACAGATCCTGATATTATTTCAGCACCGGATGACTGGACTTTAGGGTGGGGCGAAAGCATCGAATTTAAAGTAGACTTTCGAGTCTTCAAGGGGCCAGTGGAAGCCACAGCTTACTTCCAAAAAAATATGTCCGGTGAGCTGAGGAAACTACATGTTCATCCCCAGCCCGATGGTTTCATCATCCGGAGAGCCATCTATCCTATACAAATAAAAGGTGCGACCTACGCTGACATCGGTAGATACGTCGTGGAGATTATGGACACGGGACTCAACCCAATATACGCTGGAAACCCAGCATGGGCATCATGGAAAGTAGAGGTGGGTCACGCGTTTGTGTCATTTAACTGGGCTGGGCTAGGCTTAGCCCTACAAATAGGGCTGTAAATGGTTTCTTTTTTTTAACTTCTGGCTTTTTACTGTCATCACCATTACAGCCCTACTCCAACGGCAGCCCTACACGCCGAGTTTTACAACCGGTCGACTTTGATTTCAAATATCTCCCCAAATTCTTATCGCTGAACACTTTTATATACATCATTGTATTCCTGGGATGTTATCAATTTCTACAGTATATAACAAGGCTTACTAAATGCTGAATTCATCCGGCTGTGAGGTCTTCAAAAATGACAAATGCTCCAAAACCTTCCAAAACGTCTTCACATGGAGGACGCTAGCCCTATACTATGCCCCGCCGCACGAGTAAACTCACGCTCGTGCGGCGGGGCATAGTATAGGGCTAGGAGGACGCCATATTGTATTCATCGCTTGGATCGAGAGAAGTCGGGGCACCCGGCGGTTGTAGAAAATGTCTGTCATGAATTATGCATGATAGCATGTCATGTACGACGCGCGGTTGTTTCGTGAGAAGTCAGGGCATCATACTCGGCGGCTGCAGAAACTGGTCTTGTTATGAATTATGCATGAGGCGTCCCGCGGATGTATGCACGCACGAATCCGCGGACGTTTATGCATAATTCATAACAAGAGCAGTGCCCTGACTTCTCACGAAACAACCGTGCGTCGTACATACTCATGCATAATTCATGACAGACCATTTTCTACAACCGCCGGGTGCCCCGACTTCTCTCGATCCAAGGCCGTTCTCCAAACCCCAGCTTAGGCTTCGTCTCCGGCTCCATCACCATTGCCAAACTGCATGAACGAAGCAAAGACGGAGGGCCTGTTTGTTTCACACAGATCGGGAGGTGATCCAGAGCCAAACGAAAACTAACAGGATCGTGAATCCCTCTCGCTATATGTTGCATGCTGGGATAATTTGTATTACACGACAATGTCGTCTGCTTCAGATTATGTAGGGCTATTTTTATGATAAACTATCTAGTATTTCCAGAAAAGTAAATAAATCGTACATAGCTTTAATAACAAAAATACACTGTAAAAGAATTATGAGTAAATACTGTCACAATAGCTCGTTAAATGCTTCAAATCTACGAAAAAATACCGTCACTTTTCTCTGTCCGTCTCGCACGTCGCCATCTTGGATCTTGCGAACCCACCTCGCGAGCAGGATCACCAAAAACGTGATCCGGAGCAGCTTTCGACGCTCTGGATCACTGATCGCGCTCCGGATCTAAGTGAAACAAACACACCCCAAGACGAAGCTGGGGTTTGGAAAACGGCCCTAGCGATGAATACAAGATGGCGTCCTCTATGTAAAGACGTCTTTGAAGGTTTTGGAGGATTTGCCATTTTTGAAGACCTCACAGCCGGACGAACTCAGCATTTAGTAAGCCTTGTTATATACTGTAGAAATTGATAACATCTCAGGAATACAATGATATATAAAAGTGTTCAGCGATAAGAATTTAGGGAGATATTTGAAATCAAAGTCGACCGGTTGTAAAACTCGGCGTTTAGGGCTGCCGTTGGAGTAGGGCTGTAATGGTGACAGTAAAAAGCCAGAAGTTAAAAAAGGAACCATTTACAGCCCTATTTGTAGGGCTAGGCTGGGCTGGGCTGGGCTAGGCTGGGCTGGGCTAGGCTAGGCTGGGCTGGGCTGGGCTGGGCTGGGCTGGGCTGGGCTGGGCTGGGTTGGGTTGGCTATAGGTTTTCGGGCTGGGTTGGGTTTGGGGCTATACGTTGGGTTTTGGGCTGGACTGCGTTTGGGTTTTAATAGGTTGGGATGTGTTGGATTGGATTCTATTAAAGTGACTGCAAAGAGAAAACCTGTAATGCGAATCCAGGCAACTGGTGCCAGGAGTACCATTCGCAATGCAGACCAGACCCTGTTGATGGAAGATGTTTATCACCGCCATGATTCTGATCGATAGGGGGTGATGTAATCACAGGCCATTGTGATTTTCTATCTATGAAACAATGACAACTTAATATGACAAAAACTGACATG
This sequence comes from Hippasteria phrygiana, assembly GCA_037893225.1. NCBI lineage: Eukaryota > Metazoa > Echinodermata > Asteroidea > Valvatida > Goniasteridae > Hippasteria > Hippasteria phrygiana. The sequence continues at coordinate 268,774 of JAZGUH010000242.1, forward strand.
AAGAGGGTTGCTTGTCCAATTTTCGGTGTACAATCAATGAGGTTTTTAGAATTACATTCCAATTATGTTATTTGACATTTACGTTTCAGGTAGTTTAATGCGTGGGGCTTCTTGTTGAATGTCTAATCCAAGAAACAACATCGGAATCCGATACCAGACTTCAGAATCGGAAAAACGGCACCGAGAGGAAATTGCGCAGAATAAAGTAAATAAAATGTTATCGAACACTTCAACTTACTTCAAGCTACCAATTTCTATAAGATTAGAAGGTAGATGACACTATCGGTATTTTCAGAACAAAATGTTGAAAATACTGTTTGTCTGCTCGGAGAATGTTTACGTTTTTGCAGTTATTCCCTGAATTAATTTTGGTTGGGTTGATTAGCTGGGTAATTTAGCTGATCCATAATTGTCCCCTTTGTACCTTAAAGGTAGTATACAACATTTGCAAACATAAAAAACAAAACTACTGAATTATTACGAAATACCGTACTAGACTGTAAGTAAATAGCAGTCTCAAGCATTCTGTGAAATCATGGCACCTGGTGTGCTGTCGTTTTCAAGAAAAGTGTAAATTTATATCGTTTTCCAGCGATTGTCGACCGACAATCGTTGAAAGTAGTCTAATTATTTTTACTTAGTCTAATTCCCCGACCTGATAATTCTCTGACCCTATAAATTGCTCCGTTTTGTCTAAAGTATGGTCAGGGAACCAGACTAATAGAACCTTTTTTTTTTCTCTCTCTGTTTTCCCAGCATCTATGTACACAAAACTTTAAACAGGTGAGTGTTACACTACTGGATAACACGCTATAAAATACTAACCCCCAAACCATTTATTTCTGAAAAATACAGCAAATTGTACACTACCTTTAAGTCCCCCTTTTTGTTTCATTAATTGTTCATGGTATTTATACATCTTGTGCAAAGATGTATTAAAGTTTTTGTTACAAATATTCGGTTATAGTTTTGTGGTGTATATTTTCGGTGAGAAGTCATTTTTAGTATTGTTTTAATCTTTATTATTTACATTTTTCTTTACGCTGATTTAAAAAAAAATTGTTGTTTATATTCCCCTGTTTTAATGTGTAACTATTTCAATCTTATTTCAATAACTGTTTTGAAAAATTGTGTCAGTTGGTGTGGAGAGTCTCTTGATAGGAACTAAGTTTTCTTTTAGATCATACACTGGGCACCGACTGACATTTCTTTTCTCTTGTGTTTGTTTGTTTCTTGGAGTGTCTGTTTGTTTGTTTGTTTGTTTGTTTAATCTGTTCACTGTTATGTATATGTATCTTAGATAATTGACTTCCCAGAAAATGATATAAATATACGTATTCTTGTTTTGCGAAGTGATATTTTGACCACAAATTTCATCTCACGGTAGATTATGTAATGTATAAGCATGGTTTGATGTTGATAACTATTGCGTTCAAACTTTCACATGTACAGAATGTGCACAAATGGAAAGCGTGAATCTGACGTCACATCGAGGGCATGTCAATTGTTTTCTATGATATGCATGAGTAGACACTTTGTAGTGTAGTTTGAGCCTGCTAAGATCAACACGTGTTTTACCTTTTATCTTAAATCATTTTAACTATGTTTCAGTTGTGGGACAAAAAGTAGTTGTGAGACAAAAAGTAGGAACAAATAGGAATTTCAAGAAAAAAGTGGGATAAGTAGGAGCAACGTAAACAATTTGGAAAAAGTAGGAGAAGTAGGAATACTTAAAAGCCCGATGTCTACATTTCTACCTGCATTTGAAACATTAGCTGCATGTACTTTGGAATTTCCACTGGGACAAGGTAATTTAGTTTGGTTGTGTATCATTTTACAAATGCGTCTTATCAATGAATGATTTAACGCGCCTGTGATACGCCAATAAAACAAATAAATAGAACGTTTTTTTCCATTGGCTGTTTTTATTTCAAAGCTATTGTTATGACTGACGTTAGGTGTGGAATTAACATCCTGGACAAATCTTGTATCACAAATTGTGAAGGGCGCCACCGTTTGGCGAAAGTTTGGACAGTCATGAAGGCGTGAACCGTTGGAATCTGCATGACTTATTCTATTCATATGCACAAGTACGGAGAACAAAAGAAAAGGCGACGTGTGCCTACGTGCCGGATCAAAAGGTCAAGTTCAAAGGTCAGCCCACATTGCATGCCTGCACAACAACATGACATAACAGAATTCAGGATAGATATGCATGTAATATAAAAGACCCTGCCGTGAATCGTTCCCCATACTATAAAAATGTTCATTATTTTGTTTTGTTTTTATGTGTGTGTTCTTGAATATGTAATTTATAATAAATACCAAATAATCATGCCAAAATTGCCGGTTGGTAAATATCCCAGGACAACCCTAACTATGTAAAAACTAAGTTGACCGTGAGAGACGGTTTTCCAACCGGCGGATGGTATTATTGTACTACATGAGAAAGATATGAATAAACTGTAACAATTGATAAAAACTCCATATATATGGCCATTACATTCACCAATCTATGGCAACTACTCTTCCCGTGACACTTGTTGGTAGTTATATTTACGTCAGTAGTCCACATTTCTCAAGACTCTTTTCTCCATCCACTAATTTCTAGTCAGTTGTCTTACTTAACCCTAACTCCCTAGCATGTGTGGAAAATCATATTAAAATTGGAGGATTCGGGACTGTTATGTTTTAAAGACAAATCTGGATAACCCACTTTCCACAACAAAATAACAAGCACTCATTTTTGTGTGCAGGGATACACAAGACGTGTACAAGAAATGTTTTGGACACCACAACCAAAATGTCCTAAAATAACCCAGTAGGTTGTTTCTAAACTTATAAAACACATCGCATCAAAATTAAATGCCATGTGTGGCAACTTTCGATAACATCCGGTGGGAGTGGCAAGGAACGGCCATTTTTATCCTGAAATTATTTTACACTTTACAAAGACCACTGTGGCACGAAATCCCAGTTTTGTATACTCCTAGAAGGAACAACTTTTTATGCATACCCATGATATCACACCAACGTGTTACCTTTCTTATAATCTTCCATAACCTGTGGATTCTTGACCATACTGCTGTCATCTTTCTCACACGGCTCCCGTGCATGCGAGGCCGTTCCGGGTTTGGTACCGAGCAGCGCGTTGCCAGCCGGTATGTCCCCCGTGGCTCCCCGCTCAACTTGCTGTCCCGTGCCCCGTGTCTGGTCGTCCCTATCTGCCATGTTTTGTCTCGGTGTTCACCAGCTCAATGATCTCAGTGTACGGATAGAGTACACATGAACATGTGTATACACACACTTGTTCAAGACCCACGGACTATAATCGGCTTGGTTTGACTGTTTGATCCTCGTTGAAATGACTCCCGATAATCATGAAGTATTATAACTTCGGAAAGTGTACCGTGCAGGTTACTTCCTGGCCCAATGTAGTCTGTACAGCCTACTACGCCAAGGCCACCAAAACACCCCCGCGTCGGCACTGGAAATCTCAAATGAGACTATTTTTATAGATCTTTCTAGCCTCCCTACCAATGTTTCTGGAAATGACATCTGAACTCCTACATGCCACACAAAACTTTTGTAAATTTGAAATCACTGTTTAGAAGGCCAACGCAACGGAAGAAAATATCATATATTATCTTCCAATGTGAGAACAGAGATAAAATCACGCATTTTAACCGTGCTCCGTACCTATGCAGCGAGCTCGCTACTGCAATTCTAAACACTGCGTTGTCATATAAAAATCAGACTCCCATGAAAATCGGACTCCTTTTTCCTATTATTGGTTAAAGGGGCTGTGTCGTCGCGCCATCTCGCGTTAACGAATCAAATATTGGAGTGCGCCCCCTTGCGCTTCATTTCGGTTATGTGCTATTTTTAACCTCCATCCGTTTGTTATGGCTGTTCTGAGAATTGGCTTTTGGAAACTACACCCCCTGGAACACGCACGCATGTCCAGCGTCTGCGTACTGATGACATACACATACGTGTACACACATACTTATAAACAAGTAGCACACATCGTGGCACTCAGTTCTCTAAGTAAGAGTAAGATTATTAGAAAAAACGTTCAAATTTCATCTGTTTATTTCATAAAATTTCATTCACAAACACAAGTTCCATGGAATATTTGTCTGAAAGTTGCATGGAATTGGAGGTTGGCGATATAGAAGTAGAACTTTACGCTGGAGAACCTATGACATGTACATGCCGAAACTCTTGCCAGAGAGGACGACTCGGCACACGGGGTGCTTGTCCATGTAAATGTGCACAGCAAAACTGCAACGTGTCTTGTCGCTGTGGGACAAAGAAGCGGCCGTGCTGCAACAGAATTCCAGAAGTGATATGTTAATGAATATTGCAAATGCCATTTTTACAGACGGATAGAAATATTCATCCTAAAATGTACAGAAAAGAAATATCTCCAGCTTTTTCAACCTGGATTTCGAACATATAGCCCTCCTATCCTACAGCTTAGTTGCGATAAAAGGTTTTGTTTGTACTAGTTTAGCCAAGGACAGTCTAGATCATGTGTATGGACTCTTGCGTTGGTAGCACGATTTGAGTGCTGCAGTCCGAGCGCATGAATGGCGGTATGCGCAACAGTTGTTGGCATGGCGTCTTCAATTATTAGTATATTACTACCAGTACCAAAAAAAACCCACAAATTAGGGGGGGGGGGGGCCTAATTTGGTTCGTTTTTTGGGGGGCATGGACCCTGTTGCCCCCCCCCCCTCCAGATCCGTTCCCCCCACCCAAATCAACATATATACCTGATCCATTTGTAAATAATGGAGAACATATACTTAATAATTATAATGGTTAGTAATGTTTATTTCTTTTTAACTAATAATTGCCAGGTATCACACTCGGACAATAGCACAGACAGTGAGGCAGGAAGCGATGTACTTCGCCAGCAAACTTCTGCTTGCCAGGCAACTGTGCAAAGTCCAGATGCAAGTGCCGCAGCTAGCCCAGCAACTCGAGAGAAGAAGAGATAAATGTAAGGACAAATTTGTAAATTCCAGTTATTTTTACGCCTAGTTATTTAGTTCTGCTGTAACAATATAGGATTTTGATTATGCTAAACTGAACAAATGAGTGGCTTTTTTTTAAGAGTGAGGGTTCATTATGAACTTCAATGACTGAGCAAACAATTATAGGCTATGACAATTACAATTTGTTTAAATACTCGATGAAGCCAGTGCTGGTACATGATTTTAAGTAAGGATTTTGAATTTTTGCAGGTGTATGTATGCGCTGTTGACCGGTTACCCCTTTGGTCCAGCTATTCCTGGGTTGTATACGAACACGGGTAACAAAGGAGTTTCGGACAATTCTGTGAACCCTTGACCCCCACGGAGACTTTTGTATTGTCTTTTTCTGCTTTTTCTGCAATTTACGCGAAAACACGTACCAGCTGTGCTTTTGAATCATGTTTTCGACAGTGTCTCGGAGGGTAACATTTATATATTATTAGAAAATGTTAAAACATTTTGTAATTCGAAATTCAAAATTTTCAAATTAAAGAAAGACTACATTAGGAAACTTCAAATATAAAGTTCAAGATTATTTTTAAAATGAATATTTGTTAACTTTCAGAAATACATAGCGGAATTGCCGAGGCATGAACTTGAAAAGGTAACGGCAGAACTTTTCCGACGGCAGGCGGCAGCTTATGCAGACTTCATTCCCCAACATCCACATAAAAGTCCCCAACCTCCTAGCCCCCCACACCATGATTCGCATCCTGAATGGTGCAGGTGTGGCAATTGCAGAGAGATGGCCACACCAGTTGAAAACAAATGCTGTACTAGGAGAAGAAATGCCTGCATCACTCACACGCAACTGTTTACACAATTAGTGCTGGATGCACATGTGCTGGATGTGGCAATGAACTACAGGGCCAATTTGATGGCTGCAAATCCAAACAGAGATAATGATGGGTTCAGACACGCAGCATACAGACAATATATTTTATGGCAACATGGACGCCTTGGAGCCGGGAACCGAAGGGTTATTCCATCATGTGTTGTTTGGGCAATTAGAGATCGATTCCCTTCCCCCCATGGAGTCTACACCGGCTTTTGGCCAAATAGACTTTTAAAAAGTGTTACATTATACATACAACTTTATTTTCTTTGCATCTTGTAAATACACACTTTAATAGTTCTAACTCAATAATTCAGAGTACAACCCTTCTATCACTAGTACATCAGCTGGATGATCAAACCAACATGTACCTTTTGTACAATGTTGAGTCGGGAATAAATGTACCCACTTAGTTTGTATATTTATCTATTATTGGTTTTAATCACAAAATTTCTCCACTTGTATTACTGACACATCTTTATGGAAATGTTAACCCTTTGGAACAGCAGTAAACTATACACCATGTGACTTGTTTACATTTTTTAATTTTCATACGATTTTGATTTGAGATGTAATGATGGTGCCTCATAACAAGAAAACCTGAAAATATCACATTTTATAGTTTCTTTTCATAGACTCCTGTACATTTTGTGCCCACTTCAATTGCCCCATTGTAGGGCTAATGATTTTCCGTTTCAGAAAAGTGGGTATTCCATTTCCAAAAATCTTGAATTCCGTTTCAGACTAAAACAAGAACCGTATTAGGTTTTTCAGTGGTAAAAATTGCATTTAAACATCGCATAAGACTAATGGGTGATCTCGGTTCATGATTCTATATAGCCAGCCATTTTTAGGCAGCCAACTAGCCGTGCCTAAAAAACCCTTCGAACCATTTGTCAATAAAAAAATACAATATGCGATCTCTATAATGTTTATTTCAATTTTGTTTGTAAATGTCTTAAACAATAATAAAACCGATAAATAAATAATAGCACTGAACCAGTTGTCAATGTTTGTTATATTGTAACCCCCCTTCCTGTACAATTGTTTTTTGCTATTGGGTGTTGGGAATAATTGTGTTCATCCCCATCCCCCAATTCTTACACCCATGTGTAAACTTATATCACTGATATTTCTTCATGTATAATACTGTTTATAATTACATTTAGGCCATATGAAAGGGGATGCTGATTGGAGAGAGAAATCTTCTTCATTTTGTAGTTGTATGTAGATTAAGTACTGCCATGAAAAAAGTTACTTCTGAGAGATGTAAAAACAATTTGTATCAAGTCCTGTCTAGCCCGCTTGTGCCGTTTGTCTCAAAGTCGCCGCTGCGGGAAGCAAACAAATCTGACGTCATAAGAGAGATTCATCTTTTGTGCCTGGTACATTACATGTAGACTTGATGTGCGGAAATATTGTGAATGTACATTACATGTACAGTACATCCAATCCATGTACTCGGTATGTGAATTGTTCATGTCATAAAAAGTAAAAATAAGCGAATAATTCGTGCAAAACGGGTGAAAATTAGGGTTGTTTGAATATTTGTCAGGGTGTTTATTTCTTTGTTTCTTCGGTAGTCATCTTTATCATAGTGATGTGGGGATCTGTGCGCCAGTGGCGTAAACACGGGGAAGGAGTTCAGGGGCCCGCCGATTTGTATTTCATTTTTGTTTCGTAAACAAATAGAACTGAAAAAGGGGAAATTGTACACAAAGTGATGTTTCAAATTTCAAGCGGTGTTTGGGGTGGTGGTATCCCCCGTTGAGAACAGTTCGAGATGCAGTACTTCGTTGACAAATTCAATAATCATCCCCAGTGGCATAACTACGGGGGGGGGGGCACGGGGGGCACGTGCCCCACCCCACCGGAGGTCCGTGCCCCCCCCCCCGGTGTCCCCCCCCCCATTTGAAATTTCGAATTGCACACAAACAATACATCTGTTGCCATTCGGTGCCCCCCTTAAAAAATTGGTGCCCCCCTTAAAAAATTGGTGCCCCCCTTAAAAAATTGGTGCACCCCCAGGTGCCCCCCTACAAATTCAACCATTTACGCCGCTGATCATCCCCGCTTTTCGACACGGATTTACTCGCCACTGGTGAAATCTCAAATTCATTGGCGTATATTATTTATTGGTAATAACTGTTATTATTGTGTTTATTATTTGATAGTGTTGAAATAACTCTTATGATGTAACTATTTCCATAAAGTCTTGCCGTCAAATGTAACGCAAGGTCGTGGACTCAATATCGCCATCAGTATAGCTGTTTTACTTTGATTTGCTCATCATAGTGCACGCACGTACAGCCGATTTTAGTCAAAATTTATTTCGATACATAGGCCTACAACTTTATTTTTGTATAGGAAGGGGCTGGTACATTATTTATTTTACAATTATAAATACAGATTTACTTATTTACTTATTTTCGTTTAGTTCTGTCATGGTACATTTTGGCGTTTGGCCGGCGGGTGGGTGGCACGGACTATGTGTTCGACTGTAGGCCTATCGTATATTTTTGGTGGCACAAACACATACAAATACTTGTAGATGCATTATGTATCATAACTACAGGATCATGCATGCAGCAGTCATTGCAATTGTAATCTGATCTATCTGGCGCGCGCGCGCCCTGTAGGTCAGCGCGCGCACCCTGTAGGTCAGCGCGGGGTCGTGGGGTATTATTTGCAGTTACTGGGTTCATCTGCGTTCATCTCAGTTCGGAATTCAGTGTACAGCCGCAAGCCTGCTATGATCGTGACGACACAGCCCTTTAAACCCTCTCACCTGAACTCTTCACTGATTTTAGGGCACGTGGAATACTACCAATGGGGTATTTCATGGAGTCTGAAATTCACGCTACATCGTACACACGGGAAAGCTGTCTCGCCCATTTTAATTCGGAAAGGAGGCTGGTATCGAGTCTCCACGTATAACACATTTAAAAGAACCATTTGGACATGCTGACTGTTCTATAATCTATTTATAAAAGTAAGATCAAACCTGCTTCAGCATCAATTTCAATATTTAGAAGATTTCTCCCAACAAGCAATATAATCACCGTCCCTCCTCGTGCCGCAAAAAACCCTGGACCAAAGTGGACGCCTCCCATAAGAGCGTGTGATTGTGCGCAGCCCTTTAGCTGAAGTACAAAACGGTCTGTGTGCTGGGCTCTGGTTCATTCCGAGTACAACAACCGTCGGTTAAATACATGTATTAGTATTTTACCTAGCTATATAAAGAATGGAGCCGTTGGAAAATATTACATTTCCTCCACTGCGAGTACTTTCTCACTCTTACCTGGTGGAACCTTCAGAACATGGTATGTTTCGTCCGGACGGACTCTAATAACTGCTTACCGGTATCACAAAAATAAAACAGAAGTTAAGTGGACTTTTTTACAGAAAGTACCGGTAATTGCGCAATACTGATGAAGCTAACTCTCTGATTTAAATAACCGGACACGAAATTATGAAATTCGTGTTTGTACGAAAAGTGAATTTTTTGAAAGTGTAAAAATGTGTTTTCAAATTACAGATCCTGATATTATTTCAAAACCGGATGACAGGACTTTAAGGTGGGGCAACAACTTCGAATTTAACGTGAGCTTTCGAGCCTTCAAGGGGCCAGTTCAAGTCCTTGTTTTAAAGATAAATGTTGACGGTACAGTTGGAAACGTGCATCTTCATCCCCAGAGTGATTTCGTCAGGAGTGCCACCTGTCCTATACAAATACATGGTGCGACTAATGCTCAAAGAGGAAGGTACTACGTGGGGATCATGGATTGGGGATGCCCCCGTCGCATTGGAAATCCAGCATGGACATCCTGGAAAGTACAGGTGGGTCACGCGTTTATGTCATTTAACTGGGCTGGGTTTTGGGCCGTTAGGTTCTAAGCTGGGTGGAGTTTTGAGCTGGGTTGGGTTTTGAGCTGGGTTGTTTTTTTAAGCTGCGTTGGGTTTTGGGCTGGACTGGGTTTTGGGCTGTGTTGCGTTCTAAGCTTGGTTGGGTTTTGGGCTGGGATAGTGGGTTGGGTCTTGGGCTGGACTGGATTCTGGGCTGGACTGAATTTTGGAGTGGAGTGGGTTTTGGGCTGGGTTGGGTTAGGTTGGGATACGTTGGATTGGATTCTATTAAAGCGATTGTACTAAGGAAACCTGTAATGCGAATCCAGGCAAGATATCTAATAGTGCCAGGAGTATCATGCACAATGCACACAGACCCTACTGATGAAAGATCTATTATCACCACCATGATTCTAATCGATTGGGGTGGTGTGATCACATGTCATAGTCTCTACTGTGAGACGATGACATTTAAATATGACAAAAACTGACGTAAAGATGGTTTCTTGTCCAATTTCAATGTACATTCTATGCAATGACGTTATTTCACATTTACATTTCAGGTAATAGTTTGATATTCTTGGTGAATATCCAATCCTGGAAACAACATCGGAAACGGACACCAGACTTCGGAATCGGAACAACGGCACTGAGAGGAATTCGCGCGGAATAAAGTTAAAATGTTATCGAACACTTCAATATGCTTAAAGCTACCTATTTCTATAAGAGTAGAAGTTAGATGGCACTATCGGTTCTATGGGAACAAAAATATAAATGTTTAAAATCCTGTTTTTAAGGTTATTCCTTTAATTCATTTTGGTTGGGTTAATTAGCTGGGTAATTTAGCTTATCCATGATTGTCCCTCTGGTACAAGTCCCCTTTTTGTTTAATTAATTTTGCAGTTTTCTTATTACTTGTCCAATATTTTTGTAAAAAATATTGGGTTATAGTTTTATGGTGTTTGTTTAGGTAGGAACTACTTTTATGATTGTTTTAATTTTTGTTATTGCTTAAATATTTCTTGTTAATTTCCTGTTTTCTTTTACGCTGATTCTCTAAAACTTGTCTATATTCCCTTTATATAATGTGGAACTATTTTAATCTTATCAAATTCAAGTCAGTTGGTATGATGTAGAGTCTCTTGATAGGAACTGAGTTTCTTTTAGATCACCCACCAGGCTCCGACCGACCTATATTTTCTTTTCTTTTGTACTTGTTTGTTTGTTTAATTCATTTGTTCACTGTTATGTATATGTATTTTAGATAACCTACTTCCCAAAAATTATATAGCCTAAGTATAAATATAATCATTCTCGTAGGTCTAGCGAAGTGATATTTTAATCATAAGTTTCGTCTCATTGCAGTTTATGTACCATATAAGCATGGTTTTATTTAGATAACTATTGCGTTCAAACTTTCAGAATGTGCACGTATGGAGACCGTGTATCTGACGTCACATGCAGGGCATGTCAAACATTTTCGACATTCTCAATGCATTGTGGGTATGGAGGCCAAACAACCATGTAATTTATAAACAAGCCTATGGCACTGTGAACCAGTCCACATATTAATTGATTTTATGCTAAATATCTGTCAATCGTTGAGAGATACTCTTTTCACTTCGCATGGAACATAAGGAAAATAATAACCAGAAAAATCTATTTTAAATGGCAATAAAAAATAAGGAAATAATTGGGGAATACCTCTCAGGGTACCAGTTACTGATGAATGCAACTGTCTGGAATTAGAACAGCCAATAATGTCACATTATTAGCCAATCAGAAGAGGATTTTTGCAACCATGACAACCAACATGTGACCAATGCGACCAATCACGTTCGTTCGAATGTGCTTGCTCTTCTAATACCAGTAAGGGCTGGCGCTGTTCCCATGATGTTTTGAGAATGTCGAAAAGGAGGATTGTTTTCTGTGACATGCATGAGTAGACATTTTGCAGTTCTCCTACTAAGATCAACACGTGATGTTACCTTTTATTATAAATCATTTCAACTATGTTTCTACCTGCATTTCAAACATTAGCTATGCGTCTTATCAATGAATGTATTAACGCGCCTGCGATACGCCAATAAAAACAATAAATAAATATTACGTGTTTCCCATTGGCTGTTTTTGTTTAAAAGCTATTGTTAGGACTGACGTAAGTGGGGAATTAACATCCTGCAGTTATGGACAAATCTTTTAAAATGTACAACACAAATTGTGAAGGGCGCCACCGTTTGGCCGAAGTTTGGACAGTCATGAAGGCGTGAACAATTGGAATCTGCATGAACTATTCTATTCATATTCACAAGTGGGAGAACAAAAGAAAAGACGACGTGGGCCTACGTGCCGGATCGAAAGGTCAAGTTCAAAGGTCGACCGACGTTGCATGCATGCATGCATGCATGCACAACATGATATGACAGAATTCAGGATAGATATAATAATTATTATTATTATTATTATTATTATTATTAATTCTTTCTGGTAATGAAACCAAGGATTCCTCAAAAGCGCCCTGGGCACTGTAGCTCGAAAGCCTGAAGAAACCTGTAGAGAGAAGACAATGAGAAGAAGTTACAGTTTTAGAGGTGGGAGGAAAACCCCAGAAGAATATTCTGGGGAAAACCCACGGAATCAGGTAGGGACTGAAAACCCAATCCACATGTGGACCAGGGCAGGAATTGAACCCGGGCCACAGCGGTGAAAGGCGGGGACAGTAACCACTGCGCCAACCTGATTCCCCTGTCGTGAATCGTTCCCCATGCTATAAATTTTGTATGTGTGTGTTATTGAATATGTAATTTAGAATAAATGCCAAATAATCATGCCAAAATTGGCGGTTGGTTAATATACCAGGACAACCCCAACTACGTAAACCGGTGGATGGTATTATTGTACTACATGACAAACATTATGAATAAACTGCAGCAATTGACAGAAACGCCACAATCTGGCCGTTACATTCACCAATGGGCAAGCACCCAGTTATCTGTCACTGGACAAGATAGTCGTCCTGGTATTCAACTTGTAGGTCTATGTACGTCAGTAGTCCACACCAAGACTCTTTTCTCTATCCACTAATTTCAGTTGTCTTCCTTTAAAGACAAATCTTGATAAACCACTTTCCAAGACAAAATCACCAGCACTCATTTTTGTGAAGGGATACACAAAAGATGTACAAGAAATGTTTCACACACCACAACCAAAATTTCCTAAAATAATCCAGTGAGTTGTTTCTAAACTTATAAAACACATCGCCTCAAATGACATGTGCGGCAACTTTCGAGAACATCCGGTGTGCATGTGAGTAGCAAGGAACGGCCATTTTTATCCTGAAATTATTTTAAACTTTACAAAGACCACTGTGGCACCAAATCCAAGTTTTGTAGACTCCTAGAAGGAACACCATTTCATTTCCTATGATATCACACCAACATGTTACCTTTCTTATAATCTTCCATAACCTGTGGATTCTTGACCATACTGCTGTCATCTTTCTCACGCGGCTCCCGTGCATGCGAGGCCGTTCCGGGTTTGGTACCGAGCGGCGCGTTGCCAGCCGGTATGTCCCCCGTGGCTCCCCGCTCAACTTGCTGTTCCGTGCCCCGTGTCTGGTCGTCCCTACCTGCCATATTTTGTCACGGTGTTCACCAGTTCAATGATCTCAGTGTACGGATAGAGTACATACGCATGTGTATTCAAAGTCTTGCACAAGACAGACACTATGGGCTCTAAATCGACTAGGTTTGACTGTCTGGGCCTTGTTGAAACGACCTTCACTAGGTCTATATGAAGTATGAGGATTGGAAACTTGGGAACATGTCATAGGCCTACACAGGCTACTTCCTGGCCCACGGCAGTCAGTACGGCCCACTACCCCAGCCAACAAAACACCCCCGCATCTGTAAATCTCAAATAAGAGCTGTTTTATAGATCTTTCTATACCCTCCCTACGAAAGTTTCTGGAACGCGTCACACAAACTTTAAAACCACTGTAAATTTGGAATCACATGAGATCGAGAAGAGAAGTTGTACTTTTCCCCACTTTATGCAGCTTGGTATTGTAATTTTACACACTGCCGTACAGACGAAAATTGATGACCTTTCGTCAGCAGAGTTGTGCTGCATGCAACATTTTTGTAAAAGCCAAGGTTAAAAAACAACAACAAGGGAACATGTATTCACCTATTGTGAAGATCAAGGGAAAGTTGTCTCGCCATTTTAAATTTGGAAAGGGGGCGATTGTACCGGGTCTACACAAATAACATATTTGGGAAGAACGAATATAGACATCACAATTATTCTATATTGTATTTATCAAACTGAGAGCAAGTATATACCTACTATTTAGGATATATTTATCTCCCAATAGAAATAAAATTTCGATGCCTCGCCTCCTCACGCCCCAAATACCCTGCGATCAAAATGGACGCTGCTCACGACGTTATAAAAGCCGAGCGACTGCTCGACGTATCACTTCAGACCCAACACAACAACGTGCTCTGCTTGTTTGATGACAACAATCTGTAGTCGGAATACGTGTATTTATACATTTTGGTCCAATCATCAGCGCACTGAGAAAAATCATGGCGCTTCAAGAGCCACCAGAAAATATTCGCTTCCTTACACTGAAAAACACATCAACATCTCATCAGGTAGAACCTTCGGAACAAGGTATGTTTTATCCAGGAGTCGCACCGATTCCCCCAAATGCTGCGTTTTATAAAGACATTAAATCATGCATTCAATCACGCATAAATCAGGCATTCAATCACGCATTTGAATAATTTCAACCTTTTTCGGAAACTCCTCCCTAGATAAAAAGATAAGCCTCTCAATCACTGGACTTAATTTAAGACTAATTTAAGACTAATTTAAAGGCGCCACGTTGATAAAAAAGTGTGTAATGCTGGAAAAACAGAAAAGAAATGTTGTTCTTGTAGTCTGGTTCCTTGACGGAGTCGAGTCCCTGCAAGTCCTTTCACAAGTACTTTCGCAAGCCCAGTCACAAGCCTTTCATAAAGCCGGTCACAAGTAACTGGATGAACAATGACAAAGGAATGCCTTTGTCAAAGCTCATTTGAATAGCTTGTGATTGGGATTAGGACTGGAGGGCTTGTGATGGATTTGCAGGGACTTGCAGGGACTTGTGATGGACTCGACTACATCTCTGCCTTATAGACAAAAACGGAGCAATTGATAGACGTCAGGAATAATCAGGTCGGGGAACTATGGTCTGCCGACCATCGCTGGAAATTGATGCAAAAATTCCACTTTTCTGAAAATTTACAGCACCCCATGGTGTCATGATTTCACAGGATGCTTTAGACTATTATTTATTTAAAGTAAGGTATTTCATAATAATTCGGTAGTTTGGTTTTTTGATGTTTGCAAATGTTGTATAACTTCGGACCATTTACTAGCTAAAGTAGGGTCACAAAGCTCAATAAAGGGATACGAAATTTTCATTTTCATTCTCAGATCCTGTCATTAAAATATCACCGAGTAGCAACACGTTTACATTAGAAAGAGACCAGCGCTTCAAAATTGAAGTGAGGTTCCAAGTCTTCAAAGGACCAGTAGAAATCCGCGTTTACACAAAAGGTCGGCTGACAAAACTACCCTTGAAACTACCCCCTGACATCCGGAGCGGCACCCTTCCCATACAAATATACGGTGCAAACGACACTAACACCGGAAGATACACCGTGCGGCTCTATGACATGGGACGCCCCAAGAGGAAAGGTGCAAATCCAGCACTGGTATCGTGGGATGTAAGAGTGTTTTAGTTGAGTTACATGTTTCATCTTGTCATGTAATCTGTTTAATTATTAACACACATTAAAATAGTTATGCAGAGAAAACTGTAGCCTATAATACGACTTCATGCATCTCCAAGAAGTTGTGCCAGGAGTAAACACAAAAAGGCAAACTAAGAGCAGTTAAAGAAATATTATCTTGAATATGATTTTAACAGATAAAAGGCATCTCGATTTTTTTTCACAGTTGCTCTGCACTGTACATGTGTTCGACAAACGTCAGTGGATGTTCATTGTGAAAAATAATGACAATAATGCTTTCTTGTGCACCTTTTTCATTTTAAAATTTCAGGTATTGCTTCGCCGTTGACGTAGACTGCCAGACAACCGCTTCTGAATCTACCACCAGGCTTCAGAATCCAAGAAACACGTGACTTATGAAGGAAACACGTGATTTATGAATAAGCTTGCTTGCACATTGTACCATTAACACGTTTACTATTAACTGTCGTATTTAACAAGTCGCTTTCTATTGGAAAGTCACTCACGGTTTTGTAAGTGGAGCCAAACTGCAGGCTTTAAAAAAAAATGTCGGCCAAGACGTTTAAATTCTGAATGAAATACGTTGCCATATAATTGTTCACAGAGGGGCAAAAACATATTTGACAGTTAAAATTTCACCTGTTTATTACCGAAACTACCAATTTGTTATTTTGAGGTAGATGACACTAACCTAAAACAAAATACCAATTATTAGTAGCAGCCGACTTAGTGTTACTATGGAAACGCTATCAAAACAATGTTTTAAAGGTAATATACAACATTTGCAAACATCAAAAAACAAAAACTACAAAATTATAATGAAAAACTTGACTGTAAGTAAATAAAATGTACATGTAATTGTATAATGTGAAATCATGGCACCTGATGTGTTGTCATTTAAAAAAAAAAAGTGGAATTGTATTAATTTCCAGCGAAATAGGTAAGGTAAACTAACCCATGCGATTTAATTTTGGAGGATTTTAGGGCAATGTGTGCCTTTGATGAAAAAAATTTCACAGCATAAAATGCTACGAAGACCTTTAATTCTTTATTTTTAGCATGACTTTGCAGGGTGTTTTAGATAATCTTTTACCTTTTAAGTTCAAACTTCACAAAAGTATCTTTTTGATATTAGTGAACAAAGAAAACTGGCAGGAGCGGGATTCGAACCTGCGACCTTCGGAATACCGTACCGGTGTGATATGAACATCCGACCATGAAATCTTACTCCTTTTCCCTATTATTGGTTAAATCCTCTCGCGTGACTGTCACTCTCCTCTTGCCCTATGTTTGCGGTCTCCCAAATTGTCAGTATCTTTGTTCGGGTGGGCGCTAGTCAGAAGTCATCAACCATAATGGCATGTAGACAGGGGTCACTCCCAATTTTACCATACAACCTGGGAAGCGACATTGTGGGGATCACTCAATAAGGATACGACTTTTAAACTAATAATTCATCAAATAAACCACAAGGGAAACTGAATAAATAAATTTTAAATAATTTTTCAAAGTGAACAAAGAAACTGGCAGAAGTGGGATTCGAACCTGCGACCTCCGGGTTACCGTACCGGCGCTCTACCAACTGAGCTATCAAGCCCATTTTGGCGGTCTCCCAATCGTTAATATCTTTGTCGCTTCCCAGGTTGTATCGTAACATTTTACCAGTTTTAAAATTTTAAGTCACAAACATATTCCTATTGATGTTTTTAGTGTATGATTAGATCCAAATGTTATGATCGTTTGATTTCAATGCTAAATAACAACCATTAGTGGATGTTGAGATGTGAAATTTCATTCCTGTTTTTTGTGTAAATTTTTATTTCATAGTTCTTTCCTTGGGGAGGGGGGGGGGGTAATACCACAGATCCAATGGATCATTCATGGATGTATTGTGTCTTAATCTGTCTCCATTTCCCAAATATACTCTTGTTTATAGAGCGTGTAAGTTGACCTCGAGAACGTACGAGAGTTTACGAGAAACCGAACTTCCGGGCACCTCGAATAGGAGCTTCAACGTGTAAAGCGAGTAGTTTTCTTGAAATAATTTGTTTTGACGCTGTTCTTTTTACTGAAAGGTAGATAAAAACTTTTAGCAAAATATTATTTTTCATTTCAATTTACAAAATGTGAACGATATATCAAATTAGGGAAAAGGAGAACGAAAAGTCTGCTACGTCATACGTACGTCATTCGCCATTGTTCTGGTGGTTCACGCGCCAGTCTTAATAGCATAGACCATATGCAGTATAAGGCGATTGTCGCATATGTACGTACGTTAACTTACTTCCGCAGCGGGCGCATGCAGTACAGGGGTTTTAGGGGCCGGGCTTTCTCTTCCCGACAATGAGCCAATCACGTTGCAAACCTGACGCACAGGTCAAACAATTTTTCCTACTTTTCTTCAATATTTAGACAATCATGCATGTTTTCATTATAAATTTCATATATTGTAAAATTAATTTTGAATTTATCATCCATATTTATGGCCGTTTCATGGTTCAGATCTTCGTAAAAACAAAGTATTATCGAAAACAAAATCAACCACACGTAAAAGTCCTATAGCCGGAGGCTCGGAGGTGCCCGCAAGTTCAATCGAGACCTTTATGCGCGAGACTTACACGGTCTATTAAAATAAACTGAATTTATGAGATTTAGATGCCAAGGGTATTATTTGACGAGGATGAGGATGAGGATGAGGATGAGGATGAGGATGAGGATGAGGATGAGGATGAGGATGAGGATGAGGATGAGGATGAGGATGAGGATGAGGATGAGGATGAGGATGAGGATGAGGATGAGGATGAGGATGAGGATGAAGATGAGGACCGGCATTTAAGAACGCTCAAGATAGTAAACTATATCACAGCACTTACAATATTATTACCCCTGCTCATCGGGCCCATTAATCATTCCTGAAGCCTTCTCAACTCCCTGAGGACTTGTACATGTACAAGTCCGGGCCGCGCCGATTCCTGTAAAAGCAGCCTCGACGATTCATGTTTACGTTTACAGTCCAACAGACTGACGTTAGACAAGTCAGGTACTTTATAATCATTATTCAGTTTCTAAGCAACAATCAACCAATCAAAAAATGACTCTCAGCATAATGAGCACCACCCCTAAATCTTTCGCGCACGGATGTTCCAAGGCGTTAGACGAGCACAGACCGATTTGCATATTATTCACATTGCCGTGTGAGGTCGCGGTTCGCGATTTTTTTTTTTGCAATGTGAAAAGAACTCGCCGTAACCCAGGCGGTCGAGGCTCCCTCATCATCACGGCTGCTAGCGTCGAACGCCTTGACCAAGGCTATATATAACACGGCTGATGTTGGCGTGCAAGTGCGTGATAACAATCATAACCATGCACACCAAGGATGTAGGTGCCTTTATTCAAACCCACCGTATTTCCCTGTGTCACCGATGCGGAGTAATACAGTGGAACGCCGCTATAACGAACACCGATATACATTTGTAATAATATACATATAATCACAGATCGATTGAATGGAATGCATGGGAGAATACCGATGACGTATAGCAAGTCCATTCTATTACTGGAAAAGTGTTACCCAAATGATTAAAACAATTTTCTTTAAATAGCCCCCCCCCCCCCCCCCCACTCAGCATTTTTATGTGTATTTGTATGTATTTTTTTTAAGGTTCTATTTTAAAGTGATTTTTCAGGTTAATAAAATATCCCCATTTCATAATCGAATTTCAGATCACTCTGCCGAAAACAAAAACTTACCTAAAATTAAAGTGGGTAGGCCTACATCCGGACGATGTGATTGTGCATTGCCTATAAATATGCCTTTACTTTCCCTCTATGTCTACAAGTAGTCATAGGCTCGTGAAGACCAAACATATCGTTAGGAGCTAAATTCCTTGAATGAATGCTCAATTGAAAAAGTTCATAAAACATAGGAAATTGTCAAAATGGGCGGTGGATACTCTGAGCCAATGGATACAATCTATTTTAACCAGTTTGGATGGAGTAATCCTAGTACTGGTAGTATCGTGCGGGAAACGGATGAGAGGGGTATGTATACTGTTAAACTGACAAAATATCGGTTCAAGTCAAAACACAATAAATAGCACCTATAACGTCAGCAAGAAGTGATAGGTGCGCACATAAGTCTTCATGTTAAAATATGTATTGTATTTGTAGTTTCAGACCCTCGCATCAAAGCCAAACCACAAAGCACTAGCCTAAAAGTTGGCAAGACGAAAACCTTTTCCGTGGAATACCAAGCCGTAAAAGGACCAGTGACCATCACTCTCAGTCCGAGAGATTCCAAAGGCGTCCTGTTCAAGAAGAGCCCCTACGTCCTGGACAACTGTCCTCACATTTCAACCTTTTCTTTTGACATCCGCGAAGCAACCGTTAAACACAGTGGCGAATACACCGTGATGATTTGCGACGATTCGGTTCCGAAGAAAGATGGTTTAAACCCAACGTCGGCATCGTGGACAGTAAAGGTTTGCCTTTTTTCCAAAAAATATTGGCCCTTCCGTAAAGCATGTCTTTCTAAATGTTACAACCTCGTCTTGAGTCCTAGGTTATTTTCTATAAAGCCGAATACAGTAATATTCTAATAAGGGAATATATGAACCACGGCTAACCCCCTTTTCGGAATATGACATGAGGTAAACATGAATTGCGCCAGTGAAAACATCCACAAAAACCTCTTGAGAAAGTTGCAATATCTTCTCTGGACATCCTGACGAATTATAACACCATATGAAAGCCCAAAATGCTCCCAAATTTTAAGAATGATACATAAAGTTACAGTATCGTTTTATGCATTAATATTGTTTCCTTTTCTGTTTCAGGTAATCGATTAATATGTCTAGCCGCACTACCGATGACAGACGACGAATATCTGCGAAGGGTTTTGCGTCGGTAGAAGCAGCCTATTGGAGACAACCCTCAAGTCAGAACCTTCTCCGTTCACATTGCCTACAGATCTCTCATAACTAGACACAAAGAACCTCCTTATAGCCAGTATTCAAAGCAAGAATCTATACTTGCAGGAAAACTATTCCCTCGAGATATTATTGTAAAAATGGTTACAACTGTGGGTTCTTGTTTGAAGAAATTTTGGTTAATAATCTCATCAACAGCACCACAACCTAAACAGTTTTTGTGAAAATAGTTATTGCACTTTTAAAGGTAGTGTACACGATTGGTAATCCTCCAATTTGTTTTTTACTGAATTATTACGAATTACCTTACTAGACTGTAAGTTAATAGTAGTCTCAATCATCCTGTGAAATGATGGCACCAGGTGTGCTGTCGTTGTCAAGAAAAGTGGAAATTTATATCGTTTTCCAACGATTTACAGGTGGAAATCGTTGGAAAACTGCCCTGTAGCCTTTAGTCAAGGCGCGCGTGGCTACCCGGACGAGTGGCGCGCCCCGCGTCCAGGTAGCCACGTGCGCCTTGACTAAAGGCTATCATCCGCCAGACGGTTGAAAACTAGCGCTGTTTTTCTCTCGTGTTTTTTTTTGCCATCCAACAACGCAAAACTTTGAACAGGTCAGTGGAACGATATTTCCTATAAAATACTAACCCCCCAAATCCGCCCATTTCTGAAAATTGCAACAATTGACCATTAAATTTGAACCTCTAATAAGACATACATTTGCAAACGTTCGTTGTTAACACAAATTCAACCCATGTTAAATTGTAATCAGTTACTCCAGGTTAATTTCGTACGCCATTCATCCCCGTAAATTCAAAAACTTTCCTGAACTTTCGGTCTACTTTTGAAGTACGGCTACAATAGTACGCAAATTTTATGTTGTTTCTGCTATTCCACAAAATACCGTCCAAACTTTTGTGACAAATTGTTTGTGGCTAGAAGTGCACGAACCATACGCATTCAAATCTTGTTTCAAATCTTGTTTTAAAAATTCGAACAGATTGACCATACATGTGTCAATTATGCTTTTCACAGCTATTCTAAAATGGATTTCAGTAACTTTTGTGATACCTTTGTTCCTTTATCATTTCTTTTTAGATATTTAAAAAATATTTTTGGGAGGCTAATCATCCTTACTCGCAGCTGGGGTGCTGAATTGCAAAGGACCCGGCTGCAACGTGGTCGAGTCGAAGGCATATATAAATGCTTCAGTGAAAACAATACGGTGATTTTTCTTCAAGCAAACAAACGATTTGGTGTTGGTGAGATAGCGGGACTATAGGCCTATATATAGTGTGAAAATAAATAAGCGATATGAGATGAAGGTCTTTCTATGTGTCATTTTGAATATTTATTAAGATTTCCTGATTTTTTCACAAACTGCACCCTCAAAACGACCACAAGATCAGCAACGGGGACAATCAAATCCCGGGTCTAATGATAATAATTATCATTAATTTTACGTGTTTTTGGTTAAAACTTTCTTTCATCAGGAAAAAATTAATTGGGGATACATACAGGCCTATTTGTGGATTGCAATAACGGATTGGATTACAAGTTAAAAATGTATCCAATCTTTGACAAGAGTGGATATAAGCTTAATCTCGTAAAGCAAGAAACATATCTTCACAATTTGTCCGAGGCAGTTCAACAATTACAACCTTTTTCTTCAATGTTCAACACCCGGTAATTATATCAACGTGATTCCCAGGATGTTTGATAGCCGCTGTGCATTCATATAAGTCCTGGATTCGGTTTCCAAACCGATTTCGTTGGAGAGAATGGACGCGGCCCAAATAATGCTGCATTCAATGAAAAAATATAAACCGCGGCTTCGCGACAGCACACACGCATACGTACAGGCACCCAAACGGGTTTGTTTGTGAAAAGCATTGCAATGGCGCCCTGTGTTTTACGTCCTAGATCATTTCTCATGCGGGGGTGGGGAGGGGGCTTAAGATCAATTTGTGCCCTAAATAACAAGGCAGATGCAAGGAACTTTGCGCAAACACATACATACTTAAACCTGCATCATATATGTAAACCATCTATCTCGTTCACAGCAGTCAATTCAGAGAGTAAACACAACGGAATCGTGCATTTCTGCAACTTAACCTTGCATGTTGATGTGACCATGTACATGTACAGTACAATGCATGTGTACATGTTGGCAATAGGCAAGTACGGAACTTCGACCCATGAAACAGCAATGGATCAGCAACAGCAACGCGGATGGAATAAATCGAATGTCAGTACGGCGTTCAGCTAAGGCCTTCCAGCAAAAAACAAAATAATAATTTTCGAGGACAAGACATTTATAGCAGTATTAGTTCATGACAGTGGTATTACGAAATGTTTACGATAGGCCCTACATGTCGAAACAAAAACAAAAACAAAAACAACACATGGTCCCTGAATAAAGGCAAGCAATGGACAAGGTATTCCCCTTTTCAGAAGCAATGACATGGGTAAATAATCATGACGTAAGCTACACTATGATGACTCCGGTATTCTGATTGGTTGAAATCAGACTGGCATCAGGTACATACTGACATCATCTTACTCGAAGAAGTCTGGTTACAGCCTCCTATATTTGGAGGCATCTGTCACGTTGGGAATCACCTACTAGGTAGACAAATACAGATGACTCACAACAGCATATTCGTAGCTAGCAAACTGGTTGCACACGAAGCCACGTTCTAAATTTACCGAAAAGCTGCCATTCAGATTGCGTTTTGGGGTGCAAGAAGGCACTGTTTCGTACAGCAGAATGCCACTACTGCAAGATACTGAGGAAGGATGGCAACTGGAATTCCCTGGAAAAAGAAAGGACCAGTACAAGAACAGGGATGTAGTAGAACTCGGTAAGGCTAGGTGAATAATTTCAGTAGTAGAGTTAATTCATGATGTACGGTAGTTTGGGTCGAGAAAAGAACCTGCTCAAAGGAAACATGTAATGGATATCCAGTTCAATTTGTTTTCGAGGATATTACAATATTATGTCAAACAGATACAAACATGATTTCAATGTTTGTTCCACTGAAAGGATTCTTATCAATCCATCCAAACGAGCAAAAGAAAAGTATTACAATCATTTCGTCAAATAAGCCTCGCTGACCGACCACACGGGTTGAGTATTATTAAACCGATTTTAAAACGTGTTTTTTTCATTTTAGGTCCAGAAATCGACACCCTATACGATCGACCAAAAACCACCTACAAACCTGTGGTCCTGGAGGTCGATTATGCCGCCAATAACCCAGTCACTATAATTTGGCGTGTCGATGACACTATCCTCCGTCGGATACCGAACCGGGTCCGCCAGGGAACCATCTCGCTTAGGCTTAGTGCACGGTGGTTACAGGAGCACCCTGACAATACCTACAAATTCACCGTGCGAGACCAGGAGATGGGCAGGAGGAGAGGGGTCAATCCCGTCAGCACCTCTTGCAATGTCAGCATCGATCCGTACAACCAGTGGAGCAGACTGTAGGTGAGCATGGCTTCATATCTCACAGTCAAAACTTTGAAGTATTTCGTAGAATACCAGTCCTCTTGCTTGAAAGATAGCTTGGGTGATAGGGGAAGTAGCGAACCAACAGTTTTGCAAAACATCCTAAAAGAACTATGAACGTGTAAAACTAAACATAAATTTCCAAATTTTACAGCTGTGTATTTCACTCTTTTTGACAGAACCAAGGTAACTTTCGAATCGTAACACAGGATAGACCTTATTGACTTTAACCACCTCAAAGATGCTAAAAGAAAATTTCCTTTTACCTTTTTCTTCGAATGAATCCAGATAAACTCCTGAGAATGTTGCCCATCAAGACATAGAGCCAGACATACAAACTACCAAGCGGGAGAACATACTTCAATCCACACCCAGGTCTTCTCATTCAGTGATGGAACTTCACGGCAATCAGTTCTTAAATGGAAGTGCCTAAATGAACACTTTTAAGCATTAACAAAGTTACAAGTGTCATTTTAGATAAAATGTCCTATTTTATAATTTATAAATATTGGAAAAGTTCAGACATAAGTCGATTTCCAAATCGTGGCTACACATTACACAAACATCTTCCAAAGCTGATGACAAGTTCATGCCTCAGTATGAAAGTCCAAACATTCTCAGACAGAGGAAACGCGAACCTTGGACAAGCATAGTCAAAACGGTTTGGACAAAAACTGTTGTTGCTTAATTGTGAAAGCTTATTTGGGTATACAATGGCAATTTTCAAAAATTTTGCTTCAGGAAATTATTTATTTTATTGATCTAAAACCATCTTTAATGGGTGTAACCTATCCAGCAAAAGCTGATCATTGGGGGCCCTCACATTAAAAATAAAAATAAATGAAGACAAAAATACAAAGACAAGACTTTAACAATAACAATAACAACACAACTACGTTAATAAAAACAAGTTTCCTTAACAAGAATTAATTTTAAAAATAAGTGATTAGATTGCACTAAAAATTTAGTTTCAATTTGAAGCAATATGATTGCACTTATAGGGCATTAAGAAAACGAGCGCCCCTTATCCTCCCGAGTAATCCTAACAAAATATTTATTCAAACTTTATTTTCCTGTAGCAATTGCCGAATAGAAAAATAAGAGTTTGGGCGAATGGTACATGGAACCCCATTAAAAAAACAGAAGCTGTGTAACAAACTATTCTCTAAAAATTCACAATTAGGTTTTGGAATAATAGAATGACCATGTGTGATCGCCCTAGTTGTCGGTCGATTGGCGGCGAATGGGAGCTACTTCTAGAGTCAGGGTCAGGATTAGTTACGTGCATGTTCTTGTTTCGAAAATATGCAACTTAGATTAATGGATATGAACATTAACAGTTAAAATCCCTTGTGGATTGTTTGACGAGTTAAAATACTTTAGTGCTCAAACAGGATTATCAACTCTGTATGTTACATTTTCTGTACAAATGAATTAAACTGACAATTCTATGTCTGTATTAAAATAGACACAAATTGCGATCGTTTTTCTGTAGCATGTGACTTTGCTGCTTTTACAAGGGTAGTACTACAACCCTAATCCTACCCCTACCCCTGACAAAAAGGTAGAAACATGAACATGCAAATATGAAAATGTATATTTATTCAGATTTCCTAATTTTTTCTCACAAACTGCACCACAAGATCAGAGACGGGGAAAATCAAACCCCGGGTCTAAATGATAAATAATATCACTCATTTTACGTCACTTTGGTAAAAAAATGCTTTCATCGGGTAAAAAATACAATTTTGAGATATTTGTGGAACAGATTGGATTGCAGGTCAAAAATTTATCCAGTCTTTGACGAGGGTGGATAAGCTTTATCTCGTAAAGCATGAAACGTATCTTCCCCATTTGTCCGGGCAGTTGAACAATTACAACTTTTCTGTTGAACGGCTGCTAATTATATCAACGTAATTCCCGCGAAGTTTGATAGTTTAATTACTGCATGTGTATTGTTAATGATATTCTAGTGAGGACAGAAAAGAGGGTATAACAAAGAGGTATAACAAAGAGAACAATACTGTCTTAGTTTTTCTCTTGTCTGGAAGGTGTCCTCACATGTAAACGTGTGCTTAGTCTGTGGGGATGGGTTAGTGTGTGGGAACAATAGAAAGTCCTGACAAGGATGGCGGGGAGCGTACTACACTACCGGTAGGCCTACTGTATTCATATAGGTCGCGGATTCGGAAAACCTAATTTGCTCGAGAGAATAAGCTCCGTCCAAATATAACGTGTATGTACTGCATTCGATGCAAAAATATGAACTGCGACTTCGCGACAGCATAGACTTGCGATATTAATTTCGCACACACGCATACAGGTTTGTATCTAAAAGCATTGCAATGGCGCCCTCGTATTTTACGTCCTAGATCATTTCTCATGCGGGAGGAGGGAGGGTTAAGATCAATTTATGGCCCAAATAACAAGGCAGATGCAAGGAACTTTGCGCAAACACGTAAATACTTAGACCTACATGTAAATCATCTTCACATTCACAGCAGTCAATTCAGAGTGTACCGTAACCACAACGGAATCGTGCATTTCTGCAACTGTTAATTTAACCTTGCACTGTTGGTGTGACCATGTACATGTACATTACAATGCATGTGTACATGTTGGCAATATAGGCTAGGCAAGTACAGACCTTCGACCCATGAAACAGCAATGGATCAGCAAAAGCAACGCGGATGGAATAAATCGAATGTCAGTACGGCGTTCAACTAAGGCCTTCCAGCAAAAACAAAATAATAATTTTCGTATCGAGGACAAGACATTTCAGATCATGACAGTGGTATTACGAAATGTTTACGATACATATCGAAACAAAAGCAAAGGCAAACAAGGTATTCCCCTTTTTAGAAACAATGACATGAGGTAAATAATTATGACGTAAGCTATCGTGCGCTAGGATGACTCCGGTATTCTGATTGGTTGAAATCAGACTGGCATCAGGTACATACTGCAATCCTCTTACACGAAGAAGTCTGGTTACAGCCTCCTATATTTGAAAGCGTATGTCACGTTGGGAATCACCTACTAGGTGATAGTAGCCTAATACAGAAGCGCGCGACACAATAGCATATCTGTAACTAGCAAACTGGTTGCACACGAAGCCACGCTCTAAATTGTGACTGGTAAGCTGAAATTCAGATTAAAATTTTGGGTGCAAGGATTATTCATACACCAGAATGTCACGACAGCAAGATACTGAGGAAGGATGGCGACTGGATTTCCCTGAACAAAGACTGATGCCGTACTTGAGGAGGGATGTAGTACAATCCGGTAAGGCTCAATGAATAATTTCAGCAGTAGAGTTAACCCCTTGACCCCGGATTTCATGGGGGGCGCCAAATATTGGCTGCTAAAATGGCAGGTGCGGCGGAACAATTTTGAAAGTGGGGGGGGGGGGGGGGGAAGCAGCGACGGTGCCTGCTGGCTGCTGCCCTTTTCTGTTTTTCTTGTGCGAAACTGCCAAAAGTGGGGAGGGTGAGGGCATTTCACCCAAGTGGAAAAAGTAGGCAGGGGGAAATGGCCCCCTGCCCTCCCCCGTTCCGCCGCCTATGAGTCCAATGATCTCTACTATGAAGATCGAGTTGAACATGGAACCTACCAAAAAAACGTAGAAAAGTGTGATAGCTATATTTGTACACAGAGCTACGAGGACACTGCTGTTGTGTCTGTATGAGGACATCGTGCTTTGACTCAGTATTTTCGTCAGTATGAAGACGAAACCGTTAAAATCACTCACCAGCCAATGCTACAAAGGAGGGAGGTGAACATTTATAGGATCATGGGTAAAAAGATATCCCACATGTGATAAAATCAAGGTTATTGAGCACTTGTTCATCTACATCTTGATATTCCTAAATAAAACTCGCTGACCGACCACACGGGCGAGTTTTATCAACCCAATTTTTAAAGGATTTTAGTTTTCTTTTAGGTCCAGAAATCGACACCCTATACGATCGACAAAAAACCACCTACAAACCTGTGGTACTAGAGGTCGGTTATGACGCCAATAACACAGTCGCCATAACTTGGAGTGTCGATGGCACCGTCCTTGGTCATCAGATGTGGGACCGGGTCCGCCGGGGAAGCACCTCGCTCAGTATTAACAGGCACTGGTTACTGCAGCACCCTGACAGTACCTACAAAGTCACCGTGCGAGACCAGGTCATGGGCAACAGGCACGGGGTCAATCCCATCAGCACCTCTTGCAATGTTTTCATCGATCCGTAAAACTAGTGGAGCAGATTGTTGGTAAGCATGGCTTCGTTTCTCTCAGCTTTAAAGTATCGTTTCTTAGAAAACCACTCCCCTTGCTTGAAAGATGGCTTTCGTGTTTCAAGACTGAATGCTCATTCCTCAATGCGGACATATAAACAATAACTTGGAGTTCAAACCTAAGACCACCTGCTTGTCTTTTCCAACATGGAATGGAATCTTTTGTAAGCACAAAATGAGCATCAACCAACTGAGCTCGCTGAGACACATGTACGTGACTACATGTACAATCAAACTTCGAAATAAATGATTGGATGTATAGTAGCTGTGGCGAACCAAGAGTTATGCAAAACATCCTAAAAGAACCACGAAGGTGTAAAAGTGAACATGGATATTCAATTTTTACAGCCGTGTGTTCGCTCTTTTTGACAGCTTCAAGGTAAATCTAAAATCACAACACAGCAAAGACCTTATTGATTTCAACCACCGCGAAGATACTATACATCTTTTTTCCTTTTACCTCTTTCTTTGAATGATTCCAGATAAACGCCTGAGAATGTTGCCCACCAAGACACAGAGCCAGACATACAAACTACCAAGGGGGCGAACATCTACACCCAGTTTCTTCTCATTCAGTGATGCAACTTCACGACAACCAGATCTTAAATGGAAGTGCCTAAATGAACACTTTTAAGCACAAAGTTACAAGTGGAACTCTAGATAAAAAGTCCGATTTTATAATTTATAAATATTTGGGAAGTTCAACCATAACCAAGTCCATTTCCAAATCGTTGTCACCATTAGTCTGTGCCTCAGTATGAAAGTTCAAACACTTTTCAGGCAGAGGAAAGGCGAACCTTGGACAAGCATAGTAAAAAGGTTTGGGAAAACTGCTTTTGTTTAACCGCGGAAGTATATTTTGATATTTTGGGTATATAATGGTAATTTGCCAAAATTCAAGTTTAACGGGAAAGTTTCATTATAGGAGCTAATGGGAGCTACTTCTATAGTCAGGGGGTCTGGGTTAGTTACGTTCCTGTTCTAGTTTCTAAAATATACAACGTAAATTAATGGATATGAACATTAACAGTTAAAATGGTAACTTTTTCATAAAATCTGCTCAAACACATTAAATAATAACAGGATTATCAACTCTGTAGGTTACATTTTCTGTAAAAAATAATTAAACTGAAAATGCTATGTCAGTATTAAAATAGACACAAATTGCGATCGTTTTTCTGTAGCATGTGACTTTGTTGCTTTTACAAGGGTGGTACTACAACCCCAATCCTTCCCCTACCCCTAACAAAAAAGGTAGAAACATGAACATGCAAATATGAAAATGTATATTTATTAAGATTTCATATTTTTTTTCTCACAAACTGCGTCACAAGATCAGAGACGGGGAAAATCAAACCCCGGGTCTAAATGATAAATAATATCACTCATTTTACGTCACATTGGTTAAAAATTGCTTTCATCGGGTACAAAATACAATTTGGGGATATTTGTGGAACAGATTGGATTGCAGGTCAAAAAATGATCCAGTCTTTGACGAGGGTGGATAAGCTTTATTTCGTAAAGCATGAAACGTATCTTCCCAATTTGTCTGGGCAGTTGAACAATTACAACTTTTCTATCAACGTAATTCCCGCGAAGTTTGATAGTTACTGCATGTGTATTGTTAATGATATTCCAGTGAGGACAGAAAAGAGGGTATAACAAAGAGGTATAACAAAGAGAACAATACTGTCCGTAGTTTTTCTTTTGTCTGGAAGGTGTCCTCACATGTAAACGTGTGCTTAGTCTATGGGGATGGGTGGGTTAGTGTGTGGGAACAATAGAAAGTCCTGACCAGGATGGCGGGGAGCGTACTACACTACCGGTACTGTATAAATAGGTCGCGGATTCGGAAAACCTAATTTGCTCGAGAGAATAAGCTCCGTCCAAATATAACGTGTACTGCATTCGATGCAAAAAATATGAACTGCGACTTCGCGACAGCATAGACTTGCGATATTAATTTCGCACACACGCATACAGGTTTGTATTTAAAAGCATTGCAATGGCGCCCTCGTGTTTTACGTCCTAGATCATTTCTCATGCGGGGCGGGAGGAGGGAGGGTTAAGATCAATTTATGGCCCAAATAACAAGGCAGATGCAAGGAACTTTGCGCAAACACGTAAATACCTAGACCTACATGTAAATCATCTTCACATTCACAGCAGTCAACCACAACGGAATCGTGCATTTCTGCAACTGTTAATTTAACCTTGCACTGTTTGTGTGACCATGTACATGTACATTACAATGCATGTGTACATGTTGGCAATAGGCTAGGCAAGTACAGACCTTCGACCCATGAAACAGCAATGGATCAACAACAGCAACGCGGATGGAATAAATCGAATGTCAGTACGGCGTTCAACTAAGGCCTTCCAGCAAAAACAAAATAATAATTTTCGTATCGAGGACAAGACATTTATAACAGTATTAGTTCATGACAGTGGTATTACGAAATGTTTACGATACATGTCGAAACAAAAACAAAAACACCTGGTCCCTGAATAAAGACAAGCAATAGACAAGGTATTCCCCCTTTCAGAACAAATGACATGAGATAAATAATTATGACGTAAGCTACACTAGGATATTCTGATTGGTTGAAATCAGACTGGCATCCAGTACTTACTGCAATCCTCTTATACTTGAAGAAGTCTGGTTACAGCCTCCTATATTTGGAGGCGTCTATCACGTTGGGAATCACCTACTCGGTGATTGGGGTTAAATTGAGTATAGACAAATACAGAAGAAACACAACAGCATATTCGTAGCTAGCAAACCGGTTGCACACGAATCCACACTCTAAATTGTGACTGAGAAGCTGACAATCAGATTGAGTTTTGGGGTGCAAGAAGGTACTGTTTCGTACAACAGAATGTCACGACTGCAAGATACTCAGGAAGGATGGCAACATGAATTCCCTGGAAAAAGACGGGACCCGTACAAAAACAGGGATAAAGTAGAATCCGGTAAGGCACGGTGAATAATTTCAGTATTATACTAGAGTTAATTCATGATGTAGTTTGGGTCTGGAAAAAAAACCCCAGGGCAAATCTGCTTAAAGGAAACATGTAGTTCTAATGGATATCCAGTTGAACTTGTTTTCGTGGATATTGCCATGTGTCAAAAAAGATACAAACATGATGTCAATGTTTGATTCTTATAAATCCATCCAAACGAGCAAAAAAGTAGTAAAATCACTTCTTAAAAGTGACCCATCAACACAGTTTAGAAAAAAATATTGGCTGCTATAATGGAGTCCAGGCAATCTCTTTACCACGGAGATCAATTGAAACACTGTGAAAATGTAGGTGTAACAGCTATATTTTTCCACTAAGCTCTGAGGGCACTGCTGAGGACATCGTGCTTTGGCTCATAATATGGATATTTTTACCAGTGTAACAACGAAACTGTTGAAACGCTACTTCCAAGAAATTCAACAAAGGAGGTGGATATTTAG
Source organism: Hippasteria phrygiana (assembly GCA_037893225.1). NCBI lineage: Eukaryota > Metazoa > Echinodermata > Asteroidea > Valvatida > Goniasteridae > Hippasteria > Hippasteria phrygiana. The sequence continues at coordinate 300,496 of JAZGUH010000242.1, forward strand.
AGTATCTTTGAAAGAAAGCTGTCCTGTATGTATTTAAGTCATGACAATCTTACTGTATGGTTCCATTAAGGTCCTAGGCATTCGTTTCGGGGTAAAGTAGAATATACTACAAAGTTCTTGTACTACATAATTTATACTGTAGTACAAGTACTACATACTACAGTTTACTACTAGTAGTACTTTGTAGCTTGAGATGATGTTAGCGTTAACAGGTGAGCACTTGTTCATCCACTAGTCAATGCCTATTTTGATATTCCTAAATAAGCCTCGCTGACCGACCACACGGGGCGAGTATTTTCAACCCAATTTTAAATTTCTCTTTTCCCTTTTAGGTCCAGAAATCGACCCCCTATACGATCGACAAAAAACCACCTACAAACCTGTGGTCCTAGAGGTCGATTATTACGCTAATAACCCAGTCACTATAACTTGGCGTGTCAATGGCACTGTCCTCCATCAGGTGGCGAACCGGGTTCGTCAAGGAACCACTTCGCTTAGGCTTAGCAGACGGTGGTTACGGCAGCACACTTACAATACCTATAAAGTCACCGTGCTGGACCAGGAGATGGACAGGAGGCACGGGGTCAATCCCGTCAGCACCCATTGCAAAGTCAGCATCGATCCATACAACTAGTGGAGCAGACTGTAGGTGAGCATGACGTCATTTATCCGAGTCAAAACTTTTAAGTATTCTTTTTAGAAAACTAGTCCTCTTGGTCGATAGGATAGGAACGATAGGATAGGAACAGTGGCGAACCAAGAGTTTCAAAAAAAATCCTAAAAGAACTACGGTATGAACTTGTAAAACTGATCATCGATTTCAAAATTTCTCAGCTGTGTGTTCACTATTTGTGACAGCCTCAAGGTAAATCTCGAATCATAACACAGGAAATACCTTGACTTCAACTACCTCGAAGATGCTATATGTCTTTTTTCTTTTACCTTTCTTCGAATGATTCCAGAAACACTCTTGGGAATGCTGCCCATCAAGACACAGAGCCAGACATACAAACTACTAAGGCATCTACGCCCAGTACCTTTTCATTCAGTGATGGAACTACACGGCAACCAGATCTTAAATGGAAGTGCCTAAATATAAATGGACACTTTTAAGAACAAACAAAGTTACAAGTGGTATAGGCCTATTCTAGATAAACAAAAGTCCCATTTTATAATTTATAAATATCGGGAAGTTTAAACATAACCAAGGCAATTTCCAAATCGTTGTCACCAATTACATGTACACACAAGTTTTTCCAAAGCTGATGATAAGTCTGTGCCTCAGTATGAAAGTTTAAACACTTTTCAGGCAGAGGAAATGCGACCCTTAAGCATAGACAAAATGTTTGGGGGGAAAAAACTGCTTTCGTTTAACTGTGGAAGTATATTTTTATATTTTGGTATAGAATGGACATTTGCAAACATTTTGCACCAGGAAGTTTTATGATAGAAGCTAAGTGGAGCAAATTCTAGAGTCAGTGGTCTGGGTTAGTTACGTTCCTGTGCTAGTTTCGAAAATAATTATGAAACTTAGATTATTGGATATGAACATTAATAGTTAAAAAGATCTAGAGTTTTCTAGCCTTTCATAAAATCTGCTCAAACACATTTTAAAATAACAGGATTATCACAACTCTGTATGTAAATTTTTTTGTAGAAATGAATTAAACTGACAATGCTCTGTCTGTGTTAAAAAAAAAAAATAATCGTTTTCTGTAGCATGGCTTTTACAAGGGTACTACAACCCCAATCCATTACCCAACCCAACAAAAAGGGCAGACAAATGTATATATATACCAATGTATAATAACCACAGACCTACTCCAGTCTTAAAAAAACAAACTGGAGTTGTCTAATAAGCTGTGTATAAAAATATATGAATCTCCCGCCCCTCGATGGAATTCCCGGTAAACCTTTGGTCTCTTTTTAAGTTGACTAACGACATCACGTGGTTTCATGCAAGTTGCATGATAATGCAGGGCAGTCAAAGGGTGAGAGGTCAGACGCGATCAGACTCCACCCACGTGCCCTCGCATGTTCCATGCATATAACACAGGACGATTAGAGCAACGAAAGGTACTCCATCTTGCTTGGGGAAAGATTTGAAACTGAAATGTGCAAGACGTGTTAAAAATATTTCCAAACGATTAACTCTAGTACGGTTTTCATTTCACAAACTTGACTGATTTCGGGTAAGTGTGTGAAGGTGTGTCAGTTATTTTTGGGAGGTTTTTCCACCATGTCACACCACCTTGAGCCCTACGATATCGCACACGTGGATTCTGCACCGTATCCGGTTTGCGGAACGGCATTGGCTGAGCCCTCGGGATCAGGTAATTCAACCACGGAGGATTACACTTGACTAAATAATCCCCATTTAACAACCCTCCTTTCGAAATGAACATGAGTTTGGCTCTTTCAGGTTTTGGGGATATGTTTCTTCGCAGTTAAACTCAATAGCTTAATGTACTTTTGGGTACTTGTCTGGATATCCAAACTTTGAGGAAATTACATTGTCGTACATACCTAAACTGATTTAGTCTCATGTTTAATAGCTTGGAAATTGTAGGCATAATTGTCTTTATCATGGTTTAATCTCCAAAACGTGAATGCTAAAAGCTACATAACTAACGCTCACCCATTGGGAACTACTCTAATAACACTGAAATCGTGGAGTACTTTAATTAATCAGCTTTTACAAAGTGGCTTCAAGTATAAATACACCCCTCTGAATTTCGCCCTCGGTCATACATGACGTACCAAAAAGACCACAGGACGTGGACAGTCCAGAATAAACTCAAAACCAGTTTTGAAAATAGCCCTTGTCAATTTTTTGTAACGCAACCTTGGAAAAACTAACTGCACCACCGCCATTTTTATCACTTCATGACACTCTGTAGATGTCTATGGTTGAATGCTAATTCGTTCCAGACATGATATTTCAATAATTTCAATCATGTCTGGGTATATGGATACTGTGCCAATATGGCCAGTTTCAAACAATAACGATAAAATGAGAAACCACCCAAGTGAGATTTACGCAAACAAATGAATTATCTTTGACAGTTTTACAGTTCCAACTATGACGACGGGCAGAGTATACTGTCCGAAATGTTGAGTTTCCTCGGTTCTTTTCAGAACCACACAAACTCACAAAAGAGAAAAAATTTCACATGGTGTTACCGCAAACCCTTACCATATTACCATATAACTATAACATCTACAAGTACTTGGAAACTTAACAATTGTACAAAACACAATATTATGGCATGATTTGTCCGTGACATGCTTCATATTATTGGTGGTCCAATAACTTTTTTTCCAGAGCTGTACACAATGTATAGGTCTGAAACAAGGGATCAGTAACTATTTACTGGTGTTGACTCCCTTTTACTGTAACTCTACAAAACAACCCCCTTTTGGTAGGACCAACGATGGACATCCTTGAAGACCAGTCTGTCCCCCGTGGAACAAGCGTAACCCTCGGCGTCAGTTTCCACGCCACCTCCCCAGTGACAATCATCTGGCGTGTAGACCTGACCGAGGTCTGGAGGCGGGAAGGCCGAATTCCACACGGCCAGACACAACTCTCCATCCGCAGGTTCGACTACGAACACCACCGGAGACGCTTCAGCGTGGAGGTCACGGACAGGCGGGGGAGGCGCGTGTGGACGGCGGGCACGCTGAAGATACGATATTAGGCCTGTCCGGACTGGTCATTAAAAGATGACCAATGGAGAGACAATAGCCTCGGTTGATTGAAGGTCATTTAAAAACAGCCTACAAGAGCTTAGGCTGGAACCGTTTGATACAAACAAATCTTGAAAATCTGAACAAATGTGGCCTTTGAGAAAACAGTTTAAACTAGAGTTAGATTACTAACGAACTCGGTACACTTTGGCCCTTGGCGAACCAAGTAAAACTGGAACTCGATTGGCGACCACTTCAATTACACTATTCCACTGATTCGTGGTTTCATAGTTAATTTTCTACAGAATCATCAGACATACAACACAATATGGAAAAACATTGTTTGATGTAACATGAGTAGGCCCATGCTTTAGATTACAAGCCAAACCATCTTAACATGGGTTCCCAGTTGCTGTATTTGGATGTACTGGAAATAATCAATGGGGCATTTGAATTAGTTGCGGCTAAAACTTCACACATTTCCCATGCATGTTTGTACAACATCTTACACAAACATTCACAAAATGTCTGGAAATATGTCTTGTCTGTATGCTACAGACAAGAACTGGACAAAACAAAGCAAGGCACGTGACAATCAAACGGAATGATAAATAGCCTACCCAGTTCTGATTACGTTGACTAACTCCAAGATATCCGATATGTGTTTCACCGATTATTAATTTTCTGTAGAATAGTAAGTTAGATGTAAGAACCATTTGAATAATCGTCTCGATTCCAAAACAAATTTACCTGAACGCGTGTACAGAATAAAACCGGATAAATTCAACATTCAGAGATTCCTCTTATTATATTCCATGGTCAGAGATTCCTCTTATTATATTCCATGGTCATAAATTCCCTGCTACATCGCATAAGACCTGATTTCTGCTTAATCTAAACGACAAACGCATACCTGTACCTAGATAAGAAAAATCTATGAACCATGAAGTTCTGCGCAGAGTAAATCTGATTGAAGTGCAACGATGGCAGAAGACATGCAGATGACGTAGGAAAAGTACTCACAATACGTGAGTGGGTTGTTTCAATATCACTCCGCCGACGACCTTTGTCCATTTTGTATTAGCCAAGTGATATATTCCAAAGCTATTTTTGAAGCATGAGTCATTCAAGGGAATCTCCCCAAGAATGCTTTAAGCCTAGAAGTCTCTAAAATAGCAACATGTATCTGTAAAGCCTGTCTAAACGAAGCACACGTGCTTAGAAATTTACTCTTGGCCATTACGTTTTGGGTACAAGAAGGCACTGTTTCGTACAGCAGAATGCCACGACTGCAAGATACTCAGGAAGGATGGCAACTGGAATTTCCTGAAAAAAATCTGAACTCGTTCAGGAACAGGGATGTAGTACAATCCGGTAAGGCTCGGTTAATAATTTCATTAGTAGAGTTAATTCATGACGTAAGTTTGGGTCGAGAAAACAAAACCAGAAAGCAAACCTGCTTAAAGGAAACATGTAATGGGTATCCAGTTTAACTTGTTTTCGAGGATATTACCATGTGTCAAACAGATACAAACATGATTTAAATATTTGTTTCCAGTGAAAGGATTCTTAAAAAACCACCAAAACGAGCAAAGGAAAGGTAATAAAATCAATTCTTCGAAGTAACCCATATCAACACAGTTTAGAAGAAATATTGGCTGCTATAATGCAGTCCGGGCAATTTCTTGACCATAAAGAACCATTTAAACATGGAACTCAGACCAAGAAAATGTAGGGAAGTGTAACAGCTGTATTTGTACACAAAGCTATGAGGATACTGCTGTTATATAGTGCTTTGGCTCTCGAATGTGGAAATTTTCGTTAGCATAAAAACGAAACTGTTGAAAATTACTCCCAGGAAATGCTAAAAACGAGGTGGACATTTGTAGTGTCGTGTGGGAAAAAAGCTGTCTTACATGTACTTAAGTCATGAAAATCATGTTTCCATTAATAGGTGAGCACTTGTTCATCCCCATCTTCATATTCCTAAATAAAACTCGCTGACCGACCACACGGGGGGAGTATTATCAGTAAGCCCAATTGTTAAAGTTTAATTTTTTCCATTTTAGATCCAGCAATCGACAACCTACAGAATCGACGAAAAACCACCTTCGACCCTGTAGTCCTAAAGGTCAGTTATTCCGCCAGAAACCCAGTCACCTTAACTTGGTTTGTCAATGGCAATGTCCTCCATCAGGATGACTACCTGGTCCGCCAGGGAAGCACCTGGCTCAGGCTTGAAAGACGGTGGTTACGGAACCACCTTAACAGTACCTACAAAGTCACCGTGCTAGACCAGGGGAGGGTCAGGAGGCACGGGGCCAATCCCGCCAGCACCTCTTGCAATGTCAGAATCGATCCATAGTGGAGCAGACCATAGGTGAGCATGACGTCATTTCTCACAGTCAAAACTCTGAAGTATCCTTTCTCAGAATACCAGTCCTCTTGTTTCAAGGTTGAATTCGGACATATGAACACTAGCTTGGAGTCCGAACCCAAGATCACCTACCGGTACTTGCCTTTGCCAACATGGAAATGAAATCTCTTGTAAGTGCACAAGTCATACAGCTCAAAATGAGCATCAGCCAATTCTATTACTGAGTTTCAACTGAGACACCTATACACGTCTAATTTTTAAATAAACAACAGGATGAATGGATCTCGGCAGCAGTTAACCAAACGTTTATGACTGGACACCGACTTTTCAAAATTTTACAAATTCCATATTCTCACTCTTTTTGACAGCCTCAATATCTCGAAGCATAACAACAAAGGAAAGACATTACTGACTTCTGCTGCCTCAATGATGCTATCCATGTTTTTTTGTTCTTTTGCCTCTTTCACTGTATGAATACAGAATGCTGCACATCAAGGCACATGGCGCCAGACGCAAACTACCAAGGGGCAAAAATACTTCAATCTACACCCAGCATCTTCTCATTCAGCGATGGGACTTCACGGCAATCAGTTATGGAATGCTGGACAATTCAAGTGCCGAAATAGACTTAAGCATAAACAAACCAAGTGCATGACACCTTAGAGAAGAAGTCCCATTTTATAATTTACAATGGGCCTTCATCGGTGGCTAAAACAAACGAGCCTGGATAAATATTCGGACGTCCAAGCATAACAACTAAGTAGATCTCCAAATCTTTGTGACCAATACGTTTTTGCAAAGCTAATGAAAATTACGTACCGAAGTTTAATACTACGGAAGTTAAAACACAGTCAGACAAAGGAAGAGCAAACCTTGGACAAGCATAGTCAAATAGATGGAGAATAAATGTTTCCAAAAACATTGCATATGACATTTCTTTATAGGAGCTAATGGGAGTTGATTCTAGAGCTATGGTTAGTGAAGTTTCTGCTCTTGTTTCAAAAATACTAATTCAGAAAAACTTATAGAAATTGATATGAACAGTTAATAATCTTACTCTTTTTTATACGATCTGCTAAACTACATAAAATAATTAACGGGATTATTTCCTCCGTAGTTTACATTTCCTAAATTAAACTAACAATACTCTGTCTCTATTAAAATAGCCTAACAAACCAATAATCGTTCTTCTATAGCATGTGACTTTGTGGCTTTTACAAGGATACTACAACCTTAATCCTACACCCACCCCTAACAAAAAAGCAGAAAAATGTATATTCAAATGTATAATAACCACAGACCTACTCCAGTATTTCCAAAAAAACTTTGCTGGAGTTGTCTTTAAAGCGTCTGGCTGAGCTATATGAATCTTCCGCCCCTCGGTGTAAATCTCCGGTAAACCTTTGGTCTCTTTTCAAGTTGACTAACGACATCACGTGGTTTCATGCCAGTTGCATGACAATGCAGGGTAGTCAAAGGGTGAGAGGTCAGACGCGATCAGACTCCGCCCACGTGCCCTCGCATGTTCCATGCATATCACACAGGACGAATAGAGCAACGAAAGGTACTTCATCGTGCTTGGGGAAAGATTGTAAACTGAAATGTGCAAGACGTGTGAACATTTCTTTTTAAAAATAACTCTAGTACGGCTTTCACTTCACAAACTTGACTGATATTGGGTAAGTGTGCGTCAAGGTGTGTCAGTTATTTTGGGGAGGTTGTTCCACCATGTCACACCACCTTGAGCCCTACGATATCGCACACGTAGACCCTGCACCGTATCCGGTTTGCGGAACGGCATTGGCCGAGCCCTCGGGATCAGGTAATTCAACCACGGTGGGCTAAACTTAACTAAATAATCCCCATTTAACAACCCTCCTTTCGAAATGAACATGAGTTTGGCTCTTTCAGGATTTGGGGATAGGTTTCTTCGCAGTCAAACTCGGACAGCTTTAGAGAAAATATATACTTTTAGGTACCTGTCCGGATATCCAAACTTCGAGGAAATTACATTGTCCTACATACCTAAACTGATTCAGTCTCGTGTTTAATAGCTTGCAAACTGTAGGCATAATTGTCTTTATCATGGTATAATATCCAGAACGTAAATGCTAAAAGCTACATAACTAACGCTCACCCATTTGGAACTAGCTCCAATAATACTGAAATCGTGGAGTACTTTAAACAATCAGATTTTACAAAGTGAATTTTGCAGCCAGTCACATAGACGTGACAAAAAGACCATATGTGGCCAGTCAAATAAAGTCAAAACCAATTTTCGGAAATGGCCCTTGTCAATTTTTGTAATGTATATATACAACCCTGGAAAAACTTACTGCACCACTGCCATTAGTATCACTTCATGTCACTCAGTAAATGTCTATGGTTAAATAGTAATTCATTCCAGACATATTTCAATAATTTCAATAATGTCTGGGTATCTGGATACTGTGCCAATATGGCCAGTTTCAAACAATAACGATAAAATGAGAAACCACCTAACTGAAATTTACGCAAACAAATGAATTATCTTTGACAGTTTTACAGTTCCAACTATAACGACGGGCAGAGTCTACTGTCCGAAACGTTGAGTTTCCCGGTTCTTTTCAGAACCACACAAACTCACAAAAGAGTAACAATTTCACATGGTGTTACCGCAAACCATATTACCATAACATTTGGAAACTTAACAATTGTACAAAACACAATATTATGGCATATTATTGGTGGTCCAATAACTTATTTACTGGTGTTGACTGCCTTTTACTGTAACTCTGAAAAACAACACCCTTTTGGTAGGACCAACGATGGACATCCTTGAAGACCAGTCTGTCCCCCGTGGAACAAGCGTAACCCTCGGCGTCAGTTTCCACGCCACCTCCCCAGTGACAATCATCTGGCGTGTAGACCTGACCGAGGTCTGGAGGCGGGAAGACCGAATTCCACACGGCCAGACACAACTCTCCATCCGCAGGTTCGACTACGACCACCACCGGAGACGCTTCAGCGTGGAGGTCACGGACAGGCGGGGGAGGCGCGTGTGGACGGCGGGCACGCTGAAGATACGATATTAGGCATGTCCGGACTGGTCACTGAAACATGACCGATGACGAGACAATAGCATCGGTTGATGGAAGTTTTATATTTGAAAATACAGGCTACAAGAGCTTTGGCAGGAACCGTGAGACACAAACAAATTTGGAATATCTGAACAAATGAAATGTGGCCCTTGAGAAAAAGTTTTCAACTGTAGCTAGATTACTGACGACCTCAATACACTTTCAAGTCGATTGGTGATCACTTCAAGACTAATATGGAATAATATGGAATAAAAAGTATGCGCGGAGGTACCGGTAGCCCGTTAGATCAGAAACCAAACCTTGTTAACATGGATCCCCTTACTGTATATTTGCATGCATAGGAAATAATGGAGGGCGTTTGAATTAGTTGGTGCTAAAATTTCCCTTACATATTTGTACACCTTACACATGTCTGTATGTCTTGTTTGTATGCTACAGACAAGAACTGGACACAGCGGCGTAACCAGGGCTCTCTACATAGGGGGAGAGTGAGGGGGGGGGGGGGGGGCTGTGTGTTACAATGGGGGAGGCGTTCACAGTTTCTTTCTTAAATGTAGTGTACACGATTGGTAATCCTCCAAGTTAATAGTAGTCTCAATTATCCTGTGAAATGATGGCGCCAGGTGTGCTGTCGTTGTCAAGAAAAGTGGAAATATATCGTTTTCCAACGATTTCCAGCTGGGAATCGTTGGAAAACTGCCCTGTAGCCGTTAGTCAAGGCGCGCGTGGCTACCCGGACAAGTGGCGCGCCCTGGACATGATGGCGCCATGGGCATATCCGGGGCGCGCCACGCGCCCAGATAGCCACGCGCGCCTTGACTAAAGGCTATTATCCGCCCGACGGTTGAAAACGAGCGGCGTTTTTCTCTCGTTTTTTTCGCCATCCAACAACGCAAAACTTTGAACAGGTCAGTGAACGATATTTCCTATAACATACTAACCCCTAAATCCGCCCATTTCTGAAAATTGCAACAATGACCAATCATGTACACTCAATGGCGTAGCCAGGCTCTTCTTGGGGGGGGGGGGGGGGGGGGGGCAAACGGGGGCATGGCTATTTTCAAGGGGGGAAATTAGACTTTGTTAAATAGGTCCACGCTATAGTAACGCATATCTACACACTACAGATGGCGACACCCCCCCCCCCCCCCAAAAATCCCAATTTTCCAGACAATTTTCCATGACAACCAAACGGAATCATGAATGCCCAGTTTTGAATACAATAACTAACTCCAAGATATCCGATTAGGCAATGACATGTGTTTTACTAATTGTGCATTTTCTGTAGAATAGTAAGTTAGATGTAAACGCCATTTGAATAATCGTTTCGATTCTAGAACAAAATGATAGAATGTCGAGTAAACACGTGCATAGAATAAAGCCCAATAATTTCAACATTCAGAGAAACATCTAGAAAACACTTTGAAGATTCCCATTATTGTGCTCTTTGGTCATAAATTCCCTGCTACACCGCATAAGACCTGACTTGGGCTTGATCTAAACGGCAAATGCACACCTAGACAAGAAAGAAAAAAACATGAACCATGAGGTTCTGCGAAGAGTGAATCTGCAGGAACAGCGATAGCAGCGATAGCAGCGTACCGTGTACGTGTACGTGTACATGTACGTGTACATGTACATGTAGATGAAAACGTAGTCACAATACGGTGAGTCGGTTGTTTCAATATCGCTCCGCCGATGACGTTTACTCATTCTGAATTAGCCAAGGGATGTATTCCAAAGCTATTTTTGGAACATGAGTCATTCAAGGGAATCTCCCCAAGACTGCTGAGCCAAGAGGCCTATAAAAGCAGGGGATATTTGTGAAGCCTGTCCAAACGAAGCACACGTGCTTTGACATTGACATTGACATTTACTTTACATTTGGCCTTTGGACAAAACTGTAATAACAGCTCAGCAACCAACATGTCTATACGCAATGAGACTTACGATACTGACACTGCCATTGTACAACCTGCAGCGTATCCGCTTTGGGGACCTATAATGGTAGAGCGCTCGGAATCAGGTAAGATGTATAGAAAATATCACAAACCAGATTTTCCATGAATCTTATCCACTCTCTCAGCTTCAAAACTTGTATTATCCAGATACGTGTGTAGAGAAGTGAAATTTAGAAACCACGTTGGATATGGCATATTTTTCCAACGCAAAATTAATAACATGAGCCTACTGAATTGACTAAACCTTCCCCAAATCAAGAGACTTTCACTTTATCCCTCTGTATAGGACCAACCCTGGGTATCCTGAAAGACGATCTAGTTTCCCCAGGAGCAAGACACACCCTCAGAGTGAATTACCATGCAACCTCTCCAGTCACCATCATCTGGCGTGTTAACCAGACCGAGCTCGCTAGGCAGGATGGCCGTATGGGACACGGCCAGACGCACATGGCCATCCGGCAATTCGACCACAGACACCACCAAAAGCGCTTCAGCGTGGAAATAGTGGACAGTCGAAAGAGGAGTCAGAGTACAGGTTGCACCCTCAACATGCGAAACAGCATGTACTACTGGCGCTAGGACAATCAGCTCTCGCCAATGTTCAGGTGCGTTTTATCAGATAATGAGAGACACGGTGCATTATGCAAAGACATTGTAAGTGTACAAAATGCAAATAATAATCCACATATCGAACTGCAAGAAATGTGCTGCCATTAATCTCGTAACGAAAGCAAGTCTCGTATATTAAAATTGACAAACAGCAGGAGTGTTCATAATTACGAGGGCGTCCAAACCTAATATCTTGTGTCTTAAACTCCCTCAAACCCTTCCCCCCAAAACTACACTGATGGAGGTCAGGTCACGCAAGATTTAATTTCTCTTTCATTTCACCCATACAACCTGCAGGCTTTCGGACCGGGGAAACAACCCAATGACGGCTGAGCACTGGAGTACAAGAACACGACTGGTCAAGATCTAGGCACCGTTTCTAAGGCCATACAGGCAGGCCCGTCGCTGGGGGGGGGGGGGGGGGGGGGGGGGGAGGGGGTCCCGGAAGGGCCAGGTCCCCCTGGAAACCAATAACCCCCCCCCCCCCCCCCCATCGGCATCAACATTATATATAGTTGATTGTTCGTGATGTAGCCTCCTAGCTGGCACTGTGTCCCCACCCCCCCCCCCCCCCCCAAATGCCTGCATAGGCCTATAGGGATACATTCTTTTAGACTGTTTTTGACCAAAGACTAACCCGTGTTGGAGTTATGTATGATGAGTACCAGTGCATTTAAAATGTGGAAGGGTACACACGAGTACTTCAACATTCGTCTAACCCTGTGAGAACTCATGCATTTTAACTCCTTAAGATTTCTAAAAGTGGTCGTTCATGTTTTTACAAGCACGGTACATGTCCACCCAAGGTTAGGTTTATCGTATTCGTAAAGTAAGGCAATTTAGGTACCGGGAAATACACACAAAAAACTTGTTAATATTGATAAAGTAGCTTTGTCATAAAACTTGAGAGATTTTGTTCAGAGTAGTCCACATTAGGGCCTACCCGATGTGTCTAAGAATCTGTATCATGTACATGTATCTGCAAACACTTCCACTAAGAAGCCTAATGAAAGGAATGCTAGTACCATCTTGTAGCTCGACGCATGTTTGTTAAATATCTTTTGAATTATCACTTTACTGACAGTTCAGTTCATGTAGTTTCCTTGCTTAATAAATAAACGTATTAGAAGATAAACGGATGTTTGTAATTGTGTTTTTAAGAGTCAGTGTCCGGTATATTCCCTTGTCCTTTAATGCCGTGTCTGAAAACTGAATTTAACAAGGGGTGTGAAAATGAAATAACATTTGACAATAAAACTATAGAGAGATTCTTGTGGATTCACCAACTAGATTAACCAACTCAAAAGGATTAATTCTTTAGAGTCTAAACGTTCTTCTAAGAACCACTCTTCTCTTTAGGAGTATGTGACTTTACGTGGTGTATCTGCAAAAGCTTCCCTCTCAAAAAATGCTAGCCTGAAATCCTACTTTACATCGAATCGGTTGTGTGAACAAAGGAAGACAAAGCAAGACCCCTTTCTGAACAAAATTTAAAACATGATTTTTTTTTCCTATTTCCAGTTTTGTGCAGGTTGTTTTTCCCATTTAATTCACGAAAAGCACGAAAGCGGAACAAATTATCAACCATGCATTATATTCCTGTCAACTTGCAGTACAAGAATAAAGAGGAAGTGTACTTATCATTCAATGGATAACCGCCTGTATTGTGTATTCTGATTTTGTTGGTGTCGAACTTGTACACTGACTAACCAATGTTTGTGCAGCTCATTTTACTCAACATTTCTTTAAATCTCGTGTGTGTGTGAGTTTGTTTTTGCATTCAATAGGGGACCTTTAACAATAGAGGACAATAGGGTCCCCGATTGCCAAGGGTCCCCGATTGCCAAAGGTCCCCGTTTGAAAATCGTGTACAAAACCAATGAGGGCCCTTGCCAAAAAGTTATGAACAATAGGACAATAGGAGGTCCCCGATTGCAGGCGTTTACACACTTGTGTGTGTGTGCGTTTGTATAGCTATTCAGAACGTGGACCTTTAACAAAGAGGACAATAGGGTCCGCGATTGGGTCGAGGTCCACGTTTGAAAATCGTGTACAAAACCAATGGGAGGCCTTCCGAAAAAGTTAGAGTATAAACAAAAGAGGAACAATAGGAGGTCCGCGATTGCCAGTGTTTACACACTTGTGTGTGTGTGTGTGTGTGTGGGCGCGTTGGTGTATTCAAACCGTGGACGAAAAATGCCGGAGAACAAAAGAGAACAATATCGTCCGCGATTCCCAGCATACGTCCGCGATTGGAAGTGTGTACAAAACCTATGGAGGCCTTCCGAAAATGTTAGAGTATAAACAAAAGAGGAACAATGGGACGTCCGCGTTCGGAGGTCGGTACACGACTGTGTGTGTGTGTGTGTGGGGGGGGGGATTCTAGGTCAAAATAGTTGGGAATGACTGCTATGGCTTAAATCTGGATAAGGATGGGGAACCAGACTATTCCTGGATTTGGTGGGGGGGGGGGGGGGGGGGGGTAACACACCTACTATTATGGTAACGTAGACGAATGGTTGACTATTTTTCATACTACTGGCAATGTTAATAGATGAAATTTGGCAGGTATTTCCTGACCTCCACTGATTCGTGGTTTCATGGTTTATGCTCTGCAGAATCATCAGACATACAACATAATATGCAAACAAAGCATTGTTTGATGTAACATGAGTAGGCCTATGCGGAGGTACCTGTAGCCTATTAGATTACAAGTCAAACCTTGTAAACATGAGTCCCCTTACTGTATATTTGCATGTACATGAAATAATGGAGGGACATTTGAATTAGTTGGTACTAAAACTACATAGATTTCCCATGCATATTTCTACACCTTACACATGTCTGTTTGTCTTGTCTGTATGCTACAGACAAGAACTGGACACAGCGGCGTAGCCATGGCTCTCTGCATAGGGGAGAGGGGGAGGGGAGGGGGAGGGGGAGGGGGAGGGGGAGGGGGGAGGGGAGAGGGGGAGGGGGGCCTGGGTGTTACAGTGGGGGAAGCGCCAAGATATTCGATCAGGCAATGGCATGTGTTTTACTAATTGTGTATTTTCTGTAGAATAGTAGGCATAAGTTAAATGTAAACGCCATTTGAATAATCGTTTCGATTCCAAAACAAAATGATAGAATGTCGACGAGAACACGTGCATAGAATAAAGCCCAATAATTTCAAAATTCTGATAAACATCAAGAAAACACATTGAGGATTCCCATTATTATGCTCTTCGGTCAGAAATTCCTACACCGCATAAGACCTGAATTGGGCTTGATGTAAACGACAAATGCATACCTAGACAAGAAAACAAAATATATGAACTATGAAGTTCTGAGAACAGTTAATCTGCAGGTACAGCGATGGCAGCGTACATGCACATGCAGATGAAAACGTAGTCACAATACGGTGAGTCGGTTGTTTCAATATCACTACGCCAATGACTTTTGCCCATTCTGCAGAAGCCAAGGGATATATTGTAAAAGCTATTTTGAAGCATGAGTCATTCAAGGGAATCTCCCAAAGACTGCTATGAGCCAAGGGGCCTATAAAAGCAAGGCATGTCTGTGAAGCCTGTCCAAACGAAGCACACATGCTTTGACATTTACTCTCTTGGCCTTTGGACAAAACTGTAATAGCAGCTTTGCAACCAACATGTCTACACACAATGAGACTTACGATACTGACACTGCCATTGTACACTCTGCCCCATGTCCGCTTTGTGGACCTACAAAGGTAGAGCCCTCGGAATCAGGTAAATTGATAATATCCCAAAAACCACACTCTTCGTGATTTTGACCCAACCTCAACTTCAAAACAGATACGTGTTTAGAAAATGGTGAAATTTAGAAACCACGTTGGGATGTCATGATTATTTTCCCAACGCCAAATTACTCACATTATCCTACTGAACTGACCACGGTCTCAAATTTACAATACATCATTCACAATTCAAGAGACTTCCACATTATCCCTCTGTATAGGACCAACCCTGGATCTCCTGCAAGACCATGAGCGTGTTTCCTGGAAGGAAAGATTCACCCTCTGGGTGAGTTACCACGCAAACTCCCCAGTCACCATCATCTGGCGTGTTAACGAGGCGGAGCTCTCCAAGCAGGAGAACTGTATCCCACACGGCAGGACGGAGGTGACCATCCAGCGATTCGACTACAGACACCACAAAAAGCGCTTCAACGTGGAAATAGTGGACAGTCGAAAGAGGAGACAGAGTACAGGTTGCACACTCTACATGCGAGTTTAGTGTCAGAAAAACCAGCACTCGCCTATTATACAAGTGAGCTTTATTAGATGTAGGCCTACTATCCATCTAAATAGGGTTTACGGTGTGCCAACGCCGTAAACCTGTAGAGCACACTGTCCGAAACGTCGAGTTACACACTCATCCCGGTTCTTTTCAGAACCACACTTCTTCCTAGAAGAGATTTATTTCACATGGTGTTACCCGCAATCCCAGTCTCTCATATATCGCACCCACCATGCAAAGCTTCAAATCGTATCAAGAGTTAACTAGCAGTTAAGCAGTATTGCAGTATTGTAAGCCAGTTTATATTTAGACGGGGGTCAAAGGGGAGGAGCACGGTCATTTTCGGGGGGGGGAGTGAATTTTCCCCCCAGATTTTGAGAACCAAATTGTAAACTTTCGCAAATTGCTGACATTTGTGTGTGTGTGTGTGTGTGTGTGGGGGGGGGGGGATTCGATTTTGAGCCATATGATAAGGCCTAATTAACTCATCTACAATAAACACGTTTTCTCTGTGTTTATGAAGTATATAGAGTACCGAAGTCTGACGTCAGTTGCCGGGGCAATGGTTCTACACACATGCAGTTTAGAATGTAATCTGGTTCCAAACATTGCATTGATTGACGTCATCACTTCGGTACTCTATACCATGTCTAAATATATTTTCTTTTCACGGTCATAATTTCACACAGACAACAGATGGACTGTGACGTCATGAAGGATGGAATCAGGAAGACTTTACAATACCCAATGGGTCAGAGCTCACGGCTACCGATGGTCAAACTGAAGAGTAGACCACCGTTTATCCTCAGAACTCATCTGTTTTGGAACTTTTGTATTCGGCCTTTATAACAACTCTTTAAACTCTTCAATTTCACAATGCAGTTTTGACTTCTCTTACAATGTATTTAGAATTAGATTGTGCCCCATTCGTGAATTATTTGCTTACAAAACACTTTAATTTCCCCACCGTTTTTGTGTAAAAACAATTACACGGGACCGAAACACTTCAGATGGTCGTAAGGATAACGTTAACTTTAGGAGTAGGATTAAGATTTTTCTAATGCTTCTTAGGTTTACTACAAAGCTTTCTGTATATTTTCTGAAAATAAAAGTAACTTTTACTTGGAAAAGAGCGTGTTCTTGTGTTCGTGTAGAGAGGCGTCCACACTTGGGAGAAAAAGACTATGAATGTTGAAGAAAAGGGGAATAGACTAATTATTATAACAACATGATTTCTGACCAGCGCCCCCGAACAAAGATACTGACAATTTGAGAGACCGCCAACATAGGGCAAGACAGCTCAGTTGGTAGAGCGCCGGTGCGGTATTCCGGAGGTTCCGCTCCTGCCAGTTTTCTTTGTTTAATTTATTCAAATTTATCTTGTCAGTTTCCCTTGTGGTTT
This sequence comes from Hippasteria phrygiana, assembly GCA_037893225.1. Taxonomy (NCBI): domain Eukaryota; kingdom Metazoa; phylum Echinodermata; class Asteroidea; order Valvatida; family Goniasteridae; genus Hippasteria; species Hippasteria phrygiana. Next base: position 317,874 of record JAZGUH010000242.1, read on the forward strand.
GTTTGATGTATTATAAAAAAATATATTAGGATTCCACGTGTCTACATCTGCAAGGACCCAAACATTAGCCAGTTCCCCTATGGATTACCCGAGCCGGCGTGTTATACGTAAACAATACTACTACATGTGACTTCCTAGGGCAACGACACAACAAATGGACAATTCCATTAAATTCATTACAACCGCCCCTCGTCCATACACTGAAAGACTACCGTACTATACTTCACCAGGTGTAATGTAAACGTCAGACTCTATGCAATACCGGCTCATCGGTAGTTTACACATGCCTAAGTGAAGATTATTAGGAGAGCGACCGGTCACGTGAGAGGGTTTAACCAATAATAGGGAAAAGGGGTTCGGTTTTCACAGGAGTCTGATTTTCATATGACACCAGCACGTCTAAGTAAACAAACCTTCTGTATCACTGCGCGGTATATTATGAATATGTAATCTATAAATAGACACGTATTGCGCAGCTCTACGCATGTGCATGTACATGATTGTATAAAAGCTGACCGCGAGAAACAAAATATTGATTGCGAAAGAAAGCACAGCCTCAGAAAAGTATCGTTCCGTTTGCCTCCACAAATATCAGCTCCTTTGTTTTTGAAAGAATGTCTGAACCAACTGACAAAGAGAGGTACTTGGTAGATAAGGGGACATCTGGTACGCGTCTGAGGGAGCCGTGGCAGACAGGTGGGTATCGTTAATTCATTTTACCTGGCACATTACTTCAACATTTTTCTTCAACGTTATTGACTACATGTACAATACTATAGCCATATTTCACCGTACTCAGCTAAAGCCCAGCATAGAAGATCCGTAGTTAATGCTGACTTAATACTGCACTTACGAGAACCAGTCTGAACCCTTGTTTACTTGATACTGGTCTGAATGTCCAAAGCCGATATACCAATTTTTGTGCATGTACACTATGACTTTAGGCCGACATAATGTATTGGACTGTGTAATTTTCACCCCCAGATCCCGTGGTGTCAACAATGTACGACACGGCTGTTTACAGAGGTACCCCTGTTAAACTAAGCGCCGAGTATGATGCCCGTACAAATGTTACCATCCGATGGTTGAAGAATGGCGTGGTTCAAGCATCGGGCTACGGACAACCGCCTTCAGCAACTACCTGGATGGAAATCAAGACGGCCACTTCTCTTCACAACGGGAACACATATCGTATTGAAGTGACCGACGCAAACGGACGCACCGCCTTCAGCTCTGCTGAGCTCAATGTTCGATGATAACAAGTTTAAAAATAGTCAGGTAAAAGTCTCCCTAAACACAAAATCTATTTCCCTATTTAGATGTATATCATCCACAAACCATAAACCGTGAAGTGAAATGGTTCAGTGCATTCGTGTTTCGAATTCGTTATTTTTTTATCAAGTTAGGTCGAATGCGAAATCAATCTTTGACAACTATCGAACTTCAAGAGATGCCACTGTAAAGAATCATGTTAATAACATCTACAGTCGAACCCTGATAATAAGAGCACTGTTAATACAACATCCTGCTTATAACAAGGAAAAAATAGGTCCCGAGTCTGTTTTTCTTTGTTTTCCATTACTGATAATACAAGGTACCTGTTATAACAAGGTAAATTGTAAAGTCCCAAGGACCTTGTTATAAAGGTGTTCGACTGTACTTTGATTATTTTGCGTCACCGAGTTCTCCGTTTTCTTGAAATTCTCCTCCCTTTAAATAAACATTTTCTTTAACCAACTGCTGCACGACAAAATGTATCTTATTACTCATGAAGGTACTTTTCCGTCCTATTTTACACAGGTAAAGAGGGCAGCCTTACTGCACTGATGACCCTTGAAGGATTGGGCTTGATCGACCTTACATGGACTCTATCGCAAGACCATAATACGCTAGCACAAGAGAAACCCTGTCCTTAATCAGCAACTACAGCAAGGGATAGCATAAATATAGCATAAATATTTAAAAGTAGTGTACACATTTGTAAAATAAAATAAAATTTAATACTGAATTATTAAGAAATACCGTACTAGACTAAGTAAATAGCAGTTTCAAGCATCCTGTGAAATCATGGCACCTAGTGTGCTGTCGTTTTCAAGAAAAGTTGCAATTATCGTTTTCCAACGATTGTCAGCTGACAATCCTTGGAAATAGTTCATCAAAATTATATATAGTTGTGTTTTTTTCGTGATGTGGCCCCCTAGCTGACACTGTGTCCCCCCCCCCCCCAAATGCCTGGATCCGGCGACGGTCCTGCATAGGCCTATAGGGATACATTCTTTTAGACCAAAGACTAACATGTGTTGGAGTTATGTATGATGAGTACCAGTGCATTTAAAATGTGGAAGGGTACACACGAGTACTTCAACATTCGTCTAACCGTGAGAACTCATCATGCATTTTAACTCCTTAAGATTTCTAAGTGGTCGTTCATGTTTTTACAAGCATGGTACATGTCCACCCAAGTTTATGTTTATCGTATTCGTAAGGCAATTTAGGTACCGGGAAATACACACACAAAAATGGTTAATATTGATAAAGTAGCTCTGTCATAAAACTCCTTAAACACTTGAGATTTTTTTCAGAGTAGTCCACATTAGGGCCTACCCGATGTGTCTTGAAGAATCTGTATCATGTACATGTATCTGTAAAACACTTCCACTAAGAAGCCTAATGGAAGGAATGCTAGTACCATCTTGTAACGTAGCTCAACGCATGTTTGTTAAATATCCTTTGAATTATCACTTTACTGACAGTTCAGTTCATGTAGTTTCCCTGCTTAATAAATAAACGTATTAGAAGATAAACGAATGTTTGTAATTGTCTTTTTAAGAGTCAGTGTCCGGTATATTCCCTTGTCCTTTAATACCGTGTCTGAAAACTGAATAAATTAACAAGGCAAAAAGAGCGGGTAAATCCAACACGTGGCATTAATTAGCAGGGCAAAACAAGTATGGATCGGCAAGTACAACGGATAAAACGTGCGGCCACAATAACAGGTACTGCAGATGAACAAGGAACGGCAAGTTCAAAATACAACAATTTCCCGCGGAGAAAAACACGCAGCTGATTTGATAGTAGGCCTGCATGTTCATCAACGACCAGTTCGGAGGTTATTGATCTCATTTTAAAACTCCGCCTCCTACTGAGGTTTTGGCTTGATCACTTGTCAATCGAGGGTTTCATATCACTCAGCCAGTCATGGCTAATTGAAGGTCAACATCAGCGAGTTGTGCAATGATATAGAATAACGCGCAATACAAACTGCCACATTTATTTTTTATTTTTATTTTTTATTTATTCCATTTATTTACCCAGGGTGTGCCCAAACAGTTAACTAGAACTGGTTTCCATTGGGGCCCTGCAAACACTAATTAAAACAATAAAATAGTATTTATAAAATAAATAACAATCACAATCGTATTAGCAAGCACAAACTGAAACAAAATACAACTATATTGCAAAAGTAACATCAACTATAACAAAGTTCACAAAACATCCACACACCATAAAAAGTAAAACAAAAAAAGGAACAGCACAAAATAATATACATGTACGTGACAAAAAAAAGGGAAAATTCCCTCCCGGCTCCTGGATAAAAAACTTTAATTTTAAGGCAGCCAAGTCACATGACTCCGTAAATTAGCGTTAAGCCCTAAATCTATCATGTGGATAAATGTACATGTTTGACGAAGTGCCGATTTGAATAAGCTCAGAGAAGACATAGTTCTAAGGTGTGCACTAAGGTTGTTCCAGATTTCAGCACCAGTTGCAGCAAAACTAGAGGCATAAGACTCTTTTCGTGCAAAGGGAATTTTCAATGTCTTTTCGGCAGAATGACGAGTTACTCGAATTTGTACGTGTGAGGTAAATAGGCTTGCCATATACTGTGGGGCTAAGAAATTGATACTTTCAAAAACTAGAACAGCTTTTTTTGTATTTTACTCTCTCTGGATAGGCAAGCCAGTCGAGCTTTCTGAACATGTCAGCTGACGGGGTTAGAAAGTCGCATTATAGTTGACTATATCAGAAAAACTGAGCGGTTTGAAAAGTCGGGGAGAATTGAACTTTTTTTTCGCCCACAACGAAGTGTTTCTCTCCTCATGCATGTTGCAAGAGCCTATACAGCAAAACTACGGCCACACGTATGAAGGAATCGTGGGAAATAGATGAGTTGACATTTGGACTCAATCATACTGGACACGAAACAAATGACGGACTCAAAACACTCGGCAAATTGGGAGAGTAAAAGTTTGAACAACTATTAATGCCTCGGGTTACAGCTATTTTAGTATCCTGTAATATATTATGACCTCAAATTAAAAAGGAAACACCGAATGGGGGTTTAGCTAAAGAGTTTTAGGTTGCATGCGTTCGTTCAGAGATTCTTCCTAGTTACCACATGTCAGAGGAAAAGACCGCAAATGTTGATACATATATACTGAAATCAGATATAAAATGATTCCAACGTGGTTATAATGAACACCTACAAAATCTCCTATACGCGTAAACGCGTATCCTAGGGCGTAAACGTCAATAATAATACCCATTTTCTAGGCCAACGATACACAACAAATGGACGATTCCAGTGATGAACTCACTGCAGTCCCCTCTACATACTGCTCTTCATCCGGCGTCTAACACGGATAACAAGAACTATGTATAACTGCGCCGTGTATTATGAAGTGTAAATCCATAAATATGTATTTACATATTGCTGTGTGCACGTACATAACTGTATATAGAATCTGCGCGCGAGAAACAAAATTAGGATTTTGGAAAAGAACAGCTTGAGAAAGGTGTCATTCTGTTTGCCTTCATAAGTGTCAGATTTCCTTGTCAAATAATGTCTGAACCAACCAACAAAGAGGAGTACTGGATAGGACCTTATGGGATATCTGGTACATTTTTGAAGGAGCCACAAGGGACAGGTGTGTAGATCAATTCTTTTTTTACACTATCACAAATACCCCAACCTTTTCGTTGACGTCTGTCAACAGTTGTATCTGAATTTCTCAGAGGGCGTGCGCAGTAATACTGGCATGAAAACAGTGGTCAGAAAGAATGAAGTTGATTACCAGAAATAGACATAGAGCGAAGATTACCAGAAATAGAACAAAGATGCCATCCAATGTTCACCCACTCTTTAAAATAAATTAATAAGAAATAAATTGATCTGTCAATCGAATGTATAGAAACAACATTATGACGCATATAGGCCTTTCTATACTCAAGGTATTCTCTTTGACAGAGCGAGTGATCGAATAAAAATGCTTTATGCATTATTCTGTATGATTGTTGACATCAACAATTTGATGGAACCGGAGTTGTTTTGAGCATGTATGTATAATGTATTGGACATTGTCATTTTCAACCCACAGAGCCGGTGGTGTCAATGTCCGAGCCTGTCTACGAAAACGGCAGTATTAAACTAATTGCTGAGTATCGGGCAAAGACAGAAGTCTCCCTCGAGTGGTCGAAGAATGGCGTGGTTCAAAGATCACGCACCGGGTTTCCACGTTCAGCAAGTACATGGGTGGAAATCACAAGGCCGACTTCCCGCCTCAACGGTAACAAATATGGCGTCAAAGTAACCGATACAAGTGGAGATGCTGCATTCGACTCTGTCAGACTGGAACAAGTTTGAAAGGGGCCTTTCCAGGTAAGAATTGTAGTGGTAACTCGAAATAAACTCTATTTCAGTGAGTTAAGATACATAACATCACCAATCAAGACATACCACTCTGGGGAATCATGCTGATGACATCTACTTTGCACATTTGGCATCACTAAGTTAACCGTTTTATTGGCATTTTTCTACTCCTTTAAATACACATGTAAATGTGGCGTATTGCTCATGAAGGCATTATTTCTGTCCTATTTTTGCACAGGGCAGCCTCACTGCACCGATGACAATTAAAGGACTTGTCTTAGTCGACCTTCGCACATTGCCTGGACTCTATCGCAAGACCATAATACGCAGGCACACGAGAAACCCTATCAGCAGCTATACAGCAAGGAATAGCATCAACATTTAACTGAACACTTGCTTTCTCTAAACTTATATTCTGTGTATTACAAAGTGAGGGGCAGGATCTCATAGAATGACATTTAATCTCGAAGGTTTCCCTGAACCTCAACGATTATTTTTCTTTCAAGTTATTGGTGGCGTAGGGGTGTGAAAATGAAATAAATATTGACTTAAACCTAGAGAGATTGTTCTGGATACACCAAGTAAATTAACCAACTCAAAAAGAATTAACTCTTTGGAGTCTAAACTTTCTCCTGATGACGGTCAGAGCACAGTGACCGAAACGTCAACTTTATATCTCTGGTTCTTCTAAGAACCACACTTCTCTTTTTGAGTAAGTTACTTTACGTGGTTATCTGCAAAAGGTTCTCTGTAGTTGTACTATCCAACATGCAAAACCTCAAATCACATCGAATCAGGGTGGGGGGGGGGGGGGGGACACAGGTACTATGGTAACGTAGACGAAAGGTTCACTATTTTTGCTACTACTGGCAATTTTAATAGATAGAATTTGGCAGGTATTTCCGGACCTCCAGGTTGGGAAAAATACATATTCCACTACAAAATGGGAGTCACAAAACGTTCCCTATCAGCTAACAGTTGTCAAATTAAATGGGGGGAGTTATATAAATTCGGCTTTAAATTAACAGCCTACACTGAAAACATGGGGGTTAAATGTACTCAATTATGTGTGAAAACTGCAGCTACCCCAAAATGTGTGTAATTCTAACACAATCGGATGAGAGTTTGTTTACCCAAATTTTGGGTAGTTGCAGTTTTCACCCACAATTTGGTAAATTTAACCACCATGATTTTTCAGTGTATCCCATACCGTTAATTCATGGTAAGGCCGCTTGGCAGACCTCGTTCCACTATAGAGAGTCCATGTTTCTAGAGTCCATGTTTCTAGGTTCAACGGTGATGGAGAGTCGTGAAATTTCTTTACGTTATGTCCTTGCTTTCATCATGCTTTCATCATCCAGCTTTAGTTTAGATTAGCACTGTTTTTGAATGCCACGAACACTGCAGTGCATCGTAAAATAGAAAGTGCATGTACATGTACTTGGAAAAAGGTGTGTTCTTGTTTTTGTTTGGACAGGCTTCCACACATAAGAGGAAAAACCATACAATATTAAGAAAAGAGGGAAAAGACGAACTATTGTAAACAAAAATGTAAAATAATTCCACGTGTATATACAGTGAACATCTGCAAGGACCCATAACGTTAGCTATAGTTCCCCTATGACTCGAGCGTGTTATACGTAATAATACCACTATTACATGTATTTCCTAGGGCAACGACCCACAACCAATGAAAGATTCCATTGAATTTATTGCAACCGCCTCCAATACACTGAACACTAATACTTCGTCTATCGCGTCTAACTCAGTAAACAAATATTCTGTATCACTGCGCGGTGCGCTATGAATATTTGATCAATACATAGGTACCTGCATGTTGCGCAACTGTATACACGCGTGCGCATGTAAATAATTTTATAAAAGCTGACCGCGAGATACAAAATAAGGATTGTGTAAAAACAGCCTCGGAAAGGTATCGTTCCGTTTGCCTCCGCAAATATCAGCTTGTTTGAAAGAATGTCTGAACCACCCGACAAAGAGTACTACTACTGGGAAAAAAAGGCGACAACTGGTGTGACTCTGAGGGAGCCCTGGCAGACAGGTGGGAATCGTCAATTCATTTTACTTGGCGCATTTACTAAAAAAAATTCTCTTACATTTCATAGCTAAATTTCCCCCAAGGATTGCTTAAATTTACCGTACATGTACACGCAGACGCTACTTACACTGTACTTAATAAAACCAATATGAACCCTCGTTTACTTGATATTGGTCTGAATGTCCAAAGCCGATATCCCAACATTTTGTGCAAGTACATTATGTTTTTAGTCCTACATAATGTATTGGACCGTGTTATTTTCAACCCCCAGAGCCTGTGGTGTCAACAATGTACGACATTGTTGTTGAGAAAGGTCACACTGCTGAACTAAGCGCCGATTATGAGGCTAATAGAGCTGTTACTATCCAATGGTTCAAGAATGACGTGCTTGCAGCAGAGTCTCGTCCGGGCGAAACGCATCCGCCTTCAGCAACTACCTGGATGTATATCGAGAGAGTAACTTCCCCCGATCACGGAAACACATACAGTGTTGCAGTGACTGAAGTGACCGACGCACATCGACGCACCGCACATCGACGCACCGCACATCGACGCACCGCCTCCAGCTCTGCCAGACTCTTTGTTCAACGATAACAAGTTTCAAAATGGCCAGGTAAAAGTCGCCCTGAATATAAAATCTATTTCCCTATTTAGATGTATATCATCCCCGTTGATATATGCATAAATCGTGAAGTGAAATGGTTCAGTGCATTGGTGTTTCAAATTCGTTATTTTTTATTCAAAGTTAAGTTGGGTGCGAAATCAATCTTTGAAAACTATCAGACCTCCCATCAAGAGATGCTATTATAAAGAATAATGCTAATGACATCCATTTTGCATATTTTTCGTCATCGAGTTCACCGCTTTCTTGAAATTCTCCTCCCCTCTAAATTACCATTTTCTTTAGCTAACAAGACTGCTATACGATAAATGTATCTTGAACTGCTCACAGTGGCACTTTTTGTTTGTACTATTTTACACAGGTAAAGAGGGCAGCCTTACTTCACAGATGACACTTTAAGGACTATTCTTGATCGATGCATGGACTCTATAGCAAGACCATAACACGCTGGCACACGTGGAACCTTATCTTTAATCAGCAGCTACAACGTAGATAGCTTAAATTTGTAACTGAACCCGCGCTATCTGTAAACTGAAATTATGTGTATGAAAAAGTAAGGTACTGGACAGGATCTCATAGAATCTTCAAAATGCCGTTTAATCTCGAAAGTTTCCCAGAACCTCAAAGACTATTTGTGTTTAAAGTTATTGGTGGCGTATGGTGTGGAAATAAATGTAAGTAGTAACATCAAATAAACTGGAGAGATTTTTTGGGTACAATAAGTAAGTTAACTAACTCAAAAAAGATGAACCCTTAAGAGTCTTGGCATTCTCCTGATGACGGTCAGACCACAGTGACCGAAACGTTGAGTTTATATCTCAGGTTCTTCAAAGAACCACACTTCTCTTTTGGAGTAAGTTACTTTACGTGGTGTATCTGCAAAAAAATTCTCTGTAGTTATAATCTCCAACATGCAAAGCCTCCAATCACATCGAATCGGTTGTGAGTGGACAAAGGAAGACAGAGAAGTACTCCTTTCTGAACAAAATTTAAAACATTTGTGTTTTTACCTATTCCCAGTTTTGTGCATGTTGTTTTCCCCTTTTTCATCCACGAATCGCACTCAAACGGAACAAATTCTCAAACATTCTATTTAATCTTGCTACGTCATCCAACCATGCACTATATTACCGTGAACTTGAAGCATATATACCAGAATAAAGAGGAAGTGTACGTATCATTCAATGACGAACCGGCTGAATTGTGTATTATGATTTTGTTTGTGTATACAGCTCCTTTTATTCAACATTTTTCTAAATCTCATGTGTGTTGGTTTGTTTTTGCATTCAATTTGGAACCTTTAACAATAGAGAACAATATGGTCATCGGTTGAGAAAGGTCCCCGTTTGAAAACCGTATACAAAACCAATGAGGGTCCTTGCCAAAAGTATGAACAATAGGACAATAGGAGGTGGGGGGTATTTTAGGTCAAAATGGTTGGGAATGACTGCTATGGCTAAAATCTGGCTAAGAACGGGGAAAACTATTCCTAGGTGATGGGGGTGGGTGGCAGTACGCCTATTAAGGTTAAGTAGTGGAAAGGTTTGCTATTATTTTCCTACAACTAGCAAATTTTAGTAGTTGGTACTGGGCAGGTATTTTATGAGCTCCGGGTGGGGAAAATGAATATTCCACAAAAAATGGAGTGACAAAGCGTTGCTATCCGCTAAGGCCGCTTGGCAGACCTCGTTTCAGTAGAGGGACCATGTTTCTGGAAAGGTGCAACGGTGATGTAGATTTGTTTAGCCTACTTTATGTACATGTACTTGTTTTCGTCATGCTCATATAGCTAATCGACACTAGGCTTAGATCAAAAGCAAAAAAACTTAGCAATGTTTTGACCGCAATGAACACTGCAATGCATCGTATGCAGTGCCGAGTGTCAACTGCTAAAACGAAGCCAGCTGTACAATGTATGTATAGGCCTATTATCAGAGTTGTATTCGAGTCCCTGCAAGTCCTTTCACAAGTCCCTGCAAGTCCATCACAAGCCCTCCAGTCCTAATCCCAATCACAAGCTATTCAAATGAGCTGTGACAAAGGCATTCCTTGTGACAGGCTTTATGAAAGCACTTCTGACTGGGCTTGTGAAAGGACTTGTGAAAGGACTCGAATACAACTCTGCCTATTATTGCACATTGGTCAAAACCTTTACGCTAGTCATTCATAAATTTGACGTTTTTATACAAGCGTGACTGAAGTAAACTATGAATGGTCACCAGCTATACACATAATACGGGAACCAGCGACGATGACGTTAATTAGAGGAGCGTGTCTGATCACGGAGGGGGTTCCCCGAACCTCATCACGCAGCTGTACTGGTACGTACGCGTTATGTGCAATGCACGTTACTACTGAAACGTTATTGGAGCTTTATACACACAAAGCGTGACTCGACGCGACAGCTACGAAGAACAGTTTCATATCCAAGACAAGTCAGTCGATAATATTCAAAGCAACATGGCATATCCAAAGTCGCCGTTTATGTCAAGCATCTCCAACGCATATGAAACAGCGGATAACGAAATATTCTACACTGTGAAAAAAGCATGTGCACCCAGTCGTCTTCAAAGGGAGACACAGGAGTCAGGTAAAAACGGGTGTTGTCATGAAAAAGCACTTGATTTTGAGTTGGTTGATTCTCTACATTTAAATGAACAATAAACAAGACCTCATAAAAAGTGATGTTAGTAAAACGTTTCAATATTAATATTCGCAGGTCCAGTGGTCTCTACACTGTATTCTCGTCGTGTCCGCGTAGGGGACAGCACGATACTTGCTGTGGAATATCAAGCCCAGTCGAACGTCACCATCAAGTGGAAAAAGAAGAAAAGTGTTGTATACAAGGTAAATTTCAGAAATCCCCAAACAAGGAATAAAATTGATATCAACATCTAACTTTACACATTCTTAACAAACCACATCAGCTGCACATTTAAAAATCCACATTGAATGCGACCTTCAACCAATATCAAGCTTAATTTCTCCCGAGGCCCGTGTACCAGCAACCGCTTTGGTAAACGGGTATTTTCAGTGGCTACACTGGTACGGTACAGGCTCCCTCTGCACAAACGAGACTCACCTAACTTCAATCCCTTCCAATCTCAGCTTTTTGACGCGCCGGTAGAAAGCTCTAAAATGTACTTTAAAAAATCATTAACGCCTCTTATTGCCGACGATAAACTGCACATCATCAACGGGTATGGTTTCTTAATTCAAATAATATAAAGTAGGGCTGATTTGTTTTTTCATTTACTGCTTTAGATTGACCACCTAGAGCGTAGTGGGCAGACCCAGCTGATCATTAACAACATTCAACATCATCATCACAAGAACAAGTACTCTGTAGTTGTGATCGACGCCTGCGGACGCCAGGCCTCATCCTCCTCAAAAATCAAAGTTGTTAGTGACCCCGACAGTAGTAGCAGTAGTAGCTCTGATGATTAGCTCGAACGTTCTCTACTGCACGCATAGGTGAGAACCTATTGATTGTATCAGTTTAACTTTCAACCGATGACAGCCATTTTCTCACATCTTTCTATTGCAAGGAATTATTAAGAATGAACAGCTTCACGTCTTTAAATTACCAAAGATCCCACAAACAACCTTGTTGATAAGCCTGTCACTGGATCTGCTTTACTGATGGTATGATAACTGCAATTCCTATTTTTTCTTCTTTAGGGGCCTACTCTTTGGCAGACCGCTCGGTTTCACGATTCTACGATGGACACATTCTGCACCTTCTACCGTGGCTAAATGAAGTTATTTTGCAGCTCTCACACCAAACACTAAAAAATGGTTGCTGCTCACACTACGCTTGTACTTTTCTTTCCTACGACTGAAGAGCATAATATGATTAAAACCGGTGTCTAAGCCTTGTTTTGATGTTATTAAGATGATATTGAGAATTTACCAAATAGGCAAGTGGACATATAGAAAGTAGTCTCCTTATGTGGGGAAAAGAAAGAGTGGGTAAACCACTAATTAGTATTACTTCTAAACTATAATCAAATATCACGTTTATTTGTTAATTTACTTTTAATATTTTGCCTGAAACGGCTTGATGTATATCTCTACATGTAATAGGATATATCTGAAATTGTTGATTCATTAAGATTTAAAACGCAGATATGGGGCCATCCTACATACCGCACGAAATGCCGACTTTGTTGACCCCCCCCCCCCCCTGTACGTAAGGCATACGCAGTGGCTCCAACCCCCCCCCCCCCACCCCTGTACGCACTACGCATACGCATTCCATATCGCTCTTGACTTTTCAGACTACCCTATTATAGCATCATTAAACGTCACAGTACACCTGCTATAGTAGTATGATTCGCATGTCGCATCCAAAGACTGAAATAAATCACAAAATGTTGACAGGAAAAAAATGCAAACATTTTTATTAACGGACCTGCAAATGATTGAACAGTGGTATATTTTGAACCAAAACAGCAGTCAATGATGACATGAACCAAAAAGGAAAAAAATCCTGATGGTCGTTTATTGAGATAATGAATAACGCTTTCAAAAACAATATGTGTTTGAACAAGAGGCAGTTGATATACAAGACGCCATTTTTTCTTCTTTTTTTTACCTCCAGTACAAGAGCGATTTTGAACAGCACGCGGGTGAAATTGATAAAAGTACAGCAGTACGTTTCCGGTGTACACTGCCGGTTTATAAAGCAGTCTTTTTGTTGCGTCTAAAAATAGGCCGGATCGGAGTGCTTGGCTGGCGGTGGCGCTGGGAAGACTAATTTACTTTTGGTTCGGGTGAAGGGTACTGTGTTAAAACTGTTTTTGATGCACAAAAGCTGGTCCTGGTAGTTATTTATATGAGATAGTACATTGATTTCATGACAATTCATTAAAAGCAAATTGTCGGTTGCGTACGGTACGCATTGGCTTGGACCCCCCCTCCCCCCTGTACGCATGGTGTACCAAATGTCAACAACACCCCCCCCCCCCCTCGTGCGTACGTACTTTATAGACGGCCCCTATAATAAGTTAATTCTCAAAATTTCAGAAAAACCAGCCATTGTAAGATTAATCATCTGGAAAGAGACAACTGAAGAGTCCATTAGAACAGGAGATCATAATTGGTATATGGCAGAAACAGTGCACAGCTGAAGATGCACAAAGTGAAAGGCAGGGTTAATTCATAAAGTTTATGTTGGTCCTCGCATTGGGTGTCAGAGACATGTAGATGATCGACACAACTTTGAAGTCCATTTTTGACAGCCCCCCCCCCCCCCCCCACCCCGTTACGCTTGTTCAAGCAAGTAGTCCAGCTCAGTAAAATACTATTGCTCTGCTAAGTTTGTTTTGCTTTCGTTAATTCTTTCGGCTAACCGCCCATGCTAAAATTTACGTACCGTAACTTGAATAAATCGTAATGTAAGCAAATATTTTGAATTTGCAGTGATTTCTTTCCATGAAGAGGGGTGTGTGCAGACTCCAAGCTTAGTCGGGGTATTAAACAAAGAACACAATTAAAAATACAATTAAAGACATTCTGTACCTCAATATGCTCAACAACCTCTCAGGGTAAAATGGCCAAGAATTTACAAACTGGGTATCGCAAGTTTCTTTTCTGTTGTTTTAGAGCTATATACGGGGATGGGATGTCATGAAAATGGCACGGTTGACATTTTCTCGGCCAACCATTATACTCAAACCGGTACATGCTAATATCAGGGTATCATTATGGAACATATAAATATGCGTGCAGTTGTGATGAGGTCATTATGAAATTCCCCAGCGTGGATTCCTCCATTCTCCAAAAAGGTGGGACTGTTCTGTTTGACTAAGGTCTACTTTAACCTAACCCATAGGGTGCATGCAAAATTGTATTGCAAAATTTGAGGATTTGGGACTTCCAAGGTTAAACTACAATAATGCACAATCCTAAAGCTCATACATGAACATGTATACTGTGGTTCATTAGTATAAATTTGAATAATCTTTGTAGTAAATTTGTTTAAAACAAAGGGAACTATTTTTAATCAGTCACAATAAAACTGAGTGCTGAGGTCTTGATATAATTTGGCGCCAATAACAAACCTGAACAGACCTTTGCTTTCCGGGAATAATTGAGGGAGTGCAGTGTTGCAGCTCGAAACATTCGCGTTGACGAAACACGACTCAAACCAGCACGACAAAATGGCCCGTAAAAGAGAACCCACAGAATACCGCGGGACACAAACGAAGCGTCCAGCATCATCAAGTATAGCTCGAGAACCCCAAGAAAAAGGTATGCCATTAATTTTGGGTGTTTTTCTATAAACCGTATGTCAGCCACTCAACTGAACTTGGAAAAAAGACACACGTATTATATTGTGTTGGAGGCATTCTCTAGGCCCCAAAGTCTCTTTTGTCGAAATATTAATGTATTATTTACATTAAAAATGCAAGATTTCTACAAGTTTCTCCGGAATGCAAACATTTCATCTTTATGAATAGTTTGGTTGCAGTACCCGCTGCTAACTGATTCGAACCAACCAGCCAGCCAGCCGACTCCGACAAGCTCGGTGGTCGAGTGGTAAGACATCTGCACTAGAAAGCAGGAGATCGTAGATTCGAGTCCCACCCGAGTGATTTTTTTTCCAAATAATTACTCGGGACAGCACTGGGTACACAGTGTAACTAATTAGTGTTTATAAAATACGTCGGTAAAGGGCAAAACCCAATATTGAATTTACATCACCCCGACGCAAACATTCTATTTTTTATGAAGTGTTCTTTTATTGAATTTTTTATAGGCAAGAAGATAAAGTACAAAGGAGCAACAAAGCTTCAACCAGGGAAGAAAACTCAAAAAACTGGTTCTGGACTGCGGAAGTCCCGTAAACAGCTCAAAACACGGAAGTCTAAATACATGTAGACCGTCCCCAATACCAAAGAGACGGTATGTTCAAATAAGGACCTACACATCGACACTCAATGTAATACATTGTACTACGATTTTGTTGCAGAAGTCGCCAATACAAGGTTAAAACCATTTTGAGTAAAGAGCTACCGACAGAGATGGCAGGGTTCCTAACCCTACCATCCCTACGGTTTTCCAGGATAAATCTTTAACAGAAGCTGGAGAAATTTGCCAAATTTTCAGACCTAAATAATGACCAATTAAAGCATGACAGAGGCAAGTCAAATGCGATAATTAGACACACAGTTGTTCACTTTCAACATCAAACCAATTCGAATGCTCCCCGTAGTTTTTCGTTTCTTAAATACAACTTCCACTCTTACAAAAACCTCCCATGTGATTCCCATGGTGTCCAATTCACCATGCAATTCCCATGAGGTTTTGCATGGGAAATTTCAAAACTACTTTTGTCCTATGTGCCCACATAATGCATAAATATAGTCACCAGTCACCAATGTCATACATCAGAAGAAAACAAATAGGGCACTCACCAATCTCATGCAACCATGATTCTTTTGCTTCTCGACTGCAGATCGGCAAAGGACAAGTTAAGATCACCGTTCTAGATCAGCAGGTCACCTCTACCACGGCTATTTCAAGGATGACCATTGGGAATTCTTCTAGACAACAAGTCAATTCATGCATATTCCTCGAAATTTGCACTCTACAAAAATAAAAATGAGTACTTCAGTCTTATAAAATTCATAAGCAGTTGCCTACAGCTAATTCACCTAATACAGATTACAGAAGTAACAGATTACGCATTAAATAATCACATACATTCTAAATAACAGTCCGACCTGATGCGCTAGAGGTACGATCTCGCATTTGAGACTCTTTATATGACACAGTAGAAGAAATTTCGTCATTTTATTCATCTGAAATGTCTCAAGTACCAGGTTTTAGTTTAATACCTCTTATACATTGAATAGGGCTATTTTTAAGAGTGGATTTTGAAGAAAAAAAAAATATACGCTTAAGCTGTTGGTTCTACTTTATGCGGTTTATGTGTCATTAAACAATAAAAACATTACAAATCCGGATTATATACGACTACAATACAACAATCAAAAGTTTTCCAGGATCCCATTTATGACAAAAATAACTTGATTAACTGAAGGCTACACTAACACTATCTAGGGAGAAGATTATACTTACATCTAATCTACTCAATGCAATTGCTAAAATGAAATTAACACCAGAGACTGATACTCAAAATTTCGCATTTGTGTTGTTGTAGTAAGGGCATCTATCATAAGACATGACAATGACGATGATAAAGAGTAAAGATGACATAAGCAATGACATGGCGACGTCATGAATGACAATGACAATGACATAAGGATGACATTGTTGGTAATGACATGACAGAAAGACAACAAAGGCTGTGACAAGGATGACAACGGCAATAATGACAAAGGCAATGACATAAAGACAACACAGATGACAATAACAGCAACATCAGCAGCAGCAGTGACGACCAAAACAAGTTTGCTTGGCTCTACATTGTAGGTTAAAGGAGAAACGACGAAAAAGTGGACATTCTTTGATTGGAATGGGCGAGGACACGAAGCGTCCGAGCCCATTCGAATCAAAGAATGTCCACCTTTTGAGTCGTTTCTCCGACTTAAACTACGTCCCTTTCACACCCATTGTCAAGATTTCAAGGGAACAAAAAGTGTCCATTGTTACTAATGCTTTGAGGTATGAGATGAATTAAATTAATTACGTTAACTGTACATTCTTGAAAAAAAAATCGACACTTTCTGAATAGAGTGACGTCACAAGAGTAGTTTAACAACAATTATACTACATTTCCCCAAGTCAAAAACAGGTCTAGCAAATCACCGGTGAATTGGCTTCTGATGAACAGTTTTCACTGAATTCCACTTTTGCACTGTCTATTTTCCACTTAAAATGGATTATACAAAGGCCTATCTAGGATGTTTATTCACCCAAAGTCTACATGTTGATGCTCAAGGTGGGTGTTGCCACTTGTTACTGTGATAAATGATGTCTTTATAACGAACCCAAAGAAAACGTAGATATTTGACAGTTTTGCAGCTTGGCCACTTTGCTACCTATATATATATATATATATGTTACCTAAATAATTTGATTAATAATTAATGGGCGCGAAGAAATACAGCATTCCACCTAATAGACTCGCCCTAATGAGTCGATGACACTGCTATAAAAGCTGCGTTTTCCCCCCGAGACATGTTCATTGGTGGATTGACCGCTGTGCACAAGTCATCGAACAAATCTTATTTCAACACGACCGAAGAGACAGAATTAACAATGTCCGACAAACGAGAACCTCAAGATATTATTCAACGAGAACATCACAGCAATGTATTTTCTTCGATTTCTCCGAGTCAAAGACAAACTCCGAGTTCGTACACTCGAGAACCACAGGAAAAACAGAAGAACGGTAAGTACGACACACAAAACATTATGCTAAATCCATGTAGGCACACAGTGTATTCAAAAACTATGATTTAGTTCGTTTTCAACAAAACGACATGTGGACATTTCTGATATCGTTCGTCAATAAGTTTTAATCAATTTAAAAGACAAGTCTAAAGGGCCGGTCACACTGGCCACGATAACGATAACGAAAACGAAAACGATGCGAATAAACGCTCCCTATTGGTAGATGGAACGCGCGCGTATTACACGCACGACAAGTGACCAATCAATGCCGTTTATTCTCACAATTAAAATTAGTATTAATAAGGGAATAAATATGTGCTGTGGGCCGGTTTTAAACCGCCTTGGGGCCTGGGCGCTTGATAATGACCCGAGCCGAAGGCGAGGGTCATTATCAGCGTCCAGGCCCCAAGGCGGTTTTAAACGTACGTTTAAAACCGGCCCAGCACATATTTATTCCCATTCATAAAATACCTTTTGGTATAATTAAGCAAAAACCACCGAAAATTATAAATTTCCAATGATTTTGTTTAATCTGTTTTACCTTGGTTTGTAAAACACCCCTTCAGGTATTTAATGGTTCGTGCCACGCGCGAGTAGTGGTAAACATGTCCTTATATGGAAATTGACGCGCGCGCGACGCGCTCGCCAGGTGGTGCAGAACGCAGCAGTGCCGGTGTAGCGTGAAATTATGGACTCTAAATACGGACGCATCGGTAGTATTGCGCTTGCGTTATTAGGAGAGTGACTGGTCGCTCGAGTGTTCAACCAATAAAATGGACCAGATTTTGTAAGACTCTACATTACGTGTGACACCGAAAAAAATGTTAAAAACCGCGCCGTGTTCAAACAACTTGCAGCTGGTGCTACCAGAAAAAAATACCGCACGGCAGCAAGCTGGATACTCACCGGGATGACGTCACCTAGCAGCGTATCATTTTTACTTCCCGGACGCGCGGCGGAATCGGCCAATGACGCGCTCCAATTTGCTCATGAATATTTATGAGGTGTAGTAATCAATGATACCGGGCAGTAGTAGAGACTGTAGGGCGGGTTCTTTTGCCACGCATAATGGAAAGCGGGTCATATACCGATCTGCCCCCATCTGGCTACAGGACCCAAATTCCTAAGCCTGCTTAGCACACAAAATTCCTTAGCACAAAACGTCTCCAGTTTACCAACCAAAATTCCGAGAGATGTTCATGCTTAGCAAACAGCTGAATAGCAGTCACAAGCAATATACATCACTTGTAGCTTGGTTGGTTATCTTGTTTTTACTGGAAATAAAATCATGCTAATCAAATCTTTTTGCTGCATGAAATTGATGCATGGTCTAAGAGTAACAATTTAAGTAACATAACATGCATATGTATACAGTCGAACACCTTTATAACAGTTACCTTGTATTATCAGTAATGGAAAACAAAGAAAAACAAAGACTCAGGACCTATTTTTTCCTTGTTATAAGCAGGATGTTGTATTAACAGTGCTCTTGTTATCAGGGTTCGACTGTACATGTACTTTACTTACCACTCGTGATTGCATTTTTTTTCTCTTCTTTTTTTCAGAAAATCCATCATCTTTTGGATATTGTCAGATCATAATTGTCGTCAAACGCAGCCCCTTTGCATTCTGGAGTGCCTTCACTCGGTTTAGCACAATGACAGTCGGTCGTCACGGATTCATCTGTTAGCATATCTTCATTTTCCAGGTTTTTTTTCTGTCAAACGTCATTGATGATGATAATACAGCATTACCTCCATTTTCCCTGTAAATGTTAACAAAATAAACGTCAGAAAAATAGCATGCAGCTTTAGTATTTCAGTTTCAAGATTAAGGTATATAATTATGTTCAAACCTACAGTATTGCCTACGCTATTACAATACTTAATATATAATTTATGTATAGTTTTCTAAATTGTTGAATCTAATTTATAATCCTTTGTTTAATGTGAAATTGGTCAAATAGTACATACGGAATATGCCACCATTCGCCCCAACCTCTCTGGACAAGTAGTTTCAAATTTCTAGCTCTGATTGGGCACAAGCAAAACAAATAAAAACTTTCCAAATAAAATCAAGTTCTACGGAAGTAATACCATGTACGTTCTTAGCCAAATTGGGAATTATTCACCCAAACCTCTGTGGGAAAACCTAATTGAAAAAGCAAAAACGATTAAATGTACAAAATAGCAAAAACCAAACGAATGTCTTCATGTAAAATAATTAAGCTTACGAAAAAGAAGTTTTAATGTAAACGTCAGTGATATATCCAACAATGCAAAAAGAGTCGAGTTAACATCCATGTGTGGGGTTCGAAAACGACCTCAAACTTTGAAAATGCGTAGAAATGTCTGTAAGCCTACATGGTAATTTTAATGAGGAAAACCCGGTACGGCACATGCCCCTTTTAAAATCCCCGAATCCACTAATAGTAAACGCCTCTATTCGTTTTCATTAATTGCTGATTAATTGTATGATATAGCTTTGGTATATGATAAAACAAATTGATTAGTTTCAATCTGAAAACTTAATCGTTTATCAATATAAGTATTAATATGGGCATATCAGTATCAATGAGAAATATTTCCATCTGAAATGTGTGTCATCTAATCTTTAACTATCTCTGAAGACTTCCAAAAACTCAGTGGCTTCTTCGATTTCAACAATCGAAATATAAAGTACGGTACATATGAAAGTGAACAAAATCACTTCTACAACAGAACGATCTTTCACTCTTTTCTCGTGAATCGGATGGCGGATTAAGTTTAAACATTCACAGGTTTATTTCATGTATATGTTGAATCACACATTTGCAGAATGAACACTGCCTGCAACTGCGTTGTCGGCCCTACCCAATGTTGTATCGTACCTTGATACATGTATTGTTATTGAAGAATCAATCACTCAAATCTGCCTTCTTTGGCTCTTTGATATTACACTTTTGTGAAATTTCGGAAACGGACACTGTTTTAAATACCGAGGAGCGCTATGCACGCGTAACAACTAATTTTATGACAGGTTGACGAGTTTATTCCACCTAAAAAAGGAGAAAACACCAATACTATGAACAACTGAGTTGATGACTTGGGACTATTTTGGACAAAGAAATTCAGAAAAAAATTCTTATAATTCGCATAAACAACGAGATATCGTTCCACATGACGCCCGCAATAAGAACACAGCAAACGCTTCTTGCATGTTTAAAACAGTAAAGAACATTTAGAATTGCTGAAGATTTCTTTAAGATCAGTAGTATTGTGCTTAGATTGGTTTTGGCAGTGTTGTGTAATGTCGCGCTTATAATATGCAAATGAGATAATCAATATTTAAACAAAGGGGCCGCCCATTTCTCAGTGAATTTACGCGGAATAATATTTTGAGTCAGACTTTATGAATGAACTTCCTAACATGTGCACAAATGCAAATCGCTGGCACAGCTTACTCCCCCAGAATAGTATAAAATATCGCATGGGCTCCGGATCATCTCTGTGACAGTTTTGAGTGCGGCCTGCTGCCACATTAGCGTTAGCGTTAGCGTTCAGTTTCCGAGAGAGATTGGCCTGAAACTTAACAAAATGCCTAAGCAAGAGCCACAGGATGAAGTGCCCGAGCAAAAAAAGAAGCGTGGAACCAAAGGCACCGGGTCGCGTGGTCGCGAAACCTTGGAGAAGAATAAGAGTGAGTGATGGGGGAATTTACTAAATTATAATTTAAATGCCCGTGACTGTGGGGCTCTTTGAGGTCAAATTGTCCCATTGTCCAACATGAAATGTCTTACCGAATTTAACTCTTATTGGGTCTTTACATTTATGGCAGTCGCCCAATACAAGGCTAAAAGCCACTCTAGGTACAACAGAGGTTGACCAGCTGGTCCAGATCTAAATAAGAGGATAAATCTTTGAGAGATACATGTACATGTACCAAAGAAATTATTCAGACCCAGGCAGGGAAACTTCCACCGTTGGTAAGACCAAAGCCTGGGCATCCTTTGTTGAAACATATCATGATAAACTGAAAGAAAAAAAGTCATAACATTATTTAAAAGGTAAACTCACGGTATAGGCCTAAGCCAAAACAAACAAACAAAAATCCACGAAAAAAACACCAACAAAACAAAAACTACCCCAAAACCCCAACAAAACAAATATCACCCCAAAAAAATACACGTTTAGCATCCCACCCGCTTCCTTCTTTGATGCCATAATTCCCCTCCCCTTTTCAACTTTTCTCCATAACAATTCAAAACAAAACAAAAATTTTAAGGAAGAATAGAAATACCTTGTACTTGATTTATGCAAGTTTTGAACCTACTTGGTGGACCCCACTGTCGGCGGAAGCCATCTTTAAAAAATGAGGGGGCGGCCATTTTGGAAAATACTGACACTGCCAAACAATTAAATTTGAATTCGAATTAAAACCTGATTTTAAATGCACAAACTTGTCTTATTTGCCCTGACAGATGGAGACCATGGAGACCAGGGCCCATGTGCATAAAAGGCTACTAGGCCTAGTTGGCAACTAAAATGGACTTAAGTTGCTTACTAAGCCTAGTTGATTACTAATTGTGATGCATAAAACCCAACTAGATATAGTAACATTCTAAAATTCTGGCAAAAGTTAGAGTTGATCTGGGGTACCTCTAAGTCACTAGATGACAACTAGCCAAAAATAGGTTTTCGTCTTGGGTAAAATTAATTTTTCTTTCACGCTTGAGACTCATGGTTGTAGTTGTAACTTTATGTACTACAATCCCGGCCAAAATGCTTGGGCCACGTGATGATAAACATACCCTCCCCGCGCCCCCCGCTCCCCCGCTCAATGTTGTAATATCAAGCCGGAGCGCATTCCGCGCAATGAGAGCCAACATTGACCGGGGGCAGGGGGGTCGGGGGCCCAACGAGATTTGGCCGGGATTGTAGCTGTAGCAACCTTGTATAGAGAATTTATGTAGTTCTACAAAATGTAAGTACTGGGCAGTAATGCAATGTTACAAAGACCTTTAGAAAGGAGTTATGCTAATTTGGAATGTGATTCGAAGCTCAAACACAATAAACTTGTCTACAAGCCTATTGTATCTGACATAATCACCTCCTCTCCAAGGCCATAGCACCCAAATCAGTTACAAACCAAATTGTCCTAGTATGCAACTAGTAAGCAATGTGCCTAGTGAGGTTTTATGCAACACAAATTAGTTGCCAACTCCGTAGGTATAAACTAGGGAATTTATAATCTTACTAAGCACTAGTTGGCAGCTAAACTAGTAGCCTTTTATGCACATGGGCCCAGGAGTCGTGGCGGTGTGGTAAGTTGGCTGGTTTAAGCTTCAGTGGTTTGGACTGAGATGGGGGGGGGGGGGGGGGGGTCTAAGTAACAAATAATTTACTCGGTATCGTATTTTTAAATAGCATCTTCAGAAACCAGTTCCTGTGCTGTTTCGTTTTTAATAATTTCCTTGTGTTACTCAAAAAAGTGATATTATTCATTATTTTCCTTGTTTTGTTTCAGTCATTATGTAATACCGCCCACCGAGACCCTGCTTAGAATTGAAGTACATGTATACCCAACACAGCTTCGCATCTTCAGCTCATCACAGTCAACCTCTTTTGCATCAAGATGCCATCTGCTTACGTTTCACCTGAAACTCTTCACAGCTCAGCCCAATACTCCTCATCAATCTAAATCAAATGAAAATAATGAAAATAATGTTTGAACAACATAATTCTTGACATTTTGCATGTAAATGTACTCGAGAATTCTCACCATTGAGTATTTCGTATTGCTTTAGCACTTGCTGCATTAATTGACCCTAACAATCCCAAATCTGCCAAAATCCAAAACCATGTTGTGTTATATTTTGATGGGTTCAGGATTGTAGAGCCTTGGCACCATTACTTTACATGAAGCTATGATGCCCCAATTTGTCTAAATACAAAGAATGTGCCGTAGGTATACTGCAGTGTTGGATTTTGACAAGATTAGGACACTTCCTAGTGAAAGTGCCATGGGGATTAGGGTTAATTTGTACCTTTGCATTGACTGAAAAAAGTGCCTCCTATGCGTGTGTGATCTTTTGTATTACAAGTAGTTTTATTTGCATGCTGTGATTCATGTTAAAGTGACAATTTCATGCTACATTGTAAGTTTTGGTTGATATTTTTGGCATTCTAAATGTCAAGGCCTTCACAATTGCAGTGATGTAGTCGAGACCATCACAAGACCCTGCAAGACCATCACAAGACCATCACAAGACCATCACAAGACCATCACAAGACCATCACAAGACCATCACAAGACCATCACAAGACCATCACAAGACCATCACAAGACCTTCACAAGACCTTCAGTCGTAATTCAAGTCTCAAGCTATTCAAATGAACTGTAATAAAAGCATTCCTTTGTCATGGTTTATGCCTGTTACTTGTGCCTTGTGAATGGTCTTGTGCCTGGTCTCGACTACATCACTGCACAATTGTTACATTTGTACACAAAAATACTTAAGAAACTCGATCAAACTGAATTCAACAAAATAAATCACTAGATTTGTTCTCAACATATTGATTGTTCAATGTCATGGTCTACATACAAATTAGGAATCCCTAACACAATCCAAGATTGAGTTGTAAATTTATGCCGTCCTGAGTTATTAATCAAAATCTATACATGGGTTTCAATCCATGCATGTTCTAAATTGTGTTAGTTTATAAAAGAAAATCACATTGTCCAATTGGTAACATGATTTCTAAGCTAAACTCATTGGACTTTATATCTGTTTAACCAATAACTGCCAACAAGCTAGGTATTTGAAGTGAACATGACTTTGTATCAAGAGGTTGCATGTGATGTCAACAGGAACATCTTGAGTTTTGACAGACTTAACCCCTTGAGTACGGTTATCGTGGTGAGGCGTCGGGGTGCCGGGGCGGCCTGTGCAGCCAAGCGAAACGGCCACAATGTGATTGTGCAGTCAAGCGTAACATACACAATAATCCAACAGTGGATTAAAACTGCACAAAAAGCGGCAAATGGCGTTCATCCGACCTGGTGGCCGTTTTGTTTTTTTTTGCGCCATTTGGCATCATCCGTACGCAAGGTTAGGTAAAGATGACAGCACGTGCAACCTCGTGTATATTTTGTACTAGGCCGGGTTCATTCAACACTGGGTACCGTAGTTGGCGGGGGGCGGGGCTACAATACCACGATATGATCTATCTGGTTTAATATGAAAATGCACTAATTTTACAGTCCGACAATTTATTAACAGTGGTGGCCCTGGAGGGGAGCTGGGACGAAAGAAATCTGGCAAACAGAGCTACATGTAACCTTCTTTTGAGCAAAAGCTTTTCTCAATCAAAAGCCCTTCTTTGGGGAACTACCAAACACCTGTTCGTGAGAGGGTGTAATATTCAAAGCATTTTTTTCTGCCTCCTTGCCATCAATATGTTTACTCAGTCACTCTCCTCCCCAGTGTAATGACAGCAGCCGGCCGGCACTACTCCCCTCCCCCCCCCCACACTTTTCAAAGTGTTCTGGCGCTGCTGAGCAAAACAGTTATATACAGCCAATGAACTTAGTCTCCCCTCTCTCCCCAGGTCATGTTTTTTTAGAAGTGCTCTTATCAGAAACAATTTATTATAGACATATTTTTATAACTATGACTATATATTTGGACTTTTGAGAACAATAAAGCATAATGAAAATGTCACGGATACTTTTCGTCATATTCTATGTTTTTCTTAGTTTTGTGTCATTCTTGTGCGCTTACCAAAGAAACCTTTTCCTTGGTTAATAGCCGGTACACAAATATCTTTTCCAAACAAACAGGGATTTTGATGACATTCTTTAGGCAGTAGCAGGATAATATTGAGCTGATTTGCATATGGTTACTCAGAAATCAGGCAGGAAATGTCGACCGCAATATTTTGAAGAGATCCCCGACCCTCCCCCACCCCGACCCTTGCCCCACCCCGAACTCACCATCCCCACCTGAACCCACTAACCCAAACTATCACCCCGAGCATATATGCTTACATGTACATGCATGTACAAGGCTCCCCAAGTTCTGGACAAGGATCTAGACTGACAAGGTTACCCGAGCTCCGAACGAGGCTTCCACGAATCTGGTTGAGGCTTCCGGGGTTATGGATGAGCCTCCAAGAGCGCTAGATAAGGCTCCCTTGCCTTTAAATGAGGTTTTTAGGACTCTGGATAAGGATCAAGGGCAAGGCTCTCGCTAGAGTCCAGACTACACTACCTGGTTTAAGGTGAGGTTCCAGGGTTCTTGATGAGGTTACTAGTGCTCTGGATGAGGCCCCAATTACTCTAGACAGGGCTCCCAAGGCAATCTGGCTCCAGACTAGACAACATGGATTCTCCAAGAGGTTCCATGGCCTCTGGATGAAGTTCCCAGGGCTCTGGATAAGGCTCCAAGGACCATGGCCAAGGCTCCAAGGACCATGGCCGAGGCTCCATGAGAGCAAGGCTCCAAACAAGACTGCCCAAATTCTGGATGAGATTGCTACATGTAGGGCTTTTGTCTTGTGCGCCTACCAAAGAAACCTTTGCTTGGTTGATAGCTGGTACACAAATACCTTTTGCAAACAAACAGGCATTTTAATGATGCATTCTTTAGGCAACTCCAGAACAATATTGAGCTGACTTGCATAAGGTTACTCGGAATCAGGCAGGATGAGTGCAGGGGTCAAGTGGGGGGACTTGAAATGTCCACCCCATTATTCTGAAGAGACCCCTGACCCTCCCCACCCTGACCATTGTCCAACCCCCAATTCATACAACCACCACCCGAAGCCACCAACCCAAACCATCACCCACAGTGCACAGACCTGTGTACAAAGCTCCCTGTGCTTTTAACAAGGCTCTAGACAAGGTTACCCAGGCTCTGGACGAGGCTCCAATGCTCTGTGTGTGGCTCCGAGGGCTATGGATGAGGCTCCAAAGGCTCTAGATGGCTTCCTGACCTCTGGATGAAGGCTTCAAGGACTCTGGATGAGGAACCCTGGACGTGGCTCCAGACTAGACTACTTGGTTCTGGGTGAATTTTCCAGGTTCCCAGTGCTCTGGGTGAGGCTCCCAGGACTCTGGACAGTGCTCCCAAGGCAATTTGAGACCAGACCAGACCAGACCAGACCAGACCAGACCAGACCAGACCAGACCAGACCAGACCAGACCAGACCAGACCAGAGATGAGATTCCCAGTGCTTTGGATGTGATTCCAAGGTTTCTGGACGAGGCTTCCAGGGTTAGGCTACGGACACAAGTACGAGTGCCTGGGTTCTACATGTAGATAAGGCTCCCGGGCTCTGGATTAGACTCCTAGGGCTATGGGTGAGACTCCAAAGGCCCTTGAAAAGGCTCCCTGGACAAGCTCTAAGGGCTAGGATCCAGAGTAGACTAGCTGGGTTATAAGTTAAGGTTTCCATGCTCTGGGTGGGGCTCCCAGTGTTCTGGATGAAACTCCAAGGACAAGCCTCACAGGGCAAGGGATCCAGACAAGACTGCCCCAGTTCTGGATAAGATTCCCAGGAATTCCTCGTGCTCGGGATGAGACTCCAGGGGTTTTGGACAAGGCTTCCAGGGCTAGGCTCTGGACAAGAGTGCCTAAAAAGTCTGGATGAGGTTGTGGGGCTCTGGGCATGGCTCCCACAGCTACATGTATGGACAAGGCAAGCTCTGGACAAGGTTCCCTGGTGTATGAAGAAGGTTTCTTGGACTCTGGATAAGGCTCTCGAGGCTCTAGATGCTCTTGGGGCTCTTGGCATTGGGGCTTTTGGCATTCTGGATAAAGCTCAAGAGCAGTGGACAATCCTCCCATACAGGGCTCTGAACAAAGCTACGTTGGCTCTGGACAAGGCTCCCAGGGCTCCAATAGCTCTAGAGAAGGAAAACCTGGGTTCTGGAGTCTGGACATGACTACACAGATGGACAAGGTTCCTGTGGCTCTGGACAAGGTTCCTGGGGCTCTGGACAAGGTTCCTGGGGCTCTGGACAAGGTTCCTGGGGCTCTGGTCAAGAGACCCTGGGATATGGACAGGACTACCTGGAATATGGGCAGGACCACCTGGGCCCTGGATAAGGTCCCCGAACTTTGAACAAGATGTTAACCATCTTGTCTGTATATATGTAATTGGCTTTTCCGACAATCAGTCGGAAAAGGCTTTGTTTTTGTTCGGATTTTTGGCTTTTCCGAAATCCTTCGGAAAAGGCTTTGTTTTTTACGTTCTTATTATTTTAGTTCTAAACCCAAATCCCATAGACTTTGTAACACAAATTTTGTACGCGGCACTTTGGTCACTAAACAAATTGGTCACTTAACACAAACATAGACCCTGAGCTGAAATTGTATGCCGAAGAGTGACGTCATCATGACGTCATCACGTGTCACGTGACGTCATCATAAAGGTGCATTTTTAAGTGCCCATATCTAGAGAACTGTAGGTCCGATTGCCTTTAACCTTGGTATGTTGGTGGGCCACCACGTGTTATAGATGAAAATTGAGGTGACGTCATGATGACTTCATCATACGATTTTATAGTAATTATTAAGTTTTTGAATCTTAAAGTTTCTTAAAGCCATATCTCATCAACAGAACATGCTAAATTCAAGATTCTTTTTGTAATAGCTTTGTTAGCTCCTATATTCTTTCACATAAATATGAAAAATGTGTGACGTCATCATGACGTCATCAAAAATGTGCTTTTTTGAAACACATATAGGGGTACGTCCGATCATCATAAAAATTGGTGGGTAGGTAGATAGTGCTACTAGCATGTAAAATCCAAAGTGACGTCATGATGACATCATCGGCTGAATTGTTTAGTTCTATCCCAAATCCCATATACTTTGTACACAAATTTTGTACGTGGCACTTTGGTCACTAAACAACCTCAGATCTTAATCAGACTTAACACAAAGACCCTAAGCTGAAAATGTATGCCGAAACGTGACGTCATGATGACGTCATCACGTGTCATGTGACATCATCTTAAAGGTGCATTTTTCAAGGGCCCATATCTAGAGAACCGTAGGTCCGATTGCATTCTAACCTGCTATGGTGGTAGACAAGTACGTGTTATAGATGAAAAATGTGTGACGTCATCATGACGTCATCAAAAATGGGCTTTTTTGAAACACATAAGGGTAGGTCCAATCGTCATAAAAATTGGTGGGTAGGTAGACAGTGCCACTAGCATGAAAAATCTGAGGTGACGTCATGATATCATGTTTGGTTAATTTTCTATGAATTTTTAAATGTTTCAAATTTCATTGTGCTATTTGACTCCAATCTTGACATAGGCCAAGACCACGTTGCAAATATTTGCTTTGACAAGTGTCGTCGTGATGACGTCATCATGGGTCACATGACATCATCTTAAAGGTGCATATTTTAAGGTCCTATATCTAGAGAACTGTACTTAAGATTGCATCCATTCTTGGTATGCTGGTAGGCCAACTAGCATTACAGATGAAAACTGATGTGACGTCACGATGACATGATCATACCATTTTATAGCTTTGTTTAAATTTTCCAACTTTTAAGCCATATCTCTTCCACGGAACATGCAAATGTCGAAATTCTTTTTTTTAAACGTTTGTTTGGTCACTTTACACATGTACTTAAATATAAATGTGAACAACGTATGCAAAATTCGAAGTGATGTAATAAAAAAATGCGGAAAAGCCCTATGTTCTGTTCTTGTAACAGACATAGACCTCTAGTTGTTGCTTTCTTCTTCTTATTTTAGTTCTATCCCAAATCCCACAGACTTTGTACATGAATTTTGTCGGCAGCACTTTGGTCATTAAACAATCTCCGATCTTAATTAAAATTAACATAAGCATAGACCCCAATCTGAAATTGTACGCCGAAGAGTGACGTCACGATGACGTCATCACGTGTCACGTGACGTCATCTTAAAGGTGAATTTTTCAAGGGTCCATATCTGGAGAACCATAGGTCCGATTGCGTTCAAACCAGGTATGTTGGTAGACCAGCACGTGTCACAGACAAATATGGAGGTGACGTCATGATGACATCATCATACGATTTTATAGTAATTTAAAAGTTTTTGAACCTTAAAGTTTCTTAAAGCCATATCTCATCAACAGAACATGCTAAATTCAAAATTCTGTTTGTAATAGCTTTGTTAGCTCCTATATTCTTTCATATCAATGTGAAAATGTGTGACGTCATCATGACGTCATCAAAAATGTGCTTTTTTGCAACACATATAAGGGTAGGTCCGATCATCATAAAACCTGGTGGGTAGGTAGATAGTGCCACTAGCATGTAAAATCCGAAGTGACGTCATGATGACGTCATCGGTTGATTTTCTATGAATTTTTAGTTCTATCCCAAATCCCTGTACGCGGCACATTGGTCACTAAACAACCTCAGATCTTAATCAAACTTAACACAAACATAGACCCTAATCTGAAATTGTGCACCGAAGAGTGCCGTCACGATGACATCATCAGGTGTCACGTGACGTCATCTTAAAGGTGCATTTTTCAAGGGCCCATATCTAGAAAACCGTAGATCCGATTGCTTTCAAACCAGTTATGTTGGTAGACCAGCACGTGTCATAGATAAAAATTGAGGTGACGTCATGATGATGTCATCATACGATTTTATAGTAATTTGAACCTTAAAGTTTCTTAAAGCCATATCTTATCAACAGAACATGCTAAATTCAAAATTCTTTTTGTAATAGCTTTGTTAGCTCTTATATTCTTTCATATCAATGTGAAAAATGTGTGACGTCATCATGACATCATCAAAAATGTGCTTTTTTGAAACACATATAAGGGTAGGTCCGATCATCAAAAAAACTGGTGGGTTGGTAGATACATGTAGTGCCACTAGTATGTAAAATCGGAAGTGACGTCATGATGACGTCATCGGCTGATTTTCTACAAATTTTTAAATGTATCAAATTTCATTGTACTCTCAAAATTTTACTGTCATTGATCAGATTGCCTCCAATCTTGACATAGGCCAAGACCACGTTGCAATAATTGTTTTGACAAGTAACGTTGTGATGACGTCATCACGGGTCACGCGACGTCATCTTAAAGTTGCATTTTTGAAGGTCCTATATGTAGAGAACCGTAGGTCGGATTGAGTTCAAACTTGATATCTACAATCCCGGCCAAAATGCTTGGGCCACGTGTTGATAAACATACCCTCCCCGCGCCCCCGCTCAATGTTGTAATATCAAGGCGGCGCGCATTCCGCGCAATGAGAGCCAACATTGACCGGGGGCAGGGGGGTCGGGGGCCCAACGAGATTTGGCCGGGATTGTCTGAAATTTTATTTCTAAAAAAAACAAAACATTAAAGAAGACCTAAGTGTGAGAAGCAATGGATGGTCATTGCTTTCCTAGTGAGGAGTAATTAAAAGAAATGGAAGAGAGAAAAAAAAGAAGAGTTATTTGTTTGTTTCGGGTTGGATTCGAACCCACAACTCTTACATTTGAACGTACGTGTCCAAACCACTAGACCATGTGAGTCACAGATGCCAAGAGGCTAAATTGACTATTCAATTTCCGGACACAGATGATCCCAATTGTTTTGTAGTGCGCATCGTACACGATGTACCATGACGAATAACCATGCCATTTTGTCAAAAAACTTTACAAAAGACATTTATGTTCTACGCGAAAAGCCCATTACGCTACACAAACCACCTACAAGCCTCTTCCAATTTTTTCAGCTGTCTCATTGCGTGATTTGTCGGAAAATTCAATGGTTAACCCTCACCACCAAAATAGTAAAGGAGAGTCAGTAATTTCCTTATTTTTTAGTGGCGAGGGTTAACCGTTGAATTTTCCGACAATTCACGGAATGAGGTAGTTGAAAAAAATGTAAGAGGCTTGTATGTTTGTGTAGCGTAATGCGCTTTTCGCGTTTATAAAAAATTGTCTTTATTTTGTGAAGTTATTTGACAAAATGTCATGGCTAATCGTCACGGTACATTGTGTACGATTCGCACTGCAAAACAAGTGCTGGCGCAAGCGCATTACAGCCAGGAATCGTCATTCTGTTAACCCTATCCGGACCGGGCTTAGTTTGGTATGTACGGAGACCGGGGAGGGGCACCTCCTGCCCCCCCCCCCCCCCCCCCCGTGTTTTCCCAAGTTCACAAGCGATTTCCAGGAAAACAGGCCACAAATATTCAGTTCAGGAAAGTCGCAATGATGACGTCCACAACTTTTAACAAGTGCCAACTGTAGGGCGTTGGGGGCTATTTTTCAACTTGGTGTGAAAACAATCGTATTTCTCCCGTAATTAACGTCTTGGTTGTCCGAACGGTCAAACAAACATTAACCTAATTAGTTGGACATAATCACTAAAACAGCATTCGATGTTTAGACGGGGATCACCGTTGGGGGCGATATAATCCGGTAATTTATACTATTTGGGTTGAAAAGTTGATTTTGCGTGTTTTCAACTCTTTATAGATAAACTAGGCGAACTTTCAGACAATCCCGGCCAAAATGCTTGGGCCACGTGTTGATAAACATACCCTCCCCGCGCCCCCGCTCAATGTTGTAATATCAAGCCGGCGCGCATTCCGCGCAATGAGAGCCAACATTGACCGGGGGCAGGGGGGTCGGGGGCCCAACGAGATTTGGCCGGGATTGTAGGTAGGCAGCAGGTGTTGAAGATAAAAATTAAAGTGACGTCATGATGACGTCATGATGACGTCATGATGACGTCATGATGACGTCATGATGACGTCATGATGACGTCATGATGACATCATGATGACGTCATGATGACGTCATGATGACGTCATGATGACGTCATGATGACGTCATGATGATGTCATCATGACATCATACTCTGATTTTGTATCATTTTCTTAGCTTTTTAAACCTTGAAGCCATATCTCGTTAACAGAACATGCTAAATTCTTTCATATTAATGTGCAAAATGTGTGACGTCATGATGACATCATCAAAAATGTGCTATTTTTAAACATGTGTTGGTCCGACCATCATAAACATTGGTGGATAGGTAGAAAGTGCCACAAGCATGCACAATCTCAGTTGACATTATCATGATGTCATCTCTACTTTTTTATTATTTTTAAAAATTATTTTTTGTTATAATTGCAAAATCTCGTTTAATAAACAACATGATGAATTAAATTTAATTTAAACTTTACAAGGTAGATTTTGGTGAGAATTGGAAACCCCCGGAAAAGCCATGTGTTCTGTCTTGTTTCATCTTTTAGTTGTTCGGAAATTGTATTTCTATATTTCTCAACCACATCCTTTAAATTCATCCCCACCCTGCTCCACGAATATGAAAAAACAAATTTTATTTTTCTAATGAAACAATTCTGTTCAGATCAATGGCTTCTCATATCTTGTTACTGAATGGCAGTATGTGTAAGGCTGCAGCATTTATAAAATAGCAGTGTGTGGGAGGCTGCTTGTACATTTTAATTTATGTTTTAAGATCATTATTGTGACGACTTTAAGAAATCACATGACAGCATCTTTAAAGAGGCCAACATCTAGAATCTTGAAGCTGCCAGAACTGCAGTTTTTTTTATACAGGCTTGTTTCTGCCAACCATCTTGCAAATAACTAATTAAACCCTCTTGTGCTAAACTCTTGTCATCCCCGTGTTATAAATTTAAAACGCCATATTAAGAATAAATTATTATTATTTAAAAAGATTTCATGAGTCGAGTCATACAAAACAATATTTTTAGCCGCCTCCTCCCCCCAGCCTCCACACTTGATATGGGTTCTAATTTTGTTTGGTTAAAAACAAAAAGTGCAAGAAAATAAACCTAGAAGGGCACATTCAATTTGATTGGCCATGACAGCTGATGACCCCACTTGACAAAGTACACAATCAAAAACCACACGACTAGACAGTTTATGGTTTCTCCACCCAATAAACTCATTATGAGATTGTCCGTTTAAAACCCTCCCTCTCTCGGTGCCAAAATGGAGCCAAATACCCCATATATCAAAACCTATCAAGTGACAGGTTGAAACACACACAACCTGTCAGAGGAAGTGGGTATATTTTTTGATAGGCTGTGATAGTTATAATAGTAGGAGGGTTAACAGCATCAACAAAGAGTCACAAAATACTGAAAATATTTAAAATCCTTCACCATCTGCAAAAGCCATGCAAGCCCATAATGTGGGCTTGTCAAATGCACAAGTTTGTCTCTCACAGTGACAGATCTCTGAATTATCGCAGGCCATAGGGTTAACACACAATGATTGATTTGCCTTCCCTTAGGAAACTGTTGATTATGGACTCCCAATGGCCAATCATTTGAACAACTGTACTATTACTTCCTACTGGATGAACAAACATAACACAATTACAACTGTCATTGTCAAACAATTACAACTGTACTATAATGCTTCCTATTGAGCCCCCAAAAAACCACAGGTGGTCTGGACTTTAACTACATGTACATGTACTGCAGGCAGGGTCTTGCAATGAATGGAAAACAGATTGAAGATTTACAGTATCATTTGGTCATCTTCTTAAAATGGTTCACATTCATATTTTTTTTACCAATCTAATTTAATGCTGTTTGATGGTCATGCATCAAATTTGTGTGTGTGGATTTGAATGATATTCAAATAAATATTTTCCAAACCTGTGTGCATATGTAGTACATGTAGCACACCCTGGATTTGTTGGGGGAGTAGATTTTGTTTTTAATTCTCAACATTAAGATAGGATTTTGGGTTGAGGGTGATGTTAATTAGAAAAAATATATTTTCCCGAAACCAAGTCTGGAAGGGCAAGTTACCCGAAAAAAATGTTTTATCTACGAAATAATTTTAAAGGTGGGGACGCGGGATTATTTTACATACATGTACATGCATTCTGACATGTATATGTACATGTATGATAGTGCAGCAGCTATTGATCAATAATCGAAACTGCACATTACACAATTAAAATAGGGGACAAAACATCAGGGATGGATGGGGGATCTGGGAGGGGGATAAAGCCCCGGCATCTCCCCTCCCCTCCCCCCCCCCCAGGTGTGACACTGTGGCCATCCATTTATATGCGTGTAAAGACTTATTTGTCTTTCAATTTCATACGATGTTTCTTGACTCATCTGCAGTGTCATGCTCTGACCATTTTAGAGGCTGTAGTTACTCGAGTCATCTGCAATGTCTCGTCCTGTCCATCTTTCTTGGTCATAGTTTCTCGTCTTATCTGCAATGTCACGTCCTCTCTATCTTTGGTGGCCGTAGTTTCTCATCTCATCTGTGATGTCATGTCCTGTCCATTTTTGGTGGCCGTAGTTTCTCATCTCATCTGTGATGTCATGTCCTATCCATTTTTGGTGGCTGTAGTTTCTCATCTCATCTGGGATGTTATGCCCTGTCCATTTTTGGTGGCCGTAGTTTCTCGTCTCATCTGTGATGTCACGTCCTGTCCATTTTTGGTGGCTGTAGTTTCTCATCTCATCTGTGATGTCACGTCCTGTCCATTTTTGGTGGCTGTAGTTTCTCATCTCATCTGGGATGTCATGTCCTGTCCATTTTTGGTGGCCATAGTTTCTCATCTCATCTGGGATGTCACGCCCTGTCCATTTTTGGTGGCCGTAGTT
Organism: Hippasteria phrygiana; assembly: GCA_037893225.1. Lineage (NCBI taxonomy): Eukaryota > Metazoa > Echinodermata > Asteroidea > Valvatida > Goniasteridae > Hippasteria > Hippasteria phrygiana. The sequence goes on from JAZGUH010000242.1 coordinate 353,201, forward strand.
TCTCATCTCATCTGTGATGTCACGTCCTGTCCATTTTTGGTGGCCGTAGTTTCTCATCTCATCTGTGATGTCACGTCCTGTCCATTTTTGGTGGCCGTAGTTTCTCATCTCATCTGTGATGTCACGTCCTGTCCATTTTTGGTGGCCGTAGTTTCTCATCTCATCTGGGATGTCATGCCCTGTCCATTTTTGGTGGCCGTAGTTTCTCGTCTCATCTGCGATGTCACATACTGTCCATCTTTGGTGGCCGTAGTTTCTCGTCTCATCTGTGATGTCACATCCTGTCCATCTTTGGTGGCCGTAGTTTGTTGTCTCATCTGTGATGTCACATCCTGTCCATCTTTGGTGACAATAGTTTCTCGTCTCATCTGTGATGTCACGTACATGTACTGTCCATCTTTGGTTGCCGTAGTTTCTCATCTCATCTGCGATATCACATCCTGTCCATCTTTGGTGGCCGTAGTTTGTCATCTCATCTGTGATGTCACATACTGTCCATATTTAGTGGCCGTAGTTTCTCGTCTCATCTGCTATGTCATGTACTGGCCATCTGTGGTGGCCGTATTTTGTCGTCTCATCTGCGATGTCACATCCTGACCATCTTTGGTTGCTGTAGTGTCTCGTCTTATCTGCAATGTCACGTACTGTCCATCTTTGGTGGCCGTAGTTTCTGATCTCATCTGTGATGTCACGTACTGTCCATATTTGGTGGCCGTAGTTTCTCATCTCATCTGTGATGTCACGTCCTGTCCATTTTTGGTGGCCATAGTTTCTCATCTCATCTGTGATGTCACGTCCTGTCCATTTTTGGTGGCCGTAGTTTCTCGTCTCATCTGCGATGTCACATACTGTCCATCTTTGGTGGCCGTAGTTTCTTATCTCATCTGTGATGTCACGTCCTGTCTATCTTTGGTGGCCGTAGTTTGTTGTCTCATCTGTGATGTCACATCCTGTCCATCTTTGGTGGCCGTAGTTTGTTGTCTCATCTGTGATGTCACATCCTGTCCATCTTTGGTGACAATAGTTTCTCGTCTCATCTGTGATGTCACGTACATGTACTGTCCATCTTTGGTTGCCGTAGTTTCTCATCTCATCTGCGATATCACATCCTGTCCATCTTTGGTGGCCGTAGTTTGTCATCTCATCTGCGATGTCACATCCTGACCATCTTTGGTTGCTGTAGTGTCTCGTCTCATCTGCAATGTCACGTACTGTCCATCTTTGGTGGCCGTAGTTTCTTGTCTCATCTGCTATGTCATGTACTGGCCATCTTTGGTGGCCGTATTTTGTCGTCTCATTTGTGATGTCACATCCTGTCCATCTTTGGTGGCCAGAGTTTGTTGTCTCATTTACTCTAGTTGTTCACTTCCTTTTTTGAGGCCACAAATGACCACAAAAATATAATCCATAATAATCCATAAAAAATGCGAAGGGAGAGAAGAAATACCTCCGGGTCGATCTACATGTATTCTCTGTTTGGTGGACTTTCACTAAGAAAGAAATCTTGGAAAATGGCCCTCTTGAAAAATACTGCCCGGTAGGATCTAATAATTGAGGGTAAAAAAGAGCCTCCTCCTTTTTTGAAAAAGACATATTGCTACACTAACATTTTTCTCCCTTGCCCAATCTTTGGTCACTTATTGTTACTACACTCACTGCAGTAACTAATGAAAGAAAATTTAGCGCCTGCCCGCGCCCCTCCCCCCCCCCCCCCCCCATACAATTCCTGACTCCATGGCCAATGATTCAAGGGAAATGGGGAACAAGGGAAATGGACGCCAAGAGATGGGGTGGAATGTCTCCCCTAATATTTACAAGGACAACAGAAATTTGCACCCATAGACTGTGCACAAAAGAGTGCACCACATTTTCCCTAATTTAGAATGCGCAAGCTGACCTCAGAATTGGACAAGGTGGATAAGCTATCAGATGCTGTATGTTGATATAAATGTAAAAAGGCTATAGAAAGCATAATTGATGAAGAACTTAAACCTCCCCCACCCCCAGAAATTTTGGGTATGCACCGCCCCCCCTCCCAACTAAGAAACCCTGAAATCCTGCATGTGGGTCTGAGCTGTATAATCTGAACACATTCAGGGATGGCGTTTTTTATACGTTAAAAAAATATATATAAAAAAAAAATAATAATAATAATAATAATAATAATAATAATAATGAAAAGCTCTGTGGAGGCTCAAGAATCCTGAGCTCTCTAAAGCTTCAGGTGTCAATCTCATCTCCCGTCACTAACACTTATGGCATATTTTAACCATGTAAATGTACGGAAATTTGTTGGCTATACATGTACAACTCTGTATGCATTGAGTAAGGGAATAACTGCACATACACATACAACTGTGCTGATAGAGCTACATTGTACGTGTACGTGTACATGTACCATATGTTAGAGGACAAGACAGGAAGAAAATACAAAGGAATCTTTCTTGTCCTCTGAAGTCGGTCTTTTGTTAAAATTGGTCCTCGAGTGTAAGGATACATGCTTAGTCTATGGGGGTTGGTTATATTAAAGGAACAATAGGAAACACAAAGCATTGTCCTCGGACGTATTGGGGAAGTACGACTATGTGTACGTGTATGTGTACATGTGTACGTGCACTGTATATATCTCCGAGGACAAGAGAAGAAAGGAAACACAAAGAAACCTTTCAGTCCTCGAACGTAGAGTCTTTTGTTGAAATCGGTCCTCGAACGTAAGGATACGTGCTTAGTCTATGGGGGTTGGTTATATTAAAGGAACAATAGGAAACACAAAGCATTGTCCTCGGACGTATTGGGGAAGTACGACTGTGTGTACATGTACTGTATATGTTTAAGGACAAGAGGAGGAAGAAAATACAAAGGAATCTTTCTTGTCCTCTGAAGTCGGTCTTTTGTTAAAAATCAGTCCTCGGACATAAAAATATGTGCTTAGTCTATGGGGTTGTGTTATAATAAAGGATCAATAGGAAACACAAAGCATTGTCCTCAGTAGTCAGTAGTATAGGAAAACACAACTGTGTGCATGTATGCATCTTCATGTGGGTCATTCCATAAATTTGGGGTATTCCTTCTAAAAATATCCTCCTCTCGGTGATGGTAAGTCTTCTCCAAGTATTCCTTCTAATAAATATCCTCCTCACCGTGAAGGTTAGTCTTCTCCTAAAATTCCTTCTAAAAATATCCTTCTCGCCATGAGGGTAAGTCTTCTCCAAAAATTGCTTCTAAAAAATATCTTCCTCACCGTGAGGGTTATATTTCTCCAAAAATTCCTTCTAAAATTATCCAACTAACCACGAAGGTTATGCAAGGTTTACATTATGTTCCCGGCGGCCACGGCAGTCACGTTTCAGGCCACCGTGGACAAAATGGGATGGACGTGAGACAACGCGGGGGGACGGGATGGGCAAACGTGACAGGCCGTGATTGCCGTGGATGCCGGGCCAGATTTTTTAACTGTCAAAAAATTTGCCACGGCAGTCACGGTGCGGATGAGAAACCTAGTAGGCTGTAGTAAAACGGGGTCAACGCAATAAAACGTGACGGTACGTAATAGGCCGTAACAAAACTTGGAGGCGGTCCGTAGTGGGACGGGAAGCATGTGTATTCCCCGGCATCTCACGGTCCTTTCAAGTACTGCGCCTTTGAGCCTCCGGGACTCAGCAGCCCCTTCCCCCCCCCCCCCCCCCCACGGCCCGTCACGGATACCGTGATAGACCGTGAGAAAACTTAGCAGGACCTTAACAAAACTTGAATACGGAGAAAAAATTGCCAAAATCCCACGGCGCACTACGTTTCGGGCAAACGTGACTGCCGTGGCTGCCGGGAACATAATGTAAACCTAGCTTAAGTTCTCTCCTAAATTCCTTTTAACAAAAATATACTCCTGACCGTGATGGTTAGTTTTCTCTAAGAATGCTTTCCTAAAAACACCCTCCTCAACATAAAGATCAGTCTTCTCCGAGCATTTTCGTGTTAGGTTAGCTAGACTTGAGAATTTGTATTGCATCAGTTATTGTTTATCTTTATTTAAGTTTTAACTTTAATCAGTGCTTACTTTAGTTATTATATTTCGGTTATTATTTTCCTTTACGTCTTTTTCGTTGACGTTCGCTCGACCTTTCTACTTTTCATTTTGAACCATTTATATTTAATTTCGTGTCTTTTTAATCTTTTCTATTTACTTTTATCATTAAGGCACCTTTTATCCTTCCTTTACTTAAAACTATACCCAAATTCTTGATTATTAAATTTTATATTTCATTATAAGGTCGTTGCCAATTCTGTTGTCCATATTCTTCGATAATTTTATTGTACTAGTAATAAATATTATTTTTTTCAATTTCCTGGCAAAAAAAACTCTGGTTCGTTCATCTATTCTGTTGTCGTCATCTCCGTGTCTGTTAACTCTTGTATCCCCTCATGCCGAGCTTGGCAATGATTGGATCTTATAACTGGTCGTCAGGCTCATCAACAGGCACTCTTCCGAACGGTTTAAACCCCCCTTCTCCACGAGATCCATCTGATCGTCTGGCGTATCGCAACGTACGTTAGGGATTGCTGTAGACTTTAGGTTTATAGCTTTACAAACATTTTTTGTTGGTGTCCCCGTTACACCTGACCTGTGTAATTTCCATCAAGTATTATCAAAATTGACTTCACACTATTTTTTTACTTGTTTGGCAGGTATTTTGCTTTACACAATCACTCTTGGAGATAGAAGGCATTAAAGAATGTGTCCGGAATTGCAAAATCTTATACACGATGTAACAGGGACACCAAAAATGTCACACTTTTGGACCCCAAATTTATGGAATGACCCACGTACATTGCACATGTACTTGTACATGTAATATTATCAGTATGTTAATATAATTTATGAGTGCTTTGCAGACATATCGGTTAACCATAATATGGATTTGCAAGTTATTTATCAATCTTCTTTGCTTTATAATCCATTACATTCAGGTTTTATTTCTAAACCACTTTTAAATATTTTAAAAAATAACTTTACACCAGCAAATCAAAATTTTAAAAACTGTGCATCTACATAAAGAAAAAATCTACATAATTATGACAACAAATGTCTGAATCTTTTATTGTAAATGTGAAAAATATTTTGGAAACAATTCATTGCTGCATTTCATGTACATTTATACGTATGCATGCAAGTTTTCATTTCCTTGTTATAACAGTGTATACTGTTCAGTGCATGCTCATGCATAGCCTATTGGTCATGTAAGGAATTTATGCTCTGTATACTGTACAATAATACTAATTTGCATAAAGATATGTACAAGGTCTTGACCTTTATACAATGGGCTCCATTCACATATTTTTTGTATGCAAATTAACATGGTTGCTATGGACTTGACTCCAATCTCCTACCCTCACCCTTTGATACTGCAATTTTTGTCTGGTGTCATAAAGATTCAGGACTGGTATACAATTAAGTGTGCAGGCAACACGTGTACATGTACATGTACACAGATGTGTGTAGTACTAAACAGCAGAATTTTTCCTAATCATTTTGCTGTTTTGCACTTTAAAATTTAACATTATATTATTATATGTGACATAGGTGGCAAACAAGGAAATTACAATAACACATATTTTATTTGTATATGTATATTAAATGTTACTAAACAAGCACAAAGTCATGCAGGAGCCGCGTCGTCCACCTATGAATCAGTATAGTAAATGTTGTAGCACCCTCTTCTGTTGAGCCATGTCGCGAAAACAAATTTGGCACAAGAAGAAGATTAAGAAGAACACAAGAAGAAGAATGCTAAGCGCTTATAGAGCCCCGTCTGCAATGCGACGCAGCTAAAAATGTTCATAATTGTTTGGGTTTTTTTTTTTAATTTAAATTTTTTTTTACTATTATTAATGAAAAAACACACCGTATGATCCTTGAAAAGGCCTGCAAGGGAGTAATTTACTCAAATCTTAAAAAAATACTAGAATATCAAATATGTTCAAATGAATGGATTTGATAGTCATTTTCAGAATTTACAAAAAGCAACCAATCATTCTGAAAATGCAACCTTTAATCTTCAATCCTAATTTTTGTTTTCCTTACCACTTATTTTTGTCACAGAAATGGAGTCACTTGCGTGCTCTCTAATAATTTAGTACCAATATATGGGTATTTAGGGGATTTCTTAAGTGGGGGGGGGGGGTGTCTTCAGTGCAGAAATATTTGCTTCTGCTTCCAATTTTACCTGATCATTTTGTCTGATTTTTCCCCTCTCTCCTTAACACACACAAAGAAAACTTATTTTGAAAATATATTTTTGGGAAGATACAGCACTGCATTGTTTAGTTCCCAATTCAGTTCCCAAAAATCATTAATTTATAGTTTTAACCTTCGGGATAATCCTTGTTTTTTCATGATGCAGGACAAAATTTCAAGTAAGTACTGAAAATTTTGTTGCATTTTTAAGAAAACCAGCAAATTTAGCAGATTAGATAAAGATCTATTTCAGGAGTTCTTGTTGAAAGATTGAAAAAAAAAATCTTTGTTTATAATTGTTACTAATGACAGAAAGTCATTCAATATTGGGTTTTTGCCCTTCGCCGACGTATTTCATAAACACTGCATACAGAAACTGACATTAACCTTCATGCATTAACTGACAGAAAGTCAATTAATTTAACAGATTCGATAAAAATCTATTTCAGTGCTTCTTGATTACATCAGGGCCCTTGATAAAATGTTAGGTCATCAACAAAATAATGATACATTTATTGATATGTATACTGTTGTGCAAAGCACAGCATGTTGAACTTGGCTGACCTGGCTCTCAATGTAGACAGAACCCTATATGTTTACTTTTTGCACATGCTGCACAATGCTGATGTGACCCCTGAACTGGAGCACTCTACAGCACATGTACTGTACAGTATATGGAATGTACATGTACATGTATGTGCATGTAAACTGTATGTTATAAATGAACCATGTATTGTTATGGTATCCAGGCAGATCGAGTATAAAATTCAGTGCCTGCAAGCATGTCGGACAACATGTACAGCCCTACTGTGGTTTAATGGTTTAGTAAAGCTTGGTCGTTTCATCTCTACGGCTGTCTCGTCACAGTTAATGAATAAAACAAATGATTATTTTTATTGTACTCTGTTGCTGTCTTTTTTAAAAAGATCTCATCACGAAATTCAAATTGGAGATTATGAAAACATTGCCACAGAAATTACCCAGGTGCGATTTTGTTTGTCCATATTTTTAGATTTTGTCTGAGGTTATTGCTTTGAATTTGTTGTTTTGTTTTTTTCTTTTTTTTGGGGGGGGGGGGGGGCGTATTTAGCAGAGACCAAGACTAATAAATGAACAATACATGCAGACTGCTGACAAAGACAAACACAATTGGGTAATCATTAGGCTGGGAAGATTACTTTAGATTAAGATTAAAGCTATGTAAATCACTGAGATGTGAATGACTATAATGTATGTTTCATGTGCATGTAGCCTTGTATGTTTTTTAACTCAAACTGATGTTTACAAATGTAAACAGAATAGAGATGGATACATTTTTTAGCGATTGGTTTGGTTAGCGAGTTGTAGAATTTTACATTGTTTTCATTCATTGTGATATTCTTTTCTCATTCGAAAATTTGTTCAAACTTTATTGAAAATTGGAATTGTAGTAAAAAAGTTCTTTATGTTTAATTATAAGAATGTTCATCTCCATATTCATTTAAAAAAATTAATCCGACATAAAATCAAGTTTAGTTGTGCTTGTTAAGTAAATCTACACACACAATATACATAAAAACAAACCAAACTGAAACAATTTGTAAGAAAACGTTTACACAAATATTTTTATTCACTTCAGCAATGAATACAAATGCAAAAGCAGCAATTTGAATATGTTACATCATAATCACAACATGATCTAGGCTATATACAGAGAAAAACCAGGATAACTCTTTAGAAAACTCTGTTCATGTTGCTCCAACTTAATGCAATAAATTTGATTTTTGCAGTAAGGTACAAATTAACTTCAGGCTAAAATTTACCTTTACTTGTGTTAAAATAAAAACAAAATTGCAGACAGGCAATTCGATTTTTGTCTGCAATGTTATAATCTCCAAAATGCATGGGGTATTTTCATAAATATATTAAAGTCTATTTAAATGGGGAGTGGTTCCTATTTGGTAGGTTTACATGGATACATACGTGATGAAAATACACACCAACATGACCTCGCGCGAGAGTGATACACAAGTTTAATGCAGTCACATAGCGGTCGCCTCTTTAGGAGGTGAAATTTGGACGGTCCCGCATTATTTATACCTCAAAATCACACATTTATAAACGATATATTGACCCCAATTGCTCATAATCGAATTCTGAAAATCATAAATATGCTACATTACCATGCTCTGTGCTTCTTGAGACTGAAAACGACAGTTTTTCGTCGAAAACTATCTGGAAATCCGGCCAAAACCGCAATATTTCCATTCTCCATTTTGTCAGCAGGGAAACACAGAGCATGCTCAGTAAAATTGTTTGTTCTACGATATACTGCTTACTCCAATAAGTACAATATACACGCATACTGATTGGTCACTCTGGCAAACTTTCCTGCAGTGCCTTGCGGTAAAAGCATAAAGGTTCCACCACTGGGGTAGTTTCTTCGGATGCAGCAAAAGAAAATGCCAAGAAATGAAAACAAAGATGAGTCTTATAAACTATACCATGTTTTAACAATAAGTTTGAACTGTTTTACAATCTCACAGAGAAATTAAAATAACAAAACGATGCAAACTTCAGATAATGATGCCTGCCAATCATGGTTCAGAACCGACCGTTTTATATCGGCGTTAAATTAACTGCCAGTTTTTCAATCTGGTTTCAACACCTTGGAACACTCATACATTGTATAAAAGAAACAATCAGAGTGATTCATTGCGAAGTTTCAGTCACTGATCAAAACTACAGGAAATGCTGTGAGTGCAAAGCTCATTGTCCGGTTCAAAAATGGTCAAATCGTCAATTAAAATCATCCTGGTCTTCAAACTGTGAATAAACTTCCTAGATCAATCATATCTTTGGTGTTATCTAAGCTTGCTTTGGATAATCATTCCTTAATTATGCCTGATTTATGCATTGTTACTCTGTCCAGAGTCCACGCAAACACCATAAGTGAACTGCAACCGTTTGCCCAACAGGGTTTGAAGAAAGCGGCACGGCCGACGGGAACAGCTGTGGCACCGGTGTCATATGAATATCCGACTACCGTATTTCATAGTGACAATATTTCACACTACACCGGACGGCACGTGTCTTACGCGTGTACGCCGCTGCAAAATCTATATTTTGAATTCCCATTTTAGGGGAATTATGCACACTACTACAGTCGTCTAATCTATTTTTGTTTTATGCTCTGTGTAACCTTTGCAAGACCACCTTATTAAATGCCTTATCCGTTTGCAGGCTTGCAGCAATTTATTTTAGTTTTTGTTCGAGTTTTTTTGGTGTGGTGTTTAAAACTGTCTTATTGGTTTGAAGTCAACAAACTTCGTTCAGGCAATTACATAGGAGAACCATTTGCATTAAAGGAAATCATTTGCTGAATACATTTTAAGAGCTACAATCAGTTCGTCGAAAGTCGTGGTGTGTGTGTTGTTTGAGGCTGTGCTGTAGATGTGCGCACAAACATCCCGTTACGATCCCATGCGACGATCTCTGAAACTGACTTCCGATCCAGATGGGGCTCTGACGTGTAGTCTCTGCACCAGACAAAGAAAGAACGACAAAAAACCAAACAAATGACATTAGATCACATAAGAAATTCGTGGATTCGTAGATTGATCATGAGAAAATGTAGTAAATATCTTAACCCGAGCTCCAAAAGACAAACGTGCTCTCAGTCACTGCAGATAAACATTACTCAATTATTATCATCTTGGGCAATTGTCTATAGCACGGGCATGATGGAATGGCAAAAATGCACAGTTGGGATAACTGCTTTTTTATGAGTATTTCAGAATTTGATAATATCGCTGGCACTATTTTAAAACGGTATCTTGCCAAATGCCGTGTTTATTGGTCAACTGTTCATTAAAGAGTTATTAAATTTGCAATAACAGTTTGATTACCTATGCAAAATTGTTTACCAATTATCCAGGATTACAAAGTGCCGCAGTGATACGTCTATTGGTGTAAAAAACTTACAAGTGAACATGTTGGGTATGATACAATCAGACGGTCTGTGATTGTGATAACCGTCCAACGAATGCACCATGGATTATTTTATTCAGTATATAGCAACAATGAAATTCAGTCAATTTAATAAATGGAACGGCTGATTTTTTTAACGTGACATAACATGGCATCCTAAATTTAATGATTTTGCTTTGTGTTAATATTGGAAATAATTCCATTCATCATAACAGCCAGTTTTGAAGGTGCTAAAATAAGGAATTCGATTTACCAACTGGTAGATTTTGTTTCATGGTGTTCTTTGATTAATATCAACATTATATATTTTGTTTACGTAATGACAAATTCACCTGTTATCCCGAGAGGGTTGCTTTTCTCCGGAATGTCATTCGAACGACGATAGGATCCAGACCGTGAGCCACAGGCCTGTGGAGTTGGTTGCGTTCCCCATTCAATGTCCAAGTATCTTGCAGACATCTCAGACGCCATTATTGCTGAGTTCTACGAAAGTGTTCGTGACGAAACCGAGAGTCCGGCGAGTGAAACTGTCACTTCCCTCGGCAGCAGCTAGACCCGCGGGGAGCTGGCTGCGGAACCCGGCCGGTAGATCAACGACTGCGCTCGCTGGGTAGGCGGGATTCGATGACGCTTCACACACAGACAAAGCTCACATCAGCGCAAGAACAATCCTTGAAAAACTATCTTTCGGCGACTCTATCTTGTCTATTTCTTGTGATGTAAATGTCCTTGGCATACCGTGAGGTTCTCTATTGGTCAAAAGGCAAACAATTTCAAGTCAAACTTTGAGAAATTGGTCGATTTCGAGGTTCGCGTGGAGGTAGGTACGTCGACCCTGTCGTGGTAGTTTCGATCAACGGCGAAGCGAATCCCGTACCGTTTCACACTAGTGATGCGGTCTCTTTGTTCGCCCCAAGCCGGCCGGGAACTCTGGGTCACAGTTGAGTCCATAAAGCAGAAACACAACAGAAGGCCAGTACTATCAGAGAGGGCCCGTTTGTGATGCTCATTCAAGTTCAGCAAATTTCATGTCGAATTGTGCTGGAAAAAAAACCTAAAACCATCCACCGCCATATTGGTACCGTAAATATGGGCGTAGCCGTGACGTGGCAAATTGTACCACACTCGCACGCATGCTCAGGACATTTATACCAACATAAGGTGTCACGAGTAACCAAATGATACTAGACATGGTCTGTTAATATAATTTACTTGATTTCATATGTAAATATGTAGAGGAACGAATTATGCAGGACCAGTTCCCTGGAAAGATAGTACGTAAGCGGGCGATAAGCGGTGAGAATGCCTCTTTTATGTTAAAAGTTTGGTATTAGTCGTTATGATTTAATACTGAATTAAGGTTGGAGACCAGAAACTGAACAGAAATAATATTGATGAACGGGAAAATGAACAAAAGAGGTGTGAGGTCAAGGTACACTAGACGATTATAAAAAGGAAAGAAAACAGAGACTTCCACGGGAGATAATGGAACAGTTATGGGTAAATAATATGTATAGAGCGTCACTATACTGTGTTGAAATTGGGTTGAAGCCTGTGGTTGCGCCGCCATTTTGGGCAAAGTGTTCGCGATATCACTTGCTTTTTCAAAATGTACTGAGCTGAGATGAGGCGTTGTTTCGGAAAAGGTAAGGCCGGACAAGGGAATGTCTTTTTGGTCTAGAGTAGAGTGGAACGATGTAAGAAATCTGCTCGTATTGGTAGGAAGTATTTTGTTTGCGTATTTTGCCTCCGAAGTCTTTCTTTTTTGGAGAGTGAGATTCATTCAATGGTAGGATGGGGTAAGAAGGGAGGAAAGGAGAGAAGGAAAGCAGGGATTGCGAAATGGACCAGAAGGGTGTGGCTGGTATGTAGTTCCCCTGAAATATTTTGGAATTTCCAGCGGGATTCCCGTTTTGAGATTGTGAAATTAGGCCATCGAGCAAGAGCCGACGGAACTACTTTCTTTCCCATCGTACGGAAAATTTTGACCAAAAACAAATGACGACAATTGCCAAAAATAATCGGGGGAAGTTTTTGGTTGCGAAACGCTCGATGAGAAATCTTGACACACGTGACAGCTTAAAAGAGCACACCAATTCACATGCAAATCACGAATAACAAGGGGGACAAAACACTTCATTTTTTTGAGGGGGGGGGGGGGGGGGGGGGGTGTCTGTTGTTTGTTTGCATGGCGCTTTGAAAACCTGTTTTCCAACAGTTGGGTGAACAAAGTTGAAGATCCAGATGTTTTTGGCGGGAAAAAAGTCCGAGTTATATCACTGAAATTTTGTCATGGTTTTACAAATAATTTTCAAAAATGTGTAAGACCGAGAAATTCGTAGGATTGAAAGCGAGCCGAGATCATTTTTGGAGCAAAAAACGTACGGGCGTAAAAACCCACGATTATTCAAAAAATTTTCCCAAATAGTTTGTCACCATGGAGACGGGAATCGTTTGTTGGAACTACTTTCAACAATCTGGCCAAATAAGGAAAAGCATCACCCCACAATCGTGGGAATTTCCAACACGCAACTACCAACACGCAATACACTTCTACCATTTTTATTGTGCAGTATCGAGTAAAATTTTGCATTGCACAACCAAAAAAATCCCCAAATCTACTCACTCCCTCTGAAATGAACCAAAAATCCACAATTTTACTCAAAACTATACTTACACCTTTTTTAATTAATGAAAACCAGCAATAATTTGTAACTGTAAAAAACACGTTTACATTTAACTGTCGTTTTTCATAAATACTTTTCTATTGTTAGGTTACTCGTGGTTTTGCATGCATGTCATATTTGGGGCCAAATTTGAGGCTACATTGCCTGATATCGATTTTTAGCCAAGACTTTTCATTTTTACGGAAAAGTAGCCACATTTTGATCTTATATCTTTAAAAAGGCAAACATGAAAATCAACAGTTAAATATGAACGTGTTAAAATAAATTACTATGCATGGACAGTGTACAGTTGGCATTTCCCCCAAACCGAAAAAAGGGCTTGATAACAGATTCTCAATTGTACATGCAGTGTGCATTTTGAAATAATTGTTGTTCTTTATTTATATACATATTCATATATTTTTTAAGAGTAGAAGCATAGCAATGTACCCTGCATGTGTTACTTTTTGTTAAAAGGCATGCGAAATTTTTGAATTTGTCTATACAGTAGTACTCTCCCCACCATCCTGGTCAGGACTCTATTTTTTCCTACACACTAACCCATCCCCATAGACTAAGCACACGTTTACGTGTGAAGACACCTTCCAGACAAAATAAATACTCGCGAGGATAGTATTGTTCTCTTAGTTATACCCTCTTTTCTGTCCTCACTAGAATATCACTTATAATACAACTACATGCTCTAAGAAGAGCCGAAACATTCCCCACTACAAACACATCTTTCCCCACTTTTCAACGCACATTTCCAACAAATTCTGGATGCCTTCGAAATTCCTACATATCGGCAATGGTGGATTCTAGGGGACGGGGGGAACCCTCTGCCCCACCCACCACCGAAAAAAATGACGCTGCATCAAACCTTTAAGTGATTTCTACTGCTAAATATTCTAATTGGTTTATGCATGTGATAGAGGGCACTGTTACTATAAAACGGGTCTCGATCTCGCACCGCAAATTCACGTAGGCCTACGTCTGTTGATACGATAACGTGCAATCGTTGACAAGTAATTTGAAATATTTTGATGGGTAAGAACAAGGGGTGCACAGAAATTATTTTCTGAAACTTGTGGTGCCAATTGTTTTGTTTTTTGTGCCGTAAGGTTATTGTAGAATGCCACACTTATATAGAAGAACAAACCCCCGACTGGAATCATAGATTCCCTGATGTGAATTGCCGCGCACTACCATGAGCCTGAATCAACGCCCAAGGCAATCAACAGGGAATGTACGCGACAGATAACGCTAGACCAAGAAAAAAAATAGATTACATATTTGCTACGACTTTCAATAGGTCGTTTTTGTCTTTGTCCTCAATTTAACAGCACTACACATAGGGCCTAAGAACCATAACAATTGATGACACAGTTAACATCTCTTGAACAGCACCCGTGACTGTCTTCTAACCTGTCTAACCTTCCAACCTGTCCATGGGCCCTCATTAATTAACACTAATAAATCACCGTTTATAAATTAAAACTGTAAGTCCGTTTAAAGCAAAAAAATGGCATAAGTTATGCTGCAAAAAGTTGCATTACAGATTATGCGGACGCAACTCCATACATCTTTCCTGCGTCCAAAAAGGGCCACTCTTTGAATGATCCTCCACGGTCACAATGAAAAGCGCCCTCTCGGGTTACGTCCAAACTTGGATTTCGGAACAGACTGTGCGCGATCAACCTCGTTCCCATGGTGTCGAGCAGCGCCCTCACCGACACCACAGCTGCACTATTGGAAACGAGGTTGAAAATAAAGTAAGCCATGGGAACGAGGTTGGTGCGCGATAGGTGCAAAGCAAAGAGGCCAGCCGCGCCAACGAAGCCTCGATTCGCAAGGCATGTAGCAAACAATCGAGAGCAAAATCTCGTGTTTTCTTAAACTGAAAATCATCTTTGGACGAGTCTGCCGACCATGCTCCGTATACGCGCACTAGGCCGCACGATTATTTCGCATTCCTGCAATAACGAACGGAGTGAAAAGCTGGACAATAGAGGGCGCTTCGCCGTCTTTGCGGGAATTTAGCGAAAATAAGGAACAAGGAGTGGATACGCGTACAGGTGAGAGTTAGAAAATGAAGTATAGTTCATGCATGGAGGTGTTTCCTACCTCCGTGGTACATGCATGTAGAAATAAAACAGACATCATGTATATAATGCACGACCCAGTAACTTCGTAGCAGAACTTTAGTTAGATTTCTCTTATTTGCATTGATTGTAAATTATGGTATGCATTGTGTTGGGTCCTGAGTGTGGGTGGAGAACCTGGGAAAGGGGGGGGGGGGGAGGGGGGTAACAATTCGTTTCTGAATGAATTCCAACATCACTAATACGGAATTTGCAAAATCTTGGAAAATAACCAACCCTTCATGATGACAAATGTCTAAACATGTGGCACAACCTGTTATTTCAAGATTTATGTCGGCGAAATCTGTAAAAAAAAATGAGGCAGAAATTAACTAAACTAGTCATATGTGAACACTAAGTCTATGATAGTATGAGTGACCATACACTGTGCCAAGAACATCTAACACAGAAATACAATTTTTTTTCCCCATATATTATTTGAAAATTTCCTGACAAAATTCTCTAAATTAAACTAAAAGGTTGTGCCATACAATTCCGAACACGAATGGATGGTTATTCTCCCAGATTATGTTGTTACTGACCAATTTTGGTGGGGGTATTAAGCCTTAAGGAAAAAACCTCCCCTCCCCCATATTATCTGACATTCTTTTTATTTCACATATCCTGCAAGACCTGCATCATTTAGCAAATATGGCTCAACTGCACCAAGCTGCCCGACCTTTGAGCTGGCTACTTGGCCAATGGGAGTCCATCAAGGCCAAAGGAATGTACCCTTCGGCGGACTCCTTTGATTACACCGAGACACTGAACATCACTCACTTGGGACAGCCAATACTGAATTTCTGGTGAGCGAGAATATGGATTGGGGATTTAGCTTGGCGAAAAATTTACTCCCGATTACAAATTGTAATCTCCTTCCGTCATTTTTGCTCTTTCTCAAGACCATTCTGGTCGGCTGTTATTAATGCGGAGCTGGTATTCAAATACCGGCTTGTGCAGCCAAGCGTAATGCACACGGCAATGGATTGAATCTGTGCAGGAATGTGCATATAGATGACAACTGGCCAGGTGGTCTTTTTCAAACTGTGGCTGTGGCCCTCATTTATATTCAGTGGCCCTCATTTATATTTAGTGGCCCTCATTTATATTTAGTGGCCCTCATTTATATTCAGTGGGTTATAATATCTACTTGACAATACCCCTAACATTTTCATCCTCCCGCAGAATATGTAAACCTCACTCATCATAATAATTTCAGATTTTTTTTAATGAGCAGTCTTTTGTGCAAAAGGTGAGGGGGAGGTTACTCAACCAGACCACCTGTTTTGAGAGTTGTTTATTTTTGCAGATTAATTAATTTTTGGTTTATTATCAGCTCCGAGACGTGGCAGGATGGTGTTCCAATGCACATCGAGTCTGGCTACATCCGTATGAACCCAGGCACAACCAGAGTAGCCTACATCTGTGCCCAGAATATTGGTGAGTCGCCAGTCATGGCACTTGTGTCCTTGAGCAAGACACGTTATCATTGTTTTTTCTGCAACCAGGAGTAGACATGTTTACCCGTGAGAATTGGGGAATAACCTGCGATGGACTTCCACACTGTCCAAGGGGAATAGAAATATTCTCCGTCATTTAATGTCAACAAATTACATGTATAAACATCGGTCTGATGAGCAATCTGGCTTGGGATAGACTTGACTTTACTTTCCTCCAATTGACAAAAAGTAAAATTAATTCTGTCCGTTCGCATTTTTTCAGGAATGGTGGAGATAGAGGAAGGTGAACTGGACGGGACATCAGTCGTGTTCACAAACTCATCCAACTTGAGAATGAGCTTCGCAAAGGAAACGGGTGCAACTGGAGTAAGTAATATATCAGAACATATTGTTCTGTTCGTTGAAGAGAGAAAATAAATATAATTTAATACAAATTTAATACAAATATAATTTCTGAAATTAAAACAAACCAAACCAATTTAAAAGAGAACCAAATCGGGGACATCTTCATATCCCTTTAAGGGGCGTGGCTACCCACCATTGATAAGACAAGGTCTCCTTTCTCCTGTATTCTTGAATTGTCATTGTTGCAGCTGAAAAGGACATTCCGTCTCAACCCAGGCGACATATTGGAGCAAATTGTCTACATGTCTACCGCAAAGACGCCCATGACCAAGCATTTGCATATCAAGTACAAGAAAAAGGATGTGTAGTTGCCATGGAGATGGGTGAATTTTAAAACAACTCATCAACGCTGATGGTTTTAGTTTGTAACCCACTGGCTGAAATAGATGCATGCATGTACGAGTACGTTGAAGTATGCACGAACCTTCTGTAACCGTTTCAGAATTTGAAATGTTCACTTTTGACATCTTGGCCCTCTGTTGGTGAAGTTACATACAGTCTATACTCTGGTGCTTCCTTGGTGCCCATTAAATGTTCAGTAAGAAGAATTATAGAACAGCATGTGCATGCCCAGTGAAACGCAATCGGTAATTGCAATAGATGAGCATCTTGATAATTTAAATATCACTGACAACAGTCCGCACTCTTTCTGCTCTACAATTTTTTATTATGTATATGTACTTTGCACAAAGGTTGCCCTTTTACATTGACGCTACATCAATAAGGAGCGTTGCACTCCAATTCTATATCAGAAACTTATTACATCTGTTACTTAATCGGGGGTGGATTTTGGCAGGAAAGCAAATTAACAAGTCAATTTAAATAAAAATAATTAGCTGGATACGTCAGGCCAGCTAATTTTTTGATTTGTATATTTCAGGTCCATTCAGTCAGTCAGCAGTTTGCAGCAGTTTTATTCATTTTCAAGTCAATTTAAAGTTTATTGTTAGGGTGCCAAGCCCAGAAACAGGGCTGTAGTCGAGTCCATCGCAAGTCCCTGCAAGTCCATCACAAGTCCATTACAAACCCTCCAGTCCTAATTCCAATCACAAGCTATTCAAATGAGCTTTGACAAAGGCATTCCTTTGCCATTGTTCATCCAGTTACTTGTGATTGGCTTTATGAAAGGACTTGTGACTGAACTTGCAGGGACTCGACTTGCAGGGACTCGACTTGCAGGGACTCGACTTACAGGGACTCGACTTGCAGGGACTCGACTTGCAGGGACTCGACTGCAGCCCTGCCCAGAATGCACAGACGCAGCATCTTTAAGGTGTCAAAAATAAGCATTATGCAGTACAGAACCGGGTCTGGGGGAAAAAATGTATATACAATGTACACCTCATAAAACCAGTATTGTATTCAATATTTTGACAGCACAACATAATGGTAGTCCGTTTATTACTGTTTTTTTAATGTATAATTGCTTCAGAAATATGTATCATATTATGTTATCCCTTTAAGGAAAAAAATAATATAAAAAAAAGCATGTACTACATTTAAGTGTAAAGGAATAAATGAGCTTGTAATTTGGCACTGTCATATTCCTTATCATAATATCAAATAATTTGTTTGCTAATTTTCATTGTTGCTATGGGAAATTATTTAATTAATCATGTAAATGACTGTAAATCCTGACGTGAACATAAAGTTACCGTAACAAAAAAGCTGATCTTCCATCGGGTATTTTTTTATTTACTTTTCTTTAATTGAAGAGAAACTCATTTAAGTTCTCAATAATTCATTAATTGCTGATCTGTCATGTGTTTTTACCTTTCTTTTCGCCATATGAAGAGAAAATTCCATTTATTTTGTGAATAAAACATTTAATCGATGTCAAATGATAACTTTTTTGTCAGTAGCTTTTCTATCACACTATCAAATATGAAATCCGTTGTCAAAATGCAGCATTGTTTTGCAACTATATTCATGCAGTACAGAAAGATTAAGAAGTCTGCCAGTGGGCCAAATGAATGTATGAAAATAGAGAATGGAACAAAACCATCCCCAAAGCGGAAACGAACCCTTGCTCGCCACTTCCAGTGGTTACCCCAGCAGAAGTTTCCCAAATTGAGAATGTATTGAGCAAGAGATTTTTTCATTTACCCATGTATTATTATGAATAGTTTGTTTTCAGGAACACATTGCCTTAGAGGTGGGAAAAAAAGGTTCGTCCTAAGATTGCTATCGTCGGGAAGATCATTAAAAAGTGGAATATAAAAATGTACATTCAAGTCCAAGTAGACATTCATTGAACGTTGTTGCAGAGTGCTAAACAATTAATTTTATATAAATATATGTGTATAGAACAAGAAATGAATCTAGCTTCACCATCCTTGAAAATGCACTATTTGTCTGAAAGTCATTGATGAAAAGCTGCGCGTGCTGTGTGCCGGAGTTTCCGTCCGACTTTTTCAAACCAAACTGGCGTCCCCAAAATAATCTTCAATGATTTGCAGACAAACGCCGCGTTTTCAAGGTATGGTCGGGTGCATTATTATATTCTTTTTTTAGGTCATATTTCCAACCATCGCAATTTTAGGACGAACACTTTTAGTAGCCCAATTGGGCGCCTTAATGTGTTTCTTACTTCATCATGGCAATCATGAATCCAAAGAGAATCCGTCTAACGTGACGCACTTCGGCGTTTCCCCCGAAGTTCAAGGGCGAATAAATAACTTCCCAAAGTGAATAAAATGGGAATAATATTTTTTTAATGGCAAACATGGCAAAACTTTTGTTCTGCACGCCCCGGTGATAATGAAAAGCGCCCTCTATCGTTGCAAGTACTTGAACTTTGCACATAAACCACACGGGCAAAGTATACAAACCCTGCATTGTTTGGCATTACAGCTTCTCAAATCACGAAAACGGATATCGTTTTATAAACGAAAATCGCCTACGACAGGACGCGTAATTCCATCAAGGTCTACTCGTAAGACTTGACTGAAGTCTAACCGGGATTATGTAGTTCTGGTTGTTCATAATTTGTCAACTTTAATAAAACAATCCTTTTCCTAAGTTTAAAATATTTTTTTTTTTACATACACCGCCAAGACAATGACAAACATGTCATATATAGGGCAAAGAGTGTGGGTGTGGATTTCGGGTGAGAAATAAGGTTGGGGTTTAGACTTTAGGATGAGGTTTAGGGTTGGAATAAGGTTAATATACCATTGCTAAAACTGTGATCATTATACATGTGTATATAAAACCACAATTGTGTTGAAATGTATCATGGGTAAAAAGTTGAGATATTTATAGAGTGGGATATTCATGACACCAGCTTTGGGTTGAATGGTTATCTTGTATTTCTTCAGTACAGGTTGGAGTGAGAAGCTAAAGCGTGTTTCTTCATCTTGGCGACTTTCCAGCCTCATGATTCCAAAATTATTGCCTTGACAAAAAGCTTTTTGAATGGTCAAAACATCAGGTCCTGCTATTTTTTTTCGTGTTGTTACAGTTGGCAAGCAGTTTGTGGCAGTATGCTCTTCAGGGGTAAGATATGTCTGGATTTTGTTCGTTTTCAGGATTTTTTTGGTCAGGATTTTTAAAGAATCTCTTTTGAAATCTGGAATTCCTAAGGTGTTACCCTTAATGTGTTTTTACCCCTGTAAAAGTGGATACAGACCAATATAAATGGGTATTTTAAGGGGTGCCTTTAGGAATATACAAACCATAAACCATGCGTTGCTCTGGGGTCCTCGGCGACCCCCAAACACTGCTGATTTTTTGGTTTTTGTCAATTTCAGCCAATCTCACCACTGGCTATCATTTCATTTGAATTTCAACATGATTTTTGTCTTTGTTTTAACAAATGATTGTGCAGATTCTAGCCTCACAAGTGTGGTCTATAAAATACTCTCTGCATTCTCACAGAATATCCTGCCATACCAATGTACGGGCAGGAATTGCAGGAGGGGTGAGGGAGGGGGGTAATGTAAAATTGAAACATTTCCATAAAACTTGCTTTTTAAATTGCTGCCATTTACAGCAAACATGGCTCAACTGCACCAAGCTGCCCGACCTTTGAGCTGGCTACTTGGCCAATGGGAGTCCATCGAGGCCAAAGGAATGTACCCTACAGTCTCCCCCTTCAACTACACCGAGAAACTCAACATCACTCACTTGGGACAGCCAATACTTAACTTCTGGTGAGGCAGGAAGGTTTAGATAGGGAACGGGAATTAAGTGGAAGAAAGTTCAGGGGTCACTATACATAATGTGGTTTTAAAACATTTTATCTTAACTACGCCAGAACAAAGGAATGTCCACACAAGGTATGCAACAACGGGACTTGGGACAATGTGGGATTAGTGATTACAAATACAACCGAGGACCTGCGCCAACTTTATGGAGCATGTCAAGAAAAGTCCAACCATGCTTAAATCATCAGTAGTATAGTAAAACATGACTGTGTGGGGGGCGTTGGGGTACTCAAACCGTGGACGAAAAATGTTGGAGAACAAAACAGCACAATATCATCTGCGATTACGATTGTGTACAAAACATATGAAGGTCTTCCGAAAAAGTTAAAGTACAAACAAAAGAGGGAACAATAGGACGTCCACGTTTGGAGGTCGATACATGTTTGTGTGTGTGTCCGTATGGATATGTTTTTGCATTCAACAGGATTTGAAGGAAAGGTCCCCATTTGAAAATAGTGTACAAAACCAATGAGGGTCCTTGCCAAAAAGTATTAACAATAGGAGGTCCTCGATTGAAGCTGTTTACACACTTGTTTGTTTGTTTTATTTTCCATTCATACTTTAAAAATAGTACAATATAAAGATAATTTATCATAAAGTAAATTATATCAACAAATTAATACATAAACAGTATGAATGGGGGTGACATCAATTATGCTACACCTTAAATAGTGGGGTGCATTTTTATTTGTTAACCAAATAAGGACTGAGTTATGGGGACAATTCTCTGTCCATAATAATTCTGGTCCCCACGACATCTATCACACAACCAGTGTACGACGGGATTGTGTGCTGAACCAAATGTCTCGTTTATTTTCAGTTCTGAGACTTGTCACGCAGGCGCTCCAAACCACACTGAGTGTGGCTTCATCAGGATGAACCCAGGCACGAACAAAGTGGCGTACATGTGTGCCCAGAATATTGGTGAGTTGTCTCACTTTCACCCTTCCACAACCACCCCAACCTTTGGATTTGTAGAGACAACTTTTAACCTCTTTACGCCGGGATTATTTTTGCCGAAAATTTCGATTTTCAAAAAAGGCAAAATATAGCAGCCAACTTCTGATATACAGCCAAATGCCACAAATACTGATTTGCAAGAGTCATTTCAACAGTATTTGTACAATATTTCTTGCCGAAACCTCATATATTACACCGGAGTGTAAATTGTTGAACAACAGGCCGTGCACACTGCACAGCGGCCAAGTTCAAGTTCAACACACGGTCCGTCTCCACAGACTTCTCGGACTTTGTGTGTGTGTGTGTGTACAAAACAAATGAGGGATTAGCGTGTTGAGACGTCACCCGGAGTTGAGTCGAGGCAAGCTTGACGTTTTAACCCGTCAGCCGTGCCCGTGTATAAAAACAGCCAGATCGTGTTATAAACACGTCCTCCGATGCGAACTGGTTAAAAAGTGACAACTTTTGTGAATCCGTTTACTTTTTCAGGTATAGTGGAGATAGAGGAAGGGGAATTAGACGGGCAATCAATTGAGTTCACAAACTCAACTCTCTTGCGCATGAGCTTTGAGGGAACAGGTGTAACTGGAGTAAGTGAAGGCAGACATTCAGTAATAAGTAAAACCAATGTAAAGTTGTCAATGCTAAAAAAAAATGTAATTGATGAAATGTTGATTGTTGCAGCTGAAAAGGACTCTCCGTCGTAACCCAGATGGCATCTTGGAGCAAATCATTTGCATGTCTACTGGCAAGACGCCAATGACCAAGCATTTGCACGTCAGGTACAAGAAAAAGGAGACATCTAACCTGTAGTTGTCATGGAGACAGCAGGAGTTGTCAACAACCGCTAAAATTGGTTTGAAAAGCTGACACTCATTGATGTGGTTTTGTACATGAGTCTATGGGGCACACAAGAGTGAACTTTACATAAATACTGTAGTCTGGCGCCAATGGTTGATAAATCAACTCCACAGTAATACTTGTTAGGCCTTCAGGGAATCAGGCCAATATGGCTCCAGTGGGCAATTTTTCCATTGGTACATAGTGCAAACTGGATGTTTAATTTTGAAGAGATTCGTCTTTAACCCCTTGCGTATGGTTGACACAAATACGTGCAGATTGAAAATTGCCACCTGGCCGGTTGACGTCTATACACGCCAATTTCTGCATTTTTAATCCATTATTGGGGTATTGTGTACGTTATGCTTGGCTGCACAAGCCGGCATGGCGCCCCGGTGCCCCCATATGAAATCCGGGGTCAAAGGTTTAACAGCAAACAATATGCACGTCAAAATAAACATTGAAAGAAAACTATATAGCTTCAAATTTACATAGCATCATGTCAAGCTGAGAGCTGATTTATTTTAATACAATAGAGTCTGAATTTGTTCAGTACTGAAATCCAAAGAAAAAAACATAGAAGAAACGCAAGAACATTAACATTAAGGACCAAAATTGGCTTGTTATTTAGCACATTCCTAAGCATAATGCAGAGAAAAACGTTTTAAAAGAATATTTCAAGACATGAATATTTTTGCATAATTGAAATTAGTTTTCAAGATATGTGGTCAATTTTTACAAGAAATATGAATTTGTATCAACTTTTGTTATCAGTCTTGTGGAGATTTTTTAATAAAGCAATTTACTGCCAATAAGACGCAGTTTTGGTTTTTTTTTTTCAATAGCTGCATTTTCGTACGAAGACCAAAACGGAAAATGTGGATCAGTCCAATGTTCGGTTGAAATGCCACAATGTCTGATTTTGTTGGTAAATCTATGCATGCATTGCAAGACTTTAAAATATTGAAGAATTTGTAACTAATGTTTACATAGAACAACCAAAATGAAATAAAAACCTGGGCTAGTTTTCACAAAACTAATATCATCTTAAATATTAAGAGCTTGCACAATCATCATAGACATTTGTACTGTTACATCACTCATTGCTTTACAACTAAGAAGGATTTCTTAAGACATATCTTAGCACTTCATGAAGTCGGGGGCCCTGATCCCATCATAAAGCTAAGCTTACCCTGATGATGTTTGATGTTTATGGCATGGTATGTGGAGCATTGTATTATCTTGGTAGAATCGTGTGAATGCCGTTGAGGAAGCAATATTCCATCACATGGTCTATGTAATCTGACGCAGGATGTGAAATATCTAATCTATAGTACAGCGCACATTCCATGGAGTTGACCAAGGTGTGTGGCTGAGTGCCATTGAACGATGGTCAGCAGACCGACTCATTACGCCCCGGCCCTGGGATGTATGGACCATTCACAGCCACGCATGCATACGCATGCAGGGCTCTTGTCAGACATGTTAATGCGTAGTCGTGATTGTTATTGGTCAATATGTCCTGGACTTAACGGATCCGTCTACTGCAGAGATGCCAGTTAGGTTCTTGACCAGAGCTTGAAAATAAGACAAGGGAAGTCTGATTATACGTTAACCCTAACCCCCTTTAATGTTTTGTCATATGGCCCTGCTTAATCCAACAAATCCCAACAAAACTGAAATGAGAAGCCTGCTAAATACAACAACATCCAACAGCAAATTTGGTTGGATTCTGCAGTGTACCACCTACACACCAGCCTTGGCATTTTGCAGCTACCCTGCTGAATCCAACAAAAATACAACAGGTATTTGTTTGTATGAGCCCTACCAAATCTAACAAAATCCAACTGAAATTTACTAGAAGTCTGCTTCCACCCTGCTAAATACAACAAAATCCAACAGGAATATTTAGCTGCTACCCTGCTGAATACAACAATATCAAACACACCATGTAGTTTGTGTTGACTGCTAAATCCAACGAATGACCACAGCTTTGTACCACTGTTGGAGGATGTTGGATTACGCAGGGTTAGGGTTAAAGCAAATATGGTATATATGGGCCAATTCAATGCGTTTCATATTCCTTGTTAGTTAAAGTACCTGTTCCGCACCTCCGACAACACCTTATGCAATCCCCACCTGTTCCCTGCTGCTTCAGAAGACTTTTTTCGTGCGGCTGTAGGCCATAGGGCTTCTAAGCATAGGTTCTTTGGCCTTGTAGACCTCATTGAAGTCCAGTCTGACCGCTAGGAGACGGAGACTGTCATCCGAGTGACCGGTCAGCATCACTAGGAACCGCTGGACCATGTCCTGCACCACAATCACGCATACAACAGGGGATGAGAAAGTTTATATGCCAAATACCTTTATCTCTCCAAAAAAAGAGGTTTTGAGAAATTGAGGGATTACAGAAAATAGTTATACAATCTTTCCTCTTCAGTTGGGTTGCAGCTGTGGGTATTTTTGGGGTAAAACGACCTTGTAAAATTAATCTTATGAGCTATTGAGTGGAGGAAATATTTCTAAAATGGCAGTTTTTCATATCTGGGTATAAGCACACACACCTATTAGAGTTGGTCGTCTTTGGACGGGGATATCAACTCAAAATATTAGAAAAGTGAAAATTGTTACCCTGGCTAGTTTTGTCTGTTCTTCATTTTTTGAAGGTCGAGTGCTTATCATTGTCTTGGTAACATGTATGATTGAGAGTTCAGCCTGTGAGACCAATGAATGAATTCTTAGCGGGCATTGTAATATAAAAGGAAACGCTGCACTGAGCCAAAATGAACCTGCCCAGTCAACGATGGTTTGACTTGTTAAGTAAACTCTACAGGCCATGGTGTTGCAAACCAATAGCCCTTTCCCAATCTTAAATGGCAACATTCTTTCCGGTGTAAAATTTCAATGATTCTCAAATGTTGTATTCATTTCAACCCAAGCCATTCGATATATTACAGGTTTCCCTGCATGCACAAGCGAAGATACTGCTCCACCATTGGTTTACTAATGGCAGATTCCTGGACAAAAGCATAGTCATGCCGAAGCTTTGGACAAAAGCAGAAGGAATACGGCATTTCACATTCTTATTTGTAATACTCATTAACACTCCTGTTCTCAAGGCCAAAATGGAGCCAGCTACCCTATATATCAAAACCTATAAACCTATCAAGTGACAGGTTGAAACACACACAAACTGTGAGAGTTGGTGGGTATAGTTTTTGATAGGCTGTGATAGTTATAATCATAGGAGGGTTTTAATGACTAAAATAGTTCTCACCAGTAGGGGGTGCATTTACGGGCAGTACAGGAATCGGGTACCCGACTAAAAAAATGTATCCTGGTTTCCTTTTTAAAATTCCCAACAAAATTCCCAAGTAATATGTTAATTCGGTTACGGGTACTCGATTCCATAATCTGGAATCGTTTCCCGACACTAGCGGCCGGGTACTCGGGTACCCGGTTCAGATGCACAGCCCTACCCACCAGTGAGTCAAGGTCTCCATCTACCTGATAGGATTTCTTGATGACCTTGAGCTGAGCGCGGCTCGTTGGGATAAACTCCCTCAGAAACTTGGCCTTGCGTCTCCGTTGCTCTTGCTCCGTCTGTGCCGTCAGGCCCCACTTACCCTAGACACAGTGGGAGAAGGGGTCAGAGAAAATTTAAAAAATGACCGGGGAGTTAACTGTGATATTCACAAAACATTCAATCCTTGGCATCTTTCAATGCACACCTTGTCCTAATCTGAGACGATTTTACTGAAAAACGACAAAACAAAAACTAACTCCAAAAAGGTTGCTGGTATGAGACTTTTAGTTTTTCCAGCAACAAGTTGGCATGTGGGGGGGGGGGGTACATTCTACCAGTATTTCTTTTCTATGGAAGTCTCCCAATACAAGGCTAAAAGCCACTCTGTGTAAAGGGCTATAATAGAGGTGGTTGGGTTGGCCACATTTTAGGTTGCCAGCCCTACCACCCTTACGGTTTTCCTGGGTCCAGATCTAAATAGATGATAAATCTTCAATAGATACCAAAGAAATTATCCCAATTTTCAGGTTTATAGACCCAGGCGGGGTAACCTCCACCCTAGGTAAGACCAACTCACACAAGTCTGTAAACACCTTCAACCAGGGACCTCCTATTGTCCTCCTATTGTCCTATTGTTCATACTTTTACTTTTTTCAAGGACCCTCATTGGTTTTGTACACGATTTTCAAACGGGGACCTTTCTCAATCGGGGACCCTGTTGTCCTCTATTGTTAACCCCTTGCGTACGGATGATGGAATTTGGCGCAAAAAAACAGTGCCACCAGGCCGGATGACGCCATTGGCCACTGTTTGTGCAGTTTCAATCCATTGTTGGATTAAACAGTGCCACCAGGCCGGATGACGCCATTGGCCGCTGTTTGTGCAGTTTCAATCTATTGTTAGATTATTGTGTATATGTTACGCTTGACTGCACAAACACATTGTGGCCGTTTCGCTTGGCTGCCAGAGCTGCCGCGGCACCCCGACGTCTCCCGTAAAATACCGTACTCAAGGGGTTAAAGGTCCCCTATTGAATGCAAAAACAAACTCACCTCCCCCAGAGGGGAGACCTTTTTCAAATGTCATCACGGACCACACAATGTAGTGATGTTAATGAAGTCTTTTTCAAGTAAACCAGTCAAGCGTGCTGCGTGTGTACATGTGGTTTAACCCGACCCATATGATGTATGATGATCGCTGCAAGGAGGTCCACTTGTGGTACTTTTGTTTACATTTCATCTTGTCACATAACGGGAAAAAAAAATCTATATTGTACACTGCCATTGGACCTCTCCTGACCTGTTCCGTCTTGTCCTGAACAGTCTGTTTGTCCGTCTCTCGCTGTCTGAGCTCCTCACAGCTATCATTGTACAGCGATTCCTGTACCCCTTGGAACTGAATAATCAGGTCAAAGATGGCTCGTAACTGGGTTAGGAGAGGCTGAAAAAAGACAAACCAAACATGAAATCTGTTACCCCTTGCCTCGGGCTGTTTTTAATGGGATGCTGCTATGCCAAGAACGGGCTGTGCAGCCAAGCGTAAACACAAACAGTAGGCACCACACTGAATAGAGTGGTCCTATTCATCGCACTTGGAGCCTCCTTTCGTGTGAATGAAAGCTTCGTTTGAAAAAGCTCCATCTATTCATTACACTCCCATTCAAGAACAATATAGTTGAGACATGAATGCGCAGGAATGCGCCTATAGACATCAACCGGCTATGGCCAGTCAGAAGTTCTTTCATAAAGCCGGTCAAAAGTATTACTGGATGAACAATGAGAAAAGGGATGCCTTTGTCAAAGCTCATTTGAATAGCTTGTGATTGGGATTAGGACTGGAGGGCTTGCAGGGACTTGTGGGGACTTGTGGGGACTTGCAGGGACTTGCAGGGACTTGCAGGGACTTGGGATGGACTCGAATACATCTCCGTTGATAATGGGCATTGTAACCTGTGATTCCTCATTGAGCAGTGAGCCTTTAATGATGGCGTCTAGGAAGACTTCATGAGCAGCAATGATGTGGTCCATATCCTCTGCCATTGTCACCTTCTTCCAGAGTTCATCCCAGGAGCAAGCCATTACCTGCAGAAGAAATAGACTGATTCAGTGGGATGAAGATCTGTTGGAAAGACAAGGGTCTCTGTCATGGACCCAGAAACAAGTAGGGCCCAATTTCATGGTTCTGCTAACCACAGCTTTCCGCGCTTACGGTCACCATTTTGCGCTAACAGCGCTAGCGAAAAAATTATGCACTAACCCTGTAATAAGCACAGAATCCTTAGTAACGGGATGTACGCATGCTCAAGAGCCCAAATTCCCCGCTACGTGTGAAATACGCTTGCCGTAAGCACAGAATTTTCTGCTACAGTAAGCGGGGATTTTTCGCTAATGGTAAGCAGAGCCATGTAATTGGGCCCAGATGAGGGCGTGCTTAATGGTCAATCAGCCAGTTCGGTATCTCAAAGGTCAAAGGTTATTCGGGATAAATTTGCTGACGTAATGTCATGCCATGTTACGCGAACGCCCATTCTGATTAAATTTAACAGGTGCGCATTCTGCGACTACCTTTTGCGTGGTCACGCAGGTCATTTGGGATAAAATGTCATTGTGCATATGCGCAGTTGAAATACCCAACTGGCTTGTGTCAATCTGCCATTTTGATAATTTTCAGTAAAAGCCCTCACTTTTAGGTTTTCTGGATTTGTGATGGAGGATAATTTATTGATGTGTGGGTGGTGAAAAGTGGATTATACCAAGACAGTCTTTTAAAGTTATTTTCCTATATAAAAAGCCACATCTAGTTTTATGGGATTCCCTACTTGCTGGTTCCTAAGGTTAGAATCTGTCTTTGTGACTGGATTCTACAAAATGAGTCTTAAGGAAATCTGTTCATGTTAATTGGAAAGAGCTTGCCCAGCTCTTCATTCTGATATCACTCAGATCGACATCCTGATGAATACGGACATAACGCATAATGCGAGTTAAAACTTGAACGTTTTTTTTATTATTCTGAGTTTCGATTATTCTGACCTCAAAGTTGATGTAGTACTGCATCTGGTTGACAAAGTGGACCATCTCGGCAGTCAGGATGTGACACTGGTGTAGGATAGGGGCTAGCTCTGACATGAATCAATCAGATGAATACCAAACATATAATATAATAATAATAATGTGGTGCTTCTATAGCGCTTCATACAAATGTCTCAAAGCGCTTCACAACTATTACCCGGGTCATCAGGCCACGAGATCAGCTCTATGCAGCAGTTCGAGATCAGCGCAATCTGTTCTCTACCCTCACAGGTAGCATTAATAGTCCTGGGTGGAGAGAGGCAATTGTGGTAAAGTGTCTTGCCCAAGCACACAAGCACCATAATCCCCTGGCAGGGTTCGAACCCACATACCATCGCACGCGAGTCAAACATGGTAACTGTTGGACCACGGCGCCCCCCACTAACATCACGCTGATGTTATAGCAGCTGGCCATATAGCTCACAGAGCGAGTGGCGGCTTTTTGAGCATGCTGGACTTTTGTCGGACTTTTTAACACGTAACTATGTTGTGATTGGTCCCTGCATCAAAGGGCGGAGCCTAATCTATTATTTTTACAGACTTGCATAATGCAGACGGAACAAGAAGAGACTGGGCATTGACAGCCTTAATCGCTTCTGTCTGGGTTTGTGCAGCCAAGCGTTACACAAACAATAGTCAAACAATGGATTGAGTATGCATAGGAATGCGTGTATAGATGACAACCAGCCAAGTGGTCTTTTTCAAACCGTGGCTATGCCTGCCATCTGTGTTCAATGGGTTAAATGCTGTCATCTCTCACAAAGGCCACGATTGCAAGCTCAAATTGTATGTCAATACGCAGCCTATGAATAAATTCGTAGATGAAACGTTCCCAAAAACTCAGTTTGTGACAAACACCAGGTTTTGCTTCAAACAGCCTTACTTCAATAAACGACCAACCTGGCTGAAACGTTTGAGGTTCTACAAACTATTAAGAATCACCTCTGATGGATTCCAACTTGCGAGTACTTCCCATCTGATCACTCCAGACCTGGGCAAGCACGTACTCCATGCGCTTGGCTCGCCACAGAAAATTGAAGACCCGGAGATACAGGATCTTGCACTGTGGGGTGAAGACCGTACTGATTGGACCGTCGACATGGTAGTCAAGACTGAAGACGTCCCAGCCGGTATCACCTGGTGATAACTGATACAGGGGTTAAAGGTCAAAGGTGAGAAAAATCTTGCACATGAGACCACCTCCTACAAAATGAGTCTTGACAACATTCTTTAAATTAGTAGCTTTCTACAAGCATTAGAAATAGCATCGTCAACTCTTCAGTTTAAAATATCAGTTTTTGTCAGTTATTTTGTAAGTATGTACGGTGGAGTTAGAAAAGTCTTTTTTTTTCATCATGATTTTTTTCTTTACTTATTTTAGTTCTAACCAAAATGACATAGGTTTTGTACACAGATTTGTTTGAGGCACTCTGGTCATAAAACCTTTGAATTTTTTCTGAAAATCTAGCCTGTATTGTTATGCACCCTTCATTTTAACGTGTGTTTAATGAATTATCTATGTGCAATTTAGTATAACACAGCAAAATCCGATTTAAGAAATAAACCATTATTGAATTGATTTCCCATTGATTTCCACTGTGTAAGATTTGTTCATGGGCCCCCAATTAAAAATTGGCCCTGACGACTTCCGAGTTATTTCGTGTTGGGTTGGGTCACAATTTCCCAAACATAAATGATTCTGTTCTGCCTGCCATACTGGAAAAGAGATTTTATACATGACTGGTTACCTCTAACAGTCGTACATCCACCCTGTTGAGAATATCCGCGTCATCGTACTGTGCGTTGGTAGCCCGCACAGCGGTTTCCAGCATACCAGTCATGTTGTGTAGATACAGCTGATTAGCTGGTTTGGACAGATCACTCCTAAGCAGAAAAACCATATTTTGAAGAGAAACCGCAATAAAAACAAGCACGAATTCGTGCAGGAGCCGCGTCGTTGACTTGCGTGTGTGACAGTTTCGTCATAGACACATGCACAGTACAGCCCGCGGTCTCATAGACTTTGCGTGTGTGAGAGTTTCGTCAAGAAAAACTGTCACGTGACGAATTTGGCACAAGAAGAAGAACAACGCTAAGCGCTAATAGAGCCCCGTCTGCGATGCGACGCGGCTAAAAGGTGAGGCTTTTCAAAGATCACAAAATGAAACGTCCAACTCCATGAGTCGCATACCTTTAGAAAATAAAAACATTTCCCAAACTCCGCAGAAAGCAGTTTTGATTCTTTGTACTTTGAATTTCAAGAGACACCGAGCCCCATGTAGAGTAACAGTGGCTTGACTACTCTACTCAATCACAGGGTTCATACACCCTTGTAAAAAAAAATTCCAGGACTTTTCCAGGACTTTATTCAGCTACACCGACGCTGCTCGGGATCGTGGACTCATTTGCAGTAAATTTCGATCGCAACTTATTGGACTGTTTTGTCTTATTTTGAAACTAATATTTATTTTACTACAATTTCCAGGAATTTCCAAGACTTCTTTTAAAAATTAAGCATTTTTCCAGTACTTTCCAGGATGGGCACAAAATTCCAGG
The DNA here is from genome assembly GCA_037893225.1 of Hippasteria phrygiana. Classification (NCBI taxonomy): domain Eukaryota; kingdom Metazoa; phylum Echinodermata; class Asteroidea; order Valvatida; family Goniasteridae; genus Hippasteria; species Hippasteria phrygiana. The sequence goes on from JAZGUH010000242.1 coordinate 385,232, forward strand.
ATTTTCCAGGTTTTCCAGGAGGCGTGCGAACCCTGCAATCATACAAAAAACTTCCAAAACCCAATGGTGAATTTTGCAGAATCTGAGAGGGTTAGGGTTAAAACAAATTTTTCTTCTAATAACCTACAAGCATACATATGAAATCGGGGAAGCGTTCCTTGAGCAAATATGGCAAATTCAGATCTAGAAAGATTCAACCTATCATTGTGCATGATGTCAGAGAATTTTGACAGAGCTTTGACTCACTCTAGTAGGTCCATAAGATGTTGGATAAAATCCCCTTGACCCAACAGCAGGTACCTCCGCATCGCCTGGAGAAATCAATGGCAAAAAGGAATCAAATTAAACCACAATGAATCGAGTCTTTTGCGTCACATTCTAAAATTTACTGTCTTATAGCTTATAGCTAAAGCAGCATTGATTGGAAGTGGCAATGAAATGAAAAATAAAATGCTATACGACATTTTTGGTATATGACTTTCGACTAGTGCTCCTCAAACAAAGACACTGACAATTTGGGAAACCACCAACATGGGGCAAGATAGCTCAGTTGGTAGAGCGCCGGTACGGTAAGCTGGAGGTTCGCAGGTTCAAACCTCGCTCCTGCCACTTGATTTTGATTCCTTTGAAAATTAAAATATAATCAAAACAACTCAACAAAAGAAATGATAATGAAAAATTAAACAGAAATAAAACTACTGCTAGAAATGAAAAAAAGCTAACCAGAATTTGTTTTTTAAGAAAAATGAAATGCATACTGTTCATAAGTATCACTTTCAGGGCTAATTGATGGTTTCTGCATTGGGAATATGCAGAGTTGTAGTCGAGTCCCTGCAAGTCCTTTCACAAGTCCTTTCGCAAGCCCAGTCAGAAGTTCTTTCATAAAGCCGGTCACAAGTAACTGGATGAACAATGACAAAGGAATGCCTTTGTCAAAGCTCATTTGAATAGGTTGCGGTCCGGATTAGGACTGGAGGGCTTGTTATGGACTTGCAGGGACTTGTGATGGACTCGACTACATCCCTGGGAATATGTCATACCTTGAGGTGATCCAGGAACTTGTAGTCAGTATAGAGTACATGCAGGAGTCTCTTACTAGTGTCTCGGTAGACAGAGTCTATAACCTGCTGGAAAGATCCGTCAAGATCTTGCTCCAATAGCATCTCGGCTGAAGAGAAAATAGAAACCAACATATATATTCAATATTCAATAGTCAATGCACGATTAATAATGTTCTAGTTATAATAATTCTTGAAAAAAAAATTGTGCATGCGTCTATGGCAGTGCCATAGACGCATGCACAATTTTTTTTCAACTTTCATGAAGCCTAACCCAACTTTCCCCCACACAAATTTTGGTATGTTTATGTTTTGGACCATTCTCTATCGATACAACTCACTTTCGACATTAAAATTCTACCTCTAAATAGGAGCTGTGACATTAGGGAGACACTGAAATGTCTCCCTAATGTCACTTGTCTCCCTAAGGTATAACAAAAATGATGCAAAAATATCTCCTTAAGGGTACTTTAACAGGTATATTTCAACAGTAAAATTAATAAAAAGACACTTCAGAAATGTGTTGGCGAGTATTTTTGGGGACAGGAGTTCACTTTATTTTGTTACTCTGGGGTCTTCAAACACTTTTTTCCTCTTTCTATTGATGGATGCACTTACTGTCTTGGTATTTATTCCCAGCATCCATGCCAACATCTTCCTTGCCCTTGATAGGGCTATTGTCATGACAAACCTGGTGAAGGAAATTGATGGACTTGCCAATCAGAAGAATCTGTCAAAGAAAACAAAAATGCATGAAAAAAATGTTGACAAGATAAATCATACAATCATCCATCACAGGCAAGTTAAAACTGGCAAAATTCATCACAAAGATGAATTTCTACAGTTTTCACAAGGAGCCATAACTTTGTAATTACAAAGAATCGAGAATTACAGTCTTCTGCGGCCAATCACATGAAGCTGGTAAAATGTTGCTAAGCATAGAAATGTTCTGCTTAGAAAAAACAGGTCACCAGCCAAAACTGCATGCTATTGATACTGCTTGTGACTGGTTCTCAGCAGGTTTTCGCTAATAGGAAAATTTGATGAGAATATATTTTGTTATGCGTCTCTATCAAATTAGGCCTTGATGTAAAAAATCTGAATTTTAAATTGTTGACACTTTGGCCAGATTTTTCAGGTCTGAGGTTGCTTGAAAAAGCTATTAGGAGAAGAGATTATAGCTCACAGCTCACAAATGTTTGGAGATGGAAAAAACAACAGATCACCATTAAATATGGAATGTACTTTCTCATTCTGTGTTGATCAAAATTAAAATTTTGTGTGGGGTGGCAAGTGCAATAAAAATAATGTAAGGTGATGGAATATATCCGAGAAGCATTAAAATCATGGGACATCGCATATTCTAGTTTAAGCAAATACTAAACTGGTATTAAAGCTTAGTAGCCGCTTTACTGCAAGTCAAAACGAACAAACCTTTCGTGCCTGCTCCATCCTTATGAAGGATGGGATCATGGATTTCCGGAGAGAGTACTTGTCATGCCACAGTCGGTCTTCTTTTACCAGGGGGTCTGCGGCAACAAAGAACTGAGAGAACAGAAGACCCAATGAATTACAATCTAAACACAGATGAGTTTTCATGATGCAATTTAGCACTCACTTCCACATCCTGATGAATAATCATGTATATTGCACTTATACAAAGACATCGCCGAGATGGCAACTTCTTAAATTGATTTGAAGTTCAAATTAATTTAAGAGCTTCCATTTGCATAAGGTTATAATGGAGTCAATGGGCACATTTTTTGAGCAACTGAGGGCACTTCAAAGGTGTGATAATAATTAACAATTATTGAAATGCACATGTTGCTTTAAATCAAAAATTCTTTAAAAAAAAATTAGAGTAAAGGAACTAAATATGAAAATTTAATTTCATAAGTGTTAAATCACTCCTGTTTGTAACCCCCAGTATAGCATCCTCTTCATTAAAAAAAAAAAAAAAAGTCTATTTGTCAGTGACAGTAATCACCTCGTGGAACTTGTCATCCAAGTTCCCATCCACGATCCATCGATCCAGCATGGTCTTAATCGGGAAGGCTACCAGCTTCAGGATATGCTTCATGACACACTTGACTGACGGGTCACCGTGGAGAGTGTACGAATGAACAGCCGAGGCCAGGGCACCGCCTTTTTTGTCTGGGGCGGCAAGATGGAAATTGAGTTAGTTTGCAAGACCGTCTAGGTAAAAAGAAAATGACCTTGAGACTCATTTTGTAGGATACGATCACATTTGTTGGTTTTGTGTGGCAGGATAAGGCATTTAATTGTTTACCTTTGCAACCGTCAACCAGTATGGCTAGGTACTTCATTCTGTGGATGGGGTCATAGGTCCAGACCTTTAACCTTATCAGGGTCAGGTCTGTGTTTGGGTCACCGACACCTGGATCCTGCTCGTGCTGTTGTTGCTGAGAAAAAAAGAATAGAAAAAAAAAGGGTAGTGATACCATGGTGCACAACAAATTAAAAGGATCAGAAATGTTTTATCACAAATTTAATTAAAGGAAAATGGCCACTGTTTCGTGGCTAGTGACTTTTTTGGAAGGTTTTTCGGACACTAGCAATTGCACACAGGTAGAGAAATAACCAAGGGAGATCTGTTCCACATTCGGCACAAGAATTTCAACAATTAACCTGTCGAATTAGCACTAATTCACGGAAAACCAACCATTACAGTGACTAAATACAAACTTCACACAGTGAACAGACTTTTAATACAAAAAAGAGAAAAAAACTCTAAATTCTGATGAGCAAATGAATGCACAAAAGAAAGTATTTTTTTGGCCAAAAAAATAAAAAAATAAAAATGGATGTCTGTGTTGGAGGTAAATTTGTGTAATAATTGATAGAAGTGTACGGCTTACCTGTGCTTCCAGTACCGCAAGCAGACGATAATATTCTGTTAGTTCTTGCTGTAAGGCTGCACAGAAACTCTGTAAAAAAATGAACGGTTTGGAGAATGAACAAAGACAATTTACAAGAGTGGGATTTGAACTAGCAACCTCTGGAACATTGTACAGCTCGGAAAGAGTTCCATATCCGGACATCACTTATACCTCGTGCACAAAGTCTATGGGCCATGACAGAAAAAGTCAAAGTATTTTCAAAGAATAAGTTGAAAATTTTTCCCTCCTAAATTCGTGTTTCTTCATCAGATTTACACTTTTTGGTAGTTTTTAAGTCATATTAAGGGAAAATAAGTGATGTCCGGATATGGAACTCTTTCCTACAGCTCTACCAACTGAGCTATCTTGGCTTATATTGCGGATCTCCCAATTTCGTTAGTATCCTTGTTCAAAGGTACTAGTCAGAGGTAGCTTCTGGCTTCTTTGATGAAGTAAATTAAGTGCCGGTTTAGCTGACTGGCTGACAAAATTGGTCCCAATACTTGTATTTTATGTCTTGCTTTATGTCCTCATACATCTTTCTACCATGTTGCCCTTGGATACAATGCCATTTTTTAAACACTCACGGCAAACGCGACTCAATTTGGGTCTTTTTTCGTGGGCATTTTTCTTACCTGTCCCACAATGCCTATGGCGTTGTCTTGGCTACGGGAATCGATGTACTTCCGTACCCTCAAGAACAGCCAGCCCAACTCAGCCAGTTTGTGTACCAGATCCCGAGTGGGTTTCGAAACTCCGGCCTGCGGGGGAATTCACAGATAATTCTGCTTTCTCAGACAATGAAGAAAGTTACAACATCTTTAGGAAACATTGTGCTGCGACAGCTATCATCCCAATGTATCCCAAAGTTCTTGTTGTCATAGTTACCTGGTGGTCGACGCAGAACGCATCTTCTGCTGGATGGTATCGGATGTACTGGCCATCCACTCCCTGGATAACGTAGATCAGATCCCTCACGAGGGAGGCTTCGGGAACTTCAGAGGCAGCTTGAGATGAGACAGAAGGCAAACAATCTTAGTTCAGTGAAGAGACAGCAGTTTTAATATGCATGAGGGAACTGACTAGAATTTCAGAATTCTTGGTTTCAAATCCAGAATATTAATAAATATAATAGAAATCTTATTACAAATTACTAAAATGGTTTGTTGGTGCCCTGGCATTTCACAATATTCACATTTATAGATGTTTCTATTAAATGCGGATGCAAAGTGGGAAACCAGTGTTGGTATGATTGGTTTCCGGATAGACTTCAGGTTGCCCCTGGCAACTGGATAACAACTTAAATTCAAGGACGAGTCCGACTTGTGGGAAAAATCACTGATTGGGAGAGGACTCAAGGGCTGTGTAGTATTTTGAAACGTGGCGTTACATTTGTGCAACTAAACATTACTGAATTCAGCTAATTTAATGAAAAAAATTCTTGTTAATTATCATCCTTTCATCTATAAGGACATAGTCACATCAACAGGGCTCAATTTAGTTATTAGCCCAGTGTACAAACACTAGTCAGGACTGCTCCAGGCAAGACAAACTCACTTCTTAGGTTTCCCGACGGGCTCGTAAAAAAATCTGCAACTTACTTATAATGCAACTATGATGTAAAGTGAATAAAGTATTTTAAAAAAGGGTGATCATTTGTTAGACAAAATCCCCAATATATTTCATGTAATTTCATTTTTTATTATGTTTTTTGTTCTCACACTAAAGCTCTGTTGTTCCCATCATTATTTTTCAGACCTGTTTTACCATGGAACCTCTTGGTGGGCCATAATTTCAACATTCCTCATATAAAAGCATTTCTTAAATTGTCAAATGGTGCAGCAGGCTAGTGAAACTTTGTAAGGGCTAGTAAAATGTACAGTTGACTAGCCTAGGAGGCCAGTCAGGAAAAGAAATCAGTGCAAGGCATGATTAACAATTTACAGACGAAGATTAGAGCAGGCTAATCGAAACGTTGAGAACAACCCGAGAAGTCCCCATGGTTCTCCCTGAACCATATTAACCCGTGAAGTCCCCATGGTTCTCCCCGGAACCATATTTCTCACTTATCGACAGTAGAGAAAACGAGTTGCACGAAATTGGTTCTCCCTTGAACCCTTCTCACTTAACGAAGGTTGAGATACGAGTAGTGCGATAAGGTTCTTTTCAGAACCCATACCTCTCGTTAGTTGAGATAAACACATGGTGTTACCACAAACCGAAACGATATCGATATTCCACCATGCAAAGCCTCAAAACTTATATTTTTACAGACACTCAAGCAACGACCTTAAACATACATGAAACAAACAAACTCACTGTTATCAGTGGTATCTCCGGTGCTTCTTGCAAAGGTCACTGCCGGGGTCGCTCTCATCTGTCGGTAAGCCGGCGTGGATCCGTATGTTTGTTGCTTTGTTCTATCTCCAATCAGCATTCGGGCAAGGCGCGTGCTGACTGGCTGCGTGTCGCCAGCTGGGGTGTACACATCTCCTATCGTATCGAAGCGACTGCGATAAAAGGATTTTAATGAGTGTGGCATCACAATACGGAAACAAAAATCTGTCTTACAGCAGGTGTCAGTAATCCTACCCCCTCTGTTTGTAGCCTTTACCGAGAGTGGCTTCAACCCGAAAACATGGAAAGTTCTATCACTACAAGTGGCAGTGAACATGAGAATGAAATGAAATTTTTGAGCTTTTATTACATAAATTAACCTCTTGTATATGGATGACGGCCATAGCCGCAGTTTGAAAAAGACCAACTGGCCAGTTGTCGTCTATATGCACTTTCCTGTACGTACTCAATCCATTGTTTGCCTATTGTTTGCATTACGCTTGATTGCCCAAGCCTATCTTGGCATACCAGCACCCCATTCCTAACAGCCGGATACAAGAGGTTAAATCCATTTGTGGTAACACTGTGTGCAGTGGATTTTTACAAGATTTTGACAGCAGTTCCATAATGGAACAAGCGGTCTTCTCAATGCTTTGACTGGTTTGCTCCAAGAATTTGGAATCGTTGGGAAAGTCGCACCATGGCTTTCCGAGTCGCACGCAGAAGCAACAATTTCAGCATATAACTGAAAAGTCGATTTGAGGATTTTAACAGTTTACATTTTAAAAGCCCCACTCTTTCATATCCTAAAATTGTAAAACTGATTTCAATCTTGAAATATTATAGAGGACGCTTCATTTTTGGAACTCGGGTTATAAACTTCCAGCTTCAATTTTCTCGCAACAACGGGTCACAAGTCAAATTACTTGAAATGATTAAAACAGTGCCTAGGAATAAGCTGTAGCAACACAAATTAAATGCTTGCTGCGTGTGCATGTGTATATTCAAGAAATTAGGGCTGTTCATTTTTGAATAATTTAGTATTCGAATAATTTAGTATTCGAATATTCAAAACTGGGTTTGACCGAATATTCGAATATTCGATACTCGCCGATCAAGTTTTTCTGTGGAGGCCGCACCGGTAAAAAAAATTGCACGTAAAAGCACGCCGGTGTTTTATGTATGGCGATTGATATTATGGACCGTTCAAACAGCATTTTTTTGCATGCCCCTGTTGTATCAAGGGTTTTACGGACGGGAACAATAAACCTCCGTCCACAAAAAGTTACGATTGACAAAAATGCGGCATTTGACACTGCTGAGTGCCGTAACTTTTCTATTAAAATAGCATCAGAGTCGTATCTGTACGTGCATATATATCTTTTCGAATATTCGAACAGGCAAAATGGTATTCAAATATTTGCTTGACGATCGATTTCGGTTTCATTTTTCCAGGTCACATTTATATTCAGTATCTTGATGTAAAAAGCTAACATACCTGGTAGATGAAACCATCTGTCCAGGACCAGATATGCTACTCAGTGTGCTACCTGTTGTAATAGCATTAAAACATCAGATTAATCAGGTTGAATTAATTAATTAATCAATTAACCCTCCTACTATTTAAAAGTTCAAAATCAGTCAAGATTTCCTTCCACCTCCCCTGCTATACTTTTACACAGACATGATCAGATGTGGTTTGTACTGTGGCAGGAGGGTCAAAAACAATCACCTTGACTGATTTTGACCCATACAACAACATGGCTCAGAATGTATGTTTGCATAGGAGGGTTTTAATGGCCATATCTAGAACAAGAGGGTTACTTTTGCCAAAGTTATAGTGGTACATTCGTCCAATAAACTGACAAATTCCCAGTAGACAAACATAGTTGTTCAAAAATGTACCTTTACGCACTGCTTGCTGACATATTGTTTAACTATCTGATCCCAGCACAATCTTTTTCAAAGGCTTTGTGAAAGATTCTGCTACAGTCAAGACCTCAATTCCTCCCAACTTTTGTTATCAGGCTTTCAACTAGACACAGGTGAAAAAGTAGGAGAATAGTTGAATCAAAATATTAAAAAAACCAGGACAAAAGTAGGACTTTAGAGGACAAAATCAGGATGAAATTACTTTTGCTGGCTTTCAGGAGTAGTTGTCGTTGATACTCACCCATGTCCACAGCATCACAAGCCTCATTTGGCATGTTCTGTACTCACAACACTTGTGCTCCATCCTCAACTAAGCTATTGGAAGTAAAGTTGCAGTACTCCCGTACCCAAGCCCTATATTGTCTGATTTTCATACGACAGAGTGTAACACTGTTATGAACAAATTCAATGAGATTTAATTTTTTGAGTTGTGAGACAAAAAGTTTGAAAACTAGGAGCAAGGTAAACAAATTTGGAAAAACTAGGAAAAGTAGGAATACTTAAAAGCCTGTGTCAAATAAAAAAAAAATGGCCAGATGGCCTAAATGGAATTGGTGAGAACACTATTTCCTTTATGACACCTACCTATACCGCTACTGTGTGAGTGTTCTTGCATCACGCTGAGGGTGTGGTCCTGGGGAGGAGGTTGACGACTTCCTGGCCGGGACTCAAATGGTGTTGAGGTTGCCATCCGTGGTAAACCCCCAACAAATATGGCCGCCCCTTCAGCCATCTGCTCGCCAATCGCGGATTTTGGAGAGAAAAAAAAAACACAACAGGTTAGACATACAAAATTAGCAAAAATATCTCGTCATAGATCTCTTTGCAGAAAAAAGCTGTTCAACTCGTTTCGAACAAAAAAATTCAAAATCTTTCCAAAGAAAAATTCGTTTCTGGGATTCAATGAAGCACAAAGACATACCCTGTTCCTCCTTGTTGACCTTTGGTCTTCGCTGAGTGACATGATGAGATACATAATTGCCCATCGATTTTTGAGAACATTCTAAAAAAAGAACAAGACACGTAAGATACACAAAATGTTGACACATAAAAGTTCCTATTGGGAGAAACACTTTACACTACTTTTTAATCTATTTATATTCATGGTTTCTTTCCAAGATTTCTATCCCCGGTCATTGTGCTATTTTCGATAAAAACCGTCAAAAACGAAACTTTCCAACTCTTGGCTCATCCAAATAAAACCAACTGTACCTTTAAATGTAACCCCATGGGTAGAGATAAGCAATTGCTGTAAAGTGTCTTGCTCAAGAACACAAGAACAACATGATGCTGCAGCTGAGCTGAAACCCATAATCTGCAGGTTTAGCCACAAGATCATGTATCAAGCACACAGACCACTTAGCGAACAACAGCATGACAAAGTGTCTTGCTCAAGGACACAAAAACCAAAATCACGCGCTAGGCTCAAATCCCACAATCTAAAAGTTTAACTGCTAAACAGAGCTGGTTTTAAAAAAAAGTTTTCTTCTGACCTGAGACTGTAGTTTCCTGCAAAGTTCGGCAAATCTGGCAGCGTCAGACTCCCTACCCTGTCTGGCCACTAGGAGCAAGAAAGAATGGATTTAACATTCTTCTAGAGGACCGAAAACACAAATACTGACGGCTTTGATAATGAACTTGGTTTGTGAATACACCCGTAGGTGGTTTTATCATAGACTAATTCGTTACAAAAAAAGAGTTAAGAACCCTAACCCCCTAACGGTTCACCCAGGACTACCCTGCTAAATCCAACGGTGACTCATATGAGTTTCCTGCTCAGTCCAACGCAGTCCAACACAGTCCAACATGCCAAGTTGCTGGGTAACTAAAAATTAAAGAATGACTTGCCCGCCAAATCCAACAGAATCTAACTGACATATTTTTCTGTTGCCTGCTGAATCCAACAGGATTGTAACACTATGCTGAATCCAACAGGGTCCAACAGGAATATCAAATTGTTGGATCCTGTTGGATTCAGCAGGATTAGGGTTTTAATGAGTTCACTGCTTAAAATTTAACCTCATGTTTATTTTACCACTTCCAAAGTTTTAATTTTCATTCCAAAGCCTAATGCAAAGCACTGAATGGGGTACCGCTGCAAAAACAGTCTTCACGCTAACAAAACCACCTGTTTAACCCTAACCCCCTAGGCCCTTATTGCTAGGAACCATCCTCAATCCTCCAAGATCCTCCTGTGCTTCAATCACCATTCATCCTCAATCCTCCAAAATCCTTTGCTTCAATCACCATTCAATCACCATTCAATCACCATTCCTCCTCAATCCTCCAAAATCCTCCTGTGCTTCAATCACCATTCCTCATCAATCCTCCAAAATCCTCCGTGCTTCAATCACCATTCCTCCTCAATCCTCCAAAATCCTCTGTGCTTCAATCACCATTCTTCCTCAATCCTCCTAAATCCTCTGGTGCTTCAATCACCATTCCTCCTCAATCCTCCAAAATCCTCCAAAACCACCATGAGGATTTTGGAGGATTGAGGAGGGTTAGGGTTAATAATGATGACCTCTCTAACTAAAAAGCAGAAAGTGTCTTGCATGCTCACATTTTCTTTGGATTCGTTGCGATACTTGAAACTCGTCCCCTTCAACAGAGGGTGTGAAATTACTGGAAATAAAAGAAATCAATCATTTAGATCAAGGGAATGATACTCACCTGCAAATGAAACACACAACAGTTATGATGATTGCTTTTCAAACAAAAATAAAAAATTGAATTTAAATGTCACACCCAGAAGACCTAAAAAAACAAATCAACATTTTTGCACTTCTTTAGATGTTGAATATATAAATCACATTTGCAAGAAAGTCTTAAAAATCTGAGAATTCAAGATGTTATCTTTCTCATACCTGCTTATTACTCGGAGAGCATACTGATATTGTGCAGTCACATCTTCATCTAAAACAAAAGTTGGGATAGTCACAGACGTTAAACACCAATGCAATACAATTTTGTCTGTGTTCAAGTTTCCATAACGGCAATTTGTGATTACATTCATTATGAAAGGATAAACCAAATATTATTATGTCAAATAAATGATACTTTTGGTTTGGTCTAAACAACAAAATTCTTAATTAATAGATTGCTTGCACAGAGTACCCTCACTGATTAGGGCTGTCCTGAATACACGGAATATTCGATCTTCAACCGAACATTCGAATACCTCTTTGATACAACAGGCGCATGCAAAAAATGTCGATCGGGTGGTCAATAATATCGATCGCTTCATGACATGTAAAACGTGTGTTTTGCGTGCAACCTTTTACCGGCTCAGCATGCAGTTGCATGAGCTGACGTGTGAAAAACTTGATCAGTGACTATCAAATATTTGAATCTTCAGTTAAAACCAGTTTTGAATAATCGAATAGTAAATTATTTGAAAATGAACAGCCCAATCACTGATGGTAGGTCTTATTTAAATTCTATGACAATGTACATTCTACTCATGTCTATCGCAGTGGAAAAAATTATGTCAGACAACGTGACCACTGACCAACTCTACTTGAGACAACTTGATCGTGAGACAACTCAACCATTTTTTAAGTCGCGGTTTTCCCAGTCAACTTCGACCATGAAGACGATTCGACTGTTGATGTTTATGCAGCATTTTTATGTGCAAGCTGGGTGATGTAGCACGCAAGATGCGGTAAGCGTGTCGTAAGGGTAAACCATCGTGGGTGACTCCTCAGTGGCGATGAGCTAGCTGCACGGTCCAGCATCGGTTGGCGATTCGGTGCGCACGTGATGCAGCGCCGAGGGTTTGGTAACAACAGACGACTTGTCTCAACGGACGGCTTGTCTCAACAATCGAGTTGTCAAAAGTTGAGCTGGTCAACGGTCGAGTTGTGTGAGCACTGCAACAAAGATATGCCCTTAGCAAGGCCATCTGCCTTTCTTTCCTCACTACCATAGCAACTTCTCATCAGCAATTCAGATTCTAAGTCAAACCTTTTGGTTTTGCCAGCATGTGTCTGACTAGCTGGAGAAGTAGTGCCTGGGGGCTGCTGGGGCCTGAGGAGCTAGACGCCATGATAACATAAGGTCACTTTCTTTACACAATTTTTAGATGACCGATCTGACATGTCTGAAATTAAAAACACGTATAGTTTTCATCACAGATTGACCTTGAACTTATGCAAAATAAAACAATCAAAGTATTTTTGCCTTCTTCCTTGTTTGAGGCCACCTCTTTTTATTATTATTTTTGTTTGCCTTTTCTCCAGGAATTTAAAAAAAGGAAAATACATCCTAATTGATCTAACATTATACTTTATAGGATGCAATTCGGAAAGATTTTGCTGTTCCTGGCCTGGGGGTATTAAAGTAAAATCTTTCCTGCAATTCTTTGCCAAGAAGGGGACAAAGGTCAAAATTTGCATACAAACCTATGGATGATTTAGACCTACAAGCCGCCCAACCAAAGAAATGCTTCCGTTTGTGCATTTAAAAAGCCCATTAAAAAGGGCTCCCTCCTTCCTACGTCCTAAAGTTCCTTTCCTGAAAAAGACGTGATCAACCCGTCTCCCCCATCCTTTGCTTTGCCACACCCCCAATGGCATGCATTAAGAAACAAAAATATTCACCATGTGTTCCTTCCTCCATGCTAACACTACAACAGGCAATTTGAAATGTTCTGATAAATTAAACAGGTTTGTGCCTATTCACAAAATAATAAAGATTTTGATTTAAATTTGTAAAGTGTCGGAATTAGACGTCTTTTGCTTCCCCGTGTGCATAAAATAGGTAAAACAATCCTATTCTCTACCAATTTGTGATCTTACTTACGAAATCATTATTAACCACAAGTCTTAAAATGACAGTCTGGCTACAAACAGAAAGGACACAATTCGAATTTTGTTAGAAATTCACCTTAAAATCATCATCTAGAACAGTGCAGAACTGCCAGCCAACTTGGATTTCTTTTTGGCGCCATGAGTTTGCTTGTTTGAAGGTCAAAATTTTCTCATCTCCAGTGTATCTATTTGTTCATTATTATGCTAGGTCACGGGCCACTTATCATATTGTATGTGAACAAACAGCAACGTAGCAGGGGCCCCGCAGCATGTACATTGTATATACCTGCACTATATCAAGGCCGCGCCGCGCCGAATATTGATAGCGCGACGCGACGCGACGCGACACGACACAACACGACACAACACAACACAACAACCGATGTTGTTCATGAAGTAGGCTGCATGCTGCGAAGTTACTTCCCTCTGATCTTCCGGGAAAATCCGGCTAAAATCCAGTGCAGAATGAGACAATGATACATGTATCTGGAGAGAAAGAGTAGGTTCCATGTGGATCAATCAGTATGGCACCTTTCATAAGGAAGATCACAAATACGTTGGTAAGTACCCAAGTTATTTAGACCATGGATACCTCCATGTTTAGACTGAGAATCCAGAAACAGATAGGCGTGTACGTACGCGTGTACGTACGCGTGTACGTGTACGTGTACATTTTGTAGGCCTCAGGCTATTTAGTATTTGTTGCAAAACTTCAATCCATCTATGATCTAGGGCACTACCACTACTCCCACTAGGCCTACTTCCATGTCATTTTAACTGGAGTGGATGCAGTAAAATTCTACAGTTTAAAATTTATTGCATCAGCCTGATTTTGGTAATTTTTATGAACGGTAAAAACACCTATTCTAGAACATTGCAGTTGTTAATTTCTAAAAACAAATAAGAATGACAAAACAAACATGGACAAATGAAATACAGACAATTCCTTGTTATTATTAGGAAAAAGAAATAAAAAAGAAATAAAATGGGATATAAATAGAAGTAATAACATGAATAAAATAGTAAGTACAATTCTTATTTTGTCAACTCCACCATACATGTGGATTTTTATTTTATTTTTTCAACGGTAAATCTTTGTTGCAAGGTAAAATGAAATTTCTCCATCATCATCATTAAGGTATTCCCTGTATTTTTATTTTAATGTCTCTGTCACGATATTGGATATTTCACCTGTTGCCCCCTCCCCCTCCATACTGCCCCACCCTGGTATTTCAGGAATACATTGGGGTTGTTTTTGTGCCAAGGCCAAGGGTGGGGATTTTTGACTGAAAATAAAATGGCCGCTGTATGTTTGTACAGGCCTGGTCATTGTCCAAGGCCTTGCCAAGGGGTGACGATTTGGTCACTTCCAAAGTGACTATCTCCACATTAGGGTCGGGGTTTTGTAGGGGAGGGGAGAAGCATTGTCATTTCTCCATTGTGCAAAGAATGCAATTCATAACTCTGCATTTTTATTTTTTTTTAATAACGATGAAGAAACATGAATTTGAAATGAGAAAAATACATACCTCATTCTTGTGTGTTTTTATCACTCGGCATCTTATCCTTCCATTTTTTACCCTGTTGTGTTTATCCAACTTTTGTGTGGAGTTGTTTCTCCAGGCCCAGGAAATAGCCTAGATGTGTATTTGATCTGATGTTTACACTCCGCACCCTTCCTTGTTGTTTATAACCAATTTAACCCTAACATCACCTAAAAGCTACAAAATACTACCCGTAGTAAAATGTAGTATGCAGCACTCTCACCTACTTGTGTGCAATGCCTGTAGTAATTTTTAGTATTTGGTACTTCACCCCAAAGAGTGTACATAGTAATATGTACAACAATGTAGTACTACTGTTTGTTGCTGGGGTTGGAGGCAAAATGTCTGTTTTCATCTACGGCGGAAACACAGCATGAACTACTGGTTTTCAGAGATGATACATTTCTTTTTATCTTAGCCATCCAATTCATTAACACAAATAAAATGTACCCAGTAACTCAACTGTATTACATACAAGTAGTATTTTGTAGTTGCCAGTATCTAGACTGCTGTCATTACACACCCATCATAAGGCCTTTTCACACTAGACAAAATATCGGGGGCGACGCGGGGGTGAAAATGTGCGACGTTTCACACTAGCCATTTTCGCCCTGGGGCCACCCCTGAGATTGGTCTCTCCCCGGGGCGAACTCAACCCTGCTCCAGGCCAGGGGTGAGAGGGACCCCTCCCCCTCTTTTGTGTTGGTCATTGTGTTCCCGGAATCTCAGATTTATTTTCAGTGAGGAGGAAGTTAGGAATTTACTGGCCATCTGGGGTCGATGAAATACAAACTAGTGTGAAACGCTCATGCCCAACCCCGGGGCGAGCTCGCCCCGGGGTTGGCTGAGGTAGGTTTGTGCGAAACGAGTGTGAAACGATGCAGGGTTGAACTCGGGGGTGAAAACGCGAGTTCGCCCCGGGGTTTGGCGGTCTAGTGTGAAAAGGCCTTTTGTGTCACAGAGAGACTCAGTGCTACAAAATACTAAGTAGTATTCTACAGTACTCAGTTCTTTATACCAAAGTAATGCCTAGGACATTAGGGTTAAAGAAATCATCTCATTTTGCATAACTCCAGACTCCCTTCTTTACCCTCCATTGTTTTTTCCCCCTCTTTTGTCCTTTCTTATCTTCAACCCACTTCCCCTTCCATCCCCTACCCCCCCCCCCCCCTCCCCCTTCCATCCCCTACCCCCCCCCCCCCTCCCCCCCTCCGCCCTATCCTTTTCTTAACCCATCCCTTCCTCTTTTTGCATTTTCTTTTGTCACATCAGCTGTTCCCTGTTGTTTTACCTTTTCTGTACGTGTTCACCATCTGTCTCTCCCCTCCAACCTTTCCCTCCTCGTTTTCTTTGACCTTGTTGCTAATTATGTGCAATTATGTGTATGTTTATGATGTTATTAACTTGTGTAATTTTGTATGTGTGAATTGTTGTCTTTATTTTATTTTATTTTTTAAAAATGTATTTATTATTTTTATATAGTATATTATATGTATTATATTTATTTTATATATATTTACAAAATCCCTATTAATGGCGGTCCGCCGCTGTTGGCGATTTTTTTTATTTAATAAAAAAAAATTTAAAAATAAAATCAGTAATATCAGTCACAAAAGAATTTACTCCAAATGCAGAACAAACACTTTTCAATGAAACATTTTCTTGCCTCACCATCAACAAAATTCCAGGCCTAACAACCCCTTCTCCAAATTTGTAAAGTTGTTCAATAGTTTATCAGCTCAAACCTACACAGTAAAATTATTCATTTTACCAAATTCCGCAATTTTAACTGAGTTTTCTGCCTTGAATGGTTCGTTTCAGCTCTGCACACATGAAGATGTTCCAGAGAACCGAACCATCTTTGTCAACCACAAACACCCTCCAACTGACGATGTTTACTTCCAGCAAAAGTTTCAAGACAACCAAATTATCTCCTCGAAGGTGAGACCAAATATAGTCGAACAATTCCACGTGTTGTTTTTTTCATCCTGTTTGTTATGAACAGCTATTATATGCTATTATATTTGTTCCCATAATTCTGGGGAATAGTATCTTAGGGAGACATTCTCATAGGGTTTTGTACAATCTATGTGCCTATTTCAAAAACCCATTGACCTGTAAACTTGAAACTTTGGAAATCTTATTTTAGGAGCGTTTTCAACCATTTTCAGTTTTGAAACTAAAAAATGTCCTTCTAGAAAAGTTACACGTAGCTGAGGCAATACAGAGACTCCCAGAGTATGTTTTTAAGACACTTATGTGTATGGTCTGTTTAGTAATGTATAGTATACTTGCTTTTAATTTTCGTCATTTTTTGTTTTGATTTTTTTGGGGGGGGGGGGGGCAGACTTAGAAATTGAACTGTCACCTGAATTTCTTATTTCTTTGCAGTACACAGTCATAACGTTTCTACCAAAGAATCTGTTTGAGCAGTTCAGACGAATAGCCAACTTCTATTTCCTTCTAGTTGCAGTCCTGCAGGTAACTAAAAGTATACTTTTATGGCCTTTCATTTCATGAGATTTCAAAGATTCCCCTTTTATTACCATATTGAATTACATTTAAGATGCATCTACCGGATTGACTGGCCAAGATAATTCCGAAAATGTACACGCTCTCTGTTAGCGTTAAACTTTAACACTGACAAATTGCACTGGTCTGCAAATTTTGATAAATGTTGTGCTTGAGAGATTAAATGTGCTTCGTTTTATGGATTTGGGATGCTGAAAACGAATATGACCATAAAAACAGTTGAATGGCTATAGTTGGCAAGAAAACGTAAGTGTCACAATATTAGTTATCCAATGAACGCGAGTGGAACACTGAATAATGTAGTGTGTCCGCGTCCCATATCCCATGGGACACGGACGCACTACATTTTTCGTGTTCCACGAGCATGAGTGGGATAACAAATTTATCTTGAAGCAAACTTGACGCACACAAAAAATGGAACACGCAAGCTGTACACATAACCAGAAAGTGCAACACACGCGCGCGTATCAAGAACAGTTTCTGTGTTTTGTGTATAGTGCAATAGGCAGAGTACGATATAGATAATATCACACTGGGAAAATATCGCACTGTCAGTTGCCATGGATCGACCAATCATGATTGAGAATTCAAGTTTGCTTGAAGTTAATATCAGTAGCATGCAGAGTACATAATGCAGTCACTTTAGATTGATTCAACCCAACGCTAAAAATAAGAGCTACCCATGAGAAATATTGGCAGTTGTGTGGAGTTTTGCCCTATTTTGCGTTGTGGGTTTGAATCAATAGCCCTTCCCTCAGTTTATTCATCCTCCTTCCTTCCCAAGTCAAGGATAATCGCTACCGACCCGATTCCATATCTTCAAAAATAGAGCCAATTGACAAGCATGAGTTTCGTACTCAGTGGCCCAGAATAAGTAATGATTGACTACTTTTATTCGCTGCACAAAAGTCTTGTCTTTAAAAAGCTATGGGTATTTTGCGGTGTTTTCTGAGAAATAATTGGTTCAGAGGTTTGTATACATGTCCCCATCATCTCTACCGCTATGATCAATTTCAAAGGTTGTACAATTAGTGCACCTTTTCAATGCCATTTTCAAATAATAATAATAATAATAATAATAATAATTTATTCATTTCTACTGCGCAAATTCCATAATAAATATGTTCAAATGCGCATTCCATAATAAAAAAAAAAAAAAATAAATAAATAAAAAAAAAAAAAAAAAAAAGATGAGAAGGCAGCGTTCACTGTATGTGCCTAAGTGGACGTGGCATTGATTTTAACTACATTGTAACTGTAGTCAGCTATGGGTTAATTATGTGCATAATGTGCCCATGCATGCTTGCAGACATATGGTGTCAACAAGCTCCGCCCAGCCCCCCCATTGATTTTGTGTGGCCTCTCGCCCACATTTATTTACTTGATAAGTAATGCAGCCATTGCAAGAATTTAATGGGTTGAAGTTCTTGTAAATGATACTCAAACCTGCTGTGTCTTGGCTTTGACTGAAAATTTCAATGTTCTGGGTCCCCCCCCCCCCCCCCCCCCCCTACAGACAAAATATTTTTCTTGTACGCTATGTATGCATAGATATATACTGCAGGAATTCTGAGCATCTCAATTAAAAAGTTGAAACTATTAACTGTAACCCCCTTGAACCTTTTTGCTAGGAACCATCCTCGATCCTCCAAAATCCTCCCGATTGCCCTGCCCCCCAAAAAATGCATTCATCCTAAATCCTCCAAAATTCTCATTTTTTTTTCATTTATGTTACAAATGAAAGGTACCCAGATCCTCAATCACCATTCACCCTCAATCCTCTAAAATCCTCCTGTTTCTAAAACACCATTTATCCTCATCAGTCCTCCAAAATTCTCCTGTGCTTTAAACATCATTCATCCTCAATTTTCAAAAATCCTCCTCGCTCGAAAAACACCATTCATCCCCAATCCTCCAAAAATCCTCTTTTTCTTGAAATACCATTCAATTGGGAAGGATTTGGGAAGAATGGAATTCGCCCAATACAAGGCTAAAAGCCACTCTAGGTAAAGGGCCACAACAGAGGTGATGGAGTTAGCCGCATTTTAGGTTACCCTGCTACCCTAGTGGTATTACTGGGTCCAGATCTAAATAGAGGATAAATCTTCAGTACATGGACTGAGATTGAGAGAGATATATCCTCTTTCCCTCTTACATTAACCCTAACAGCCCAAGCCTTTTTACTAGAATCCTTCCCTAACCACACAAACTCCAACACTGTGTAGTAAACCAATGGCACATTCTTTGTACTTAGACAAAATCAGGGCATCAAGTCCCATGCAAAGTGATGGTGCCAAGGCTCTACAGTACCCAATCACACACAATTCAACACAAAGGGGTGTTTGATTTTGGCAGGTTAGGGAAGGTTAGGGTTAATGGATTTTCTTTTGCAGAAAATCCCAAAACAGAATAGCCCAAAACAGAATATGACCACTACAAAAAGGAAGTGAGCAGGGACGCTAAACATGTTTTGTTTTTATTTTGCATCAAATGTACTTTTTTTTTAATATTAAATTTAGCCGACAAAAAGATATTATTTACACATGTTTCTTCATTGTACATGTGCTTGGAATCATTCATATAATTTTGCCTGATACCTAAGTAGTTCTCTTCAAATAGCATCCTTTCTGGACGTATAATTAGTCATTGTATAGGATGCTGAATTCATCTCCATGCGTTGATAATAACATGTGAGTGATGTCAAGTATGGTTGATGGAACCGCATAGAATGTATTAATTAGGCCTGTAGAAAATCCGTCAGCGTGTAATGTCCCTGGCAACGGTTGCTAGGTGGTCTTCTATCTCTACACAGACTTTGTACTCCGCACATGATACTATTAAATACTGTGTGCTGGCGGGTGATATTACAGCACTGTGTATTTGAAGATGTTGCACTGCATATATACATTGTGCATGTAGCAGTAGTCTTATCAAAAGAAGAGGGGTGTTAATTGTCTCCAGGGCTTAATATATTTATCATAAAACAAATACGACTGGGGCTCAGTAATAGATTATTTTACAAATAGAGAAGAAAATGCTGACACATTTTAGGTCTGACATTCTGTAAGCGTTCAAATATATTTTGACAGCATTTAACCCCTTGTGTACGGATGACGCCAAATGGTGCAAAAAAAAACAGTGCCACCAGGCCGGATGATGCCTACAGCCGCTATTTGTGCAGTTTCAATCCATTGTTGGATTATTGTGTATGTTACGCTTGACTGCACAAGCACATTGTGGCCGTTTGCTTGGCTGCAAAAGCCGACGCGACACCCGGGCACCTGTAAATAACTGTACTCAAGGGGTTAACAGGGACACCAAAAATGTCACACTTTTGGACCCCAAATTTATAGAATGACCCAAGTGCAAATTGTACACGTACATTTACATGCACATAATGATGCATACATGTACAAAGTACACTATACACACCCATGTTGTTATGCACATTGTACAGTTTATCATGTAGGCCTACAACTCTTGCTATACAAGTTTCACAATAACTACATCCATAAAAGCAATGCTAGGTGAAGCATGACCTTTTTTTCCAATAATTTAGGGCCAAATGTATTTATTATCCCTAACAGTCTATTTTTAGCCAAGGGCATCCTATTTCCCTGGAATAGTGTGTGGCAGACATGTCCAACTTTCAATGGAAATTTGTTTTGACATCAGTATCATGATAATACACATTTCAGTGTTATTTCTTCTTCTTCCAGATTAAAAAAAAAAGTAAAAGCAGTCTTAATGTTTTTAATGTCGCGTTGATAGTGCATCTAAATTAACCCTAACGTCACCGAATACTACAAAATACTACTTGAGTAAACTGTAGTATGCAGTACTTTTACTACACTGGCCTATGAGAATTGAGTAGTATTTTGTAGTACAGTGTACTGTACCCCCAAGTGAATGCCTAAGACATTAGTGTTAATTAATAATCACTGTCCTTGTAACTTCATAGTTTCAAATTTCTCCTGATAGCCCTGTATTAGCCTCCAAAATTGTATAGAACACGTTCATATTTAACTGTTGGTTTTCATTTTTGCCTTTTTAAAGATATAAGATCAAAATGTGGCTACTTTTCCGTAAAAATGAAAAGTCTTGGCTAAAAATCGATATCAGGCAATGTAGCCTCAAATTTGGCCCCAAATAAGACATGCATGCAAAACCACGAGTAACCTAACAATAGAAAAGTATTTATGAAAAACGACAGTTAAATATAAACGTGTTATAGGTCCTTTTTCAAACAAGGAAGGAGTAGGCTTTTTGTCCTAAAAGGCAGCCAGGCTGATTTTCCAAGATGGCAGCTTGCCATTTCGTTTTTTAAGCTGACTAAATTTTTATTAAAAAAAACCACACAATTTCTGCTAGATATGCTATGTTGTCCATTAACCCTGAAAGAATAATAATAATAGTATATTTCTTAAACCCCAAAACCCTGAAGAAAAAAAAATCACAGACAGAGAGAAAAAAAATATTTAGTTTTTCAGTTTTTCAGTTGGCCTTGCAGTACTGTCGTTTTTCTTTGCGGTATGTATATGCACGTACTGAGCAGTGAATGTTGAATGTTGTGCAAAGTTATGGATTAAAACTCCCAAGGAATTTAATGATGTGGGTAATGAGTACCATTCAATTGATTTTTATTTTTTATCCCATGCCCATTCGGGAATCTAAGCAAACAACTTTCTGTCTAAAAAGTAAATCAATTTGTTCCAAATTGTATGTCTTTATATATCCAGATGTTGGCAGTGCTTGGACCGTGTTTGTGGAAATGAGTGATTTCCTTAACCAAATAATTCATCGAAAGTTAAATGTTTATCGTGGTGATAACAGAAAATAGCCTGTTTGGCCTTGACAATCTTTCTTAGAATAGAGTTTCAGAAGTAAGGAGTTTAGGCTTTTTCGACTCCTAGATGCAACATGTACGTTAATTATTTGGCTTGTCACCATGACAACGATTTTCTTATTTGGTTTTTTTGGCCAGCATAAAAAACACCATTCATTTTTCTTCTCGCTATATTTTTCTTCATATCGCTATAACAAAACATTTATTATATTTCTAAGTGTCAAGAATTATGTGTTCACCTGTGCTTTTTTTCTCACTTTTCAGTTGGCCATTGATAGTCCAGTCAGCCCTGTTACAAGCATTCTGCCTCTAATCTTTGTCATCTCTGTCACAGCCATAAAACAGGTAAGAACCGGAGCACTCCAGCACCACGCCCCAGCACCACGCCCCAGCACCACGCCCCAGCACCACGCCCCAGCACCAAGCCCCAGCACCATGCCCCAGCACCACGCCCCAGCACCACGCCCCAGCACCAAGCCCCAGCACCAAGCCCCAGCACCACGCCCCAGCACCACGCCCCAGCACCACGCCCCAGCACCACGCCCCAGCACCACGCCCCAGCACCACGCCCCAGCACCACGCCCCAGCACCACGCCCCAGCACCACGCCCCAGCACCACGGCCCCCGGGCACTGCGCCCCGGGCACTGCGCCCCGGGCACTGCGCCCCGGGCACTGCGCCCCGGGCACTGCGCCCCGGGCACTGCGCCCCGGGCACTGCGCCCCGGGCACTGCGCCCCGGGCACTGCGCCCCGGGCACTGCGCCCCGGGCACTGCGCCCCGGGCACTGCGCCCCGGGCACTGCGGCCCGGGCACTGCGGCCCGGGCACTGCGGCCCGGGCACTGCGGCCCGGGCACTGCGGCCCGGGCACTGCGGCCCGGGCACTGCGGCCCGGGCACTGCGGCCCGGGCACTGCGGCCCGGGCACTGCGGCCCGGGCACTGCGGCCCGGGCACTGCGGCCCGGGCACTGCGGCCCGGGCACTGCGGCCCGGGCACTGCGGCCCGGGCACTGCGGCCCGGGCACTGCGGCCCGGGCACTGCGGCCCGGGCACTGCGGCCCGGGCACTGCGGCCCGGGCACTGCGGCCCGGGCACTGCGGCCCGGGCACTGCGGCCCGGGCACTGCGGCCCGGGCACTGCGGCCCGGGCACTGCGGCCCGGGCACTGCGGCCCGGGCACTGCGGCCCGGGCACTGCGGCCCGGGCACTGCGGCCCGGGCACTGCGGCCCGGGCACTGCGGCCCGGGCACTGCGGCCCGGGCACTGCGGCCCGGGCACTGCGGCCCGGGCACTGCGGCCCGGGCACTGCGCCCCGGGCACTGCGCCCCGGGCACTGCGCCCCGGGCACTGCGCCCCGGGCACTGCGCCCCGGGCACTGCGCCCCGGGCACTGCGCCCCGGAACCAAACTTATAGTCGTGGACCTTCTATTGTCCACCTATTGGTCCTCTTTTGAATGTGAATGCAAATTGACCCCAACATGAATCCACAGACCACACCCCCACTTCACCCCCCCACTTCACCCCCCCACTTCACCCTACCCCCCCACTTCACCCCCCCCCACTTCACCCCCCCCCCACTTCACCCCCCCCCCCCACACACACAAGTGTGTAAACGGGTGCAATCGGGTACCTCCTATTGTCCCTCTTTTGTTTGTACTTTTTCGGAAGGACTCCCGTTGGTTTTTTACACGATTTTTGAACGGGGACCTTTCTCAATCGGGGACTCTATTGTCCTCTTTTGTTAAAGGTCCCCTATTGAATGCGAAAACAAACTAACCCCCTCCAACACCCCCTCCAACACCCCCTCCAACACCCCCTCCAACACCCCCTCCAACACCCCCTCCAACACCCCCTCCAACACCCCCTCCAACACCCCCTCCAACACCCCCTCCAACACCCCCTCCAACACCCCCTCCAACACCCCCTCCAAACACCCCCTCCAAACACCCCCTCCAAACACCCCCTCCAAACACCCCCTCCAAACACCACCCCAACACCACCCCAACACCACCCCAACACCACCCCAACACCACCCCAACACCACCCCAACACCACCCCAACACCACCCCACACCACCCCCACACCACCCCCACACCACCCCCACACCACCCCCACACCACCCCCACACCACCCCCACACCACCCCCACACCACCCCCACACCACCCCCACACCACCCCCACACCACCCCCACACCACCCCCACACCACCCCCACACCACCCCCACACCACCCCCACACCACCCCCAACACCACCCCCAACACCACCCCCAACACCACCCCCAACACCACCCCCAACACCACCCCCAACACCACCCCCAACACCACCCCCAACACCACCCCCAACACCACCCCCAACACCACCCCCAACACCACCCCCAACACCACCCCCAACACCACCCCCAACACCACCCCCAACACCACCCCCAACACCACCCCCAACACCACCCCCAACACCACCCCCAACACCACCCCCAACACCACCCCCAACACCACCCCCAACACCACCCCCAACACCACCCCCAACACCACCCCCAACACCACCCCCAACACCACCCCCAACACCACCCCCAACACCACCCCCAACACCACCCCCAACACCACCCCCAACACCACCCCCAACACCACCCCCAACACCACCCCCAACACCACCCCCAACACCACCCCCAACACCACCCCCAACACCACCCCCAACACCACCCCCAACACCACCCCCAACACCACCCCCAACACCACCCCCAACACCACCCCCAACACCACCCCCAACACCACCCCCAACACCACCCCCAACACCACCCCCAACACCACCCCCAACACCACCCCCAACACCACCCCCAACACCACCCCATTCCACCAAACTAAAACTTGTCCACTTTCTTTGTTTTTTTCTTTTCAGGCTTATGAGGACTGGTTGCGGCACAAGTCTGACAATGAGGTCAACAAGCGACCGACTCAGGTGGTCCGAGACTGCCGCATACAAGAAAACCAATCCCAACAGATTCATGTAAGTTTGTTTAGTTTGACTTCAAACAGTGTCTCATACAGCCACTGGTTCACCAGTCCAGTCGACAGCCATAAATAATTTTGGGCAGGTAGTTCTTTGCTTATGGAAAATTTACAACAAATTATTCCCAAGCATTCCTGGCCAGATTTATCAATGTGAATGAGAATTCACTTCTTTTGATGGTTTTGATGTAAATGACAAATCGATTTCAGACATTTACAAACTTTTTTAGTGGGAAAACATTGGTTCTTGAACTGACTCTCTTGAAATAAGATTTGTAGACTTGAGTTGCAAGAAAACTGGAACTGCCATCCGTAGGTCTTGGGTTCAACTCCTGTTGCAGTTGATTTTGTTCTTCCTCTGTCTGATTTTTATAACCTACTGAATAAAAAAAAACAGTTCTTTTTTTTTATTCCAGTATGCAAATCCTGTGAAAATACTTTCCATAATAACTTTAGCCTGGATTGTTCGATTTGCTTTGCAGGTAGGGGACATTGTGAAAGTCATGATTGATGAGGAGTTACCGTGTGACATGGTCCTTCTGTCCTCGCAAAATGAAGATGGGGAATGTTACGTGACGACGGCAAACCTGGATGGGGAAACCAACCTCAAGGTACACTCGTAGTTTATCGACCGTTATTACTGGCACCTGTTACACGCGGTACTCGCACAGGGTATCTGCAGGTCTTTAAAAAGTCTTAAAAAGTCTTAAAAAGTCTGAAATTGACTTTTCTCAATTTAAGGCCTTAAAAAGCATTGAAAAGTATTAAATTGAGTTCTCCAAGGTCTTCAAAAATGGACGAAGGGAGTAATGATTTATTTATCAGCTCGTAAATAACGATCACATCGTGTCTGTAAAAAATCAGCTATTGAAGCGCATAGTGTATTTTTTCCGGAAAGCTGATCGCACGTGGCAGAGCGTTCCAATCCCGGGATCCAAAATCCACATCTATCTAGTGTCGGTCCGCTTATTTTTGGTCTTAAATTTTATTTAGGGCAGCATAAAAAGGGTCTTAAATTTGACTTTCTGAAACATGCAGAAACCCTGTCGCAGTTTATCGACCGTTATTACTGGCACCTGTTACACGCTGTACCTGCTGCTAAATTGGATTTGAAGCCGCCAGTCGACCCCGGCAAGCTCGGTGGTCGAGTGGTTAAGACGTCTGCACTAGTAAGCAGGTCGCGGGTTCGAGTCCGACCTGAGTAAGCCTGTGATTTTTTTCCCCACAGGCTCTCGGAAAGCACTGAGTATACAGCACTTCCTACGCTGCGTTGGGAAAGAGCAAAAATCTCTGTTCCAACTTCCACCTTTTAACAGACATTCAAAGGGCCATGATTATCGTTACTCCTGGTATGCGAGCTAACAATCATACCCAGAACCTTGTAATATTTTTAAATTTATTGTTTTTACTGTCGCTTTTTTTTTCCTCATTTATATGGTTTCAATTAGTTAAAGTTTTCTTTTTTTCTTTTTGTTTTAGTAATTTTTCGTGTTTTTCTTCTAATTGTTTTTACCTACAGGGCCATTTTGAAAAACAGTTTTACTGAATAATGTTACCCTGTATAAATATGTTTTAAATAAATAAATAAGCTGCAGCAATTTGACAGGATGCCAGAGAAGCTGTTGGCAGCTGGGCTGGGGGAACCTTTCTGGTCTTCCACCTCTGTTGCAGTTTGAACCCCTCTAGTGGAATCATATAGATTGGGCTGTCACTCCCAATGGGGTCATAGTGTAAAGTTTATGCAAACAACAAATATTCTGTGTCACTCAAGCAAATAGAAGTCACCTTACACAAGCTCAGACCCAAAAGAAATTAGGGACATTCACAAATTCTTAAAAAAAAAAAAAATCATGTAAAATATTAGAAAATGATGAAGTCGTCTTTCTTTAAAGGACTGTAAAATTTGTGGAATTTTAATAAACATTGACAAAATTTATAGAAGTTAAAAGAAACAATGAACTAAAACAAATCCCAAATTTCAGGGCTTGGTGAAATTTGGGGACCATAGCTCTCCCTGGCTCCCCCAAGAACCACGACCCACTTTTTTCTTGTTATTGCTTGACTAGGTCCTCAGCCAAATATTACAGTGCAGTGATGACAAGATTCAATGGCTCATTACCAAAAACATGAAGGATTATCAAATTTGTCTTCTTCCCGCAGATCTTTCGGTCGTTGCCAGATACCACCATACTACAGGACGAGGAAGGATTGGACGCTCTATCAGCCATGGTGGAGTGTGAGCAACCGCAGCCAGACTTGTACAAATTCATAGGAAGGATGAGCTTCTATACCCAGAACCAACAACCAACAGTCAGGTAAGATAGTCAAGAACACAAATTTGCTTAGCAAAAAAGAAACAAATAAAACTAGATGTATGGTGTAGTGTTTGTGGACAAACACAGGGCTGTTTCGTGTTTTTTGGTTGTGTATTTGGATACGAACTGTGATTGCAATATTTCGCTTTTTTGTGTAACATTTTGTGATTTAAATGAAATTTCAAAAATTAAAAAAATCATAGAAAATTAGCCGATGACGTCATCGTGACGTCACTTTTGATTTTGCATCCTAGTGACAGTATCTACCAACCCACCAATTTTCATGACAATTGGACCTACCCTTATATGTGTTTCAAAAAAGCACATTTTTGATGATGTCATCATGACGTCACACAATTTTTACTTTTTAGGGCATATCTTTGAGACCTACCAAAGCTATAACAAAAAGAATTTTGAAAATATCTTGTTTTGTTTGCCAGATATATTTAAAAGAATGTTACGATTTCAAAATTTCAAAAATTCATAAAAAATCATGTGATGACGTCATCATGACCAAAAAGTTCGGGACACATTCTGAGCAGTTTGTCTAAGTGTCTGCTAAGTCTGCTAAGGCAATCGGTTGTTTAAAAGTAGCCAAAGTGCCGGTAAGAAAGAAATGGTCTGAAAAAGAAAAAAAAAAGGAAAAAAAAAAAGAAAAAAAAAGAAAAAAAAAAATTCTTAACGAAAACAAGGGCTGTTTTGGAAAAGTTTCCAAAACAGCCAAAAATCACTCTGGGAATATGGCTACGACCTCACAGGTGTATTAAAAATGCTGTTTCATTTTTGATCATCGAGTTTAAGTTAATTGAATTTCAATTAAAATGTGTATTTGTTCTTAATGTTTCCTTTTTATGTTTTTATTTGTAGGTCCCTTTCGGCGGAAAATGTTCTCTTAAGAGGATCCCGGTTAAAAAACACACACTTTATTTACGGTAAGATTTGCAAAGAAAAAAAATCTCATTAAAGTGGGTATTTTTCTTTTCATTTTTTAATTCCATATCTTGTTTACACACACTTCCAGAGCCCGCACTTTGGATATGCAAGGCTGTGTGGCTGTGTAAACGGAGTATGTTTGGTCTTGAGGTCAAGTGTGTATAAAGTATAGATTTAGAGTTGTTTTGACCCTCAACATTGTTATCACTTTATGTCACTATGTAGGTGTCAATGATCGACTGGAAATTAGTTTCAGGCTTGTCTCCATATTGAATGAAAAGGGTTAGCCACAAAGTCATTGTGTTTTACAATAATTTTTTTAACAATGTTCAGATAATTTTAATGATGTGTTATGGACAGTTTGAAAAACAAAAAATTAGTTTCAGGCTTGTCTCCGAATTGAATGAAAAGGGTTAGCCACAAAATCATTGTGTTTTACAATAATTTTTTTAACAATGTTCAGATAATTTTAATGTGTTATGGACAGTTTGAAAAAAAAAAATATATGAGGTTACAGAAACCGCTCATGAGATTTAGGCAATCTTGTATTAATTTTGGCAATTTAAAGTTCCCAGCTATATCAGTTACAAGTAAAAGGACTACATAGTAAAGTGGCTTGATGTATCTGTGATATGCTTCAAATAGTGGTGTCCAGAGAAAATCAAGTTTAAAGTTACAGTACTTTAATTAAGTCATTTTTAGCACACTTATAATACATGTCACAACAAAGTTGTGAAAGAAGAATGTTTTTCCCATCTGTTTTTGTAAAAAAAGGTCAATTTTGATTTTTCAACCCCTACGAAAATGTTGCCCATATCTCAAAACAAGGATTGCCGAATTCCGACTGGTTTTGCTTGATCGCATCACATATTAGTGTTCAACCGTGATTTATGCACAAGAATGCCATACTTTGAAATAAAATGATGTCACATTGTATTTCTATCTTACCTTGCAGGCGTCGCAATTTACACAGGAAGGGAAACCAAGATGGCGCTGAACTCCAAACAGAAAGGTCAAAAACATTCCTGCATAGAGAGGTAGGCTTTACAAAGCTGAAATACTGAAATTGTATATGAACCTGCAGGGCATTTCATATTTCCGAGCTGTTGATTTGAATTGGTTTGTTAACCCCTGACCTTGATAATCTTCTCGAGATCCAGTAGTTGCAAGTTCTATTTTACCTTGTTTATCGGAGCGGAGAATCGAAGAATTAACTCATTGATTATGGATGACGGCTATAGCCCTGCATTCTTCCGCGTTTTCATTCCATTGTTCACCGATTGTGTGTGTGTTACGCTTGGCTGCACGAGCCCGTCTGGCATGCCGGCAGCCCATTATATAAGCCAGACACCACATTATATAAGCCAGACGTAAGGGGTTATTCAAGTTCTAGGTAATACATTTTTGAAGGGTGGGATCAGTTGGTTAAGCCAGCTATTGCATCGTGGTGCACAGAAACTTGAAGAAAAAAAGGGGGGGGGGGGCTGAAATTTGTTTTGGAAGTTATCAATTTTTGAGAAGCTTCTTTTCTTTCTTGTTTTAATTTTTTTTTGTTACTGTTTTGGAATTTCTTTTAAAATTTTCAAGGTTTTTCAGAAATGTTAAAGAAATTGCTGATATTCTAAAAAGAATAAATCAATTTTCCTAAAAAGGTGAATATGGAGTGTCTTGTGTCTGCTTTTACTGAATTAACTGCTTTAAGAAGGGTGCTTTATTACTAAGGGCTACTATTTAATTCAGTGTGAAAATTTACAACTTCTACTGTTGAGTAAATAAAAATTTGCTTCCTATTGTTTGGCTATAATAAATTTTATTAAAATCTCAAAATAGAAAATTATAGTTACATTGCACATAGTACACAATATTTTCGTTTTGAACTGCGATCTTTCACATATAAGGATATGTTGAATTGCAAACTTAAATGATTTCATTTCAGCTCTATGAACAAGTACCTGGTAGCCATGCTGGTGTGGTTAGTGCTGCAGACAGCGTTAGCGACTGGGCTCAAATACTGGACTGACCGTCGGGAGTTCATGGTCAAGTCCTGGTACGTCCATCCAGTGGCCAAGGAATTTGGAGATCTGTCAAGCAGTGTAAGTAGACTTCAAAGTCGATCTAATTCAGAGACCTTTATTTCCGCCAAACAGTCATCATAGACATGATTAACTTAACGTGGTAGAATGGAGTTTGTAAAAATAATATATTGTTCAGTCACATTAGTTATAATTTCACAAACATGCAAAATCTCAAGAACAGATTGCCACACCAAATCCATACGACATGAGGAATTGCATAAACGAAGCTTAGGCCCTGTCCGAATTACTTGGCTGTGGCTTGAAATTACACACGAGTCTATGGGAAGTGGCTGCAGCTGCTACCATAGACATGTGTGTAACATCCAGCCGTAGCCAAGTAATTCGGATGGGGCCTTAATGTCCAGTCGGTTCAGGAAAATGTGACTCACAAGAGGCATCAACTAAAACCTTATGAATTCTGGTTTTTTTTTATGTAAAGCGTTTGTGTAAAAACGCTATATAAATGCATCAATTTTCCTCAATTCCCTAGTGGGGCGACACATAATCCTAGCAAAGAGTGGGTTAGGGCGACCGTGGTGAATAGGGCGACACATAACTATTCAAAAGTCGCCCCTTTGGAGTGTTTTTTAGTAAGGTGCGTTGGGAAAGTGCTCTAAAAGGGCGACACTCGTGTCGTCCCAATAAGGTTATTTCGGGAAGAGTCGCCCATTTGCCGCATCCAGGAGATTTATAATTTTCCTCAATTGCCGGTTAGGGCGACACATAATCCTGGAAAAGAGTGGGTTAGGGTGACCTGGTCGAATAGGGCGACAATTTGGTGTCGCCCTATTGTGAAAGTCGCCCCTTTGGAGTGTTTTTTAGTAAGGCGCGTTGGGAAAGTGCTCTAAAAGGGCGACACTCGTGTCGCCCCAATAAGGTTATTTCGGGAAGAGTCGCCCATTTGCCGCATCCAGGAGATTTATAATTTTCCTCAATTGCCGGTTAGGGCGACACATAATCCTGGAAAAGAGTGGGTTAGGGTGACCTGGTCGAATAGGGCGACAATTTGGTGTCGCCCTATTGTGAAAGTCGCCCCTTTGGAGTGTTTTTTAGTAAGGCGCGTTGGGAAAGTGCTCTAAAAGGGCGACACTCGTGTCGCCCCAATAAGGTTATTTTGGGAAGAGTCGCCCATTTGCCGCATCCAGGAGATTTCTAATTATAATTGTTATTATTATTATTATTATTATTATTATTATTATTATTAAAACAAGCAATAATAAAATTCCATACAAGGTTCCCATACAATTTAGTGCATTTTTTTAATCACTTTCATACTTGACTTTGTATGACGTGAGAATTACAATTAGAATTCATGAACAGTCCATATTTTGCTCATACATTGACAGGGCCTGCTTGTCTTCACGGATTTCTTATCTTTCCTCGTTCTCTTCAATTACATCATTCCAATCTCCCTCTATGTCACAATCGGTGAGTATGCTATATTGAATAGTATTGTATTTTCAATAATTAAACAAGTTCGCCCAATAACCATAGTTAAAGTGAACCTGGTTTAATAGAGGATGGTTGGGTAAAGTCTACACTATTCAAAAAATTAATAGGTTTGTTTTACCCCTCCAGTCAACTGGACTCTGAAATGCATGACTGAGCAATTGCATCATCTGACATTCTGTGAAGCTTAGCCAAGCATGAACATGCGTTGCAGTGTACAATGATTAAAATCAATGCAGTGGACACATGGCTGAAATTTTCAATGCAAATGTCTAACCCTTCAATTATTTTTTTTGGAGTGGTAAAGTTGATTATTTTGGGACTTCTACTAGATTGACTTTAAATCAGTAGCAATGTGTTTTAAAAAGTACAGCAGTGTGCTAAATTAACTGCAAAGTTTCCTGTCTATATTTTCACCACAGTTCAACAAGACTCGTTTATGCTCAATAATGAATTTTTCAAAGGCAAAAACCTTCAGGCTCGCACATGTGTTTTTCATTTTCATTTGTATAATAATTAACCCTCCTATGCAAACATACATTCTAAGCCATGTTGTTGCGTGGGTCAAAATCAGTCAAGGTGATTGTTTTTGACCCTCCTGCCATAGTACAAAACCACATGTAATCTGATCATGTCTGTGTAAAAGTATAGCAGGGGAGGTGGAAGGAAATGTTGACTGATTTTGACCTTTTAAATAGTAGGAGGGTTAATTAATTAATGAGACGTATTGAAATTTTAATATAATTTGTTTGACTTTATCTTGTCAGAGTTGCAGAAGTTTCTTGGGTCTCTGTATTTTGGCTGGGATCTGAACATTTACGATCCAGTAAGTAGACATGGAAAATCACAATTCCACCTGGCACATTATAATTCTTAATCATATTTCCGAATTTTGTGAACTTGATTGTAAAACTTATTTTAAAAATCGTACATTTGAACATTTCTAAACTTTGAAATGTGTTTCTAGAACCTACGTCTTGGAATTTCTTTACCATGTTAGCATTTCAGACTTAGAAACTGGACTTAGACATTTTATGGTAGTAGTTAAAAAAAAAACTCTGACTATACATTTTAGGGAAGTATTTTTTGTTCGTGTAATTTCAGAAAGCCGATCTTCGAGCAAAGGCCAACACCTCAGATCTAAATGAGGAGCTGGGACAAGTGGAGTACATGTTCACAGACAAGACGGGCACACTGACGGAGAACGACATGCTGTTCAGACATTGCTCGGTAGACGGCATCAAGTACACAGAGAAGGAAGGGAAACTGGTGCCCAGCAAGGATTCAATAGCCCCTCCTGTAAGAAGACATTTCTCGAAGTTGAAAGAAAAGAAAATCAATAAAACGGCTCAAACAGATTATGCCGGGGTAGATGCGCAGACTTCACTCTTTTGTTGACATTAGAAATAATCTCTTGTTTGGATAGTCAATGGAAACAGGGAAATAGAATAACAAAAATGTTATTTCTTCCTCAGTGGATCTTAGGGAACATTTCATATTGACCTGATGCGGTATTGATTGCGGTACCACTGTTTTTCTTTGCGGTGCTGCATTCCTTACCACAAACCTTCCTGATGAATAGGAAGCCAGGCGGCTTATAGAACGAGCTCTATTATATCAGCGAGGTGGGAGTTAATGCTGGTACAAAAACAAAACAAAAGCAGCGGTACCGCTATTGATACCGCTTTCAGACAATATGAAATGATCCCTTACCTTTGTTCAGGTTTTTACTGCAAAAAACAGCGGTACCGCAATTGATACCGCTTTCAGACAATATGAAATGATCCCTTACCTTTGTTCAGGTTTTTACTGCAAAAAAACAGCGGTACTGCAATTTATACCGCTTTCAGACAATATGAAATGATCCCTTACCTTTGTTCAGGTTTTTACTGCAAAAAACAGCGGTACCGCTATTGATACCGCTTTCAGACAATATGAAATGATCCCTTACCTTTGTTCAGGTTTTTACTGCAAAAAACAGCGGTACCGCAATTGATACCGCTTTCAGACAATATGAAATGATCCCTTACCTTTGTTCAGGTTTTTACTGCAAAAAAACAGCGGTACTGCAATTTATACCGCTTTCAGACAAAATGAAATGATCCCTTACCTTTGTTTAGGTTTGTACCGCAAAAAACAGCGGTACTGCAACTGATACCGCTTTCAGACAATATAAAATGATCCCTTACCTTTGTTCAGGTTTTTACTGCAAAAAAACAGTGGTACTGCAATTTATACCGCTTTCAGACAAAATGAAATGATCCCTTACCTTTGTTTAGGTTTGTACCGCAAAAAACAGCGGTACTGCAACTGATACCGCTTTCAGACAATATAAAATGATCCCTTACCTTTGTTCAGGTTTTTACTGCAAAAAACAGTGGTACTGCAATTTATACCGCTTTCAGACAAAATGAAATGATCCCTTACCTTTGTTTAGGTTTGTACCGCAAAAAACAGCGGTACTGCAACTGATACCGCTTTCAGACAATATAAAATGATCCCTTACCTTTGTTCAGGTTTTTACTGCAAAAAAACAGTGGTACTGCAATTTATACCGCTTTCAGACAAAATGAAATGATCCCTTACCTTTGTTTAGGTTTGTACCGCAAAAAACAGCGGTACTGCAACTGATACCGCTTTCAGACAATATAAAATGATCCCTTACCTTTGTTCAGGTTTTTACTGCAAAAAAACAGTGGTACTGCAATTGATACCGCTTTCAGACAATATAAAATGATCCCTTACCTTTGTTAAGGTTTCTATTGCAAAAAACAGCGGTACCGCAATTGATACCGCTTTCAGACAATATGAAATGATCCCTTACCTTTGTTCAGGTTTTTACTGCAAAAAACAGCGGTACCGCAATTGATACCGCTTTCAGACAATATGAAATGATCCCTTACCTTTGTTCAGGTTTTTACTGCAAAAAACAGCGGTACCGCAATTTATACCGCTTTCAGACAAAATGAAATGATCCCTTACCTTTGTTTAGGTTTGTACCGCAAAAAACAGCGGTACTGCAACTGATACCGCTTTCAGACAATATGAAATGATCCCTTACCTTTGTTTAGGTTTGTACCGCAAAAAACAGCGGTACTGCAACTGATACCGCTTTCAGACAATATGAAATGATCCCTTACCTTTGTTAAGGTTTCTATTGCAAAAAACAGCGGTACTGCAACTGATACCGCTTTCAGACAATATAAAATGATCCCTTACCTTTGTTCAGGTTTTTACTGCAAAAAACAGCGGTACCGCAATTGATACCGCTTTCAGACAATATGAAATCATCCCTTACCATTCTCATGAATTATTCAAGTGAAATTGTTAAATATTCACATCGAACATTTACGCATTTCACGAGAAACCTTTAACTGGTACCCAACTCCTGTACATTGTTTAATCCATACAGGAAGCAATGCGGGAGTTCTTGCTGTGCCTGGCGCTCTGCCACACGGTGCACGTCAATAAAGACAGAGGGGGTGAGGATGAGACCGACACGGCTAATGCCAACAAGGACTACACTCAGTGGGAATATGAGGCATCGTCCCCAGATGAAAAGGCTCTAGTCGAGGCAGCTCGTAGGTGAGTTACTACTCGCAAGAGAGAGTTTTGCTCAAGTTATGAAAAACTCCACCTTCACATTGATTTTGCAGTACCCGCTGTTACATTGGATTACTCTAGGTGAAGGGTTATGGTTTTTCTGCGCCCACATTTAAATAAAGGATATTTTTTCAACAGATTCCAGAGAAATGATCCCAATTTTCAGACCTATAGACTCAGGCGGGGTAGCTTCCACCGTTGGTGAGACTAACTCACCTAAGGTAATCAGTTTGGAAACGTGTCCCAGATACTAAAAAAAAAAAACTCAAGAATTTGCGTCTATTGAAAACCAAAGACACAAATCCACCCAGCTGGGATTTTTACCTTGGCCCTACTGTCTTCCCTTTCTTGCAAAAAGTGCCAACATTTGCTGGACACGCTGGCTCATGTAAGGGCCATAGATACAAAGACTGTGGCATTGCTTTTGAATAGGTAATAACCACTAATCAAGCGAGACTATCTGTGCAACTACTATTGATGAAATTTCTTCTTCGTCTTTTCTCAAACAGGTTTGGTGTGGTTCTCACCGCCTCCACCCAGGAGTACACTGAACTCATGATGGAGGGGGACCTGGTTCGATTCCAACTGCTGCACATACTGGAGTTTGACCCCACTAGGAAATGCATGAGTGTCATCGTAAAGACCCCCGATGGTATGTATGGCAGGGTTCGTCAGGGTATCCGTCAAGTTAATGATCCCGCTGAAAAAGGAATGATTCATTGAATTCGTTTACCCCCGTGAGGATACATGGTGATTTCACTTTTCCTCGGGTGCCCCTCGGGTGCTATGTGCCCCTCGGGTGCTATGTGCCCCTCGGGTGCTATGTGCCCCTCGGGTGCTATGTGCCCCTCGGGTGCTATGTGCCCCTCGGGTGCTATGTGCCCCTCGGGTGCTATGTGCCCCTCGGGTGCTATGTGCCCCTCGGGTGCTATGTGCCCCTCGGGTGCTATGTGCCCGTCGGGTGCTATGTGCCCCTCGGGTGCTATGTGCCCCTCGGGTGCTATGTGCCCGTCGGGTGCTATGTGCCCGTCGGGTGTAATAATCGGCATAATTAACCTCGCAGCAGTCAACAACTGTTAACCTCATGAATACAGACGATGGCCACAGCTGTGCTTTGAAAAGGACCACCTGGCTGGTTGCTATCTTTGCACGCATTCCTGTGCATACTTAATCCATTCATGTTTCAACTATTATGTTCTTGAATGGGAGTGTAATGAATAGATGGAACTTTTTCTAACAAAGCTTTCATTCACACAAAAGGAGGGGGAGGGGGGGGGGGGCCAAGTGTGATGAATAGGACTACTCTATTCAGTGTGGTGCCTATTGTTTGCATTTACATTTTTAAATTGGCCATGGTTCCTATTTTGTTATTTTTTGTGTTGCATGTCATGCTTTTTTTTTTTTTTTTTTTTTTTTTTTTTTTAAGGTAAAGTGCAGGTGCTTTGTAAGGGAGCTGAATCGACCATCTTAGTGCGGAGTGTGTCTGGACAGAAGGACATCACGCTGGACCATGTCAATGACTATGCAGTGGTAAGCACCTTTAACCCCTTGAGCCCGGGTATTATATGGGGGCGCCATGCCGGCTTGTGCAGTCAAGTGAAACGGAAACAAGAGGTTTATGCAGCCAAGCATAACGTACACAATATCCCAATCCATTCTTTTGTTTTAACCAAGAGCCAGAGCCTGTTTATTTATTTACACAATCAAGGCTTCCGATCGGCAGTGGGACTGGGGAATAGTTGGAGACGAAGCCGAAGCCCAAGGTTTGAAAAAGGGCCCACGCAAACCAACAGCGGGCGCTGTTGTCCTTATGAAAGAAGACAAATTTGAAGTTCCGCATTTAATGTGGGTTGAAATCTTATGTGGACCTGGAAATTATGTATGTTCCTGGAAGTGCAGAATATATGATCCATTTTTACGAAGAGATTCTGTTTGTCATGAACATTTTTACAGGAAGGGCTTCGTACGCTGTGCTTTGCTTGGAGGGAGCTGAGTGTTAATGAGTATGAGGACTTTCATCAACAGCTTCATGAAGCTTCCACAGCCCTGGAAGGAAGGGAAGAGAAGGTTGGTTTATTGTCCATTGGTAGAAGAGTTGTAGTCGAGTCCCTGCAAGTCCTTTCACAAGTCCTTTTGAAAGTCCAGTCAGAATTCATTTTATAAAGCAGGTCACAAGTAACTGGATGAACGATGACAAAGGAATGCCTTTCTCAAAGCTCATTTGAAAAGCTTGTGATTGGGATTAGGACTGGTGTGCTTGTGACGGACTTGCAGGGACTTGCAGTTGCAGGGACTTGTGATGGACTCGAATACATCTCTGATTGGTAGGGTGGCAGAATTCCAAGGAAAACGTGCACGTGGTAAATTTCCACTAGGAATTTGGAGAATTTTGCGAGAATATAGGGAATGTTCGGAAACTTTGTGAAATCTTTGGAAATAGCATTAAAAAATGAGTGTCTCTTTATATTAATCTTTATGTCCGTCTTATTAAGCATAACCTCCAATATGTTTAAAGTATACTTTGTACCATTAATAATTAGTTTGAAAAGTTCTTAATGGTTCTGTCATCTTGATTGATAATTTTGCTGCAAAGCTCACCAAAGTGTTTGATAACGTGGAGCAGGAACTTCATCTACTGGGTGCCACTGGTGTGGAAGACAGGCTACAAGAGGGTGTACCTGAGACCATTGAGGCCCTACGTATGGCTGGCATCAAGGTAGATAATCTTTTAAATGATCCAAAAAAGGGCCACTTGCCAGTCTCAAAAACTCCAAAAAATTAACTCAAATATTCCCAAATTTTCCATAATCAGGTTTTTGTGAATTATGTTACTTTGAACTATTCTCTGCATACTTAACTACAACTCCCGTCACTTTAATCTAATCCATCCAGTCAGCATTTCCAGAAGCTTGGAAGATAATCTGCCAATCTTCTTGGTCTGTCACACTCAACAGTCTACTCCACAACAATTCTAGAAACAAAAATTCCAGAACCTTTAAAAATAGCTTTAGCGGAAAAATTTGAACAGCAGAAAATTCTTTATATAAAACTTTGTCCGACTTATTAAGCATAGCCCAATTGTCTCATTGTCAATAACCTTACCTTTTGAAATGACTATGGGTCAACTGCTGTTTTATGACAGGTCTGGGTGCTGACAGGGGACAAGCAGGAAACGGCGGTCAACATCAGCCATTCCTGCAAGCACTTCAAACCCCACATGCAGGAATTGATGCTTGTCAAGCAGGCAAATGCCCAGCAATGCGGGGACACGTTATGGAGGTTCCTGGATCAGTGAGTTGACGCACTAATTAGTCTGGTCACTTGTATCACCATACCATATTCAATATAAAACTTGGCCCTTGCTGTGGAAGATTAGAACCATAGAGAATTTCAAGTTTAATCTGGGTGAATAGAGTAGGACTTGAATGTCATACAAATATCCTCTGCACCATTTGGCTAGTATTAGTACAAGTAATTTTTGGAGGGGTGGTTATCCCTCCAGTGTGCGCAACAAAATGATATGAATTTCACCATATTCTGGCATTATCTGAGCCATTTGTGTTTTGTTTTCTTCTATAGAATAAATGCTGATCCCAAAAAGAGCTACGGGATGGTCATTGATGGGCCGAGTTTATTCCACGCTTTGGAACACCAGAAAGACACGCTTCGTAATCTGTGCCTTCACTGCGTAGCAGTCTTATGCTGTAGAATGTCCCCTCTTCAAAAAGCTGAGGTAAGGACGCGACTTTGCAGAACGCACTGGCCAAAATGTCAAGTTCAAACCAGTTCTTCTCGGAGCTATCCAAGAATCTTGTCTCAATCTTCTTCAAACTTTCTGTGAACTTTATCAGAACATTGCCAGAAACTTCCTAGAAGCCCTGTTTCCTTCAATAATCCCCAGTTACAACCCATGATCCAATCAGAAGGATGTCTTGCTTCATTGTTGAACTTTAACTTTACCTGTAAAAGTAAAAAAAAAAACTGCCGAAAGGGCTCATTCTGAGACGTAAAGTGTAAAAGCAAATATAAAAAAAAAAAATGTTGACCCATGGGCATGGTCAGAGACTGTTAAAGTGCACTAAAAAAATTATTGAAAAAAATCATTTTCAAAGTGAATAAAGAAAACTGGCAGGAGCGGGATTCAAACCTGCGACCTCCGGAATACCGTACCGGCACTCTACCAACTGAGCTATCTTGCCCTATGTTGGTAGTCTCTCAAATTGTCAGTGTATTTGTTCGAGGGGCGCTAGCTAGAAGTCATAAACCCATAATGCCGTACAGCCATTGATCACGGTATGGTATACCGGAGGTCGCAGGTTCAAATCCCGCTCCTGCCAGTTTTCTTTGTTCACTTTGAAAATTCACTCACAGTTACCTAGTCAGTTTCTCTTGTGGTTTGTTTGACAAATTGTAAGTTAAAAAGTAGCAGGATATTTACTTTTGATAAAAGTCC
Organism: Hippasteria phrygiana; assembly: GCA_037893225.1. Classification (NCBI taxonomy): domain Eukaryota; kingdom Metazoa; phylum Echinodermata; class Asteroidea; order Valvatida; family Goniasteridae; genus Hippasteria; species Hippasteria phrygiana. Next base: position 425,021 of record JAZGUH010000242.1, read on the forward strand.
TTCTCGGGTCAAACCTTGACTCCGCCAGTAACCATGATTTTCAGAATTTCCTTCTTAAACAAGAGTCAAATTGTTGTCGCAATTGCCGAGAGTAAACTTGCAGTGTGTTTGCTTGATATGATTGTCCAGGTTGTGAAGCTTGTGAAGTTTTCAGCTAGTCGTCCCACTACCATGGCCATCGGCGACGGAGCCAATGATGTCAGTATGATCCAGGAAGCGCATATTGGTCTCGGTAAGACCACCATGTATTAACTCCTAATTTCATGGCCTCAAATAAATCTGTTCTACGAACCATTTCAATTGATAAAACACCTCGTAGATTGCTGAATTGGGAGAGCACTCGCGGTTTATCCGCAGTGATGGGTTACTTTTTCTGGTTTTCATTCCTTTATATTCTTGGTTGATTTTTTTTTGCAAGGCATTATGGGTAAGGAGGGTCGCCAGGCCGTTCGATGCAGTGACTATGCATTCTCGCGCTTCAGGTTTCTTCTACCGGTGCTCCTAGTGCACGGAGCATGGTACTACCATCGCATTGCAACCACTGTACAGTACTTTTTCTACAAGGTAAGGAATCGATGTGTGTTGGACGAGGTGGGTTTTGTTGATTTGGTTTTGGTCTCGTTAGGTTTCGTTGGGTTTTGTTGGGTTTTGTTGGATTTTGTTGGATTTTGTTGGATTTTGTTGGATTGATTCGTTGGGCTAGGTTGTGTTTTGTTGAGTTGAGTTAGGTGAGATGTGGGTAGGTTGGTTTGGCTTGGTTTACGTTGGTTCAGGCTGAGTAAGGTTTGGCTGGGTTATGCTAAGTTGTATTAACCCCATAGGCATTTTTTACTAGGAGGCTTCCTCAACCTGTCAAAATCCAACACTGTGCAGTAAACCTATGGCACATTCTTTGGACTTAAACAAATTGGGGCATCATAGCTCCATGTAAAGTAATGGTGCCAAGGCCCTGCAGTACTGAACCCATCAAAATGAGACAAAACCTGCTGTTGGAGTTTGCAAGGCTTGGGGGTAGTTAGGGTTAAAGTTGGCATGGTGTGGCTTGGTAGGCTGGGTTTGGACTGAGTGAGTTGTGTTGAGTATGATTTATGTGAGTTAGGTCAGGCTGGATTGGGCTTGACTGGGTGACTGTTTTTAAGGCATGTTCTTACTGATATTGTGTGGTGACATATCTGAATAAATGACTAACTTTCTGAGTGGTTTTCCTGTCCCATTTTCCTGTCTTCTTGCAGAATGTTGCCTTTATCACCGCTCAGTTTTTCTTCGCCTTCCATTCTGCCTTTTCTGAACAAGTAAGTAGACTTCAAACTATCGCAAAATGAGATATTAAGACCATGCAAGCTGTGTGTTTTCACACCTGCCTACCCATGTATGTGTGTAAATACCGGCAATCGCTGTGAACGCTCTTTCAACCCAAATTTTTGATCGTGATCCCCTTAAGTGTTCCCCATCATTTTGCGACAGATAACCCTAACCCCACGAGGCCTCTAAAGCTGTTTTTCAGAGAGGGGGGAAACGTTATGTGGACGTGGGCAAGTCCACAAACCATTCACTCTTCCTGCATCGTTGGACATCTTTTGTTCACAGGTCCACAAAGAGTATATATGTAAGGTTAGAGCACAGTACCCACGCTGCATTGCAGCACCCACGCTGCATTGCAGCACCCACGCTGCATTGCAGCACCCACGCTGCATTGCAGCACCCACGCTGCATTGCAGCACCCACGCTGCATTGCAGCACCCACGCTGCATTGCAGCACCCACGCTGCATTGCAGCACCCACGCTGCATTGCAGCACCCACGCTGCATTGCAGCACCCACGCTGCATTGCAGCACCCACGCTGCATTGCAGCACCCACGCTGCATTGCAGTACCCACGTTGCGCTGCTAACACCTGGTTCGTTTGCATCCATTTTGACCCCAGACTGTGTACGACAGCTTCTATCTGACACTGTTCAACATCACTTACACGTCGCTGCCCATTCTAATCTACGGGATCGTTGAGCAGCATCTCTCCAGAGACACGCTCCTCAAGAATCCTCGGCTGTACAAAGAGATCCGGCAGAACGCCAAGCTGACGTGGATCCAGTGCGTCTACTGGCTAGCGCTCGGTAGGTCCGACTAACTCAGTCATCCATTCACTTGTGGCTTGGCTTATAAGCCTTATTAGGCAGACTGGCTCCTTGAATTCTTGTTACTGTTTTTACTTGGGAAGCCACACTGGTTTACCAGATGAAATTCATTGATGGGGATTTAGTGTAGCGGCTGGCTGGTGCTGAATAAGTCGGAGTAACTGATGCAGCAAGTTAGAGGACGAAGCATTGGTTAGCTGATGGTTGATTGTGATGTGTATAACACCTGCACAATAATGACGGCGCAAATGACGACCTGCAAAATTATTGTGCCACTGTGCCTTCTTTACTTTCCACAGTTCAGCCTGACAAATATTACTGATAACCAGTGCGACCATACCCTGTAGGTTGACTATGCGTAGTCGACTACACGTGATTGACTAGCCAAGGTCCGGGCAAGATTTGTCCAACAGTTATTGACAGTAGCTAACTATTGTCCTTGGCATGAACTTGCTCATTGATGGACTGGTTCCTTGAATTCCGTTTCCGGCTTTTACCAGGTATTCCACATTGGTTGCCCAGAGAAATTCCTGTAGCTTAATTCTTGTAATTTTGACTCTGTCCCATCTCTTTTAAGTTTTGTTTAAGTATGCAAGGTTTATTTAGACTGGTAACTTCCCTGGTGTTCAAAAAAATGTTTACAATTTTGGAGTGCCCTTATTGTTGACCCTGAGTCTCCTGACCAACTGGAATACTGCACCAGTCTAATCAATCCATAGAGATAATGATTGCTCATTATGAAATTTCTTAATTTTACTACACCTCGGCTTCCTGTCCTGGGACCCATCCCTGCCCCCCCCCCCCCTGCTTATTCTAAAGGTGTTGCTGCCGAGTAAACCAAAGTATTCCTGAAAACTCAACATATTCCTGAGTAAACTAAACGTATTCCTGAACGCACTCATCCCTCCTAACTTTGTCACAGAGCAACTTTGCTTTGACATTACCTTTGCTTTCTGTCTTGATTCTAAGCTACGCGTTCATCCTCCCTGTTTGCAGGTATGCTTCACGCTTTGGTCATTTTCTACTTCACTGTGCTGCTCTTCAAGAACGATGCATCACTGTACCAAGATCAAAAAGTAAGTCATTTTCCATCGATGGCTTAAATACAAAGATTTAAAGTGAAATGCGGGATCAGTGTTATGTTGAATCCTGTCAACCACGTGAGCTGGATGTTCTGTAGAGTAGCATAGTCCTGTGATTATGGTGTCCGACTCCTGCTGTGATTGTGGGTTCAAACCTCGCTGGGGGCATTATGGGGCTTGTGTTCTTGTGCAGGACACTGTGCTGAGATTGCTTTTCTCCACCCAGGAGTATAGCTTGATTTAAATTTCCTCGTAAAATACCCGCAATCAAGTAGGGACTGGCAGTCCATTCTACATAGTGTCCTTGGCAGGGTTTAAGCCGGGGTCACCGAAGGTGTAAGGCAAGGAGACTACCCTTTATGATCAACCCATTAAAACCCTAACCCTGCTGAATCCATCAATATCAATATGAATTTCCACACACCCTGCGGGGTTAGGGTTAAATTAAATATACCTCATATGTGACCGGCTCTGCAAAAAGGGCTATTATGTCGCAAAATTTGAAAAATGAGTTATATACATAGTTGAATTTGTCGCATCCTAAGCTTTAATTTGGTGTAGGTTTGACCCATGTGGCATTTTGTGTTCTCGAGATATCTTGACATTTGTATACTCCTTTTTTCCCAATTTAACGGAAGTGTGTTTAGAGATACAGGCCTTTAAACACAAAAAGTGCAAAGAAATAAGATAGAAGTAATTTTTATCAACATTTATTTTTTTCATCTTTATTCATCAATATTTATGTTTCTGAAAATATATTCTGAAAATATAGATATAACAGAAGCCAACAAACCAAAAACAAAATAATCACTTGCGTGAAGATTTTTTTGCCCGCTTTACATAGAACAGCCCTGTGTGTGTTTTCACATAGTGCGACATAATACCCCTTTTTGCAGAGCCGGTCACATATGTCTCTTAACCTCTTAAATACGGACAACAGCCATAGCCGCTGTTTGAAAAAAATGACCACCAGGCTGGCTGTCATCTGCATGCACATTCATGGAGTGCTGCGGCCTCGTGGCTTAGCGTACCAAACTCAAGATCTCAATGATACTGCAGATTGTGGGTTCGAGAACGGCTGGGGTCATGGTGCGTGTGTCCTTGAGCAAGGCACTTTGTCACAAGTTGCTTCTCTCCAACCCAGGAGTAAATGGGTACCTGTGAGGGCAGTGATGGTTATGTGTTTGATTAGCCCATGTGCGCTTAACTTGCAGCCGGGGCTGTATACTCCTCGGGGAGTTGAGAATGCATCAGGAATGATTAATGGGCCTGATGAGCAGGGGTAATAATATTGTAAGCGCTGTGATATAGTTTACTATGTTGAGCGTTCTTAAATGGCGGTTATTGTTATTATTCCTGCACGTACTCAATCCATTCACGTTTTAACTATACTGGGTGGTAAAAAAAGAACCGGAACGGCATACTTCCTGCTACCTTTAGAGTCAAACCATCTGTTCCGATAGATGGAGAATCTTTCTAGAAGAAAAATGATACTAAGACCTCCCGTGCAGAACCTATTTTGCGAAGCAAAGTCGGGGGTCAGTTGGTCCCGAGATGCTATCATCATCATCCTCTTTTCTGCATGGAACAAATGGCCAAGTGACCCAAACCTTGCTTCACAAAATTGGCTCTGGAGCAAAAACTACTTGACCGAATCGGAAGGTCTTAATATCATTTTTCTTCTAAAAAAGATTCTCCATCCATCGGTACAGATGGTTCGACTCTAAAGGTAGCGGAAGTATGCCGTTCTGTTTTTTTTTGGACCACCCTGTATTGTTCTTGAATGGGAGTGTAATGAATAGATGGAGCTTTTTCAAACAAAGCTTTCATTCAGACGAAAGAGGGGGGCGCCAAGTGCGATGAATAGGACCACTCTATTCAGTGTGGTGCCTATTGTTTGCATTTACGCTTGGCTGCACAGCCTCTTCTTGGCATACCAGCCCCCATCAATAACGGCCGGACACGAGAGGTTAACGTATTAGTTTGATTCTGTTCACAGAGTATGGGCAACTGGTCGTTTGGGACCATCCTATATACTTGCTGCATCCTGATTGCTAACATCAAGGTAAGATAGGGAGATTGAGATTTTGACCTAACAGGAAGTCATTCATGCTGAACTCATAACATCAGGGCCTATCGTCATGACGCTGCTGAGTGTGCAGTATTGTGCTAACGGGACAGTCGCTCATTTCAAGGAGAATGAAAGCAGGAAAATAAAGGAAAGAGTAAAGCAATCTTTCTGCAACAATCATGACAATAGACCAAACTTTAAACCCCACTCCATGACATACTGATCAAACATTTTTTATTTGTTTAATATTATTTTGTTAAATTTTGTTAAATTTTTTTATATTTTTTTTTTACTTTATTTATTATTTTTTGTTATTGAAATCACCCAATACAAGGCTAAAAGCCACTCTAGGTATTAGGGTTACGATCAGAGATGTTAAGGTTGGCAACATTTTGAATTGCCAATCTGAAAATTGGGATAATTTCTGTGGAATCTGTTGAAGAATTATCATCTATTTAGATCTGGGCCCAGGAAAACCGTAAGGGTGGTAGGGTTGGCAATTCAAAATGTGGCCAACCCCACCACCTCTGATCATAACCCTTTTACGATCTAAAAAAAAAATAGTTTGGCAGTATGCAAATTAGGTCCTAAAACCTTCATACGATTTGTAAAATACCATTTGGGCCTTACTCTCAGACCCCAGACAGTGTGCTCTTTGCCAATGTACCGAACTTTTGTTGTGGTTCTCACAGTGTTTGTTGTAATGGCGTTTCATTGTGTTTGCATGGATCTAGTATTGTTTGACCTGTGTTTAACAATTGCCTACCGGGAATGTTAAATAATGTTTGTGGCATTGAACTACTATTCGGAATATTCTAACAATCTTTGCATGCAGACTGTGTCTGGTCAGTCAGTTTGATCATGTTTGATTGCAGGGCTGTAGTCGAGTCCATCACAAGTCCCTGCAAGTCCATCACAAGTCCTGCAAGTCCATCACAAACCCTCCAGTCCTAATTCCAATCACAAGCTATTCAAATGAGCTTTGACAAAAAGCATTCCTTTGTCATTGTTCATCCAGTTCATTGTGACTGGCTTTATGAAAGGACTTCTGACTGGACTTGCGAAAGGACTTGTGAAAGGACTTGTGAAAGGACTTGTGAAAGGACTTGTGAAAGGACTTGTGAAAGGACTTGTGAAAGGACTTGTGAAAGGACTTGTGAAAGGACTTGCAGGGACTCGACTACAACTCTGTTTGATTGTCTCTGTATTTACAGCTTGGTGTTGAGACGAGATACTGGAATTGGATCGTCATCGTTGCCATGGCGATATCCATCTTGTCTTACCCTATACTGACGTCTATCTACAATGCATTTATATGGTAAGGACCACTCATGTCAATTTCATTGCAGGCAACTTCGTAAAAAAGTATTTTTTAAGGAATTAAGGATACTGTGCCGATAGCTTTTGTTCCTCTATGGAATTCTTTGCCTGGTGCATGTTTCCCTTCATCTTACGATCTTTCCTGCTTCAAGAGGAATATTAATTCCTACCTCTTGTAGCTTTGATTCTTTGTCTTTTTGTAGTTCCGTACCTCGAGTGGCTTTTAGCGTTGTTCAGAGCGAACTTGCATAAAAACAAAATTGCATGTGTGTCCCCTACATGTTTGTTTCTTGTGTTCTGTCATTTGCCTTTGAGAAAGAACTTGCTTAAGTTTGAAACGTCAGGCCAGCCAACTGCTATGTTCCTCGTTTTGGCTACAAATCTGGGACATGATAGAAAAGGATTTTTTGGGTGCAAACATGTTAAATCTCAAAACGGATGTAACAATGGGAAAAATTTATGATTCTGTTCAATTTAAAATTATTTTATTCAGTGTAATTTGTTTCCTTTATGTACATTGTTATATACTATCATCAAATGTTATTTTTTTATTTTTTTTTAGGTTCAAGGTATTTGGAGGATGGTAAGTGAGCGTTGGTTTCAGAATTCAGTTTTACATTTTTGCTTTATTTTTGTACGTCATCTGCAAAAAGTATTTTTCCTTCTTTCAAATATTTCTCTGTCTGAGGCAATATCACCAAAAAAAGTTTTGCTTTTTTGTTTTTTTATGTCATCTGCAAAAAAGTTTTTTTTTTCTTCCTTCAAATATGGGCCGAGTCCGGATTCACCAAGTCCAGGCATGATTCCAAGACCGTTATGATATTAAGAAATTATTTTGGAATCAAGTCTACTATGGTAAATTCCCTTCAGTGGAGGGGCATAATCCATTCTGCGATTTTTAACCTTCACAGGAACTTCTTTGATGCGAACACGGTTTACTACGTCTTCTTCATGTCTCTCAAGAGCTGGTCGGTCTGGTTTGGCATTTTTCTCATCATCGCGACCTGTTTCCTGCCCGACTTCATCTACAAGACCTGCCAGTTTTTCTTCTTCCCATCTGAGAGCCAAGTTGCCCACGTAAGTCCACGTTTAAGGGACATCTGTTGTCGGTTGGTTGCCAGTAACTCACCTGCAATTGTTCAGGCCATAACGAAGCTCATAATTTATCTCCAAATTTTCTTTCAGGGAACCAGTAAGATCGGGGAAATGTTTTGCTCTCTGCTTACTCTAAGCAGAGAATTTCCACTAAACAAAAGCAAAACATTCTGTGCCGGGGGCTGTAGTCGAGCCCCAATCTGAGTCCGATGCCAGATCAGTGAAAAAATTGGACTTCAGCCCACTAGGAGTCCAAAAACGAGCTGAAATCTGGACTTAACTACATCCTTGGCTCTAATGTAGACTAGAACAGTACAGTAGAACTTAGCTATAACGAACATCGCTATACCGAACACTTGGTTGGGAACATCCTCTTTGGCTACAAAACTGATGTATTCAATACATACCATTATTCACTAGGCCTATTTTTGTGTGGATCCAATGGTGTTCATTAACCCTCCTACTGTTATAACTGTCATAACCTATCAAAAAAACCTCTGCCCTTCCTCTCCAACAGCTTGTGTGTTTTAACCTGAAACTTGATAGGTTTTGATGGGTAGGGTAGTTGGCTCCATTTTGGCACCGAGAGAGGGAGGGTTAAAGTGACATTCAACTTTTTAATAATCATTATGGTCCTAGAGTCATTCCTGGACAAGGTCGAGTTTGGACTCTCCTGAGTCCAGGCATAATTCCAAGACTATTATAACATTTAGAAACTTTGAAATCTCCACCCTGAAGTCTATGTTTGAGCAAGCGCTCTAGTAAAGTTCAGATTTCAGCTCGCTCGCTTTTTGAGTGTTAAACTCCGAGTGGACGTAACGGCAAGTGAGTTGGTCTCAACAGTGGTGAGGGTTACCCCGCCTGGGTCTTTAGGTCTGAAAATTTGGATAATTTGTTGGTATCTGTTGAAGATTATCCTCTATTTAGACCTGGAACCAGGAAAATTGTAATAGTGCTGGGGCTGGCAACCTAAAATGTGGCCAACCCCACCACCTCTGTTGTAGCCCTTTACCTAGAGTGGCATTTAGCCTTGTATTGGGTGACTTTCTTTTAAAAAATCCACCGTTAACACTGTTCTGGCATTGGACTCAGATCGGGACTCGACTGCAGCCCTGTGCTGTGCCAACAGTTGGGACATTTCACAGGTTAGCAATGAACTTCGGCTTGTGTAAATACCCACACCCCCATTACTGAGTATTCTGTGCTTATGGGGTAAACACAGAATTTCCGTGCTGGTGCTGTGAGCACAGAGGGCTGATCACAGTGCAGAATTTCATGGTTAACAGAACCATAAAATTCAGCCTGGTTATAATTAAAGCCACACTCTCTTGTATCAGGAGTTGCCAACTATTGGAAACACTTAGAAATTGCTTCACAACGCAATCATCCAGAGATGTAGAAAATGTAATTTAAACCAATTATCTCCCTGTGAAGGAATGTTTCCATCTGTGGCAATTACAGTAAATGCCACAAACCATTAAGAGACGCGCTTGTTATGTTCAGTGAGAAGTGCTGACAGACGCAATCCTGCAAAAAGACTTGAAAACAAACCTGCAATTTGTTGTAGGTGTTTGCAATAGTCATTTGCTGGCTGTCCATACAATCTCTGTACTGTGTCCAAGATATATTTCACTACGATCTATCAAAATCTGCCATTTTATGAGTGGAAGATTCTTGTGTTTACATGGTAATCAGTAGCCAATCTGACAGCAAATTGTCCGGTTCAATGACACACACCTGTCACATTTTGCCGAGACGGGGATTAATGTTGTTACCATTGTCATTGGCTATTAACCCTCCTGCTATGATAACAATCACAACCTATCGAAAAACCAAATCCTCTCCTCTCCCACAACTTGTGTGTCTCAACCTGTCACTCGATAGGTTTTGATGGATAGGGTAGTTGGCTCCAATTTTGGCACCTGAAGAGGGAGGGTTAAATATTGACCTGGCTGCAGATGTGACAGTCTTGGACATGTAGTTCGTTTCCTGTATGCATGCATAAAGGCTGTTATTATTTCTCTCTTTCCTTCTCTCATCTGACCTATTTCGGACAAAAAATTGTATTTACTCTATTATTTTGGTTACTGATTTTACCTTTTTTTGGTAAAATTCTTACATTCTGTTCTATTGATAATAATATTGAATATCTATATTTATACAGAATTTTTACGAAAGGATTAAATTGCTTTGCATGATAGTAACCGGCTCATACATTCTTGGATCCATCTCAACTCCATGGGAGTACACACAGCCACGCTACACAGCCTTAGACACAATGGACTCTAAACAACCATGTGTACAATGACAAACTCGACCCTCACAGATTTCCGTAACATTTCAGTCGCTCAAAATGCCCCTGGGTGGGGTAAAGCAATTGTGATAAAACATTGTATCAAGTATTGTTCCCAATAAGGGGAATAAAACCCACATTTCTGAAGCCGTAACTATGGCAACTGCTAGGCAACTGCAACAAAAAATTCATTTGTGGATCATCTTTATCCTCTTTCAAGTTATTGTTTGGGTTTTTAAAGTATCCTCTGACACTGCAACGTAAATTGTGTTAAAGTACTACGTGATCCCTGACTAATACGGCATTATGGGTTTATGACTAGCACCCCCCAAACAAAGACACTGACAATTTGGGAGACCGTGAGCATAGGGCAAGATAACTCATTTGGTAGAGCGCTGGTACAGTATTCCGGAGGTCGCAGGTTCGAATCCCGCTCCTGCCGGGTTTCTTTGATCACTTTGAAAAAAACAAAAAACTAACATTTCCCCAGATGTCAATATTTAAGGAATGAAAGTTTTGATTTGTTCTAGACTGGTTAGCGTTTACTCCCTGTCGTGAGAATCACATGGCACAGAAGAATCTTCTCATGCACGTGTAGTAAATTCCTAGAACCATGTGCTGCTCAATCATGTACAGTTCGTATGCTTGTTGACAAATGCAGTTTTAGAGTTCACATTTGTCAGGCTCACCTAGCCTTCATTTGGCAAAAGGTCTTAAAACATCATCAGAGTTGGATTTTTTAGTCCCTTGATAAAGGCTACAGTCTAATAAAGAAAGACACCCATCCTTCGTTTTGGTAATTCACTTGTGATAAACGACTGAGAATATTTCTATTCCCCCTGGACGGGATGCTTAGTCCATCGCAGGTTACTCCCCAGCTAATGCCGGTACCCATATTAATACTCCTGGGTGGAGAGAGGCAAGTGGGGATGAAGTGGCTTGCCCAAGGACACAGCATATAGCTAGTAGCTGGATTCGAACCCCTGACCCTCTGATCAAGAGTCACAAATCCTAACCACTAGATCACACACTCCCACAAATAAAAAAAACCCAAAACAACAACAACAACAACAACAACAACAAGGCAGCCCCAATATTTGATGCCATTATGAAACGCTTCGTCATCGCAGGTTGCATTTATGATGTGCACAACCATCTAACTGCATAAATTTTGTCTTACCAGCCAAGACGAGTTTCTCGCAGAGAAACCTTCAACTTGAATGGGCTTCACCTGCCTTGGTCAAGCCAGGCACGATCGACGAGTCAGCAAGACCTTGTGTCAGAAAACTTGTTGTGACTTCCCAATAATTAAATACCGAAATCTACAAAGTAAGGGGAAAAGATGAAGTTGAAGACTTCTTGCTTTGACTTTTTGGTAACTAATCAAAGTGTTATTTTTTTTGTATTGCCATTTCACATGGAAATTGCAAACTGCTTTCCGCTTCTGCATTATTTTTGTTTCTCATTGGCGTTAATTCTCTTATATTCTACAGATTTCTGTTGAACCTTCTGTGCTTTTCTGCATAAAGTTTGAATTTGCTCTATCACTGAATTGACCTATCGCCGTTCTTAAGCACTAGCCAATCAAAGTGTCTGTTGAATATCACGTGACAAGTATCGCTTAGACAAAGAAAAACGTCCGAGCATGTGCAAGTGGCCGCACTTGTGCCTAGTGGAACGCACATCAGACACGCATGCGATGCAACTACAGGCAGATGTTGTCCAAATTCTCATGCACGTAAACACTATGAGAAAAGTTGTCTCGGACAAATCAGAGACAACTCTGGACTGAGATAATGTAGTATATGCTTGATGAGTGCTTGTGTACACAGTACGCTGTTAAACACTATGCAGGGTGGCCCAAACAAACCGGAACGGCATACTTTCGCTACCCTGAGACTCGAACAACCTTTACCAATGCATGGGTAATTTTGTTATTCAAAGAAAAATGATACCAAGATCTCCCGATTCAGTCCAGTAGTTTTTGTTCTAGAACCTATTTTGTGAAACAAAGTCAGGGGTCATAAATTCTGTTTTAAACACAAGTATGCTATCGTCATGCTCTTTTCTGCATGAAACAAATGGCCAAGTGGCCAGACTTTGCTTCACAAAATAGGCTGTGGAGCAAAAATACTGGACCGAATCAGGAGGTCTTATTAGTATCATTTTTCTTCTAGAAAGATTCTCCATCCATCGGTACAGGTGGTTTGACTCTGAAGGTAGCGGAAGTATGCCGTTCCGTTTTTTTGGGCCACCCTGTATTGCACCTGCTGCATGTGGGCAAACTTGTCCAAAAACTCGCAAACAGTGAAATGCTTGCAAATGGATACATAAGAACTAATTTGGGGCAAGTTTGGACAAGCAGTGTTTTACTAAAAAGAGTTGCTTTCCTTTTTATAAATACTGTGTGTCACAAGCTGAAATTATGGAATGTAAAATTTTGCTGGGAGATAAGACGCATTTTTTTGATCCCAGAAAAAAATCTCTTAAGACCCAAAGCGGCAATTTGATCTGATAATTTAATTCCCATAATCATTTGAAATTGAGAATCAGGGATGTAACATGACATTTATTCGTTTTTCTGTTATATTTACTCATTAATCCACAGCTGAATTTCACTGAAATTAAAAATTCCCCCGCAGGATCAAATTCAGTACCATAAATTAAAAATTAATCTACATGTATGAACATACTTTACAATAAAAAGGCATCCATTTGTATCCAAAAAGACGGTGAACAAAGTTAGACCAAAGTTGATCATTTTAACCGCCTGGTCTCTCTTCAGCTAAAATGGCACATGGCCACACATGCGAAATGGCACGAAAGGCTCCGCAAGACGGATTTCTTAGTCGGGAGAGTTGCTGCGACTGACAATCGGCAGACGCAGTCTCCTCAAACGATGTACGGCACCGTTTGACAACGCACTGTCGCAGGTCAGACACCTTTGACACAACTTTGACTGCTGGTTGGAATTCCGGCAACACTCGCTATCACACCGCTTCACTATCAAAACTTGTAATCCCCAAAACGCTTGTGGCTGAACACTCCACATTACATTCTTCCACTGAAAAACTCAAACCTCTTCTAAGAGTAAAACTAACAACACCAATGCAATCCTAAAATTTCTGACTGAACAATTACCTCAATTAGCGACTTTTAAAAAAGATCTAACAGCTCTAATAATCTTTCTTTCTGAACACAAGGTCTTGCTTACTCTATGGGTTTGATTCATGACACAAGTTTTATCAAGTGGTGAAAATTAAAGTGATCTTGTAAAAAAGTTTTGTTTTTTTTCGAGCGGGAAAGATGTAAGAGGCAAAAAAACATCGTAGTTTGTGTGAATGCTTTCTACGTTCATGCTGCCTCATTAAAAAAAAAAGAGAGCAATATTCAGTGAAGCTTTTGCCGACCAAGGTGAATTAAAACATTTTTTTTTTTAAATCACATGAGCAGTTTTAAAAAATTTTTTATGCAAATCGCCCATCACAATCCCTAGGGCATTCGAGGTGTGGGCTACAGAGGAATATGTGGAAGAACCAGCCCCTCACACTGAAACAAGAAAAGCTAATCTCTCCACAGAATGAATAGGGTCGGGATGGGTAACTAGTCCACTGCAAGGCATTGATAATGCCTCTACCCATATTAAGCGTAGAAGTGCTATAGCCCAGGACTGGGCTCGAACCCACAACCTGCAGAATTACCCACAGACCTTGAATTCAATGTGCCAAACCACTAGGCCACTGCACTTCCACGTAGTAGCTCCAAGAAGTTGTTGAAAGATTTTTGAGCCAAAAAACTGTATGCATGGCCCAAAACAGCCAATTTGGAATATATTTTGGAGTTACAAATACAGGTCACTGGTTACTTTTGTCTGCATTTTTATGTCTGTACTCACTTGAGAATCTTGTTATGACATCATGATGACATCATGATGACATCATGATGACATCATGATGACATCATACTCATCCATTCATGCCTCATGCACACAGTGCAGCTGCCCGTTCATTGCACGGCAAATCAAACTATGCAATTCATGCTTAAAGCTCCATTATACTCATATAGGTTGCTCCATCCAATCATGCATAGATTTAGTACTTAAAGATAGATAAAATGAAATAGGCTTGAAGCTAATTTTGAAGTCATTTTAGAACTATCAAAGGTGAATCAGTTCAGGCCCAACCTTCCCAAATCCGGCAAAATCCAACACCACGTTTTGTTGTATTTCGACAGATTCAGGACTGTAGAGGTTTACTGCACGGTGTTGGATTTAGAGTTTAGAATTCCTGACCTCTGGGAAGTTAAAATCAATTTTCTAGGTACTTTGTTCTGTTAGATTTTTTTTTTCGCCTCAAGATTGAAGACTTTCTTGTTAACATTGTGGAAAAGTAGCGTTATTGAGGACTCAGTGGTTTAGTAGACTTGTGCCAGTCCTGTATTGTCTTGTCTTTTTTGTCTGTCTCGAATGTTGCCTGACGTATTAGTGCAGTACGTTTGATTTGATTTTGTGTGAATTTGTGCAGTGTCGACCAATTACGTGTGACCTGTGAGTTTGTCACTTGATATGTGGTTGTTGGGGAAACTTGTGTCAATCCTAACCCAGAGCGATGATAACGATCTCTGGTAGTGAAGCCTTTTCCTGCCATTTCCAGATATTTACCGGACCCCTCTTTCTCAGACCAACAACCTTCCCGCAATTTGTTTCCGTAGCCTCTTAACGGACATCGCTCGCGCAACAAAACTGTAACACAATTGTCTCTTGTACAGGCTGTCGCATCCAAGGGGGAGGTGAGAAGGTCTCCACAGTGGTGGAAGTTACCCCGCCTGGGTCTATAGGTCTGAATATTGGGATCATTTCTTCGTTATCTGTTGAAGATTCATGCTCTATTTCAGTTTGGACCCAGGAAAACCGTTAAGGGTGCTGGGACTGACCAACCCCAACCACCTCTGTTGTAACCCTTGACCTGTCCTAGAGTGGCTTTTAGCCTTGTATTTGGCAACTTCCATTAAAAACAAGCACGAATTCGTGCAGGAGCCGCGTCGTTGGTGACTTGCGTGTGTGACAGTTTCGTCATAGACACATGCACAGTGCAGCCCGCGGTCTCATAGACTTTGCGTGTGTGAGAGTTTCGTCAAGAAAAACTGTCACGTGACTGTCACGTGACTGGTGGGTGACTAAACAAATTTGGCACAAGAAGAAGAAGAAACAACAACAACAACAACAACGCTAAGCACTTATAGAGCCCCGTCTGCGATGCGACACAGCCAATAATCAAAGTTACCTGCATTTTGCCAGGGTGAACCCGTGCATTGTACGCCATAAGCACAGCATGTCAACTATACACATTGAATTAACGTTCTTTTTCTTTTTCTTTTGTTAAGTAACTAAAGGTAAATACCATGCATGTATCAGTTGTGATCCGTCTGTGAAAATGAGCAAGATATTGAAAAACTGGCTTTTAGGAATTGAAAAGTTCCTTGAAAAGAGCACGGAACATGCTTTTGCTTGATATGTCTTCGGCCTCCATGGAGGGAATGGGTGTTAAGATTTTATGGTTTGTAACTATTTCTTGTTCGCAAAGTTTGCAAAGCCTTCTTACTTAAAAACAAAACAAATAAGATAATGAAACATTTACGTAAACTAAACCAAATTGTCAACTTTGATCCTGTTCGGTCTTGCTTGTTTGACAAACAAAACCAAATTTACACATATCTTTGAAACAGGTAAAATAATGTCAACAGCAGTTCAGCTTTGGGGATTATTAATTTTGGTTTCCCATAAATCTAGGCCGTTTTCCAAACCCCAGCTTCGTCTCCGTCTTTGGCTTCGTTCATGCAGTTTGGCAATGGTGATGGAGCCGGAGACGGAGCCGGAGCCTAAGCTGGGGTTTGGAAAACGGCCCTAGTCTTCCGGGCAAATTTGAAGCCAGAGGGGTGATTTGGTGGTTTTATACCCCTAGTTTGGAATGTCTACATGGAAGCATGTTACAAATATAAACATTTCACACCCTTTTTTTCCGAGATGCAGAAGCTTTTAACACCGTTTTTTCAATTGCTTGCTCATATGTTTGAAAATCCAACTTTAGGCCTTGAATCTTAACCCCCAAATCATCATCATCATTTCTGTTTTCATCCACCGACACGCAAACCGGCAGAAACCAGTCGGCATGCCTTTGTGGCCCGGCCTGGCATGTCTGTACTACAGACACTCCGAGGGGCTGGTCCTATCCCACTCCCAGTCAGGGGATGTGGGTATATGCAACCACGCTCTAGGTATGATCGCTGTTTAGTGAGTAGCACCCTCAGTAGTCATGTGTTGTCTTGACTTCATCCACAGCTTGATATCAAAGCAACCTCTTTGGACATTCGCAAATTGGATCATAAGAATTTAAACTTGACAGTTGAACAGACTGTTTTGTCAGGCGAACTTTACAGGGGTTCCCAAACTTGAAATCAGTAAACCCCAGTTGCATTTATTTAAATATGAATATCGCAATGTTGTCAAAATGTGTTAGAAAAATTATGCTCAATGCTCATTTACCTGGTTTTTTTTTAGTCAATGAAATTATTCAAGAGTGTCTGGAAATGTTTTGAAAATTGACGAAGATCTCAAATAAAATGTGCAATAATTTGCAAAAATCAAGTTCTCAAAAATTGTTTACGCACCGGTTAATGATAACCCCCTCCAAATACAGAGAAATAAATTGGTTTCGTACACTGTTGTCCACAGTTATTAAGTATATGGGATCTTTTTTTTCCCCCCATAATTTTTCAGATATCAATGTAGATATTGTCAAGACACTAGGATTGTGTAGTGGTATGTGTACGTGTACAGTGGTTGCAGCTGAATACATGTGTGAAGCTTCCCTGCATGTTGTATTGCAAAAATACCTTTGTTTAGGGAATGTTGCACTTTGAAACATCATATTCAATAGCTTGTCACTTAAAGAAGTATTTCAATGAATATTTTTTTTAAACTGCTCCAAAGAGAACGTATCTATTTTTTTTCATAATTTGTTGGGGGACGGTTCTATTCTTTTTGGTTACAGAGAGGTATTTTTGGAGGGAGGGAATCATTTGTATATTTTGGTAAATAATTTTATGTTACGGAGATTGTTGCATATGAACTTGAGTAGTGGGATGGGGATTGTCTAATGGTGCAAGTTACACAAGGTGCAGCATGCAAAAATGGTCCCAATGTGTAAAGGAATCGCTCCAAATTAAACAAGTACGGTAACCTGGAGGTCGCAGGTTCGAATCCCGCTCCTGCCAGTTTCTTTGTTCACTTTGAAAAAGTTTCTTTTCTTTTTAAGTATTTGTTTTTTAAAGTATTCTGTTTTAAAGAAATTTTTTAAGAAGTTGCGCAAAGAAAATTTGACTTGACCTAGGTTAAGAAACCGAAGGTTAGCATTCTTACAAGAGGACCATGTCCGTGATACTGAATAATCAACAAATGGGTACAAATAGTGTTAGTCACAGGACAACCGTCGTCTTATGCTAAGTTTGTTAGTTTTGTTAGGATATTGTGAGTCGACGTTTCACCTTTGTTTCTGATGTGCTTTTCGTAGCGATAGTCCTGCAATTTCGGTTTTTGTTGACACTGCTCCTAGGATACTGTGCAAGTAATTGGTATATTCTTGTTACCATAGTTGTCGATTGAGAGACGTATTTTTGATTTATTTGATTGTTGTCTTTGTTTGAAAGTCTTGCTTGAAAACATACCAAAATGAAGGAAAATTTGAGCTTTTGTCAATTTTGAATCGGCAAAGAAGCTATGGAAAAGAACATGAAAATCAAGAATAATAAACTCTTTGTTCTGTCTTGGTTTTAAAACTTTTCCCTCCCCACCAGTGGTTGTAAGGCATGGCATTCTTTCCTATCAAGTTCAACATGAATAGTATGCATGTGGAAACATACGTACAAAGTTTAGAAGTTGAAAATAATAAAGTTTGAAATGAACTCTACAATATAGGATTCATTGTTAAATTTTGCAGTAAATTATACAATAAATACGGATGAACTGAGAAGTAAGACATTCGCTCAACAGATTATATTTTCACTTTTCTCTGTCAGGTTTGTCCTTGTTGCTGACGGTAAATGTAGTGCTAGATTCTATGTTCCCACCGATTTGGCTTTTGTGCAAAAATATGTTTGTACAGTTTGCTGTGGAGATTCCCAGTATTTGTGAAGATCTGTGAAAGACGTCAGCGATTTCAGCATTTGTTATTTTTGAGTAATTCTGTGATGCTGTCCTGCATTTGGAGTCGGAGTAGTCTAATGTTGATAGGGCTGTTCATTTTCAATATTATTTAGTATTCGATTATTCAAAACTGGGTTTGACTAAATATTCGAATATTCGATACCCGCCGGTAAACTTTTTCATGTGTCGGCTGCAACTGCATGCCTCGCCGGTTAAAAATTTGCACGCAAAGCACGACGCTGTTTTCATGCGGCGATCAATATTATGGACCGCCCAATCGACATGTTTTGCATGCGCCTGTTGTATCAAGATCATTACGGGTACGTGTAACGTTCTGATAAACAAGAAAGCAAACTCCTGCAGTAATTAGTTTATAAGTGTCGAGGGTTTTACAATAAACCTCTGTCCACAAAAAGTTACCTTAGACAAAAATGCCGCATTTGACACTGCTAAGCAGGGTAACTTTCTATTAAAATAGCATCAGTCATATCTGTACGTGCATATATATTTTTTTGAATATTCAAACCGGCAGAAGGTTATTCAAATATTCGGTCGGTGATGGAATATTTAATTGAATATTCAGTATATTTGGGTCAGCCCTAGTTGTTAGGTTTACTTACTAAACATGTTCCCACTGCGTGATTGCGTACCCCATAGAGACGCCATCACCATCACACGAAGGCACGGTGCATACTCTACTTGAACAGGATCGCAGTGTGAGCCCTGGGGTGGAGGAGGTATGTAGGATGGAGGTTGATGTTCATGTGTGTTGTCAATGATCCGTACGTTTTTTGCAGAATAACCAGCCAAGTGCATGGATTTAACAGCATGAAAGAGAATATGTAACCAAGTTATTTTAGCTTTGTTTTAACTCAGTGCAGTGTAGAGCAAGTTTGGGTGCTGCTGCCCAAGTCCCTTTTGTCAATTTACGATTTAAATCACGCATGCGTAGTCTGTTTTTCACTCAGACGCATTTAGTCAATCGACTACGTCAAATCATGGAGGTAATCTTTTCCTACCTCCATGGTCAAATCTAGTGTGTAACAGCAACAAACTACAAAGACGTCATTTATATTTTCTATTATATTATTTCTATTTCTATTTACCCTACCTAACTTTTAGTGCAATAAATAATTAATTATCTTATTGCAAAGAGTTATTACCATTGGACAATACCTACATTTTATCGTAAACGTTTGCAAAACTTGCCCCACAGTTTACCTATCCTCCATCTTGAAACCATGACGTAACTCGCGAATTTGACTAGTGAAACAGTGCTTCGTCCGGGGCTAGGTTGATCCAGTTGGACTAGCTAGTCAAACCACGCAGCATTCGAGTGACATCTAGATCGACTATGGTTAAGTCTAGTCGACTCTAGTCACCCAACCGAACTTGCTGTTAGATGACGCTATGAATGGTTTGATGTCATATAAATGTTATTTCAAAGCCCCTTTTTATATGTTTCTGACAATTTCCCCCATGTATGAAACGTTTCCTAGGTTGTACTAACCATTTGAGTTGAGCATGATGTTTTAATATTAAGAAAATGCTGGTTATGCCTTGATACTAAAAATAATCCAGACATTTATTTCTTCAAGACTAATACCAGACTTGCAATCAAGTGGGGTTAAACTTTTGGGTCAAAGGGACTTCCTCAAACTATTTGGAATTGGGAATGTGATTGGTCGATTTCAAATAGTTGATGTCTGCCCATGATGAAGTTTCATGATGAGACACGATTGCCAATTCTAACTCTTGAGATCTGTGATGGATTGGACATAAACATGAAAATAGTAATAATAAGCAACAATACTAAAATTATGTGTGACCTCCTGTTAGGCCTAATACTTATATTCAGCTCCTGCAGTGTGCAGAATGGTATAAGACATATAGAATATACGCCAAATGAAATAGCACAACCAACGTCAAAAGATCCCCTCCCTCCCCCAGTGTGCGGAATGTTATAAAACATTGGGAACTGTGCCAAATGAAATGGCACTGCCAACATCAGGGAGACACAGCCCCCCCCCCCCCCCCCCCCGCCGCATTGAAATGAAATAGCGCCACCAATATCTGTAAGAATCCTGATTCCCCTCCCCATCAAAGCATATCAAGCAAAGGTTCGTCAAACTTTGCTTTGTTTTCTGCACGGGCGTAATCTCCAGTGCTAGTTGTGCAGGTAATGTTAAAGTCTGGTCTCTGTATTTCTGTCTTGATGTATTTTTCATTTTTTAATGTGAGGGCCCCAAATGATCAGCTGTTGCTCATTGGATAGGTTACCCTCATTAACCCCCTTGAATACAGGTGTTATGGGGCGCCGGGTGTCGTGCCGGCTTGTGCAACCAAGTGAAATAGACACAAGAGGCTTGTGCAGCCAAGCGTAACATACATAATAATCTAACAATGGATTGAAAATGCAGAGAATTCGTGTATCGACGTCATCCGGCCAGGTGGTAATTTTCTATAGATGAGACGTCTATAGACGTCATCCGGACGCACGGGGTTAAAGATGGTTTGAAATAAATATATAAAATTGAATTTGTTGTTAACTTTTGTTGTTTTGTTTTGTTTTGTTTCCAAATGGATACTTGTTAATGTTAGCATGCTATTTTTGGTACTGAAGTTGTAAGTACATGCACTTCATAGGTTTCTGTCTTAAGTTACAAACTGAGTTGGAATGAGCTGTTTGAATAGAGGAATTTCACATTAGCCCCTTCTGCGCACTTCCGGGTTGAAAGCGAGAATGTCAGTGGCAAACAAAACAACGCTTTTCAGCACATTCATTCATGCATGAATTAATCAGGTCATAAAAGGAAGCGCAGGCGCACGATCAGCATAAAGTTGTTTACTGTGACATTGAGATCCTTGTTTTCAAACGCGGAAGTGCGCAGATCGGCGCTAAACTTGTCGTTGTGGGATTCCTCTATGGTCTGTTCAATGTGAGCGATGTTGACTTTGTCTTGAGTGTCTGGTATTCAGTTCGTGGCACAATATTCCCTTTGATTTGCAGTAAATTGTGCTATATGCAGTACATATACTGCTGTTTATTCTGAGTTTTACCCTCCGTTTCTCTATATTTTTGAAGATTTGTTTTTTTTAACTTACAACAAACGATCTTCATTTGGTAAACACTTTACAAAGGTGAGATTTGTCAGGATTTTTCCTGATTTCCTAATTTTTTTTCGGGATTTCAGAATTTTTAAAGAATCTCTTTTGCAATCTGCAATTGAGGTGTTGTCCTAAAGGTGTTTTTACCTGTAAAAGTGGATATAGACCAATACAAATGGATATTTTAAGGGGGTGCTTTTAGGCAAATACAAACTATATGTTGATCTGGGGTCCTTTCTCGGTTTTTTCGTGGATTTCGTGGATTTTTCATTTTTGGCCAATCTCACCCCTGACTTTGGATGGCGTGTTTGAGCCGTAAACCAAACACCTCTGTGCTAGTGACGTAGGGAATCAAGCCTTAATGAAGTTTATTGCTTGTGTTGCTTGCCATTAAGAATGCTTCAATTAACATTAATATTTATTTCTTGAATATTTATTGACATTTCACAGCCTTGGTCTGCCTGCCTTCTGCAGTAGTGTTCTCACAACAGCCTTAATAACATGCTTCTTCATTTTGTTGACACTATCACAGCTTATTTATTTCTAATTAGTGCATTATCATCCCATGGCTATTTTGTTTTTGGCATACTCAATTATATGGGACTTTGAATAAGGTTGTTTGTTTTTCAAAATAGTCTGGTGTCTGAGATATGATGTCTGAGTATACATGTACATGTGGTTAATTGCCACGACATTGGGAGCCAGACAAAGATGGCCACTGCATGATCTGCATGGACTTGCAAATGAATCTCTGCCTCTTATGTATGACAATGCGATGCAGATTCCCAAACCAGCAATAATGAACTTCCATTTCATTCGCACCTTTCTCAAACCAGAGTGTTATTTTGAATGTTGATTTTAACATTTTATGGCAAATTTATTATTTCATTTTCATTCAAAGTTATCTGAAATCGCTTTAGAATTTCATTCATTTTGAGATTCATATCCTTCCAAAATCTGCTTGATTAATTATAGGAATTGTTTGAGTGTGTATCAAAGTGGCATCTTTCCCAAATATTTTCTATATATAAAGTTTTATAATATTTAGTTGCCTTACATTGAAGTTCTTTGAAAATATGTAGCAGAATGAAGTTTTTAAATTCTCTGGAAAATATTTTCTCAGTGAACCAGCTTGAAATGCTGTGTATTTCTCTAAATGTTTGCCTCTGACTGAAAAAAGTGATATTCATATAACAATTTCTGTAGAGTTTCTATCGGGTTTGCTATGGTGCGTAGCATTTGTCAATTATTGAAGCATTTTAATCATTTTAGAATATTTTCAATAGACACAACTACTTGCAAAATATTTTTTTCTGTTTACTGTATCAAAAAAATCAATAATCATTTTCCTTCTGATTTTTTTAAAACTCGCCCTTTAATAAAGCCAACGAAACAGCCAATCAAGAAAAACCAGAAGACAGCAAGAAAGCCGGATAACTTCAGAGCGGACATGCTGGACGAGGGCGCCCTCAGTCTGGGCACGTACAAGCTGGTCTACCAGAGCGAAGAAGACAAAATGACCAAGACCACCCCGATAACTGTCCTGTAAAGTCTGGAGTGTACAGAAACTCCAAGATAAGAACCGACATGGTTTCCTAAAAAACATGGCATTGGATTCATGGGTGTCGCCATTGATAACCATATGAAAATAAGTTTCTGTGGCTGTCATGGCTGTGTAGCACGTGAGAGAAATGTCCGCTTTCTAAAAGGGACTTGAGTTTTAAAATGTAATTTATACATTTATAAACACACAGATTACTGTCCGGGCTCTTCAACAAATGGGATTTTTTAAAAACACATTTTCAAATTGGGTGTCTTATTTTAATAATAATTTTTGTTTCTTTTTTCGATGCTGCATGTTTAACCTTGCAAAAAAAAAGACTTTCATTCTTGGTTGCTGTTACACACAAAAAGATACACTCTCCAGGAATGGAATTATTGTAAGGTAAGTCATCAATAACCAAACTTGTTTTTCGTACCATGCCCCATGCAATATTGCACAACTTTTGTGGTGCAAAAAAAAAAATGAAAAAAAACCAAACCAAACAACAAACAATTGAGATGAAACTTGAAAAGAGCACAAAGAGCATGTCTTTAAGAATTCCTTAAGAAGAGAAGAAAAGGAGGTCTTTCATTCTTAGAGTTATGGTGGCAGTATGCTGGACTAGCTGAATAGGCTCAAATACACTTTGGCAGTAACTGCCCTGTGTAACTAAACTTGGAGATTTTTTCAACCAAACTTTTTTTTTTATTTGTTGAAATTGGTGTCTGGCCAACCCAAATCCAGCTCTGTTATGATGTATTTTGTAGAAAGCCACCAACTGGTATAAACGCAACCCAAAAAAACCGGCCAAATAAATGTTGATTTTCCTTCTTTTTTCCCCCCCGGAAGTGTAGTTTAAAGTTAAATACGGTATTTTAAGTGATGGTGAAGAGATCATGAATTATTTTTCTTTAAAGAAAGGGTTTGCTCACTAGTGGATAGATGTACATGTACATACATTCATTCATTAATAAGAAGTTGTTTTATGGAATGTGTACTTAGGGTAGGTAAGCTGGTGTTTGGGAAAACCATGTGCCTTTCATGATTTTTGTTGACCCTTTTTTGGCCAAGTTTTAGAGTGGACTTGACCTCAGATGCCCCTATGCCATTTCCGTGGAGGTAGGAGCCCCCATGTATGAGGGGAACAAAAATGGTCCCTCAACAAGTCATCGAGTTGGATTATACTGAAGTCAACTGCGGTTAGTACAGTTGCCTATTGTGATGGGCTTGTCCGATGCTATTGATGGTTACTGTAGTGATGCCTTCTATTTTATGCAATCCAGGGCTCTATTTCGTAAAAGTTAGGAAGAATAATTGTTCCCAAGTCCAAGATAGGAATATTCCTAACTTTTATGAAATAGAGCCCAGGTAATCCACAAATATAGTGGGACGGGCATATCAGATTGAGTCTAACTGTAATCAGCTGTTAGCTAACAAAATGCCTTTAACATCATAGATGCCTTTACATCATAGATGCCTTTGCAGTGACACACTGCAAATCCTCATTGGAAAGCTTACAATTTGCAAAACTTAAGTACACAGGTAAATTTGATTTTATTAGATTTTAATTTGATTTGGCTGACTTTAAAGGTAAGTAAAGTCATTAGAATCAGACTGCGTTTTGTTCCTTGTGTTTTGTGCTATCCTTTATGCTGCTAATTCTCAGAAACTGCTTTCAAATGAAAGAATACATTCCTGTAATTCGTTGTAATTCCTACTTTTTTATGTGTGAGCCTTCAAATTAGTTGTTTTTGTTGGCAAATCCGTGTCACTGTTGGCAAAATTCCATCTTGGTCGGCAAAGTTCACGATGTATGACAATCAGTACTGATGACGGTACATAAGTATTCAAAATATGGCACAAAATTCATGGTGCCTTCAACATCATGGTACTCCACCCTCCCCCTCCCCACCCACACACACACAGATCCTCACATTTGCACCCCTACGGGTTCCTCTATTGTAGACTTTACTTTCCTTCTATTACTCTTCTTTGTCTCTATTGAAATCTCAAACTCCATAGCGTTTTCCTTGTGGGGTACATAGATTTCTAAAGACTACCTCGTGGGGTCCCATTGTCCCTACTGTTACCCTTTCATCCTAAGGAGTCTAAGAACACACAGTCGGGTTTTACTGTACCACTGAGGACTTGGGGGGTTCTTTCCATTGTTCCCTTAGTTTGTACTTTAACTTTTTCTCAACATGCCCCTTAAGGTTTGTACATGACTTCTACCGAGGACTTGGGCTCAGGTCCTCAGTTGTATTGTAATCACTAATCCCCCATTGTCCCAAGTCCTCAGACGTAATGGATAACCTGTACACTTTTCAAATTCTTTTTGGACATCAAATTGTTTCAGGCCATTTTTTTTCTTCATTTTTTCTGCTTACTCCCTGTCGGCAAAATTGTGCCGATCCCCCCCCCCCCACTTTCTTTTCGCTCGCACCCTGTCTAGCGATGCCCCCACCCTGTCTAGCGACGCCCCCTGTAAGTGCCTATAGTGGGAAATTGAAAAGTTACACATTGACAGATTTTTGGTACCCCGCCTACCGACCCAAACCCTCTCCTATGCCATTGCATGTAAAATCTCTTCACTTTATTTCATAAAACTTTGTTATATTTGTCTACCATGCACTGCTTTTATAAATAAAACTACTCAGAGACTGTCTTTCTAAATGTACTAACAAGTATCCTCTTCATGTGAATGAGGGTCTGAGCCCAGAATATTATTTTTTTATTAAACGACAACCAGTTTGATTTCTTTCTGCGCTTAAAAAAGTGAATAGTATACAATGATACATGGATGCATAATCAAGTAATGAGATAAATTGACGAAGCGCAGCCAATCACAGCAATTAGACGATAACTTTTACAATTGTACTGTTTGCAATCTTTGTCTTATAATAATCTTTTCATTATTCTTGGAATTTTCCATGATGGAAAGTGTCTAAATTTAATTTTTTTTTTTCATTCGGTCTTAGAAAGTGTTTTAAGGTTTGAATGCGCAAAAAAAAGATACAATTCAAGTGTTTTGCGTGCATATTTAGCCATAAAATAAACACTCATAGTAGATGTTGGTCATAGAGAATGTGATTCTCCATGTTGAAACGTTTTACACCATTCCAGCAAGACAATGTTAAAAAAATGCCAAAAGAACAGTTTCCCAAACATAAGCAGATTCATTAGACTAGTTTTCTATAAGTGTTAGATGGATGAGGTTTAGTCAGTTTTAGTAGGTGGGCCGCCAAGATGTCGCTGCTTAAGTACACACAGGAGCGATGCACGCAATTGCAGAGATCAAAGTACTGTCGTGGAGATCAGTCAAAGTAAGAATAAGTCAGAGTATAGCACACAGTTTGGACGAGTCGTGAGAACTTTTGAAAACACACACTGTGAATCCCTTGGATGTGATTTCCCATTCAAAATGGACATGAGGATTAAGAAGATGTGATTTTAACAATGAGGGTCCAAAATCACATCCTACTCTACCTGAAATCACATCTGAAGCCTGTGAACTATTATCCCACCCTGACAAAGACTACATTGTGACTTCTGGGTTTAACAGCTTAAACCGCATTGTGATTCTGGACTCTGGATGTGATTTTGGACCCTCATTGTTAAAATCACATTCTCTTAATCCTCCTGTCCATTCTGAATAGGAAATCACATCCAAGGGGTTCATAGTGACAGTTTGGAAGAGTCGTGAGATTCTGGAAACACAGTAGTGAGGTGTTAATGAAGAGTATTCCTCGCAAACTTCCTCCATCCATTTTCTGTTAATTAACCCGTCCTCTCCCTCTATCTGCACACTCCCTCTCATCTACATGTGTGGTAGATAATATAAATTTGTGGAAGTGCAGGGCCAGTGTAAAGGGCCAGTGTAAAGGGCCAGTTCATACTTAAAGGTAATATACAACATTTGGAAACATCCAAAAACTTTAAAACTACTGAATTATGAATACCCTACTTGACTGTAAGTAAATAATAGTCTCAAGCCTCCTGTGAAAACATGGCACCTGTCATTTTCAAGAAAAGTGGAATTTTTGTATCAATTTCCAGGGAAGGTCGGCCGACCATCTTTGGGAATAGTCTAGTTCCCTGACTTGATCATTCCTTGACGTCTATAAGTTACTCCGTTTTGTCTGAAGTAGGGTCTTGGAACCAGACTACAAGAACAGCATTGTTTTTCTCTCTGTTTTCCCAGCATCTATGCTCACAAAACTTTAAACAGGTCAGTGTTACAGTATTTGCTACAAAATACTAACCCCCAAATCCATTCATTTCTGAAGATTACAGCAAAAGCAAATGTTGTATACTACCTTTAACATGTATGCGAAATGTCATCAATTGTTGCATGGTGACATTAACCCTACAAAATTCGTTTCACTCTCTCTAATTTGAGAGAATTTCTTGGAAGTATAATTAATTATAAACCATTGTGTCCCTTCCCTAAGATGTCCCAGGTTTTGCTAGATGCCTTCAGATCCCATACCCGGTACCTCGGCAGTGGTGCACCTGGGGGTGGGCATCGAAGGCCTTGGCCCCTCCCCCAGAGATTATTTTTCCTTTTTTTTAGTCTTAAGAGTTGGTGGCAGTGGCCTATTTCCTCTTCGTATATAATGCATGTGTAAATGGCACCACCAATTCCTAACATTTCTTTTTACAAAAATTGGTGAGTGACCTAAGTCAAATCCCATGGCCTCGGTACCTTAGATTTCCTGAGATGTGTAATCTAAGTGTTTGGGATCTGGTGATCCAACTGTGTACAAAGTATATGGTATAGGTTAGTCTAGGAAGAATAGTATCTGGCACTGAGCCCTGCCCCCTTCCTGTCCTTTGCCCCTCCCCCAGTACATTGCCTAATAAGCCAGTTCGGTATCTCGAAGGTCAAAGGTTATTCGGGATAAAATTACTGACGTGATGTTACGCATACGCCCATTCTAATTGAATTTAACACGTGCGTGTTGTGCGACCACCTTTTGCGTTCACACGCGATCGTTAGGTCATTCGGGATAAAATGTCACTGTGCACATGCACAGTTTAAATACCGAACTGGCTTATTGAAAGTCACATTTATATCACACACAAAACTTTTGTGCCTGTTGTCTGTCTTCAAGACGTGATGAATTTTTGTATTTGTGCAAAGTAAAAAAATAAAAATAAAGTACTATTTTTAAAAATGTAAATACTAGCGATAAATGCTACATTTCTGATCATGAATATGCATTTTTTTGTCAGTACTTTCTGGTTATGGATTAAAAAAAAATGCCTTCTAGAAAATTTTCACTGAAAGGTACTTTGAAAAGATTGGTAAATTCTGTTCACCCACTAGTATAGCTTACATGGGGTAGTTTCATAATGTAGTTGGACTAATGAGACCAGGCAAATTGTATAAATATAATATAAAAAGTGCCACGGAATTGAGCAGCTTTTTTTTAAAACACAGATAAAGGGTAAATATTTTGTTTTATATATATTTGTGTTTCTATATAACTTGGATTATAGTTGATTATTGATATCTTGCTACTTTGAATAATAGTATATAATGTGTACTAGGCTACAAAGTGTAACTTCAACGTGTAAATAACAGACCTATTTGCAATGATAGAGAGACGGTACCATTGTACAATTATGTTTTGTGATCACTACTTGACAAAAGCTGTGTAAAAAAACAAATTATGATGACCATTTCACTTTTTGTGGCCTATTTTTGATGTGATTCATAAGAATGAAGATGGATAATGATCAATAAAGTGCGGGGAGGTTTAAATTCTGAATTTTGGCATTCAGTGACTCTTAATGTGTGATTCTTAATCACTGTAAACTTTAAGAAAAATAAATGGGCAAAAGCATGATGGAGGTGGGGGGGGGGGGCTGTTTTGACAACCAAATCTGTCTTCCTGCTTTCAGGATTTGAGAATATCCCCCTTTTTTAGTTAAGCACCCCACTTATCCCTTGAACTACTAACACAATGATAGTAGCTTAAATAAGTTTTTAAAAGGAATCGTACGTGCATTCTTAAATTTTGGCACAATTTTATTTACCATATTATAAAGAAATGAAAGAACAAAAAATGAAAAGTTGCAGGGTCCACCCCACCCCCACCTCCTGCTTTGCAGTGTTTTTGTGGTTTTAAGTTGTTCCCCCTTTGCTCAGAGTCTAGGACCAGCAACGTTGTGTTTTTGTTTTGGAAAGGGGGGGGGGGGTGTACTTTTTGTTTGCTTTTACTCAAAAAATCTCAGACATGGGCTAAAAACCAACTTTTTTTGAAAAAAAAATCTGTAAGGACTGAACCCCCCCCCCCCCCCCCCCCCCGACCCCAGCAAAAAATGTCTGGACCTGCCCCACGGTTGGTTGATGAAAGGAAAAGAGAAAAAAAGGATCACATTTTATCAAAGAGAGTAGATCTGTTGTGGCCAAGAGGCCTCCCAATGAATGTCTGGGAGTTTCTCCAATCCCTCCTCCCCCCACCTTCCTCCGCCCTCCCCCTCACCGGGTTCTTGCAGCAATCGAAGCAAACGGAATCATAAAGAAGCAAGCTTAAAGGAACAGTGCTATTTATCTGATTTAACTCGTTTTCACGCATATAACCTTGTCTTACAATAAGCATCATGAAAGGAGCCAGTGGTTTTCAGTTTTTGTATAACCTTTACAATTTAGTCATGCTATTTTTGTTTGGTAATTATTAAGCAACTCCTTGTTAAACGAGTCAAAAACCATTCCTCCAAATTACCCATCAGCAATACTTTTAAAAGAAATTATGATTAGAAATGGCTTTCAAAGAAGCTATTTTGTATGACAACTCAAGTATGGAGCCTTCTCTAAGAACATGTAAAAAGAGTTTTTTTGTACACATTTTTTTTGATGAAGTCAATGCAATGTTTGGAACCAGAATACTTTTGTTATTTAATGTCAATGTGTTTGCATGACTGGCTGTTAACAAAGGAACAGTCGAAATCTCAATTTGTTTGGATCCAGTTGTCATGCCAACTGATGTCTACAAAATGGTTGCACCCCTGACATCTTGCTTTGTTGCCTCATGAATATTCAAATTGAAATATGACAACAATTTAGCAATTACTAGATTTACTATAAAGAACGTGGACATTTATCGAAATGCTGTCCTGCATGTATTTCTGTCATAAAAGTCATATTTCATGGTCTCATTAACAGATTTAAACAAACAAAGACAACAAAATCAAGTGCAATGTTTTTTTTTAGATCATTTGCATTTTTACCGTCACCACAATCTTCGTATCATCATCCATCATTATCAATTCACCATCATCACCATTTTCCCCATCACCAGCATCATCACTATCACTGCACTTTACAAATTTGACTGTTGAAAATCATTAGAAAAAAATGCATATTTGGATATTTCATTTTATTTTATTTGCTTAGTTTGTTTAGTTTAGTTTTGTTTTGCTTAAATTTTCTTCCTTTTAAAGGAAACAAAATAAGGGGGTTGACTTGGGAATTTTCTTTTCTTTTGATCTTTTCAGAATAAATGATGCTCTTTAAATGTAATGCGATTTGTCCGTTTTTCCAAATTGTTTTTGAGTACATTTTGGATGAAGGAATTTCGTCTTGATTACAGATTTTCGTTTGTTTTTTTGTTTTTAATTGACAGGGATTTCCCTTTAAACCGGAAAGAAATCAACCTGCTGCTCTGAACAAGCGCGCCGTACGCATGCGTCGTGTTCCCAATATCTGGTCACCTATCCGTTCGTTAATGAATGGAGGCGTTATGGAGAATGCACCATGCACACTCATTGCATGTGCGTGTAGTTGACGTTAGTCCACGCATAGCTGTCGTGTTTTTGCTCCAAAAAAGCCGCATTTCTGCTTTAAAAAACCGCCACGGACTGCCCGCAGTACTCGCCTCCGACGGCACCCTCGACTGTACGAGTCACCCAGGCCGCTGTCAGCTTGTCAGGAAGTGGCAAAAACAAGTGTCTGACAGTTTACTCCTGAAGGTAGGTTTCGGTTGTTGTTTTGGGGGGATTCTCCACTTCGCGGTTCGTATATTTTTGTGTACATTTTTTTTGTACATGGGCGCCCGCTTTCGTTTTCGTCTGCTCGGCCCAAGCTGTTGTACTTGTAGTACAGACGTAATGGGTCAGCTGGGGACAAAATCGATGATTGGTGTTGCATGTTTGCCCACAACGGGATTAGCTCTTTTGTATCCCTCAGCTCATAAAGAGCTACATAACAATTAACATAGTGGGTTACATAATTCCTTAATCAAGTGGCAGGAATTGCAGAGATGGGTTTCTAAACAGTGGCTGCAGTCAAAACAGAACGTCAAAGAAGTCAGTGACACCGTGTGTGTGTGTGTGTGTGTGAGAGGAAAAAGCTGGGCTCCTATTCACAGGTATTGAAATGGTGCTGGTATTGGGAAATATTAATCATGGAAGATATTTCTTTAGGTGCCATACAATTGTAACTGCAAGGCACATAGCCCCACAAAATCTTGAGCCAAACATCCAACTGGTGAACAGTGAAGTCTGCCGTGCCTAGCCTGTGGGTCAATCCAGTGGCGATTGTGTAGTGTAGGTGGCTCTTCTTTAGTTTTGATCAAATTAGAGTCAAGGGTATTTTTTCTAATTCCAAAATGACCTTTTCAACCTAAAACAGACTTCTCTTAATTCTGTTGACATCTATTTTGTGTAATTTGAACAGTTTATTGCTGTAGAAAATGCAATTTTCTTATGCGTTTTATCATGGCAGCTGCCATGCGAATCAACACGGTTTTGCATGTTTATGCGTCGCGGTGATTGCTACCTTTATTTTCGCGTTGCGTTTTGTCGTCTTCATCGTCGCTTTACCCCAAAATTTCCCTCAAAAATTGAAACCCTGCCCTTTATCTACGGCATACCTGCCTGTTGGTTTGTAATGTCACTAACTAATTTGGCAATTCCAATAACCTAAAAGTGGATTTTTTTTCACTTTCCCTTAAAGGGAACAGGGCCCTACACCACACAATCGCCAATCTGGTCACAAGTAATTCAGACAATACGGAGTACTTTCTACTGGTTTTTACCTTTACAATGTGTTTTGTGGTTTCTCAACTTTCCTGGCACACATTCAGCTGTGACATTACTGCAAAATCTTTTGAGATATATTTAGCCATAAATTTGGACTGCGTACATAACTAATGCTTGGGCATTACCCATGGTTGGACGTGTGGCTAATTTGAATACTGAACTCACATTGATATGTTCCCAAGGCTCCATCCCAAATTTGTAATATATCGAAAAATAGGGTGTGCAAAATGTTCCTTTATCATAGTAAATAGTAAATAAAACAAGGTGTTCAAATTTGAATGGGGAGTTTCTTGGACACCCAGACATCCCTCTGGCTATAAAAACCATGATAATCCTGAACTGTGACCTAATGAAATATTAATAGCCTATGACAAAAATAGCCCAAATGAATTGATAAAACCAACGTCTAACCCTCATGGTTTGAAACTGCAACCCATGTGTGCCAACCACCAATATTTTGAAAGTCTGTTGACTGGTTTTGTTTCTATTAAAATACAATGAATTGGAAATCTTGTTTAATGCGGTGGTCAGGAGACACACCTTTGTGATTGTGTCCGGCAAATTGAATCATGATACCAGTGGTTCAAAACCAGATTTTTGTGATTGCGTTTCATGTACATGTACAAATAAGTTTTTATATAAGACTAGTCAGTTTTGTTTTCTGTTTCACATGGGTAACCAGACTTCAATATTTCTACATATGTACAATGTATATACATGTAATAATTTGTTTTTGTTTGTTTATGTATTTATGGAAATAAAACTAAGGATTCCTAGCACATGTACAGTAGTTTAGAAGACTGCAAAAAAACTTGGGGAGAGAAGATATATGAAAATGACCGGCTTCAAAGGTGGAAGGAAAACAATAGAGAAACAATTCTTGGAAAAGTTCTAACAATGTCAGACAAATGTTACATTGTAAATTTCAAAGCTTAAACATTATTAGATACGAGATGTTCCATGCGTTGATTTGTACAGATTTTATTTTTTGGGGATGTAGAGATATTTTCCAAAGCCAAAATTATAGAATTTTGGGGTTAGATTTTTGTAGGGCTGTTGGTAACAAGACAGTACCGAAGTGTAGCGCGTATTTTTGGTTCATACACAGTTATGTGTGTAACTTGACATGAGCGTGTGAAGCAGTGCGTGAACCAGAACAATAGTCAATGACGTCACACTTTGGCACTGTCATGAAACCTAAGAAGGCAAATCACCGACAAAAATCATCTCGGGTACTTTTTTAGGTTTGTATCATTTACTAAAATAAATCATATTTTTTCTTGTATTTGAATTTCCTCTTGATCAAAATCCATCCACAGAAAATAATTTTGAATCCTAATATATGTACAATTATGACCTGTCAGTCAACCAGAGCAAACTGCAGTGAAATCTTCAAACCATCCTGAAAATACAAAACACAATGTACATTGTATACCAAGCCAATTCCTTCAAACCTTGTCAAAACATTCCTGCCTGAATATTTGCAACTGGTCCACCCCCAAAATAGCAACAAGTCTGCGGTTTCTGAAAATACTGTTTTCCAGCCAAGGTTGTCCATGGGAAAATTGGGCAACTAGGCCAGACTGTAATTCCTAAGCATTCCTCCCACTAGCCAACACTGCAGGCCTTTCAAGGATATTGGTGGAGGGTCTTGTTGTTATGCAGATCGAGCTCAAGGTCGGCACAACAGCCATTTGTTGTGTGTGTGGTAATAGGACATCTAGGGCTTAAGGAAATGAAATATAATATCTTTTCAAAAATAGCATTGTGCATGGTGTCTGATGTATGCAGGGAACCGGTCTTTTCTGGGAAGGCATAAGAGATGACGTCATCTATTATTAGTGTCATTTTGCAATCCTCGATCAAACTTTAACACCTGATTCTTGCTACTTAAATTGCACTGATTATCCCTCACAGACTGGATAACTTCCTGAGTAGGCTTCACTTTGCATTATGCCTTAGCATTCATGTATCACTGACCTTTAGCAGTTTTGACCTTTGCATTGTAGGGCTTTGTGTTATTTCTAGAATGATCTGTGGTGGATAAGTTAGGCCCCCCAAAAATTTGTTCTGCTTTCGATTACATGGCATTTAAAAATAGGTTACGTAGGTTGGGAATTTTTTTTTGGGCACTTTTTTTGTGCTGACCATATGTAGTCGAGGTTTAAAGGTAGTATTTACAGCATTAATGTGGTTTTTTAAATTTATTTTTTTATACATTTTTCTCGAAAAAAATTAAATAAGGGTCGGGGTCGTTAAAATAGGGTATGTAGGGTAACTGGAAGCATATTATAACCATTTTTTGTGTTGCCTCAACACTCCACTACAGGCAGCCTGTCTACACATAGAGTAATTTACCTTTTGTGAAAATGTTCTGAAAATTTACCTTTTGTGTAGAATTAAATGTAATGTATACATTCAAAAATATGTCTATTTTAATATCAATTCTTACCATGAACCTCAGTTAGAACTCTAACTCACTAGGTGGTGTGAAAAATTGTATTGAAATTGGAGGATTCAGAATAGTTAGGGTTAATCTTTTCCTTTAATAATAATAATAATTAAGGCATTTATATAGCGTTCTTACACAAGTGGTATCACAACGCTTTACATCGAGAAAAAAAAAACCAACATAATTAATTAATAAGGTGCCTATAAAACAAATGACTGGTATAAGTGAGTTTTGAGTGATGTTTTGAATTGAGTAAGAGAACTGGCATGACGAATTTTATAAGGAAGACTGTTCCAAAGGTTTGGAGCAGCTGCATAAAAACCTTTGGCAGATGTGGATGATCGGGTTATGGGTTTTGTTAAAATCCTGGTATCTAAACTAGAACGAAGTGGACGATTGGGCTGATATGGAACGATAAGTTCAGTGAGGTAAGATGGGGCACTGTCACTCATACATTTATAGGTAATGGTTAACAATTTGAAATCAATACGTTGATGAATAGGAAGCTAGTGAAGCTGTTGAAGGAGGGGTGAGACGTGATCAAATTTTTTTGCCATAAAAATTAATTTTGCTGCCCTGTTTTGGAGACGTTGAAGTCGTTTTGTGTCTTTAATAGATAATCCTTGAAGGAGAGAGTTTCCGTAGTCAAGACGGGATGTGACAAGAGCACGAACCGCATGGTGACATGTGATTTCATCAATTAGGCCACAAATCTTTTTATCTGCAAGGCTCCTCACCCCCATCAGTTCCCCTTTAACCAGTGACCCTGCTGACCTCACATACTGTCATTGTGCTGATAACTGCCTGGTCATGTGATAGGCTCTGCATGTGCCCAGACCCAACAACATCAGCCCACTGACATCCAGCAATTTCCTGACTGCAAGTTGCCTTGTCAACCCCAGCATTGTGGATTCAGCAAGTTTTTTTCTGGGCTAATTTATGATTCCAAGGACCAGAGAGCAGAGACCAAGAATAAAAAAAAAAATCTGGGTTTTGTTATTGATGAGAAAACCATGCCCGAAAAATGGCTTAATTTGATTTTGGTCAGGTAATAAGTCGGAAGGCCTGTCAACCACTTGTCTTAGGGACAATGGTCCTCCTGAAGATATGATGGGGGCCGGGGAGGGTATGGTAGTTTAGTAAAAAGAGGCAGCGCTAGACTTTGTTTCTTTGCTTAGGGCATTCAGTTACTTCTAGATTCCTATGATTTTTTTCCAGGGGTTAATTTATGATTTCAGGGCAGGGGTTCCTTGGGGACTCCGGCGTTCTGCACTGTAGAAAAAAGTGACTACTTGTCATCACAGCCTGGGCTTGTTAACTACATACATGTACATGTATGTACAGATAGCAAGGGTGAGATTTCTCGGGATTTTTTCCTAATTTCAGGATTTTTTTGTCAGGACGTGTAGTGGTTTCAGAATTTTTAAAGAATCTCTTGAAATCGGGAATTCCTGAGGTTTTACCCTAAAGGTGTTTTTACCTGTAAAAATGGACATAGACCAATATAAATGGTTATTTGTTTGTTTAAAACCGGCCCAACACATTTATTTCCTTATTTATATTTCCACTGTATTGAAACTACATGTACATGCAACAGTCCCTGAAACATTTCACAAGTAATAATGCCAGAGTTTTATTGCAAAATAATACACTTCATCGAAAGAGCAGTGCTTTTTAACCTCTGGTACCATAACAATGTGTAGCAGTTTCACAACAGCAGAAATCTTCTTCCAGAAACCACACACGAGTACTGTATCCCAAATTACCCCTTTAATTTCTTCATTGCATCAGACCTACATCAGGTCGTTATTACAGGTGATTGATCAGCATTTGCACCGTCGCCATGGTACTTTCTGCGTACATTCTCCATGATACATCCATATGATTTACAGAAATAAAGCTTAAGATCAAAGTTCATTATCAGGAGAACAAAGGTCAACCAAGTTATTTGGCTGGCATTTAGTAAGGATATGGTGGTATCTGTACAGAGGTCAAAGGTGTTTCACATATGTTTTGAAGAAACAGTGGTTCGTGTGCCAAGTGCAAAATGTATCATGGAAAAGCTGTTAGATGTTTGGAAACTTTTTCTTTTGGTGGGGGGGGGGGGGGGGGGGGGTAACAATGTTGTGTAGGCAAGATTATGAATGTTGGAAGAATAATGCTCAAAACATTTATAAATAATCAGTCACAAGTAGGCCTGTGATTTCTAAGCATTGAAATGGTTTTGAAAAAACAAAACATTTAGTAATCTTTTAAACATTTAAGCAAAACCTATGCAGCTAAATTGGGACCATCTAGTAATTTTTTGTGTTAAGGAAGTGGTGCTAGTTCTTTAATTCTGATCAAAAAAATAATCCTTTCAATAAATCTTGCATACAGGCTAGGTGTATCCAAAGAAATAAACGTGGCAGAAAAACAAAAATGGCAAAAACAATACAAAACCAATACAGTATATCCAGAACCACAGATCAATCAGAATTTTGACACATTTATAGTTCAGTCACTTCTTTCACAACTCACACAAACCATTTTATTGATACCCCACACATCTGTTTTAACACTGTGGCATTTTTTTGCCAGAATTATAACCGCCCCACTTGTTTTATTGTTTTGGGATGGTTTTTTCCCTCCCACAAATGGCCATTTCTCCTTCAACTGGAATGTGCATAGGTATTATGAGTGGCATGCCTGGCCTCGTCAAATATTACACCCAATCAACATCTTAATTTGCAGTTGATGGCTGGATTAGAACACAGCGTTCAAGGTTGGGGGAGGTAATTGGAGTGCTGCATCTGCTGTCAGCAGTGTGGGGCCTTTGTGTACATGCACATTGTGTGTTGAGAACTCATGTACAAAGAAAAAATATATATGCGCACATACAGCTTTTACCCCACATGTGCATAAGGCAGTCTTGTACTCAGCATTTGTTGTGGGGTGTGTATTCAGATTTCCTGTACCAAATTTTAAAAGTGTTGTGAAAGAGTGACCCCAATTTTTGTTTTGGCCCTGCAAAGTATTTTAAAAAGTGTTGGAGGGGGAGGGGGAGGGGGAGGGGGGTCTATTTTTAGAGTAGGAGCCCTTTACAAATTCAACATATCCACATATGACGGACTGTCCACCATAACCAATTAAAAAATATATGAATGAAACAAAGCAAAGCAAAACCAGAAAACATTTTGGATTTTTTTTGAATTTGGAGGTGCGCACCTGCCTGATAACAAGGTTTGCTTTAGGCATCTGTGGTGGAAAAGGGGATGGGTTGATGTGTGAACAGGCCCTCATTGGACAAAGTAGGTTGCACCATGGTTGCACCATTAACAGGTTGTCAGTGGAAATCACAACTCGGATATTCAACTGATCACTGAAAGCCCAGTGACATGCCAATTGTGGGCGTGTTTGTTTTGCCCACTTTTCCCCAAAACAACCCATTTTAATAATCGGATCAAATATAATAAGCGAATAAGCAAATTGAAGAAATCATGAAAATCAAATTGAAAAACAAAACCAATGGTAGTGAGAAATAATTGAAAAATATATGGTGAATAAATAAATCTTTGTCGCTGTGTCCGTGCTTTTGGGTTGTCACCCTGAAAAATAGTTTCAAATGAAGTTGCTAATTTATTAGAAGTAGACAAATTAGCCCCCCCCCCCAAAAAAAAAAACCTGAAACTTGTGTTGCCCTTCAATGGGAAAAATCGGGAGGGAGGGAGGGTCGGTCGGTCTATTTTTTTTTTTTTTCATCCATGAAAACATGGAAGTTGGGAGGCAAAAGGTAAGCTTATTTAAAAGTGAGATGGCGAAATGCAAGATTGTGCCATCGTACATGTAGCTGTATTTTAAAACAATGATTTTAATCAAACTTGTTCATTTTGTGCGGGAAAAGGTGTGACTTTTAGGGTCAGTCGCGGATGGCAACACAACTATTTTTTGGGCCTTATGAGCTTTCTAAAATACATCTAAAATGTTTCAAATTTTGAATTAAGAGCATTCCACTCTTAATTCCTACAGTATTAACATATCAATCTGCTCACATGGTACATACCCTAACCCTCCTCAATCCTCCAAAATCCTCATGGTGGTTTTGGAGGATTTTGGAGGATTGAGGATGAATGGTGATTCAAGCACCGGAGGATTTTGGAGGATTGACGATGAATGGTGATTGAAGCACGGAGGATTTTAGAGGATTGAGGATGAATGGTGATTGAAGCACCGGAGGATTTTGGAGGATTGAGGATGAATGGTGATTGAAGCACAGGGGGATTTTGGAAGATTGAGGATGAATGGTGATTGAAGCAAAGGAGGATTTTGGAGGATTGAGGAGGAATGGTGATTGAAGCAAAGGATTTTGGAAGATTGAGGATGAATGGTGATTGAAGCACAGGAGGATTTTGGAGGATTGAGGATGGTTCCTAGCAATAAG
The DNA here is from genome assembly GCA_037893225.1 of Hippasteria phrygiana. Lineage (NCBI taxonomy): Eukaryota > Metazoa > Echinodermata > Asteroidea > Valvatida > Goniasteridae > Hippasteria > Hippasteria phrygiana. The sequence goes on from JAZGUH010000242.1 coordinate 463,784, forward strand.
GGCCTAGGGGGTTAGAGATAATAAACACTTTAGTTTCAATAAACTGTAGTAAGTGCTTTCTTTCATTAAACATTTCTTTCATAATAGGGGAAATCATTCAATTGAAATTTAAAGAAATAATCATCAATTCAAAAAAATTATAATAATTTGTTTGTGCTTATTGTTTTTTTTATGTGATCAGTTTTTGGCAATCAGGTGGAAGTGCCACAGGTGCATTGGTGCAGTTTATATTGCTGCCCTTATGGTGATTAGCTCGGCTGGACATTTTCTTACAACGCTTCAGTGATTTTGATGTTTAGTAGCCCGTTACAATTCACGGTCATCAATCGGCGAGTCGGTACAAACATTTATTTTGCAAGAATTACAGTGCCCAGTACTTGTGTTCACTGTAATCTGTAGCAGTAATGATACACAAATGTACATACATGTAATTACAATAGCAAATGTTCTCCTAAAGTGAGTCATTTTTATTTATTTATTTATTTATTTATTTATTTATTTTTTTTTTTTTTTTGGGGTACTCTTTTTTGTCATTGGTGGTGCTGGTGCCATTTAATTTAACCTCCTATTTTTGTTATTAACCCTAACCCCCTAGACCCTTTTTGCTAGGAACCATCCTCAATCCCCCAAAATCCTCTGATTGTCCTGCCCCAAAAAATGCATTCATCCTCAATCCTCCAAAATCCTCCTGTGCTTTAACCACCATTCATCCTCAATCCTCCAAAATCCTCTTTTTCTTGAAATACCATTCATCCTCAAAAACTGCAAGGAGGATTTTGGAGGATTGAGGTGGGTTGGGGTTAAAGGTTGTATACATTGTATACCATTTGCTTTTGCTGTAATTTTCAGAAATAAATGGATTTGGGGGTTAGTATTTTATAGCGTGCTAGCAAATACTGTATCACTGACCTGTTTACAGTTTTGTGTGCATAGATGCTGGGAAAACAGAGAGAAAAACGAATTATGTTCAAGTAGTCTGGTTCCCTGACCCTACTTTAGACAAAACAGAGCAATTTTTAGAGTCGGGGAATTATCAGGTCGGGGAACTAGAATATTTCCAACGATTGTGAGCCGACAGTCGTTGGAAAACGATATAAATTTCCATTTTTCCTGGAAATGACAGCAATGATTTCACAGGATGCTTGAGACTGCTATTTACTTACAGTCAAGTACGGTATTTCGTAATAATTCAGTGGTTTTGTTTTCTGATGTTTGCAAATGATGTATACTACATGTACCTTCTACCATCGGTGCAAAGGCTTTTTGGTTTGCATTGAAAGGATACCAAAAAAAAAAAACGAACAAACAAAGGAAAACAAAACAAACTTTTTTGTGGGAGGGGCTGTTTCCACCCCCCCCCCCCAAAGCCCCACCTTTGGATCCACCCCTTGGTCATAGAAATCTGACATTTAGACCATTGATCAATTCTTTACTGACAAGCCAAGAGTCAATTTGTAAGATAAATTGCACATTGCTATTACCAGCAGGCTTATGAGTAGTCGTAGTACAGTAAATTGTTACTGCACCATGCATCATGTTTGATGTTATTGGAAGAAATCTTCCGGTTTTATTGTATGAACCTTTTTGGCAGTCTAATTTAGCATTTTTACACTTTTTTTGAAGCTGTTGCGTACGTCCGTACGCTGACTGCAAATTCAATAAACCTACATGTCTAAGAATTGATGTAATACCGATACCTCTTTGCATTTGTGCAGCAAGTTGGGAACGGAACAGGTCCACTCTTGGGATCATATAAATTGTTGCCTGTTTTGGCAAAAACACAAAGACTATGTTTCTAATACCCATTGTTTCCTTAGTTATATAAAACAAAGTAAAAGTATAATCCTCAAAATATGCACCTACATGTACGTGTACATATACATGTATGTGTATGTACAAAGTACGTTTTTTTCTGAGAAACCATGTATGCTGCAATGTGGTGATGTTTTGGCATGCGTCCTGCTTCAAATTCAAAATTTAAAACCTATTTACCGGTAATCAATTTTTATCGCTGGTCGTTTTCTCTCTCTTTTTTCTTTTTAATAAAGAATATCTCATTGGAAAGGTCATAACTTGTGCTCACCAAAAAAGCAGTTTAATTTGAAAATTCATGGAGATACACCCCAGAATTCATGGCAGAAATTCATGGTGAAAAACCCCAAAAGCAAAACATATGTATGGAGGGTGTAACATATAGGGTACATACCATAGATGAGTTTTTTCTATTGTAGGATACATTGTGTATTGGTAGCAGATTATGTGGTCAGTGGTTGAGTACTTGGGTACTGTGAAAATTACAATTTCAGAGGGAGAGAAAATTCTCAAATTTGAATGTGAGTCTTCTTGTTCAGCAGTAGGCCTACATGTTGTTTCGGAAAATTGGGGAGATTGTTCACCATTGTTGCATGTAAATAGTATGTACACTGGTTAATTTTTCACATCCGTATACAGTGTAGTATTGTTTTAGAAAGCCATGAGGAATAAGGCGTCCATCGTTGGTACATTGTCTTGGCTGTGAGCATTGGGCATAATGCAGGCTTCGCGTCATCGTCATCGGTAAAGGCGTTGTGTTGCCGCTCAACTGTCTGGAATAATGTCCACCTGAACGCACAGGGTTTTTCCCACTGACTTCACCTTGCCACGGCGCGGACACACGGCAGAGCGTGGTCGGGGGTAGACTCCTTATTGAAGATTGCAACTTAAAGGTAGTGTAGACGATTTGTAATCCTCCAATTATTCTTTTACTGAATTATTACGAAATACCTTACTAGACTGTAAGTTAGTAGTAATCTCAATCATCATGTGAAATGATGGCACCAGGTGTGCTGTCATTGTCAAGAAAAGTGGAAATATATATCGTTTTCCAACAATTTCCAGCTGAAAATCGTTGGAAATCTGCCCTGTAGCCTTTAGTCAAGGCGCGCGTGGCTACCCGGACGATCCGAGTGGCGCGCCCCAGACATGTTGGCATTCAGGGCGCATCACGCACCCAGATAGCCATGCGCGCCTTGACTAAAGGCTATCATCCGCCCGACGGTTGAAAACGAGCGCCGTTTTTCTCTCGTTTTTTCCGCCATCCAACAACGCAAAACCTTGAACAGGTCAGTGGAACGATATTTCCTATAAAATACTAACCCCCAAATCCACCCATTCCTGAAAATTGCAACAATGACCAATCATGTACACTGCCTTTAAGCATGATGGTGCATTCATTGCCAACTAACCAAGTCTAGAAATTCTGCTGCAGGCACGTGGACATCCCACCTTGCTTTAAAGGGGAACCCTGTCAGAACTTGACAAAGATACAAACATGTCATTTGAGTCCATGAAGCTTGAGTTGATTTTTAGAGTATATTGCATTTGGGCCTGTTGGATATTGTTTTTGGAACATTTATTGTCTTATAGTTTTGCAAAAGTTCTCCACTTACATGTACAATGATAACGTGATGTACATTTGGCTTTAGTTTGTTTTCAAGTTATTTTTCCAAACAAGTCAAGTGTTGTAACTGAGCCCCTTCAACAACAAAAAGTTAATGTAAAAAACAAATGTGCACAAAGATTTTGTTGCAGTTAAAAAGTGAACCAAAATGATGTAAGAGTTAGTATTCGGTCATGCGATTTTGCATATTCCAAACCTTCAACCAACATGTATGTTTACCTTTATTCCATGTCTCGCTGTGTTGTACAATGTACAAGGGTTTTTAGTCATTCTGCCATAAAAACCCAGTTTCTGTACAAAGAGCCACAAAGCCGATATCTAACCCTGCATTGCTATTTAGGGACGCAGAAGTAATGCGCAGGAGAAAGGACTCACCCCAATCAAAACACGGATACAATGAATTATTTGACGGCATGTTGGGTTTCTTTGATAATTTTTTTTCTCCATAATTTCCATTATGCAGACATCAGCACAAATAATTCATGGCATGAGAACTCTTTATGAGAGGTGCGGGCAACGAGGGTATATTTTCATGCAAAATTGAACTGTCTGGGAAAAATGCGTTATCGGCTTGGTAAATCTTGAACTTAAGGGAAAGGGATTTGATGCAAAAAACAACATCACAACAATTCTGGAGGAAAAAATGGTCTTCTTTGTTGCTGAGTAAGAAGGCCATACAATATCAACCGATTCACAAGAATCTGCAAAGCGTAATTGGAATTTTATCATACAATTCTTGAAGATTTATAATTTGTTTCCCCAAAATGACGACCATCATAAACAAGTACTCTGAAACATGTCAGGGATCATTTTCACATTTTCACGTAAAAAAGCTCCAGATTATTGCAGAGATGAGCTTCATTTTGAACATAACTGACTTGTGCACGATAAAAACCAGATTTTATTTTTATTAAGACAGGTACAGGGATCTCCACAGTTAAAAAGTCCATATTTTTTAGGAGTAGGCGTAAGGTGTTGCAATTTAGGACTTACTGCAAATGTTGAATAGTAAAGTCGCCCTCCCCTTCTCCAAAGTAAAACCCTGTTTCTTAAATACCGCTGGGTACATGAAACACGGTCTAGCCAATTGTTGGCATTCATGTGAGTTTACTGAATCCAATCACTGCCATTTGGGAATGATTGCAGTCAAACCGGCAGGTTCAAGGTGATGCGCTAATCTCTTTCCTAGATGTTGTAAGGCTCTGAGAGAGAAAAAACCCAACATAGATTGCCTTTATCAGCAGTATATGGTGCTTGTCATTGAAGGAATATCTCATCTGATTAGAAAACATTATGTGTTCGTCTGGGTGGATGTTTGTGCTACTGCTTGCTATTTACTGTGCAACCTACATGTACACACATGTGGAAGATTTTGCAGCATCATATTTGTACATATTCACTATCGTTCATAAGTTGAAGAAAAAAAGGAACATAAACAATTTACTTGGAACAGTTTATTGTAAAGCTTTATGAGCACATCCAGACAAAAAACAATCGAGTCTGATTAAGGGACATTGTACACGTACTTGTGAAAACATGAGGTAACCAAGATTAAACTTATGGAAACATCAAAAAAATATGATTTAACCCCTTGCGTATGGATGACGCCATATGGCGTAACAAAAAAAGTGCCACCAGGCCGGTTGATGCCATTTGCCGCCGTTTGTGCAGTTTCAATCCATTGTTGGATTATTGTTTATGTTACGCTTGACTGCACGAATACATTGTAGCAGTTCGCTTGGCTGCCAGAACGTCTCCCGTAAAATACCGTGCTCAAGGGGTTAACTTAAGAAATAACCTAACATAATAGCGCAAATCACAACCCCAACCTACATGTAACCATCCATCATGATGGCCAGGCCAAGCTTAGAATTTGTTATTGATATCACAAGATCTCCCAAGAAGATTTTTTTCTTTACATGTTTTTACAATAGTGGAAGTCAGTGATGCATGACAAGCAGGGGGCGAGTTTTGTCAGGATTTTTACTGATTTCATAATTTTTGAAGAATCTCTTTTGAATTCCTGAGGTGTTATCCTAAAGGTATTTTACTTGTGAAAGTGGATACAGACCAATAGAACCGGGTATTTTAAGCAGTGCCTTTAGGCATACAAACCTCGGCAATCCCCAAACACTGCAGATTTTGTGAATTTTTCAATGTTGGCCAATCTCACGCCTGGACAGAGAAATGCATCCCAGATATCAATGGAAAGCTTATTACCCCTAGTTTGTAGCTTTATAGTCATATTTTCCCTGTATTTGTAGGTTATGTACATGTACGTGTACCTTTGGGGGTGGGGGGGGGGGGTGGGGGGTGGGGGGGGGGGGGGTTGCACCTTGTGTATGTCGTATCTGAACCATACATATCTGATGTGTTGTGTGAAAAATGTGCTTTCTGCACTGTATGGAATTTCATCCATCCTATTTTGTCTGAAAATATTGATGATTCGCACTGTTTGTCCATTTTATCTAGACTAATTACATGTACCGTACGACCCTGGTTCAAACAACAATGAGTTATGTGTCTGTTAAAAAAGACAGTTTTCTATTGTTCTCATTTTGGCTGAGAAAAAAATTATGTTGACCTAGATTTCAGGATGTATCAACCCGGTACACAAATATACTGGTTTCCCTGAATCGCTGAATGTACAATGTATGGGTTTAATTCAGGACACTTCCTGGAAAGTCTGACACAGTTTCACAATCCCACCTACTTTTGTAGCTGGCGTAAAAACAATTCCTTCTGACTTACCCAATGATCCCCACATTTTTCAGATTACATGTATTTGGTTTCTATTTACAAAGGAGAATAAGTCTGAAATGGGAACGTGTTCTGAAATGGCTTGTTCCTTATCAAAAAAACTCATGATAACACACTTGTTTTGCACAACACTTGAGTTGAGGCCCTATGGCCTATGCTTTGAGGCACTTGTTCTGAATATCAGAATTCAGGCATCTAGCAAAAAATAAAACGGAAAATTCAGGAGTCTGCTTGTAGACAGCCCCCCCCCCCCCCCAAGCAATCCCATTGGAAGGCTGATTCAATTCCTCTAAAAATGCAGGTACCAGTACATGTATTGATAATGAATTCATAAACATTGTAAAAATGTAAGAGAAATGTATTAATGCTTTGTCATTTTAATGATGGTTTTTCTTTGTGGGGCCGCGGGTTATGAAATGGAACTGATATTGGAAAAGACAAACAATGGGTAATGTTCCAGAAGTGACTGTCTAATGTGCCAGTTACATCTTCAAGGCACGTATATGTAATATTTTAGGGGATGAAATACATTGTAAAACACAAAAAGTGCTCAGACAAAATGTGCTGAGTTTATAAACAATCAACATTGTAAATGCCATTATCAGATTTTGATCTGTCACATCACACAAACTACAGTATTGTCATATAGTCCATCAGACAGTTTGACCGAGCACATTCATTTTGCTTGGGGAAATGCTGCAAATGATCAGAAAATGTCAGATGTTGGACTGTAATTTCATCCCAACCAGTGAATAAGTTTCTCTTGTTTCCCCCCTTTTCTTCCCCCTCTCACACGCCCCGCCCCATGTTTTATTTTTAAAAAAAATATTTTTTTTAGGATCTCGTTTTCCTGTGGTAGGACGGCTCTTTAGAGGAGCAAGTTACCTGTTCTATCTTGCCACTCACTGTCTTAATTCTTATTTTAGGAATTTATCTTGTAAATTGAAAATTTTGTGTGTTTTTAAATCTTTGCCGCTGTATATTCTGTAATGTTCTTATTTTTGTCAGCCAGTGGAAAAGTGTAATAAAAAAAAAGAAAAAAAGTCTTTTTGAGATTGTTCAGTTGCATTTGGTGGCAAGGGGTACGTGGATGTAATTGTTGACAGGGTTCATCTGGAATTAAATGTCTGCCTGCCCTCTCCAAGCCAAATTTTGCATAGTCTTGCTTCAATCTTAACCTAAAATGTATGTTAACATTTTGCCCACTCTTTTGGGAGAAGATATAGAAACTTTATTAACCAGTAGTCGGGCTTACCAGTGGTACAGAGTAAACGTGGGTTGGTACATTTTCTACAAGAAAAAACCACCTGTTTATAATGTGTGCCTGTCCATTGGACGGATAAACAGGTGACTAAATGAGACAGTTATTACACATGTAGATAAGGTTAAAAGAAAAATTAAATATTAAATGTGATCTTTGGAGCATACATGTTGTCAGCAATGCATTTACATTTTGTCCATTGTATTGTAGATCTAGACAAGGTATTTCATGTTATTTCTCTGTTCCCACCCTCGGGTATCTTTGAATTCATCAGATAAGGTAAGCAATGTTGAATGTCTCACTTGCCTTTGAAATGATCACGCAATTTTAGCATTTGATCCCCAAATGCTATCGTTTTCAAAAAAAGTACCATCTCAAAGTGCAGGTACCGGTAACTCGGTATTCTTTTTGTCACGTACATGTGTACTTCTTTGGCACAAAGTAATTGATAAAGATCCCTATCGCCCAATACAATTTTTAGGAGAGGGCAGAGTTCAGATCATACATTGATTTGAATTTTCGCCAGACAAAGCAGTACCTGTGTTGTTCTTTGTGTTGACGAGTACATGTACATGTATACCCGCAGCTGTATGGATGCCCTCGTTTGCGCTAGCAGAACATTTTGAAAACGGGTCCAGAAAGTTGTGTTTGTTTGCCACTTGTTTGTGTGCGCGCACCTGTGCACATAAACAGGATTTTTTTGTTTTTTGTTTTGTTTATGATGACTTGTGTATTTTTTTAAATGATATTACCACCCTGCAATGTTTACAGTCATATTAATTTTTAAAGATTACTGTTATACTTTTCACCAAATTGTCTTCTAAAAAAACATTAACCCTCCCTCTCTGGGTGCCAAATTGGAGCCAACTAACCTATCTATCAAAACCTATCGAGCGACAGGTTGAGACACACAAGCTGTGGGAGAGGAGAGGATTGTTGTGATAGTTATTTTAGTAGGAGGGTTAATTTTAATTAAAAACTCACTTTTTTCCTTTGTGGGTATCTGCAGGCCTCTAGAGAAAGGCTATTATTTTTGGTTTCTTTCACACCCCCAATGCACAAAAAGGCATGCCCTGTGGGAACCAAATGAGTGTTGGGGCACAAATAATTCAAACTTTGTGAAATAATTATTTGATATCTGAACGTGAACAGATTTTGTTTGTTCGATATCTCATTAAAAAGTGGATAACTTTTGTATTGCTAAAAATACAATTTTTTTTAAATAAATTTTTTTGGGTGATAAAACTGGAAAAGAACACACAGTATGTTTTTAAGGTTTTAAATTAAAGTTCTGAATGAGAAAATTTCTAGTTTTTTTACAAAATACATTTCCAAAAGTCACCGGAAATTTGTTTCACTGTTAACGAAACAAAATGAAGTTATACAGTTGTTTCCAGGACAAATCACAATGATGATCACTGCCTACTTTTCCCCTCTCAAACTTGTTCAGTTTTTTTTTTTCTTTCGGTCACAATGCTTAAATTGCGAAGTATGGTCTCAGCAAACTGGTCCTATTTCCCAGATTTACGTCGCCCAGTTTGTTGAGTACACCTGTACTCTTCCTTGTTTACTGAATTCCCAGACTAATTGCTCATGTCTTTCCCTCATCACCACGGCTTCTGTGAAAATCTTTTGGCATAACGTCCAGCCAACTCTGTGATTTATTAGGAATAAATCACACTTTTGGTCATTAATCTGTCTGTATTTATACATTTTCAAAGCTTGTACGCATATGCACGTCTTTGTTGCTGTCTTTACATTCAGTGATTATTGAACATTAATAAGTGAGCTTTGCTCATAATTATGTCATCAGACAGACTAACAAGGCATTTTATTACTTTCAGATCTTGTTCTTTTATCTATAAGAAACTTCCATGTTCATAGTTAAAATATGCTCTTGTTGGCATCAATGTTAGGATCTTTTCTCCAAAGTGCCTGCCAATACCTCACTGTTAACAACAGAGGGCGCAACATTTGTCAACGCATGACATAATTTGATTGTTGAGCAAAGAGATCCTTATACACCTTTTTACAACCAGAAAGAGCCAGGGGTGGAGGGGGGGGGGACACTCATGGACAAAGAAAAAAACTCAATGAATGAACAATTAGCTGCCAAGAAAAACAGCATAATCGAGAAATTTTACGACAGGAAATTTTGCCAGTAGCTGTATTGATTGTGTGCCCCGGCGTGCTGTAGAAAAACTGGCAGTCCTGTGTGTTTCTCTGTTCCCTTGTAGTTGGTCATGGGACTGAGCCTGGCAAGATTTCGTCTGGCGTCGATTTCAGCGTATTTTTTGATAAGTGGCCTTTTTTCCCATGGTGGTGTCACAATGGAATCCACATCAGCAGGTGGGTATGCTGAATATTTTAGATGCTCTTTATGGTCCATGGATTCTACAAGCACCTGTTGGGGATGGCCTTCAGTTTTGGTATGATTCACCACTGATTCTTGCCACTGCCTTAAAGGAACCATGAAATAGGATTTACATTGCATTATTCCTGCTTAAAACAATAAAGTATTATCTTGACAATGATATTTTGTTACCAGAGTCAATTATTTCCCAGATTAAATATGAAAAAACATTTTTTGAAAAAGTTTGTCCAAGCTACTCCGCCCCCTGAGTGGGACCCTCATTAACATAAGTGAGTGACGTAGATCGAGGAACATTACATATTCTGCTCGAGCCAGCACCATTCATCACGCGTAAATTGAGTGTACATTCTTCGTCCAAAATCTAAGCAAAATATAGCGTTTTTCGGCCATGCCGACAAGGTGTGTGGCTGCTGGGTGCAGCAAAACAACGAAGGATGGAGTAAGCCTTCATTTATTTCCAACTGATGCGAAATATCAGAGAATTTGGACGGCGAAAGTGAAGGTGACAAGAGCGAAGTGGTCCGGTCCCAGCAGCTTCTCAGCGTTATGTAGCGACCACTTTGAGCAGTCGTCTTTCGATACTGGTATTTTCAACTCCTTTGGGATGGCCATTAAAAATATGCTCAAGTCCACTGCCATCCCAACAAAGTTCCCAGATGTGGGTAAGGTACAGGCGAAAGCAGTTAAACGGCCCATTCCCCGAGGAGCTGTCGCTAAAAGGGAGAAAATCAGGGTAAGTTCGATGTATAGTTGTTGCAACCTACAATGTACGAAATTGCACGTGTAGACCTAGCTTGGTGTACGTATACGTACGTGTAGGCCCTACATAGTATACACGTGCTCTGCCGTATACGTATACCGTACGGGTACGCGTACCCACGCGGACATGCTTTGATGCTCGTCTCGCACCCAGGCGTCATTAACGGGTCCAGACTATCGAGTCCATTCATGAATTTCGGTGCCTCGATCTACGTCACGAACAGCGCCCTCAATTTGAGTCTCAACAAATTCCAAAAAGGGGGGGGGCAATTTTTGGGCGGCAAATAATCACACTAAAACTTCACTTGAACCAGTTTGGCTTTTAATTCACATTTAATACATATAAATGAATGTATTTATGAAATAAAATGCTATCCGGCAAATTTGAGAAGCATGGTTCCTTTAAATGGTATGGAGAACAAGAGAATTTGAATTTTTATACGAACTGATTTGGTTCTCTCCTCTCAAAAGCATTCAATAATTTGAATTTTTAAAATCTATTAACCCTAACAGTCCTGACTCCTCCAATTTCAATACAATTGTTCACACCACCTAGGGAGTTAATGTTGAAGAGGTCTTGAAAATATGGGTTTGGGATTGTGACAGGTTTAAAATCAAACCTAGTGTGTTGGATATCTGGATGTCTTTCCTCGGTAGATTTGAAAAAAAAAATCAATTTGAATATGTGATTTTTAGCTGTGCATTATAAAATCTGTGTAATCTATGTGCAACAAGCGTACAGGGCAAGTAAAAAGAAAATGAACCCATTTTTGTCCCTCGTAATTTTTATTGATATTTTTGTAAATCATTGTAAAGCGTATACATAGGTGTGAAATCACCACTAGTACAAAAGTCCCAAACCATCACATTTCTTTTTACTCGGCCGGTATTTTATAACTTCACATTACCGAGCACCACTGACCGAAGAGTTGCATAGCAGAGGCCATATAATTTCTATAGTACTTTCTATATCACATGGTTAATCAGCAGGTATTTCAAAACTTCAGCCCTGCCTGGGGATATTCTCAGAATATTTGAGGTCAGGCGTAGCAGTATTTCCAAGGCTTGTTAAATACCCGACTTAAGTTTGCTATTACATTGTACATGTACATTGTACACTTTATCTGTATTTCTCTACATTTACATTTTGTAAATGTAATGCACCAGAGCCATTTTTGTGTTTACAGCAGACAAACCGAGGGATAGATCAATTTATTATTTAAAGAGGATTTTTGTTAGCTTGATGATTTTGTTTAACTTTCACATGATGGTGAGCTTTGAGCTTTGTTAGATCGACACTGAGCATGAGTAAAGTGGGAATCTGTACTGCGTAAACATGACCGAAGTCCCATTAGCCTACTCTGTGCTATACTCCATGCAAAAGTTGTAAGGATTTCTATTGTATTGCATAGGCCAGAACCTATAATAATCACATCCATATCATGTTTCACAGAACTAGTCCAATCCAGTGCGATAGTCCTGCTCAAGTGTCCTGAGCTAACCTTTGACCCACCAAAGATGCCTTCTTATTTGCATAACCCACTTCGCCATCCCTCCAAGAGTAGTCTTTGATCCGGCCTGCTCGGCTCCCATGGCTGACGTTACAAATCAAGAGTTCATTGAAATCCCGCCATCCAGTGTGAGATTGCGGCCTGGTATCACGAGGATAAACAAAATTCCGGTCCAGAGTTCAGTGCCTGTGTTTGGGCGCTGCGGCGACGCCGAGAGTTGGGTTTCAGCTGTTTCCGAGCAGACAGACAGCGTGCGGCATGCAACGGCATACCCTCCACAGTCAGCCGTTACTGAGCAACTCTGTCAACCGACGGAATTGCTGATAAGTTTAAGAAAGTCGTTGGGAACAATCTGCATAAAAAATAAATACCGGAAGCTCAAGTTGACTTTTTCTTTCTTCTAAACAATCCCCAGCAAACAACGACCACACAGTGGTGTTGTCTGAACTTAAATTACTTTTTTGGCGGGAGGTTGGTGGAGAAAGGTAAACAGTTGGTAGCTCTGGTGTCAATCTTTGTTTGACAGGTTCTTTAGAAATAGACAATTAGATACAGAGAAAGACCAGGATTTGTTATGTTGATCTTTGTGTCCTGACCAACACAAGTTTAGTATCAAGAACAGGTGGCATGATTCTGGAGAGAATCGTAATTTGTGACTTGTATATAACAATCAGGGATTTATTGTAGATTTGGGGGGGGGGGGGGGGGAGCCAGAGGGGATGTCCAATGGTGTAGGAGCAAAAGTCGACACTTTCCACCTCTTTGATAATCTACATGTACATGTACGTACATGTACCATGCTTGTTAACTGCCATTGTAATTTTTGTATTTTCAGATTTTGGCAGTAGATTTTTAAATATAAGTTTTGAGGCTTTGCATGGTGGAATATCGATATCGTTTCAGTTTGCGGTAACACCATGTGTTTATCTCAACTCGTATCTCAACCTTCGTTAAGTGAGAAGGGTTCAAGGGAGAACCAATTTTCGTGCAACTCGTTTTCTCTACTGTCGATAAGTGAGAAATATGATTCAGGGGAGAAATATGGGGACTTCACGGGTTAATATGGTTCAGGGAGAACCATGGGGACTTCTCGGGTTGTTCTCAACATTTCGATTAGCCTGCTCTAATCTTCGTCAGGAGAATGAGGAGGTTTGCTGATGCAGCTCCTTAAGTAGTATTTGCTGGGATTGTGTGTAGAAAGGGAAGTGTTCTGATTGGTGCCACTGTTGTGTGATGTGTTGTGGCTGATATTTAATTATTATATTTTATAGAATGTCTTACTTTTTTCCACTTGCCCTCCTTCCCACCTTTTTTCTACTGTCCAGCTGACCCGGTTCTCTTTCTAATACGAAGAACTACACATGTATCAAGATTTAGTACATGTACACAAACCAGCCCCTCCATGAAATCCAAAATTTGTCGGTCATTTCTGTGTGTCAATTTCAACCATGTTACGAGCAGTGCCAGACCGTGTATCCAACAGGTAAAAGATTTACACAACTTTAATCAGTTCTTAACCACCCCCCCCCCCCCAACTCCTCAAAAAAGAAAGAGGGAAAAACCCCAAGTGTTTGCTTAAGGAAGCCGTCTAGCATGTCTAGCTTCTCCTAGACACACACATGGCTCCCGTCGCGGGCTCGCACCCAAAATGCACGAGTCACTGCATCACGCTATTTACTCTGACTACTGCTTGCCCGATGGAGTGCAGCTGTTGCCGCGGCAACAGACATCCGTAATTTCCGTAGTATCAGTGGATGGCCGCGAGGCATTTTCAGCTATGGATTCAGGCCACTGAGTCTGCATCCTGCGAAGGCTTTGACGAGAGAAAGAGATATAGTGTTTCTGCTCTCATCTTCAGAATGGTTTTCATATCATAGGCTTGTGCATGTAAATCTCATTGCCCAATTATAGCTATACCTACATGTACATGTACGTGTACATGTACGTCATTCAACATTGCTTTGTCAGCAATGGCATTCTAATTAAGGGCAGTGAAAATATTTTTTGAAACTAACCAAATTACACACATACCAAGAATTATTTTGCTTCAAAGAGGATTTTACACAGGATTGATGGACGTAGACACATCCACTCACACAGTCGCGTTTTCCCTATACGACTGAGGACAATGCTGTGTGTTTCCGATTGTTCCTTTAATATAACACAACCCCATATACTAAGCACGTATTTTTACGTCCGAGGACCGATTTTAACAAAAGACCGACTCCCGAGGACAAGAAAGATTCCTTATTATTTTCTTTCTCCTCTTATCCTCGAACCTAAATACAGAACATGTCCACTGCAACATGGCATTGAGTGTCAAGTCTTCGTATCTTCTTTGAGGGAATAATAACAAAACAACAGGTTTCTGGCTTAAAGCCCACCACTTGAAAATTCCCTGCATATATTTGCTGAATTCATGAAAATGTCCATCATCAAAGTTTTGATGCTGTGCCTCTTGGGGAGGCCACAGGGGTCTACTCTTTCCAGATGGATGCCATCTGGAGCTGGAAAGTGGGATAGCAATTTTGTTGGCTGCAGCTTTGTGTTGGAACATGGAGGGTGCCTCCTGAGTTATGGGCAGCCAAAAATTCTCCCTCGTCTGTGTGTGTTTTTGTCCATCTTTAATAGTGTTTCGTCGTCATTTGTTGGTATTTTTCCCGTTAATTGCTGCTCTGTCCTTTAATTGTTTATTTGGGATTGTTTGTTCTTTTCGAATTCGTTAATTTTGGTCTTTTGGCTGCCCATACTGATTATGGTGATCATGAGGTTGTTTCAGTCTCTGGTTGCTATTTTTCCAGCCAAGCAAGTTTGGAATTAAACAGCCAATTGGTGCCAAAAGCTCTGTATTGTTGTGTATCATACGGCTGTGTCTGGCACTTGGAGGCAGTGGTTGTCATGACAACCAATCATCAGATGCGTGGATATAACTCATTGTTCCAACAGAGTTGGTTTTATTTGTGGATGGGTGGTAAATTTTAGTGCTTCATGGTCATCTTTGGTTTGCACATGTATGTAAGAAGCACAGGTGTCTAGTCTTGGTGTTCGTAATTGAGTATGTATTTAAAGTATTCAACTCTCGGATACCCAACTTCTCATACATGTAGTATTGGAAAGATAAGAAAAAGACCCCACCCTAATTTTGCAGACTTTTTGGCCTTTGAAGCTTATTACCAGGTAATGTTGTCACTTCATCAACAGGTTGTATATGAATTGCATTTGTGAGACACTCAGCTAGCCCCCTCCCCATCCCCCTCAGGTACATGTAAAGGCCTTTTCACACTACAAACAATCTTTGTGTTGTACCCGGGTCCGACACGTGTTGACTTTTCACACTACAACATTTTTAACATGGCACTGACCCGTGTAGAGCGCTCAACCCGGGTTGAAACTAACCCTGCTCGGGAGATGGGTTGAGAGCTCTCGACCCGTAGAGAAGTTAGACTAGTGTTGAAAACACCTCTGGGTTGAGTTCGACCCGTGTAACCGCGTTGAGTAGTGTGAAAAGGTAGCGTAATTGACCCGTGTTGAAATTTTTATAAAGTCTACACAGGTTGGACGCGTGTAGATTTTGACATGGGTAGATTTTGACACGGGTCGAACGTACATACATGTAGTGTGAAAACACCTTAAAGTTTCTGCCCAGGCATCCAGGATCTTTGTTGAAGATGTCATTGCCTGGCTCTTGTTGAGGCCACCAGAGATCTTGCATCCAGACAGGACCAAGTGTAAGCTGAGTTAAGCTAGAGAGGGTGATATTCCCATATCATTCAACCATGGACAGCAGCACTCTATCCTTTATGAGGCCACTGGGATTGGCAATCGGCAGAGTGGTACTCACCTTGTCTTGGTGTGAATCCCACCACAGTTCTCCTATAGATTGGATTTTGTTGTCCTCAATCGTGTAATTTTTATTCTCCACAAAAAAAAATTCCTCGGCTTCTCTTTCTATTGTTTGTTAAACTGCAATCTCTTTAGGATTAGGGATTCATAATTATGATATGTTCATGTACATCTTGTGCTTGTGGGCAGTTTTGCTCTTTTCATCAGTCGGTATCCCATCTTGTCAGGGAAAGTACTTAAAAATACTTGAAAGTACTAAATATGAATGCTTTCTCCCTCTCAAGTGCTCTAGAATGGAGGAACATTCCCCTGTGGTCTCATCTTTTGGTAGTTCATGTGCTAAACTTTTTTTGCTGATGCCTTAGTCAAGACGTATTTTGTACGATATTTTGCCTACTGTATTGCCTGCTACACACATGTACATGTACACACAAATGTGTATCAACCTCCAAACGTGGACTTCTTATTGTCGCTCTTTTGTTTGTACTTCAGCTTTTTCGGAAGACCTCCATATGTTTTGTACACAATCCCAATCGCGGACGTGTGTTGGGAATCGCGGATGATATTGTTCTCTTTTGTTCTCCAACATTTTTCGTCCACGGTTTGAATACCCCAATGGCCCCAGTATAACACACCTGTGTACTGTACACATATACTGTACTTGTCCTGTACAGATTGCACTAACAGTATACCTTCACCACATGCATGGAACCCATACAATATCAGAATGGGGTAAGGACTCGAACAACAGGTGTATAAAATACTGGAGGTTAGATGAGCATACTGACCCAAATGCTCAGTTGACATCTCTGGTTCTTCTCAAAAACCATACTTCTTTTTTAATGTTAGTCACTCCACATGTGTATATGTAGATCTGCAAACTTCTCTCAATTTGTACTCACCACGATGCAAGACCCTAAATCACATTGAGCACAGGATTATCTACTTACCACTGACTAAATCCGTGTTGTGATTATGGGACTTGGAAGGAATTTAAAATTGCCGTTTTTAAGCTCAGTTATCACACTTTACCAGGTTTAAAGGTGTAGTATACATTTGCTTTTGCTGTAATTTTCAGAAATACATGTAGATACGTGTAACAGAGCAATTTTTAGAGTCGGGGAATTATCAGGTCAGGGAACTAGACCATTTCCAACGATTGTCAACCGACAATTGTTGGAAAATGATATAAATTTCCACTTTTCTTGAAAACGACAGCACACCAGGTGCCATGATTTCACAGGATGCTTGAGTCTGCTAGTTACTTACAGTCTAGTATGGTATTTCAGTAGTTTTTTTTTTTTTATGTTTGTAAATGTAGTATACTACAATGAACCTTAAAAAAGAATATCCCATCTGGGCTCAGTTTTGTAGGTTCCATAATGCTGGATTCTGCACTTACGGCTTTCAATTCTGTCCTATTACTGAGCTAGTCAAGAAATGTGAGATGTACACTTGCAAATTGCAACACCATATGGTAAACTGTACACACACAAATTGTTGGACTCTGATTCTGGTGGTATGCCAAACTCAGTGTAAAGGACTATCAGTTTGAGGGTCCAGTACCCATCCTAACAGATTCCAACCAAACATGCTGTTGGGTTTTGACGGGTTGAGTACTGTTTAGGTTAAAAGGGTTAGGGGGAGGGGAGTTGGTCTCACCAACGGTGGAAGTTACCCCGCCTCGGTCTATAGGGTCTGAACATTGGGATCATTTCTTTGCTATTGAAGATTCATGCCCTTTGGACCCAGGAAAACTAAGGGTGGTTGGGCTGGCAACCTAAAAAGTGGCCAACCCCACCACCGCTGTTGTAGCCCTTTTTATATCTACATTTTAGCTTTTTAGTCTTGTAGTGGGAGGCTTCCATTAAAAAACAAAAACATAACAAAAAAAACCCGGGAAACTTGTGAAATAGGCTTTTGGCTGTAGTTGGTAACGATTCCTCACTGATGGGCCCTGGTCTTTTGAGTCTTCATTCATATACACAGGAAGATTGTTCATGCACACTCTTGTGCACAGCAGGTTAATCTGTAAGAACCCTGCTTGATCCGTCCAGCTAATAGCTCTCAAACTTGTCTCCGCTGTAATAAAATTGTACAATTTATCGGTCTAGACACAAAGCTCAATGGTGTCTTTGCCAAGTCTGGCCAGTCTTTAAGAGCCGAATTAAGTTCGTGCAGCCAGTTGTCGGACCCCAGCCCAAATTGTCCTGATGCATTCCCCCATGAATAATTCACAGTGTTTTAAGGCATCCTTGTGTTTTTTTTTTCCTGGTCACTGAAATGCTTCAGACTGAAATACTGGTACCCCGGAATGGGGACCATGAGTTATGGGGTCCATTTGTACTGCGTGATTCCTACTTGAATTGGTAATGCATCTTAATTGCACTCATAAATTACACTGGAATTTTGCCCTAATGGCCATAAATTGTGATTGAGAACATGGGAAGACCGCCAAGATTATTGACGGGTATACGTGAGCAGGTTTCCCCCTTAAGTTTATCTGAGCTTGTTTAATCATGTTTTTCTTTTATTTCTTGAAAGTAGGTAGCCCCCAAAAAGTTGATGTGTACAAATGTACATTGTACATCTACATGTATGGATAAATTTTGCGGCTATACAATGAGGACTTGTACAATATGTAGCTTACTCTAAAAACAAAAATGAGTTCTTCAAACCGTATTCCTTCTAAGAACCACATTTGTCCTTTCCAGAGTTAGTTAGTTAGTTCGCAGGGTGTATCTGCAAAATTGTTCTCCAGTAGTTGCACTCTCCACCGTTGCACAAAGCCTCAAATCTCATTTTACAATTGATTACATGTACGTCCAATCACATTACACGTCTGTGGTTGTTGATCTTCAAGCAAATTTGAATCCTCATTCCTGATTGGTCTATCCATAGTATGAAAAGTGTGACATTAACCTGTGTAGCACAGTCTACAATGTATATTGCAGCTTGCGTACCAAATATATTGTGTGCTCTTCAAAATTGTGCATGTTTTGCTGCTGCACGTGCTGTACAGCATGTATCTCATCAAACGCGTACGCTGTGGTCACTTTTCAGCAGTCCTTGTTGGGATGACCGCTGAAAAGTGGACACAGTGTGCGTGTTCAATGCGGATCTCTGCTGTGCATCGAGTTTGCTTGGAGGTAAATTTGTTATCCCACTCGGGAAGATGTAGTTCTTCATGCCTCAGGCTAAAAAAAAAAAATACACGCATTACCAGATGTATTCTGTAAAAACAAAAGTGAATAAGCTAAGAAATACTTTAATTTTGGCCGTGTTGTTGCTTTAAGAAAATACTAAATAGATAGAAAGGAGTTGATGATTCTTTGTGACCTCTGCTGGCCTTTCTATTTTTTAACGAAATAAGAAAGACCACCATTTTTTTTTTTCGTGATATGTTTAGTATTTTGGCAGGGGTTGCCTTCTTCATAAAACTTGCAAAAAATCTTTAGATATTCACACGTACGTATGCAACGGGCACACGCCCGCATACAACTTTGAATTCCCGTCTCTACGGCGGTCCCCAATTTATGCAACAGGCCAGAAGCTACTTGTGCCTCGGTTGCCGTGGCAACCATCGCAGTCTCGTACTCTTATTGCCTGGTCCTGTTTGCCCTCGCCTCGCCGCGAAAAATCCGTTATCGGTTTTGTCCAAACCACAGACACATTTGTGAAGACGGCGTGCTCGCTGGCTCGCTGCTAATGCAGTGAGTTTCCCCCCTTTAGTCATGGCCAAAGCGAAGGCGATCACACAATCAATACAAAACGTCAAGGGATGCCGTGTTTTTTTCCCGTTGATTTGAGCATCTCACTGAAAAATATGTACACAATGTACAGTTAAGGTACTGAATTGCTAAGGTCTCATAATGAGTTTAATTTGAATGCATGCATGTGCTGTGCTTATGCGTGTTTTTACATCTCACTTTAGTCTATGACCCAACAAATTCTTGTTTTTAAGTCCACCTTTTTTGTTACACAGATTTGATTCCTGTCACAGTATTGGTCATATCCTACTGTACAGTTTTTTTTAATGGATATCCCTTGTCTCTTTTATTTGGGATATATCTGTATTAATTTTTTATCATTAGCTTGTACAGTGAAATTAAGTGAAGTGAGGAATCAAATTGAATTGGATTGGATTGAAAAGCAATGACATTTCAATATTTTATGTGGTTTTTATTGTCAATCTTTAATGTGTTTGAGGGGGACGTTTTTTTTGGGGGGGGAAATGCACACCGAGCGCGGGCAGAGTGTGTATACTTTTGCCGTAATTGCATCCACATCTACATCTATATACATTGTGCATGTTTTGTTTCTGGGCCAGTGTGCCCTTTCTCTCCTCTCTGTACATCCCAGAGGGATGTCCATCCACTGAATACAATTATTGGTGCAGAAGTAATCAGCGCCGTACATCGGTGAGAACTCCTTCAGGAGAGAGACGCAGCCAAAGCTGTCACGATCTCGCAGACTCTTACGATCACCCTGGGATACCGGGCTTCGTAACCATGGAAAAACCAACAACATTTGCCCTAGTTTTTCGGAGAATAACAGAAATTAAAAAATCTGTAACGACTCGAAGGATTAATTTAAGAAATGGGCGCCTTTTTAATTATATTGTATGATTGCTCTTCTTGATCTGATGTCCAGACTTCAACGGTTAAAAACCCTTGCTGCAGCAGTTAAAGTCTGGTTCTGCTTTAATAAAAGGAAAGAATGTTTTACCAGACTACCGTTCAGGTATTGACACGTAATTTTTTGTGAGAAGAGGTGTAGATTTTTATTGGAATATAAATTGTATTTTTTCCCTTCCTGAATGTACTCATGTGCTATACCCACTTGTTTGTGTCTGTCCTTGAGTCATTTAGGCTTTGAGAAAAATAAAATCCTTGAATTGAAATGTCAGACCCTCCTAACTTCTTATTTATATGCCATAGCAGTTGGCAAGCAATTTGTAGCAGTCGAGTTTAATTTCCTCCGATAAATTACTGTTTGGAAGTTTGAAAGGGATCATTTTTCATTCTCGCTTCTTTCATTGGTTTTGATCTAACTTGTATCAGACATTCACAATCATACTCAGATAGATTCTACTTCCCGTGACTGGATTTTGCGTGCATTGTCACTCGGGTTTGAGTGTTTTGGTTTGACATTGGGATTGAGTTTGGTTGCCCTTAATTGAACATGCAGCGCTAACTAACTTTATAGCAATCTGCCCAAAATTCACCACATCACGAAATAATCTTTTATCAATTACTGACATGTCACACTCCATCAAGTCAACCAATGTGAGATCAACTACATTGTAGTTTTATCTTTCTTCCTGAAGATTGCTGCCAGTTTTGCTTCATCTACCACAGTTCTCTTCTAGTTTTGTAGAATCTAATTATTAGTAATTTTGTTTATTGCCAAGTTTCAGCGTTTTTTGCTTAGAATGTTTATTTTTATAACGGCCGTTTTACTATCTTTCCTTGTGTATTGAATAGGGGCGATTCGCAATAGTGCACCACCGTGAGTTTTTAACAGAGAGGCCGTTGTACATTGTACACAGTGCGCATTTGAAAAAGTCAACTCGTCTGGACACTTCAAACTCTTCAGATGTCCAGCACGTATACAAGGCCTCTCCGTTACAAATATTTGCAGAATACAGGCAGACAAAATCAGTCTAAGACTTATCGGGTTTTGTTTTGCTTTTTTGGACTTGTAAATTGTTACACATTAGCATTCCTGAAGGGTTACTATTTGCCTGGCATTATGCCGTATCCCTACATCAGCGCAGGCATAGCGAGTGTCGTGTTATCATTTGGGGTTGAAAAACAAGATGGGTAGATTTAAGACGAGGCGTTTGAAATACCCTACATGTACATGAGATGCGGTGGGGGAGATTGTAAAACTTGACAGGCGTTGATATGTGGGCTTAGGCGGTCACAGATCGCACGGCACCCCCAAGAACTGACTCATGCAACAGTGGAATGGTTTTTATCATATCATATTGAAAGGGTTTTTTATCAGGAATATCTTGCCACAAATCAGCAGATACTCGAGTGGGAAAAATGGCCATGGAAGAAGCCATATGCACTGTATTGTGGGCTGGTCTGGGCAGGAAGTGTGTTTTTAGAGGATGAGTCTTGTCTTTTTTTTTTTTTTTTTATGAGTGGGGAATAAACAAAGTCTACAAAAAAACAAACCAGTGTAGTCATTCTGAATTAAATGCAGGATATAGCATTGTTGAACAAAGCTATTAACGACATGGTGTTCTTTTTAGCATCAAGCTGCGTACATTTTTCCATGCACTGCATATTACTTTGGCCAATGATGAGTCTGCAATTTGACGAAATGCGCACCTGCCTCGAATTAATTCAACGCCGGCGCAACAGTGACACTAGCTGGAAGAATGATATTGTTATGTTTTTAATATTGTACATTACCTGAACACCCGTGAAAATCAGTGTTTACACTGTAGGGTTTCCCCGGGGTAAAGAAAAAAAAAGAAAAACAAAAGAAAAGAAAATAATTTATGTTGTGCGGGGATGTTTCTGTGTTGTACAAACCTTACAAGTCTTGTAGACATGTTTGTGGCTGCACGTCCACATTGTCAACTCTGTCTCTCCAGTGTTCTTGCCAGGGTGAAATGAAAGTCTCGGGGCATTTTGCTCAAGAATGGACAATGGGAGCATGGAGCGTGAAGCCCTTGCGGCATGGGGTCCAGGGTCCGCTTTAGGGGTCCGGGGTCCGCTTTAGGGGTCCGGGGTCCGCTTTAGGGGTCCGGGGTCCGCTTTAGGGGTCCGGATTCCGCTTAAGGGCCCCGAAAAATGTTGGATTCTAGATGCTCTGTGCTGCAATCTGAGGCAATTCCTGGTCACTTTCCCTTGAACGTTTTTATGATTATATAGGCAAAATTGACTTCATTTTAAATTGTTTGGAATATATTCTTGCTCTTAAATGTATAGCGTAGTGGTAGTGTAATTCCCAAAAGCGTAGTGGATGCCACTGCTATTTAATGCCTGGCTAAAATACTATGTTTATCTGTATAAATAATGTACATGTAGATACATGTATTTGTATGTATAAATAAAACTCACATGTCATTTTATTTTGACATGTCAGCTGGAAGCCTATGTCTAATTGTTCCACTTGTCATGAAGCATTAGGCCCAAGATGTTGAGAGAAGTAGGCCAGACTCAGCAGACTCCACGGCGTCCACTGCTTGTCCCGTTTTGTTAAGGCTCTAGCAGTCATGGGCGATCCACCCTCTTCCCCCCCATCAACGTCAGCCCCCATCCTACTCTACCCTCCGTTTCTGGGCCAGACATTTGCAGGGGGCACACCAGGATACAAATGTCACGGCCATGAAGCGGCTGCGGAGTCGTTTGGTCCATGAATATTCGGTTTCTAGATCGGGGGTACGATTAACTGGGTCTGACCTGGTACGTGTGCAGAAAATCACGAAAGGGTCCCACGACCGCGAAATCTGTTTTACCATTGCATGGGTGAGGGCCTGCATATATAGTGTATTACATTTGTCACCGTTCAGTAGACTTCGTTTTTTCTATAAACTAACAGAAGACAGTACTTAAATTGATTAAGAAAGCCATGCTAGAAAAACAATGGCATGTTGGCATTATTTTTACAGTGCCATCTATTAAATATCTCCTTCGTTGACTTTGGCTCGTAGGGCTGTCCCGAATATACCGAATATTCGATATTCGATCGTCAAGCGAATATTCGAATACCATTTTGCCAGTTCGAATATTCGAAAAGATATATATGCACGTACAGATACGACTCTGATGCTATTTTAATAGAAAAGTTACGGCGCTTAGCAGTGTCAAATGCCGCATTTTTGTCAATCGCAATTTTTTGTGGACGGAAGTTTATTGTTCCTGTCGGTAAAACCCTTGATACAACAGGGGCATACAAAAAATTGCTGTTTGAACGGTCCATAATATCAATCGCCATACGTAAAACACCGGCGTGCTTTTACGTGCAATGTTTACTCGGCGAGTATCGAATATTCAAATATTTGGTCAAACCCAGTTTCGAATATTCGAATAGTAAATTATTCGAAAATGAACAGCCCCATTGGCTCGTGAACCATACCAGCAATTTTTTTTCCCATTATATCTCATTGTTGTCCCACCAGAGTTCAGACCTCGGGTGTGTGCAACCAAACTTACTCTTCTTGTGTTGAAAACTTGCATCCGCTGTTTACATTCCACAATAAGACCAATTGCAAGAGACAGGTGGGGGGTATGGAAAATATTCTGAAATGTTTTTTACCAGATGATACTGCCTTGCTAATCGTGACCTGAGCCCTGACCCCTTGACCCTATATTGTCATTGGATGCATACATTCCATTACAGTGACACCAATAACATGTGTGTTACCAGTATATGTAAGGTACATGTACATATATGCAAAGCATTAATAGCGTAAGAGTTCGCAGCAGAATTGAACAATAGAGTGGGGAGATTTATTTGGCCTGTTGTAGGAGATTTATGTGGCCCACATTTTAAGGTCGCAGTTTCAGCAACTTTGCAGAAAAGTCTGCAAGCTGGTATCTCTTCACTGTCAATAATTGATCAGGTTCATGGTGCAGCATGTAAACATGGCGGATGCTTTCTTACCATTGCTCAGCTAGTTTCTACTTCTGTTAATTACCCGTATCGCCACGGAACTGGGTCTGGAATTAGAAGGCTTCTCTTGCTCCTTGCCCAGCCCAGCCTATGCGAGACCCAGTTTTGTGGCTCAGTGGCGCCGGCATCCCGATGGCATATCGGGGCAGTGATTTGGGGGCGTCGCTACTTATTACAGTTTCCTACTGTCTCATGCCCAATCCAACAAATACAGAAATTACCTTTTTTTTTCATCGGACTGCCCACGTATTACGGACACACATAACCACAAGAAATGAAGTGACTGATGATCACTAGTAGTGGAGTTTGTAATGTAGACTATTTGTCTCCCTCCTTCCCCCCCCCCCCCCCAAAAAAAAAGACGACTCACATTGAAAGTCTTTGAATCCATCTGATGAAGGGTCAGGACGTTGGATGTTGCTGGCCGTTCCATTTTAGGTCTGATCAGTCGGGTTTCGGCTGTCACCGAGTGAAACCTTTTACCCCCTATTTGAAGACTTATAAGTGAACTTAATTAATTAAAGGGAGGCCAGACAGACTCCTTCATCCATAAACTTGTCTGTGCTGGTGTTGTATTTTTGTGTAATGTGCTACTTTTAAGAGTTCAATGTCATCCGGCTTTGTGAGGCTTAGGCCAAAAAAAACCAAATTGTGTTGCCCTTAAATGGGAAGAATCCATGAAAACAACACTACATGTCTTGTAACTCGGAAGTCGGGAGGCAAAAAGTAAGCTTATTTAAAAGTGAGATGGCGAAATGCATGATTATGCCGTCATAGCTGTATTTAAAAGACAACGATTTCAATAAAATGTGTGTACTTTGTGCAGGAAAAGGCGAGATTTTGAAAATTCAATTTTTGTGATTTTTAGGGTCGGTCGTGGGGGCAAACAACATTTTGTTTTTTGGCCTTATTTATATCTTCCTTTGGCATTGACATGATTAAGTAAGGGGAATTTGCAGGGAATGTCATGGGTTCAGGTCCTATTAAAGGTTAAGGCCAATTTATAATCTATCCATAGTCCATTGACAGGACTTACATTTCATTGAATAGTTCCCACTTAGGTGGCAAATTATCAAGGTCTGTATCTAATGATGATAAATTGATAGTCATTGGCTCCGTTCAGACACCGTTTTAAATTCCCTTAAAACACTAGTTGAACTCGATTTGGTTTAAAGTTTTAGCTAAAACGGTGTCTGAACGGTTTTCAAGTTGCACCGGATCGGCTTTATCTCGCCGCTAAAATGGTGAATATGAACACCTCAGAGGGAGGGTTTAGCTAAAACCAGAACAGTTTTATCTTTTAAAATGCTGTCTGAATGGTTTTAGCTAAAACGCTTCCTGTTTTAGCCAGCACAGCTGACCCGGTGTTACGTAACCCCTTTTGTGGCACGCCTTTTGTTGTGTAAACAATCGCGGTTGTCTCGTCAGTGCATGTCCTATGTATACAGCACGCATGCGCTAGCGTGGTCCATCATGTAAATGAGTGGAAGTTTCTATGTGACCCCAGAGTGGAGATAAACCACTTTGAGTTGAACTCGCTATACTTAAAACGGTGTCTGAATGTTCGGTACGTTTTAGTTTTACGACCGGCCACTCGTGGTAAATGACCGTTTTAACTTTGACCCTTTTAACTAAAACGATGTCTGAACGTAGTTTAGCGTCTTGTTCTTTTTGCTGCATGTTTTTTTCACTGTTTTTATTCCCAACCTGAGCGCAGTCCTTCTATACGTCATGAATGGTTTACTTGTGTTAGCTCTGATTAGAGTACAAAAGGTTGTGCAAAAGTATTTTTTTAAGGCTGCTATGTCCTAAAAAATAAATGTCAAATTAAATTGTTACTTGGAAAATGAATGAAACTGCTGCAAACTGCTGACTGGATTGTCCTGAAATATACAAATCAACAAAACTCTTTGAGAAAGAACTTGCCTATTAAGTTTGAAACGTTAGGCTAAATTTGTTGATTTGTCTTGTTAATTTGTTAGCTTTGGAGAATTTACTAGGTTTCCAAAGAGACACTCCAATAAAACAAAAAATTGATCAACGATAAATAATTAATGATTTTCAAATTTTGAATAGAGTGCACAGTGTACTAATTGGTTGTTTGTTTGTTTTTTGTTTTACAAATTGAGTTTTCTTTCTTAATTTATTAGTATGTTAAAATCCATTAAATAGATATTTTCAGTCACAGCACAAACACAGCATTTCAAAAAAATCTGCGCAAAATTCACTTTCTATGTAATATGCAATAAGAATTAAATAGATGGTGATATTTTTTTCACATGAAATTGTATATTTTGAATGGTGAATGTATCTCATTATCTTCATCGAACACCTGACTCTGTATTGATTAGCGTCGGTGCCCACCTTTCCCGAACCATGCCCCCCCACCTTTTGAAAAAGACTCAATCCTCGGCGCGTGAACTTTACTTAGAAATATTCCAGTCAGTGACCTTTACAATATTTCCTGAGGATCAGCAAAGCTTTACACAAAATGCCACATTCTAAAATATAAGCTAAGTGACCTTTTTGTCTGATCCTATTCTGCCTCTAAGAAAGATAATTTTGCAAATTTTCCACCGAGTCTGTATTGTGCTCAGTGTGCATGTGTGGCTGAAATGGCTGCTTATCTTAAAAAACGGGGATTTGAATTAAGTACCCTTCACTTAGAGATTGTTTTTCTCTCCTTACATTAACTTTTGTCAGGTGTCAACGACTCCATGATCGCTCACTTGATGACAAGTTCGGAACAGTAGCCAGTCAAATTCACATCAGACTCGGGTATGTTTTTCATTTTTGTTTCAGTATTTGTGATGTCGGCCAAAACAGGCCTATGCCAGAATGGATTATCAGTACAAGTTTTCAAATTTATCCAATGAAATTAAAATTTCACACAATTACAGAAGCAGACATGGGGTGTACATTTGGTTAACTGAAACAAAATCTGAGCAATGCAGCTCAAGATGTGGCTTCTTACATCATCTGAGAAACCGGTCGCATGTTTTAATGTTCTCTGATAGGTTGAACCTTTTTCAGCTTTGAACCTATACCGGTTTCACACTACTCTGAGCTTACCCGGGTAATTTATTACCCGGGTAATTTATTACCCGGGTAGTTGTCATTACCCGGGTAGAAACTAACCCGGAGAATCGGTTTCACACTACAAAATTAACCCTGCAATTCTGCTTACCCGCTTCAGCGCGCACCCAGGTAACTTGTAGCCGCATTCACACTATGCGAATGGTAACCCGGAGAATGTGCATTGCTTGACCTCTGCCCTAGCCATTGTTTCGTCGGCGTAAAAGAGCGAAGTGAGAGCGGCGCGAGAGCATGCAATGCAAATTTTAAAAAATCAGATCAGCATTGGTACATGTACATGTAGCGTGCACGCGTCATCCTTTAGACTTGAAGACAAGTCGTTTAGACAGTCGTGTTTTGTCTGCAGGCGCCGCATTTACCAGCGCGGTACGCAACAATATACCCGCCTTTCGTGAAGTTCCAACATGTCTTCTTTCCTTCATGGTCAGTAATTGGACAGTCGACACACACGCATCTTGGGGCCAAGGTTGCACGAACGTTCCCACATGTTATTATACCGCTCGCTACACGTAACCCCTGCAAAGTGCGGAGTAAGTATTATAATACGCGGTGGTGCAGTCGGACTAATGCCAACCAATTACCGACTTGATTTCAAGTCTAGTCATCCTTCAACTGCGCGGTCTAGACTGGTGCCTTGCATTAAGTGTATGTAAAATGTACTTATTAAGACGAGGCATCATCTACGGAAGACTGGTGCCTTTCATTAAGTATACGTAAAAATAAACTTATTAAGGCGAAGTACCAGCCACGGCGGCCGTACTAATAAATTACGTCACCTTCGCAAAGTTGGCCGATTAAAACACGACAAAGCGCACGCACCCACCCACCTACGTACCCGGGTAGAAGAAAACCTGGCGAGCATTCCCACTACTGATGGTAACCCGGAGAATCATCTCAAGGTCGTCGTTAACCCCGAGATTGGTGGGTTAACCCACCTCGCGAGCAGGGTTAGAAATTACCTGGGTAAGTGGGGTTTTGGGGCAGTTAACCCGGAGAATTTCTAACCCGGAGAATTGTAGTGGGAATGCTCCACATTACCCGGGTAATTGCCGGGTTAAATTTTTCGTTAACCCGGCAATTACCCGAGTAAGAGCATAGTGTGAAACCGGCACTACTTCATTGTGTACTGTAGTTTTTATGAAGAATTTATTTCCAAATGTGAAATGATCTGCATTTTTATCTTTTAGCGTTTCTCACATTTTGGAACCGAACTCCTGACATAACATGTTCTGCACGTGTAGAATGTACGGTATATACTTCCGGGAAAACGTTCAATCTTAAAGTATTAGGCCGTGTCTGAATTACTTGGCTATGGCTTGAAATTACACACGAGTCTATGGGAAGTGGCTGTAGCCACTACCAGATACATGTGTGTAACATTCAGCCATAGCCAAGTACTTCAGACACTGCCTTAGTTTGTACTGTCAAACTGCAACTGATAATTTCACTGAGTATGCATAATTGGTTGTTGTTGAATTTCATTCAACACCTGTTGATGTAATACGATGATCCAATCACTGATTTGTTTTTTTTTCAATACAGTTGCTTGTTTTTGTTTCAATAGCTGTTAATGTAATCAATATTCCTCTTCCTGATCAATCATTGGGGGACATGTGTACTGGATCAATCAAACAAACAGCATTTTTCCCATGGAATTCATGGGATGCAGTTTTTCGGCTCCATTAACCCCCACAACAGCCACAAACCACAGACAGACCCATGCCCAGGCCAAACTGCAATCTCAGCACCTGTCCCCAGTATAAGGCCAGCCTTTTTGTTTCAGGGATTAGCAGGTGCTTATCTCCTAATCAGGTTTAGGCATTCCATTGTTATCAAGTCTAGCGCCCTGTGGTCTGTGGTGGGATTCACCTCAGACTAAGGTCAGGCTGTTGTAACACTGCAGACACAACACCAGTCTAGAAGGTGTCACGTGTTGAATCAATGGTGTTGGGGGGGCCTAGAGCTTCGCACATAAATTAACCTAGAATTTCTGCACATTATGATGCGGATGTAGCGTGGGGCCCTCTACTCTGTTTGCTGATGTGTAAATGTAGTGCATGAAGGATGTAGACATGTCTGCATATACAAATATTACTATTTCGTAGAAAATGAACTTCAGCCACAGGAAAAATGCTTAGAGGGAAATCGTATTTAAAGATGTCCATGCCACTGTCAGAATTTCACTAAGATTTTGAATGGTTGCATTAGTAGGGCCTACGCAAGCATAATGGTTCAAGCATAGACCAAAGGACTTCCTGTTGTTCAATGTCTTCAAACTTAAATGCCAGCTTTTGTCTTTTCAATGAGTATGGCCAATTATATTTAAATCAAGAAAGGGTCCACCAACACACTGTAGGCATAAACAATGTGCACATCTTTTGGGATCTAATAAAATTTTGGCAACATTTCTGAAATGTTTTGACAATGTATTGCCTTCCCCCAACAAGAAAAAATAATTAGGTAAACCTCCAAAGTTACATGTGTACACAAGAGGTTCCAGAAACTTTTTAGCAAAAAAGAATCTTGGGTTTCCTTTCAGGGAAGGAGGTGGTGAAGAAGACTAGAGAGATAAAATACAAATGTTATTAAGGTACATGTACTTTGTACAACGGTGACAAATTGAATTTAAGGAAGAATTGAAGACTTCAGGCGCAAAAGCCACTAAACGCCACTTCCATGAAAAATGAGATAACGATATCAAGTGAAAGCTCTCAGTGCCTAGTATACGATAATCAAATATTTTTTGTTGGCTTTTGCGCCTGAAGTCTTCAATTATTTTTTAAGGAAACTCTCTAGCCTAGTCTAGGATTAACAAAAGATGAATTTACTTAAGAAGCCCGGCACCAAGGACAACCTGTGCATAATGCATTTTGTATTTCTTCCAAATCAACATTCAAAGTATTTGCTGGTACATGTACATGTACATGTAGGCTGAACCAATCATGGGACTACATTATGCGTTGATATTTAAATACTTGGCAGTCGGCCAACTAGTTCAAGGCCCAGTGTGTCTGCGAATGCGGTAATCACCATGCCTTGCATACAACTCAAGAAACTTGTCAGACAGTATGGTGAGCTGCAGCGAAACGGACGACTCCTTTAAGCTTGCTTCTGATTGGTCGATGGGCTTAGCAGTATTTATATTGGTAACTGGTGATCAAGCCAACATTTCAGCTAGGTTGGGGTCAAACTTCTGGATTTTACGCAGGTAAATGAAATTTTCTGATACAGGAACGTTATACATTTGTAGTTCGGTCCTCCACCACCTCACATCAAGAACCCATCTTGTACACAATGTACATACATTGTCTCAGTATAGCAAGTTGCATACATACGAGAACATGTAAATGTAGGTGTGGTCTGAATATATGAGCTTACAACTTCCATTTCCAAGGTCACCGAGTTTCAACTATACAACCTTTCCAGTTTCCTTTAAAGAAACCCACAAACATAAGTAACGGACCAGCTGATTGGCTGAGCTTTGTATGGGAAAAAGCCCTGGTTTGATTGGCCTCCGTCATTGTCATTATCTTTGTATGCCAGTTGTGTGTACAAGGACATGTCGTGGAATGACCTTATCAGGGCAGAAATCTTGGGTACATGTAGGTATGGTCGTGTTCAAACATTCTTTCAATAGAAACTTTTGTGACGACAAGCTACATGTATGTGCTCAGAATATTCAGGTACACTGCAAACATTCATTTTTTTTCAGAACTTCTATTTTGACCATGGAGGAATAAAAATTGATATTCTGTGCAGGTGCATGCACATACATAAAGTTGTTAACTTTAACCCTCCTACTGTTATAACTATCACAACCTATCAAAAAAACCAACCTCTTCCTCTCCCATAGCTTGTACATATATGTTACAACCTACATGTATTACTCGATAGGTTTTGATAGATTGGGTAGTTGGCTCCATTTTGGCACCGAGAGAGGGAGGGTTGATGTACGGTAGGTTGCGTATATATATATTTTTTTTTTCAAACAATCCTCAAGGAAAACTGACTAGGTAAATTTGAATACATTTTCAAAGTGAACAAAGAAACTGGCGGGAGCGGGATTCGAAATGTACAGACAACAAAATAACATTTTCGAACACATTTGAAAACCAGTTTTTAAAAAGTGTCTAGATTTAATATGTGCATTGTTTTAATGATAGTGTGTTCTTAAACAAGTTATTACAAAGTGAAACAACTACAGACTACATGTGCATACACCAGTAGCAGTATTGGCCTGATAAATATTGAAGAAGCAGTTTATGCATGCATTGTGACTATTTGTGATGAGTAGAAATCTTACATTCTAGCACTTGATTTAACATTACCGGCGGCTTGTGCAGGCCAACATATTAAGACAATTTCGTCGGAGTTGGATGAGAAGATGGATTTCATTTCTGAGGTGAGGGTTTAATAACAGCGCGCCCGGCCCGCTGTCTGCTTGATGTGTTAATCTGACCTTGGACTCCTCATGAATGTTAAAATTGAATCAGCAGTCAAGTAGATCGTAGACAGTAGGGGCGGGCAGTTTTTCAATATTAACAAGTATTCAGGGTTTTTGTGTTTTTGTGTTGTCAATACTGACTTGAACAGATGCTCTTTTTTCCTTTTTTTTTATTGGGGGGGGGGGGGGGGTGGTGAGGAATTGAAATACCAAGGAGGTTACAACATGTACGTGTCAATTTCAGTACTGCAGTGTTTCAATACGGTACTGCATTAACCCTAACCCCCTAGGCCCTTATTGCTAGGAACCATCCTCAATCCTCCAAAATCCTCCTTTGCTTCAATCACCATTCATCCTCAATCCTCCAAAATCCTCTAGTGCTTCAATCACCATTCATCCTCAATCCTCCAAAATCCTCCTGTGCTTCAATCACCATTCAATCACCATTCATCCTCAATCCTCCAAAATCCTCCTGTGCTTCAATCACCATTCAATCACCATTCATCCTCAATCCTCCAAAATCCTCCGGTGCTTCAATCACCATTCATCCTCAATCCTCCAAAATCCTCCGGTGCTTCAATCACCATTCATCCTCAATCCTCCAAAATCCTCCTTTGCTTCAATCACCATTCATCCTCAATCCTCCAAAATCCTCCTGTGCTTCAATCACCATTCATCCTCAATCCTCCAAAATCCTCCGGTGCTTCAATCACCATTCATCCTCAATCCTCCAAAATCCTCCTGTGCTTCAATCACCATTCATCCTCAATCCTCCAAAATCCTCCGGTGCTTCAATCACCATTCATCCTCAATCCTCCAAAATCCTCCGGTGCTTCAATCACCATTCATCCTCAATCCTCCAAAATCCTCCTGTGCTTCAATCACCATTCATCCTCAATCCTCCAAAATCCTCTAGTGCTTCAATCACCATTCATCCTCAATCCTCCAAAATCCTCCGGTGCTTCAATCACCATTCATCCTCAATCCTCCAAAATCCTCCGGTGCTTCAATCACCATTCATCCTCAATCCTCCAAAATCCTCTGTGCTTCAATCACCATTCATCCTCAATCCTCCAAAATCCTCCGGTGCTTCAATCACCATTCATTCTCAATCCTCCAAAATCCTCCAAAACCACCATGAGGATTTTTGAGGATTGAGGAGGGTTAGGGTTAGGGTTAATGAAATTTGTAAAAATTGAAGGATATGATAACTTTATGATAAATTCAGTCATTATAAAGACCTTGGCAACTTGATATCCAAATACTAATTTTGATTTCAGTCGGGCTGTCGATGGCCATGTACAGAGCCCAAGCCTACTTCAGGGGTGAGATTTGTCGGGATTTTTCCGGATTTCAGGATTTTTTTTGTCGGGATTTCAGACTTTTTAAAGAATCTCTTTTGCAATCTTGAATTCCTGAGGTGTTGTCCTAAAGGTGTTTTTACCTGTAAAAGTGGATATAGACCAATTGAATGAAAACAGATAATTTAAGGGGGGTGCCTTTAGGCAGAAACAAACTGTATGTTGATCTTGGGTCCTCGTGGATTTTTGTGTGGATTTTTATGGATTTTTTATGGATTTTGTGTAGATTTTGTGGAATGTTAACCAATAAATTAAAGTTTCTACTACTGTTTTCATGGTATTGTGTAATGCACCCAATTCTATACCATACAATGATTTAAAACAAATAGCCTGAACGTCCACGAGGTAATTGAGTGGTTTCCAAAATAACTGAGCTTTTTACAGCAGAGTTACACCCATGACTTTGGTGATGAGAGTTAACCGCAAAATGGACCATTGGATGGCACAGGGTCAAGGGTTACCGCCAAGATGGCTGGCAGAAATCATTCAGTTTATTTTGCCCATTTCGATCCAGGTAGAAATTTGTAGACACACTTGCTATGTGTGTGGGAACTGCAAGAGGGAAACACAGGAGCCAGTAGGCCTGTAAATTGGATGGGCCACTGACAGAGTTTTACATTCGTTCAGGAAGTTTCCAGCAAATTCTCTGGATGTCCTCGATCCGTACCCTGTGAACTTCTTTCATGTGATTTTACTGTTCAAAGTGGACAGGAAGATTAGGATGGCGTGGTTTTGTCAGTGGTCCGTTCAAAATCACATTCTACATATAAAATGTGTACAAAATCACACATGAAGCCTGAAAACTGTTGTCCAACCTTTACAAAGAATACACTGTGACTTCTGGGTCTGACGGCTTAAACCTCATCGTGATTCTGGGCTCTGGATGTGATTTTAGACGCTTACTGTTCACATCCACCTAACCCGTCTGTCCATTTTGAATGGAAAGTCACATCCATTGGTGTCACCGTGATAATATCCCACAGGGCACATGTACATGTATGAATGATATTATTTTAGGCACTTTACCCACCAATGCAACACCTGCCCCATGTAATCAGTCTATAATGGAACTGCCCATCCAGTCCTACACAGGCAGTTGGTACTCAAGGCCAATTTACTTCTGAGCTTTTATTTAGCAGTGAATAGACTGGCTGGCTGTTGCATGCTGTATACTGTCTGCCAGTGATTATAAGCTGGTGCCGACCTTGATAGGGGGCGCTTCAAGGTTTAGCGTGCCACTGTTGTGCTATAACCACCAGTTGAACCATGGAGGAATAAGAACGCAAGATGGGGACTCAACCACGTGAAGCAAAGCCACCAACTGTCTGTACAAGCTAGGATTGCACATACTGCTCAATGCTTGAAGTCTCCATTGTGTGGTGATTGTACATGTCGTTCTTGGTGAGTTTAATTAATTAAAGAAGGTTACAATAAAATCCCTGCAGTTCCAACTACATGTAGCCATCTATAGTATCAGCGGAGTGGCCTTGGACCATGTTGATTTAATGCGAGTTGTAAACCTGATTCAGCAACTTGTGACTACCGCTATCACCAATTGTATGCTGTTTTTTTTAGCATGATTGGTAAGTGCAATAATAAAATCATGTACACGTAGACACACTGTGCACTTTTGTAAATCATACAACCGTGACAGAAAAGTCCCCTTCAACTCTACATGACAAAGACACTTTGTGATGTGAGAAGAGAAAGCTTACCTATAAATGTACATTGTAAGTCAAGTTCAGGTTTAGCGGAGTTAGTCATGTGATTCTGGT
This sequence comes from Hippasteria phrygiana, assembly GCA_037893225.1. Classification (NCBI taxonomy): domain Eukaryota; kingdom Metazoa; phylum Echinodermata; class Asteroidea; order Valvatida; family Goniasteridae; genus Hippasteria; species Hippasteria phrygiana. The sequence continues at coordinate 499,044 of JAZGUH010000242.1, forward strand.
GAGCTGGTGGCATCAGACGCGCAGATTTACAACTGATAACCATTTGCGTAAAGTCAGTTCATTCGTGTAAGTTGGTTTTCATTGCAAGAAATGAAATTCCCCGCAGTCTACTCTTGCATTAGAATTAATGAATGAATACTGCATGCAGATGAAGTTTTTGCATACTTTGGGCGATTTTGGAGTCGCGTGAATTCACCCCAATGGCCCATGGTACGTACTAGGCAGCATTTAAAAGTGAAGTAAACTTGTTTGTAAACTTGTCGCTAGTATACAAATAATGAATGTTTATGAGTGTGATGGTAAGAATAATTTCATGAGGTGACAGATTGAATGTTCCATTCCACGAGGCGAAGCCGAGTGGAATGGAACATTCAATCTGTCACCTAAGAATAATTTCATGAGGTGACAGATTGAATGTTCCATTCCACGAGGCGAAGCCGAGTGGAATGGGACATTCAATCTGTCACCTCATGAAATTATTCTTACCATTGCACGAATGTAAAACATTCATTATTTGTTTTATACAACGCCTGAATAAATCCGACAGATTGCATGCATGGATTTCTTGGTGTAACGTTACAACGTGCCGTTTACCTTCTCAGTCCCGCATAAAACCGCGACGGTTCCGAATCAGTTAAAGCTTCAATTGTTGTTCCTGCGTGTCTTGCAAATTCATCTTATCGTTTCACTGCATATTTGATTTGTCTCTTTGTATTTGGAGCGTCAGCATCGCCTACGAGTTCCAATATTTCGTCGTCTGTTAGGAGAACAAACCGCGGCAGTTCGGGAAACTCGGCCGCCATGTTGTGTGAATGACAGCCCTGTTGTAGCGCCACCATAGTGACCGTGAAATTAGGGAAGTTCTTTTGGTTCTATCAATGCGCGCGCACCGTTGATAGAACCATGTGATAGAACGGTTTGGGCGGTGCGGGTTCGCGTCGTGTGATGGATCGAATAATTCAATGCACGTGATCGACGATCCACCAATCGGATGGCTGGGATTTATTCAGGTGTTGTATAAAAGTATACATCACCTGACATTTTGGCTGGTAACCTGTTTTTGTAAATTTAAGTAAGATTTTTCTGTCCTTTCCCGACATGGTATACATGTATGGAGCATTGTGTGCGCCAGCATGCCATGCTGTCCGAGAGCCTGTAAGAAAAAATCACAGGCTTTACTCAGGCGGGACTCGAACCCATGACCATGCTTACTAGTGCAGATGTCTTAACCACTCGACCTCTGAGCTTGCAAGGGTCGGCTTGTCAATCGAATCCATAGAGGCAGGTCTACATGTAGGTCGTCTGTTTGAGTCCCGCCGCCCGAGTAAATATGTGAACACAAAATCCTTAGTTACAGGATTTAAACCAAAATTCCTTCGCATATTCCATGAAATATGGTTGGCAAAATTGTCTGCTATATTAAAGCAAAGCTATGAAATTGAACCTACATGTGTACATGTACATGTAGGTACATGTACGTGTATGCAGTACATGGTACAACTGCGGGTTTACTTTTACTAGGGATACATAACATGTACATGTACATGTTATGTATCCCTAGTAAAAGTAAACCCGCAGTTGTACCATGTACCATGTACAGACTTTAATCCGATCCATCCTCCCACCAGTCTCCGTTGTCAACGACATTAACACCGGCACTACAGCCTGCAATCGCCCTCACTGTAATACGTGCAAGTCCATCCACAATCCCCCCCAGATCGACGGTCCCAACGGCAGTTATACACCCAGCGGACATTTCACTTGCATATCTTCCAACCTTGTGTATTGTATCTCCTGCCAACGATGCGGTGATCAACACTACATCGGCAAAACGAAGCGTCGTTTGGCAGACCGGTATACTGAGCACCTTCTAAGTGTCCAACGTAATCGCGACTACCCTGTGGCGAGCCACTTCTCCCAGCAACCGCACACGTGTGACGACATGCGCGTGTGCGTCCTGACCCTGATAACATCGGACGATATAGAAAAGGACATCATTAACAAGCTTGGAACGCATGCGCCAGGTGGTATGAATAGGCGATGAAGGCCTAGTCAGGCAAAAAATTCAGCTCCAATATTCTTGGTGAGCACTGCTTTAACTTTTATCAAACTTTGAACTTTTCATCAGTGCTACGCAGTTCTGCTTCATTTTGTACATGTACATGTACACGTACATGTACATATGTACACGTACATGTACATATGTACACGTACATATGTACATAACATGTACATGTCTGTACTGTTGATTCATACTCACTAACGGATACAAAAGTGTGACATTTAGAGGGAACCAGGAGTCGATACATGTTTTCCCTCTTTCTATATCCAATATTCTAGTAAGAACATTGCCCACCAAAATGTTTGATAAATTTCTCAGGTTTGGTGGAATTACAGAGGATTATCCTCAAGATTTAATGTTCATAACATTTTAAAGTGTTGGGAAGTAATAATGAAATACATGAATTGTCCCAAGTTTGGTTCTATTGAGGGATTGCCACTGGCCAATCTCAGGTCAAACCTCCAGGTATTTTTTAAATACAGGGTGTACATCTTCAAGACTTCATGTTCATAACAGGGACAGACAATTCTGTCCATGTTATGAACATTGTTCAAGTCGCATCCTAATTTCATAAATAATAAATAAGGTTACTTTTAGTTTGAGTGATAACCATTCTACATTGAACAAGTAATATAAATGGAACAAGGGCTGGATTAATTATAACAAGAGTATACCTGTATGATTCAAGAATGTCTGTCCATGTTATAAACATTATCCTTCATTTCATCTTAAAGATTGGCTAGTAATTTCCTAAATTTCCAGTGAATCAGCCTATTTATTTTTCAGTGCAATCACGAATGATACAGGAATGTCTAGAAAACAAAAATTAGCAAAAAATCCTGCTTTGAAATCCACCTCCCATGTCTCACCCACAAAGTTATCAGTTGTAACTGTTAGTGTGGACAAGGCCAAATGCATATAGCTGAAAGAAATGCGCTCTTGGGTTTTCCTGTGTATGGCCTTGCACAACAATCCCAGTTCAATAATGCATGAATGATGTCTTCATGTCCATGATGGATGTTAACTCTTCTATTGTACTTTGTCCAGTGGCTGATAAGTGGAAAGAGTGACGCATTAAAAGCTTATGAGCCAAATATGATCATAAAATGTTAACGAGCAGTAATGCTCCTCTCAATTTGAAAGCCCTGAGATCGACAACTCCAACAGAACATGTGTATTGTTTGTGTTAAGTTTTTTTTTTTTTAATATTCTGTAGGTGTAGATTAGACGTACATTTTCACTTTGCCTATTTCCGTGTGTGTTGTGCTGAACAACGACTGGAAATAGGAACTTCATGTGCCTTTATTATGTCATTTTTTATTGGTCTGTATGGGCCAATTTCACGGAGCTGCTAAGCACAAAAATTTGCTTAGCACCAAAAAGTCTTGCTTAGTTAAAACAGGTTACCAGCCAAAAGGCCATGGGATTTTCATGCTAAGCAAACAACAGCTGAATACCAGTCCTGGGCAGTATGCATTACATGAACGTTTGGCTGGTAAACCTGTTTTTATCAAGGTAGAAATTTCATGCTTTATAAGCACAATTTTGTGCTAAGCGGCTCCATGAAATTGGTCCCTGTTGGCTGGAGTCATGCATCATTGCCTCTCGAAGGGTACAGTCAAATTGATACCATACTGGAATTTCTACTCTGTGAGGCCAAAGTACTTTTGCTGGCTCCACATAAAGAAAAACTTTGCAAAAATTTAGTGTTGTACAGGGTCACTGAGCAGGGAAAGTTACACACTGTTATAGTAAACCATGGAGGAAGGATGCCAGTATTCATGCATGCAAAGTTGCAAACATTTTTTTCGGGGGGGGGGGGGGGGGGGGGGAGAAAGTGAATAGTATTTTAATGTGTTCGTCTGTTGCAGATCAAAGGTTCAAATCCTTTTTATATTTTTGCCTTCTTTTTAGCCGCGTCGCATCGCAGACGGGGCTCTATAAGCACTTAGCATTGTTCTTCTTGTTCTTGTTCTTCTTGTGCCAAATTCATTTTCGCGAAGAGGGCGCTACAACATTTACTATGCTTTACTGATTCATAGGTGGACGACGCAGCTCCTGCATGAATTCGTGCTTGTTTCTGCATGTTTTTCAGCCCAGCAAAGATTCTTTTAACAGTAGCTCCATGAGAATATCATCAAAATTACCGAAGTTTGACAAGTTTGAGAAACGTTGATAGAGAACAAGAAAGTGACTCTTGGCTATCATAACTATTAACTTCCCCCCCCCCCCCCCCCCTTCCTCCACTGCTTCAAGAGTAGAGAAAGAAAAGTACAACTGGAATTTGTTTGCCCAACATGATCGCCATTCGGAATCATCAATTCCCCCGATTTCTGTTAGAAATTTGGTTCGGATTTCTCGAGCCAATCTCAAATTTGATCAGTTTTTGAGTTTGTGGCAGCGTCTGGGGAAATATTCGCAGAAAATTTTCTGTCTGCCACAGACGCTCCAACGAGGTCCTTGGACTCTGGTAATTCATGCAATGCATGCACTGAGATGTACTTCGAGAAATTGAAGGAATACATTAATATGCGTCCAATCTGTACTATTTGTGTTTCATTTTCCCAATGAGTTGCAAATGGAAGCAAAACAAACGACCTGTGGCCGTATTATTTTTGTACCCGGTAAAATCCACAGACTTGCCCGCTACATCAATATTTATACACCGTGTGCAAATAGACAAACACTTAAAAAAAAAAAAGCCTGTTTGTAGTTTGATTTTATTTTCTTTCCATCCTCGCCACGAAGTCCCTGTGAAGTTCAACGACATCGGCCGTTGCTCGTCCTCATTTTTTTTTTAACCCAGGGATGACTTACATGACTCCAAAGCTCTGCTTGATGATGTGTTTAGTCTTGTCTTCTCTTTTTTCTGGGTCGCTGTTCGGTCGCGAATCCAGCAGGATGAATACATACGAAGGAGGCAGAATTTTGTCAATAGCATCAGGAATTGGGCGAATCAGTTCGGAGAGAAAGAGGATCAGCTTTGGCGTGGCGATGGAGGGACTGCACCTTTATTGATTGCATTTTCTTAAACTTAAGATGAATACTGTGTTTTTCTCCATCCTTTTATAAACTTCCTCAGTCCCCCTTTTTTGTTTGAGGGATAGGTGTAGCTCCAGACATGTAAGACGTGTGTAGTCTCTTTGGATAGGGTAAACCACTCAATTTCCAACTTCAATCACAGCCAATGTTTTTTAGATGGCAAGTCATTGTACGTACAAACGTAGCTTGGTACCACTGTCATGTATTTAAATGACACACCGGCAGCCATTACTTGGGAAAATGTTGCAGAACTGAACTACAAGTACATGTCGTAAATTCATAGTGACTGTCCTTGTACATGTAGGACTTAACAAACAAAAAAGGTTTAATTGCATAATCTGAATACACTGTTTCAAGTACATTTCTCCTTCATAATTGGTTTATTGAATAGAGAAACATGTACACGTAGGTTTAGTAGCAAGGTATAGTGAATGGTATAAAGGGAAATTGTTGAGGTCAATCACTCAGATTTTGGTCCCCGAAAGTTCATTTCACAGCCCCCCCCCCCCTCCCATCGTAAAAAATATTTTAATTCCATTGATTTTTAATACTATTACATGTACATGTAGGAAAATTTCCGAAAATGAATCTCTTAAAATTAATTTTACGTTAACGTTCAGAATAAGGCTTCCATAATTTTGGGCCAAGTTAAAGATTTTTGCCTAAGTTGCCTGCAGCCCTTGATCTCTGAGTAGTTGGTCTGATTTTCGCTAAGAGTTCCGCATGTTTTGGGGTTTTTGTTTTTGTTTTTGTTTTTGTTTTTGTTTTTGTTTTTGTTTTTGTTTTTGTTTTTGTTTTTGTTTTTGTTTTTGTTTTTGTTTTTGTTTTTGTTTTTGTTTTTGTTTTGTTCACCCGGAACAAGGCTAAAAGCCACTCAAGATATGGAGCTACAAATATAAAAAGAATCATGTTAGTATTAGGCTGTGTTGGGCTCGTGTGAACTGTCCGAGTATGAGTACTGAGTTGAATTTACATGTAAGGTTTTGATTTCTGTAATTCCAACAGCATGTTTTGGCGGATGAAAACTCTTGATATTTTTCAGTGGATATCATTCATTGCAGAAGTAGTAGTGGCTGAACTGTACGTGAAGTAGACCGTTGAACTGGTCACAGAAGTAAAATATCATGCTGTCCCAAACAAAGATGTGTACAATGTACTTACTGGTTCTGAAAATCAATAATCAATCATTAGAAAGGGCTGTCATACTGCTGGGAAATTGGCCAATAAAGTTCAGTTTTGTTGGGGAAAATGGGCTATTTAATAGCAGACCAGATGATACAACCCACACGTACATGGAATGCAGGATTATTAAAGGTGCCATGCACTTTTAATTTCACCTGCTACCTGTTTTTCTTATGACAAGCTCAGCTCAAAATTACTTATTTGATTATGCCACAACGGACATAACTGCAACACATAAAGCGTAAATCTACCAGAAAAGCCACAAGTTATCCACTGAAAAATATGACCCAGTAAACCGTTCTGGCAAACCTAATTCTGTTGTGAGCCTGCTAGATAGAGTCGAACAGGCATGAAATTTTTCGGGATGGCGGATTTCTTTCAAATGAGCCAAGAATCATAATTGGTGCAACAGATGTGCAGCTGTACGGCGTGGGACGCACTTTCATGTCGCATTAGACGTCAGGTGAACGAGAAGTGCCCCCCTACATGTTTATTGATCCAAACCTTCACCTGTTTTAATGTGCACCGTGTTTGTAACTTCCTAACCCAGTTCAATCCTCCAAGTGAAAATAACATGGCCGGAAACGTTGATTTTACTCATTGCTGTGACAAGCTAAGACATCAGTTAAAAAAGCCAGTGGCATGGCTAGGTTGTTTTCAGTTGGGGGCATGGCTAGTTTAAATGGCGAAAGTCAATTTTCACTACTTATAAACCGGTATTTTCACTACTTACGACTTGCATTTTCACTACTTACGACTTGCATTTTCACTACTCACGACTTGCATTTTCACTACTTACATTAGCAGAATGTGTTGGCAGAATTTCAGGACCAAGTTTGAATATTTTCATAAAAATTTACCCTGAATTTTGTTTCTTGTGGCAAAATATTTTGAAGGGCAGGGAAGGGAGGGGTGGTAGGGTCCAGTATTATGAGAACAAATTATTTGGATTAAAGATACATGTACTGAGATAGTGGCACCAATCACCCTGGGAGATCAGTTTGTCAGGCATGCTGCTGAGGTGAATTTTGTACATGCATGTGTTCTCAGAAAACGAGTCGGACGACTCATTTTGGGAAATTGAATTGCACATGTTTTCAATAAGATCGTATTTCTTGACGAAAAAAAATTATGCACGGGTTTTATTGTCCGACTATTTCACTTGGGTTGGTTCGTTGCCGACCTTCCTCAGAATTAGGTTTTTTGTAAACAATGTTTTGCCAATGTCAATGAAACAAAAATAGCAAGATATAATACACAACAGTTTTTCATATTCCGCTGTGAACCATACTATGAAGTCCAATTCCCGTTATTTGTCGACGGTATTTAGTCCATTTCAACAAGCAGGTTAAACCTGACATCCTTCATTTTCCTCAGCTCATCGGACAATCTCACGGCACATTTCTCTGCACGCGAGTTGCGTGTTCCACTTTAGACGTTACTGTGTCCAATAGGCATATTCATCGCCAGCGCAATTCTTGCCGTTGTGTGATCGCGCAAAGCCAGCGTGGAAATATTCAATATTTACGCTGTGGAATATACAGAAAAGCTAAATGAAATTCCCTCTGGGCATTTTTATTTCATTATGACAGTTTCACCGACCCACCTTTTTGAAGTCGCCTTGTGAAATGGGTCAGCCTTTCCCTGGTTGGACTTAAGACATCTGTTCAGAGATGTCACTGCACTTAAAGCAGCCACCTAGGCCTGCTATTATTAATTACTTTAAGGATATGTAAAGGGACTTTCAGTCCATTTAATTTTTTTATTGAAAGACACAATATCTCTTCTCGGCAAAAATCCCAATACTGTTGTTTACATGATTAATGTAAAGCAAAACTTTTTGAGAAAAACAGAGGCTTCTTTTACTCATTTTTTTTTACTTTTTCATTTTTTTTTATTATGGCAGGCAATATTTTCCAAGATGGCATAATATTGAACAAAGTCAAGGATAAAAAAAAGGACTAAACGAAGAAAGAAACACTGTAGGCTTAAAAAAAAATTAATCTCACTAATCTCACAAACTCAAAATCAGATAAGGATATAGGGAGTTGGGATGGTGTAGTTTGAAGCTAGCCTACTAAAGGTGAAGGGAGTTCGTAAATTTTTGAAACGTCAGGCATTTATTTGATATTCATTGGCCTGATTTTTCCTAATAGACATGAAAGAATACATGCTTTTGCATGAAACCACACGTGACCGCTCTGTGGAGTATTGTTCCATAGAATGCTAGAAAAAAAAAATGCCAGGACAAGACCGCCTCTTTAAGGGGGAAGATAACATTGATGGAGATACCAGGCTCTCCATACCAAGTGTTTATTGTTGCTGCCATGATATTGTGTACCTACATGTTAGGATTCTCACCGTAGTGGATGTACAACATTCCTGTACTTAATCTGACGAGATTAGGAAAGGCATCCATGTATGTGTTATGAAAGTGCACTGTAGCCGTCCTTCAGAAAAAGTGGCATTTTGAAAACAATTATGTACTGTGTAAATGAAAATGTTGGATGGCTAGCGTAAAACATGCTAGGGCTGTTCATTTTCGAATAATTTAGTATTCGATTATTCGAGACTGGACTTGACCAAATATTCGAATATTCGATAATCGTCGATCAGTTCTTTCGGGCGTCTGCTGCAACTGCATGCCGCGCCGGTAAAAAAGTTGCATGCAAAGCACGCCGGTGTTTTACATGCGGCGGTCAATATTAGAGACCACCCGATGGACATTTTTGGCATTGTATCAAGATCAATTACGAGTACGTATAACGTTCTGATGACAAGAAACCAAACTCCAGCCTGAGTTTTTGCAGTAATTATTTTGGAAGTGTCAAGGGTTTTTCTATTAGAGTCGTATCTGTACGTGCATATACATTATATATTTTTTCTTCGAATATTCGAACCGGCAAAAAGCTTTTGGAATATTCAGTTGAAGATCGAATATTCAAATGTTCGCTATATTGGGGACAGCCCTAAAACATGCAGGAATAAAAATATTCTAGAGTGCATTGGCTGGTTCAAATCCTACCATGGGACCATGATGCATCTGTCCTTGGGCATTGTGCTTTATCACACATGTACAAGTTTCTTCTCATCCTGAAGTTTTATTGGAACTTACGAGGGTCGGCTGAAAAGTTCGTAGATTGAGATCAATGAAACTTAGCATGCATTTATTTCAACCCTTTTGATAACTAATTGCATTGTTTGTTTCCAGGTACAATGTAAGGCCGTATTTGATCTGCTTCAAAGCACTCCAAGTTATCCATTGACATGACCAGTTTGGTGCGCTTTTGATCAGGGGTCAAAAGACGCAGCACCCACCAAGCAGAAACCTTCTGTACTCAGAATGTTCTCACAACTCTCTCACGGGAGATTCCAACAGTATGCAATTAGTTATCAAAAGCCTTGAAATAAATGCATTTTAAATTTCATTGATCTGGCATTACTCCTTCAGCGTCAACCTACAAACTTTTCAGCCGACCCTCGTATGAGAGCAGAGTTTGTATTTGTACAGATTTTCAGAGTGAACAAAGTTAACTGGATAGAGTGGGAATTGAACCTGTGACCTCTGGATTACAGTTCCAGCGCTCCACCGACTGAGCAAACTTGCCGGTCCCACAATTGTCAGTCAGTATCTTATTACCATTGTGCCTATGCCCACACTTTGACAGCCTATGGGAGTTTAGTGGATCTACAATGTAGGAATGAATAAGCCAATCCGTCAGGGGTAGTAATATCAAGCAAACACAGTGATCCTCGGGAAAACAATTTATTAATTAATTACACACAGATTAGTCATTTTCAGTGCAGGCTTTGTTAATTTTATATCAATCTTAATTAGACTTAATATATATTTCATGTTTACTAAACTGAACTAAACCTAATGAGCTAAACCTACTCCGTAAATTTAAATATATACAGTTTGTTAATCTTCATGCTGTAACTCGTACTTTTCATGAGGTTGAAGGGCAAACAGTAAACACTAAACAAGGACAAATGCAACCTGAAATTCCTATTAGAAATTAAGCTTGTGCCAGATAGCCTGTATTTATCAACACCAGATGACAAAAACAAGAGAAGGACGGAATCATTTTGAGAGACATGGGAAAACAAGGCCAGAGACTATCAAGAGCTTTGAAGAGTGAAGGGGGAAAATATTAATGGCGCGGGAGCAGTGCTTGTCGGGTTTGGGCTGTCCATCTCAACACAATGTGTCGAAGCAGAAGGGCTAGGAGAGACCGCAACCGTAAAGCGCTGTATCGCAGCATTAGCAAGTCTAATTGATGCATCTGGGGCAATGATCCATTATTGGCGGTGTGAGGGGGTGGGGGACAGACAGAGAGGGAGGAAGACCCTTACTGCTTAGGCCAGGGAAAAGTTCCTTCCCACAGTTCCGTCCGTCCTCTCAGGCAGGTGAAGAATAAATCTTTAAAATCCAGAAGAAAGGGTTTTTTCTCGCCCTTTTGTATTCGAGGGTGCGAGATGTGTACACGTAGACATGCCTGGGGTGGGTGGGGGGGGGGGGGGTGCGTGTTTGGATGCAGGGCTGGCATTTAGAATTGGCATAGATGGATGGCCGTGTGTGTCTATGCACAGACCTCGTGTACTCGGACATTTATCTGTCTGTGTTTGTATATATCTCCGGATACAGGTACCCATCTGTCTGCTTGTGTGTCTGTGTATGTCCGACATGATCTTTTTGTGGCAACTGGCTGTTCGTCCTTTTTAATACATTGACTGTGTTTGGGTTTTTCCCTAATTGTGTATCCAACTGCAATGCTCAAGTGTGTCTTTTTGAGAATTTCCTTGTTCTCTGTAGAAATCTTGGTATCCGGGGTTACCAATTTACCATGACAACCATCCAGTTATTCTATCCAACACTTTATGGGTGTCCTCTCTCTGACCTGTCTATGCACCTACATGCACATGTATTTCACTCCAACCTACAAAAGAATGAAAAATTGCCTTACTTGCTCAAGTTTCTGACATCGGATCCTTTAAGAAGGTGCTGGAGAACTTGAAGAGGACACCAATGTGAAGACCAGTCTACATAATTAGGCAGTGACATTTGAAGATATGTCATGTGACAACCAGTACAGTGTCATGTGACATCACACTCAGCTGGAGGTTAGCGGTTGTTATAGCAACAGCCCAACCCTCCCTGAAACAGGTTGCTTGTAGAGCGGGCCTAGGGACAAGCTAAACCCAAATGTTGCCTGAATTTTTCACGAGTCGAGAGCGGAGTCGTTACATTAAACAGACGTGCTGGTGAGTGGAAACGAAAAGGAAGCCAGAAGAAGGAATCTGTAGAACTGGAAACGGCAGGAATGATTTGTTTGTCTAGATGGAAATTCTTTGAGTCTGAAATGGACCGGAGCTGTTTTTGTGGTCAAGATACAGAAATGCATAAAAGAGATCAGTTTAATGTGGTTTGCACAAATTGAGCAGATTATTGGACTGAACATGAGCCAAATCAATTTTTTTTTGAAATAACTCTCTTGTATTATCGTCTTGATTCATCAGACCACTTGACTCTATACTATAAATTGTAATTGTAAATTGTAAAGTGTAAATTGTAATTTACAGGATTATAATGTGTTGAAAATTTGTCATAACTCTCCAAACAAAATCTGTAAATTGGTTACCTGGCCCCCACGAAACAGGTGGAAAGTAGCCAAAATAAGCTTTAATTTTATGTATTGCATGGTGATATAACTCATACCCAGGCTCTCGTGTAACCTTTTCAATCTTGTTTAGAATGTTTACATTTCAAATTTGAACATTCTGTTTTCATATTATTTTGACATCTGGAAAATTATAACTTGTGCAAAATGTGATCATTGTCAATCTTCACAACACTTCTTTCTCCCTCTGATCGGATGTGGAAAAAGAGGGCTGCGTCTCATGGAGATACAATTTCCTTTAAAAAATTGACAAGGGGGGGGGACGGCAGGTGAAAAATTGACGATGACAGAGTGAGTAAATTTTGTCACCTACTGTAATGTTCCAGTAGAAAGTAGGCCACTTAAAAATTCACTGCACATCAAATATTGTTACATAAATCATGATTGCGGCTGAGGGTTCCAAATTTGTTTTTGTTACCATTGTCAAGGGACGTCATTGTTCACTTGGTGCTTCATTTTTTATGTAATCATAAAATGGATTCCGGTCATATCCGATGTCGATTAAAATTTGATGAAAAATGTATAAAGTCGGGCAGAAACTACCAGAGTTGAGGTCGAGGGGGGGATGGGAGGGGTGGGGGGTTGGTATAAATGACAGTCTGAAATAAATACATTCAAGAGATTGTTTTAAGTGCATGGAAGGGTGCACCATTTTCACCACAATCTACATGTACTCCAACATTTAAGAGGATCATTGACTGAAGGTAATTCTTGAATATTTACTATAAACCAGGGTAGAACTCCCAAATGTTATATTTTGCCTAACAATTAACATTCTTAATATGTATTTATGTACGAGTTTCTGTTCACACACAAGCCTGTCCTAATTAGCTCTGTGAAGTTGTACTCTTGAGCGATACCTAACCGATATTTTTTTCATGACACTGCATCAGTAATTTTAATGTTTCCAAGCGCAATTGGATAAAGCCAGAACTGCAGCATCTAATAGCATCATAAGTGCCGCCTGTCTGTGCCGCCCTCACGCACGCGATTGACCTATGACCCATCACGAGCACAGAAGCAGGTACGCATGAACGGCAACACACACAAAAAATGATCGCAAATGAAATGAAAATTCTTTCCCAAATGTTTGCTTCGTCTCGTCCGATTCGCCCCGAGGCCTAGGCAAACTTCCTCCTATGATGACCCAATTATTCCAAAAACGGGATGAGGAGAGAATGAATCTTAGAAATGAGGGCAACTAATTATGCGCAGTTTCAGTAGTGTCTGGGAGAGAGACCAGTGATCCGAGTTGGAGTTTGGTTTTCAGTGCCTCGGGGTATTGGGGGGGGGGGGGGGGGGGGGTATTTATTGGCTGTGCATAGGGCAGCTGGTTTTCTTAAAGATATACTCACCATGCTCTTCAGCAAATTGGATTCTTTTTCTCCTTGTGACAGATTTTCAAATACATGTACATGTAGTGTCTTATTTGAACTCAAAACAATTACTTTCTTTTTATTCTGGGTGCCTGCACCCTCTGAAAAGAAGACTTTCAAATCTTGGTTTGTTTTGTGCCCCTAATGCAGAAAAAGATCAGAAAAAAATTGCCATTTGTAAAGACATTTTTTACTCGCTAAACTCGGGTCGATTTTTTCGATTAGTATCTCATTCAAAAGTTGATAACCTTTTGTATGTATTGCTGGAAAAATAGCAATTTAGTCAAAAGGAGTACAATGCAAAAATGGGCAAAGATATGTTTAACAAAGCCCCATTTCTGTAATTCCTCATTGTGTCATGATTACTGTATACCTTATGGATGCTGAACTTTGCCACCCAATTTTTATAATGTGCATTATTTGTTGCAATGTTTTTGATTCAAAAGGCATTATTTTGTAAATTAGGCTTTCATTTGCCATATTTGTAGTGAATGAGGGCAGTGTAAAAATATCATTACATGTAGGGGGCCCAAACAGCAGTGATTTCACATTTATTGCAGTTACATGCAAGTGTAATAGTGAAATCGACTTTAAACTTTTGTTTGACAAGCAATTAAAAAAGGACAGATTGAAAAAATTGAATCTTTGAATTAAAGTAATCTCAATAGTGCTGTTTCATTGTGAATATTTCAGACATTTTATCCACTGCCAGGCAGAGGCGCTCCGATTACAAAACAAATCCCAGGACCCTGTTGAATGTTTGTTTTTCCCACCTCACTTCTATATCATGCACATTCCTTTTGATAAAATTTCACAGCAAACCTTGGAAGGGGGGGGGGCAGTGCAAGGGTTTTCTGTAACATCTAAGCCGAACTTCCCATCTTGGGACCACTTCAACAACCCCTTGGCTTGACCTTCCGAGAGTCTCTTAACCTTCTCCCTTGCTTCCCAGGATCCTCCACTGGTGGTTGCCAGGCAACCATCTCCATGGGGATCTCTAGTGGGACAACCAGAGACCTGGGATAATTTACAGGCTCCGGGTTTATGGGTTTTTTGCCACTACCATGCAGAGGTCTCTTCTGTTCTGCTGGGCAGATTATTTGAAATTCAAAGAAGTGAAATTTGAGGAGGCTGTGCGGGGCAAGGCTTTTGGGAGAGCGGGGAGGCTGTGCGCAGGGAATTATTGAGTTACACTCAGACTATCTAGGAAATGGTGTTACAGGATTAAAGCCCTATGGGTTCGCAAAGAACAGCAGAACGCAAACGTAATCAAAGTGTAACCTCATTATGCAAATTGACATGGCAACTGATTTAATGACAGTTATAGACCAGCCAAGTGTATGTTTGTGTGCTGTTTTACATGCCGATTTTTAATTTTGTTTTAAAGAAAATCTTGGTGTTTTTTTTAAATGATTTTGCGGGAATTATTTTGGTCGTATATATTATTAATGTCTTTTTTTATAGTCTACTATCGGTAAATATATTGAATATATTGAATAGTATTTAATTAACTTGCCCTTCTTAATAAAAGAAATAAATTGACTTCTGACGCCTGAATGAATAGCCTGGGATAAACACCTTATAAAGTAGTAAAATGTTACCCTTTGCTTGCAGAAAAAAAATCAAGGTTTGGTTGCCTTTTACAGAGCAAAAAGCACCCTTTTTTCAAAACCTGTTTAGAGTACTCAGCTGAAGATTTGATAGCCACTATACTACAGGTTGTAGATACATGTACAGATACACTCTGCAAGCCTAGTTTTTAGACTTCAGCACTTTTACAAGGCTAACTAAAAGGACAAAAATGTGACCAGAATTCTGCAAGAACTACTTGTACTGTGTACCAGAGCATATTATATTTCTCATGAAATATGAATACCTGTGTATGATACAGGGGTGAGATTTGTCAGGATTTTTCCTGATTTCTTCAGGATTTTTTTGTCGGGATTTCTTTTTACTGATTTCAGAATTTTTAAAGAATCTCTTATGAAATCTGGAATTCCTGAGGTGTTAGCCTAAAAGTGTTTTAGACCAGTATTTTAAGGAGTGCCTTTATCGTAAGTTTCTTTGGGGTCCTTTGATTTTTCCATTTGGGCCAATTTCACCCCTGATGATAGATTGTGTCTTTCCCTCTCCATTGTCCAGACATGTTTGTCTGGTGACCAGATCCCAGTCTGTGTATACTGCTTCCACCAGATGCACACCTGTTACCCCACATGTCCTTGGGTTTGAGCCCACAAACCTGTAATGATTGGTAAAAGGGTGATGCTTCATGGGGAGAGAGATTGGCCAGATGTTTTTTTCCTTGCAAATTAGTTTTGCCTCCTCATACATGTACTGCAGTCATAACAAGTTTTACCTGGTGATGACCTGGGGCCAATTGTATGGAGCTACTCAGCACAAAATTTTGCTGAGCCTAGAAAAGATTGGTTACCAGCCAAAATGTCATGTTACGTGTATTGTTTGTGGCTGGTTCTGGGCCAACTGTTGCTTTAGTGTTGCACACCAGTAAATCAACTTCCATAGACCCAAATGATAAATACGCCAACTTCCAAAATTCAGGAAAAATACTAAGGACTGTCCAATGTGTTGGAAGACACACATCAAATTAAAGCTTACTTGTATTTCATAATTTTTCAGTTACTGTTCAATTTTGTGGGGATTAACCAATGACCTTTGGGAGAAATTTCCATCCAAAGATGATCCCCCCCCCAAAAAAAAAAAGTAGTCCCGTAGCCCATCACCAGCTTGAAAGATGATGCCTATGCTCCATTGCAAAATAGAGCAGTTTTAGGGCCCAATTTTATCCGAATTTCACAGTAATACAAGCTGGCAGTCCTGTGCACGGCTTCCAGCCTTCTCTTTTACAAACCCTCAAGTTCATGGGCCACAAAATGCTCTAAAAGCAGAGAATTTGAAGGGGTGCAAATCTCGATTTGACCGGCGTAGGCAATTTTGGGTCGATTCACTGGTCTGCAACCTTAGCATGTAAATTTTCTAAGCAAGAATGTTTGGCTTAGCAGTTCCAAGAAATAACCTCAGTTCCTTTGTTTTTCTTCATACAAGTTCACCCCCAAAAAGGCTAACAGTCTCTCGAGGTATAGAGCTACAAAAATAAATATCAAAGATGCAAGAGAAAGGAATTAATATTGCTTTTGAAGTAGGAATGATTGTAAGATGAAGGGAAACATGCACCAGGCAAAGAATTCCATAGAGATACAGAACGAGGGAAACAGCTGTTGGCATAGCTTTTTATTGTGCATCTAGGTACAGTCAGAGTATATTGGAGGAAGCGGGCAGAAAGCTGTGTTTCACGCAGATGATTCATGGTCACTGTACAACTCTAGGGAGAGAAAAAAAGTAGAGTTTCTTCTCATGATTGCCTGGGTTCACTCGGTGCATGACTTTAACAGGAAAATGCTGTGATGACGAGCATGACTAGGTGCTATCTCCATACATCTTTCACAAGTTCTGCCAAACTGGCCAAAGGGTGGGCTTTGTGTCTGGAGTTCAGCAAGTAGCCAATGGGAGGATTGGTTGCATACATTTTTAAGTGACTCCCCTGTCAGGCCAGCAAGTGGCCAATGGGAAGGCTTTTGACTCGTCCTTGGGCGAAAAGCTGTCCCAGGGGTCAGATTATTGGCTAAGCTGGCATGCCTTGTCCACAGGTAGCCAAAGGGGAAGGTGGCTTATATTGTACCCAACCTCTCTCCAGTGAAGTCAGACCCTACGTGTTGTACTGTGGGATATACATAGAATACAGGTGGATTCAGAGCAAGAGATCCACGGGTGGGTAAATTAAAGAGCCAACGTGATGGGATAACAAGGGTGTGATTTTTGTTTTCCTTGTTGATACCGGAAAATGTTATTAACATTAAAAGTATGATTATAGCATTGGCAGAGCTGACACCACAGTTAGTCAATATTCATACTTACTGTGATTCAACATATACATGAAATAACAAACATGTGAAAGTTTGAGCTCGATCTATTAACTGAGTCGTGAGAAAATAGTGCAAACCCCTCCGCATGTTCATATAGGCTTATTCTGTTTGTCAAATCAAATAAGGCCATGTTTAGTTATCTTGAAGATGAGTAGATGGCAGCATTTCAGGCGTCAATATTTCACATGAGGATTGGTGCTTGTACACATCATCTTTATAAACAGATTGAAGCTAATAATTTTCATCAATACCACAGGTACCATATTATACCTTGAACCATTGGTTGATTGTTTATTCATTTGCATATTGTTGGCAATGGTAACCACCAATCAGGAAGAAGCTATGCCCTTTTTATCCCATTCCCCTGGCTCTGTTAAGTAACAATGTTCCAAAGGGAAAAAAGAAGGTAAATATTTCTTGTGCTGCTTCTTCTCCTGGTATCATGCTTGGTTGCAGACGTTGATGACTGTACAATGTAGATCTCCAGAGTTCTCTGTTGTGAGCTGTTTGAATGAACTGGTTGTTTGTGTGGCGTGTATTATTGACCGTTGAAACATGTGCGTTGATGCTCTCGGCTTTTCTTTCCCTCAATTTGTCCACCTCATATTCTGTTCAATGCCGCCCTTCCTTAGTATGTGGCCGAGATGTTTTCATTTGTCTTTTCTTGATTTCTTTCAATAGAGTTCTGTTATTAAGCAGATCTGAAGGTTAGGTCCAAAAATTTCCTAATTTTGTGAGCCAGTACATGTAAATTATGGAAGATTAACCCATGTACATGTACCTTTATGTGCACGTCCACTTGTACATACAAATGTACATGTACATGTATAGTACCCAGGCAAAGCTTGTTCACAGGGACCAGTGTATTTACAGATAGCCTATGGGAAGACTTGTTGCTTGTCAACCAGGCTGGCTTGCCCTCTCAAATAGCCAATAGGAGAGCTGCGCTGGCTGCTTAGCTGCTGTCCTATTACTTGTTCCGCCAGGTGCGTCTAGCAGGCTGAGTAAGGTGCTCCATTGGGGGGGTTAGAGAACTAGCCAGGGACCTGGCCTAGTTTGTTTTTATTCTTTATTTTCTTCTTCCCCTCTGGTGGTGTGCATTGAACTTCAGGGCAGGTGGTTTATGGCTCTGTGCAAATCACACTTTGCTGTACATGTAGTGGCCGCTGTCAGCTGTCATTTATTAGGAATAGATGTAGATACCTCTTGCAGGGTATGTGTTACTGGGCTGTTAACCCTAACCCTGCCAGACGCAGCACAGTGCATCTGTGGTGACAGCTTCACTTTGCTGCACTCTGCACACAAGTCAATGTGATACAGTATGCAATCTGATGCATCTGGCAGGGTTTCTAGCCAAAATACCCTGGAGGGTTAGGGTTAAGGTACTTCTGAAAGATTTTACTGTCATCATCAGCTCCTTCTTTGCAAATATTGTGAGGTACCTCTTCGGTAGATGGCTTGTGTTTTGCTTCCCTGACTGAAAATTTCAGTTTAATGTTTCCCCCCCCCTTCAAATGCAGTATAGAAGAAAGCTGTCTTATGGAACCAAAAATTGAAGTTAAAAAGAAATGACCTTGGTCTTCCTGAAACATATAGTTTTATTATGGGCTATGTTCGAAGATTGATATACATGTACATGTACATTAATGCTATAGGAATTAGAAACATCCTGCTGCTACCTGTAATTTTAAATATAAAACTTATTAAATCGATTAATTATCATCAGTTGATTTTTGTGGGTGTGTAATGTCTAGTTGGAAAGCTTATAACTTATGCAATGCTAACAGATTAAATTCTTTCAAGTTTTATTTAAATTTATATCGGCAAGTTAATTCCCTCATATCGTTTGAAACAATTTCTCCATGCATAGGCAGAAATCTAGTAATAGTCCTTTGAGGCCATCGCCCTAGAAATGCAAAGCTACCCAAATTTCAAGCAACCGTGATATCCTCGGTGCACAGAATCGTGACAACTTTAAGAGCCTTCCATTCCCCCCAAAAAATTGTTTTTCAAGCTGCCCTTACATGTTTTGTTTGGCGCTATTACATGCATACCTCCAGGGTTTGTAATTTTTTTCGACTTCTTTTCTCTAATGTTGTAATCTTCCCAGAATTCATCCAGTGTTGCTGCAGAACAGCAGACAGTGGCAGAGGTTAATGATACATTCTCATCCGTCAAGCGACAGGAACAAAATGCCGATCATTTTTGCCGAAGTGTGTCGGACAAGAAAGGGAAACGTATTTACTTTATCAGCAGATGGCTCCTCACTTTATGGGTTGCTTGGTGGACATCGAATTAGGGTTGGGAATAAATGAGGTCCATTCTCCGTCCAATGATGAGGTGTCTGCACTTTGAACGTTGAAGCATTCTCAACTCACTTTGTACGGTGTTACGGACGTGTTAAGTCATGTAGACGTGGCTTGGATTGGATAAATCATATAGCTTGCAAGATCAGTGGTTGTAGTCACCGATGGCCCGCAATTGGGCTTATTCGTGAGTGCACTACATATAGGTTATGTCGCATTACTTGAATCCATGCTGTAAAACATCAATACGTGCACACAGTCGTACTTCCCCAATACGTCCGAGGACAATGCTTTGTGTTTCCTATTGTTCCTTTAATATAACCAACCCCCATAGACTAAGCACGTATCCTTACGTTCGAGGACTGATTTCAACAAAAGACTCTACGTTCGAGGACTGAAAGGTTTCTTTGTGTTTCCTTCTCTTGTCCTCGGAGATATATACAGTGCACGTACACACATACAAATGTGTGTCATAGCATGCGCCCTTGTATTTTAGTTCCACATGCTGCACGGAAAAGCAGTTCAAATATTGGTTCACAAAATCAGTGTTGTATGTGAATGTCAAAGGTATGTTATGTGCTTTATTTTGTCAACTTTCCAAGGGCAGCCTCACTTTCTAATGTTACTGGTTTCTTGGGAAAGGAACACAAACTAGCTTGACTCCATAACACAAGACATTCATTGAAGAATGTTCGTGGGATTGCTGAATATTGATATCCTCTTTGTTGCACTCAACATCTACTTAATCGACAATTGTTTAGATGGCTTAGCTTTGGCAGTTGTTGTGAATAAGACGAATGTCGGCTCAGAATTGCTGCATTAATATGTGACACCCCATGCCAAAAACCAGGCCCTTCTCGCCAAAACTCCAAATTCGTCAAACAATCCACAAGGGAAACTGACTACATGTAGGTAAATTTTGAATACATTTTCAAAGTGAACAAAGAAACTGGCAGGAGCGGGATTCAAACCTCCGAAAAAATTTTGTTTTGTTTTGTGTTGTTATGGCCCATCATTTAAAGGAGTTAGAGAGCTTTAAAATGAGCCCTCAACGGGGTCTATAGGTGAAGTTTTTCCCAAGTTATGGCATGTTTAAGATGGGGAATAGGGTGAAAACACATTACCGCTTTTGATCATTTAAAATTTTTTTTATTCTATTCATTAAATGCGGGACAGCCTGGTTTTGGGGTAGACCATTACATAGGTCTAATCCAGAAAAAATGTGTTGAAACTGTTGAAGTTAAATGCAAGTGAGACATTATGCCTTCAAAATGCTTGATCACTGTCTGTGGGTGTCCTTGCATATTGTGCACACATTGATGTTCAAGGTGGAAAACCTGTTTGTTTGGTCGGTTAGTTTATTTATCACTTTTTTCTCATGTCAAACGCGGGTTGTCAAGTCTGTGTCTTTTTTTTTGCCCCCTTGGGGAGTTTGATTAATATTCCGAAAGGAACCACTTGGTCAACATTTGCCGGCACGATCCCTTGCTGCGGAGGTTTTCTGAGAAGACCGGTTGTCAATAATTTAGACGGAGTCGCTCTTGCCATTTATTTTCGGGTCTCCTGGCTGTAACACTGTCAATCTGTTTATTTTGTCTGAGTGAGCCCCAGACTAATGATGTTTGGTGGTTGTGATGGGGGGGGGGGGGGGGGGGGGGGCCACTCGGAGGCAAGGTGATCACTAATAAACGGATACAGATAAATAACACTTGTTCCCAGGCACGGAATCATTAGCATTTTGCATTACGAAATTGTTTTTTGGGTGGTTCCGTTTCCTGTTGTGCATTCAAAAAAATTTAATTCCAATTTTTGGTATCATCAACCCAAACAGTCCTGAATCCTCCAATTTCAATGCGATTATTTACACTACCTAGGGAGTTAGGGTTAATAAAGTGATATCGGTCATATTGATGTCCAAGTGAAATTGATATATCACCAATATTGATAGATCGATGGAGCCTAGTGGATTGGTATCTTGAAATTAAAATGGTTAAGATGCACCAGGTTGATCTAAGTCAGATTAGATTGTCATGTCATTTCTCACTCTGTCAAAAGAATTTGCGACCAAATTTGGCCATTTTTCATAATTAGTCTGTTTTTTCTTGCTACTTGTCTTGGGTTGTGAGGCTGTGGTCCCTTACAGTAGCTGTCCACACTTCACCGGTGTCTTTGATAAATGGCGGTTATCTGCTCACTTTTATTAAAACCAATTTCTCCGCCTCTTTGTGTTGAAAGTCTTCAAGGGGGAAGTGGGGGGGGGGGGGGGGGGGTGGGGGGGGGGGGGGCAACGACTCAAAGCTTAATTGTTGGCTGACTGTTCATTATTAACAGGGCATGGGTTTTGCCATGTGTGGACTATTCAGCTGAAATTTGAGGGAAACGGGACCGTCAGAATAATTGGTATTCTCATTCCAAATGTGTACGTTGATAAACGATATTTTGTTTGAGTGTGATTGCAGATATTACCGCAATGATTCTTGTAAAATGAGTTAAACTCTATTTTGTGTTTCTCCACCCACAACAGTCCTAGCAGAATCTTTATGTTGTCTCTGAGAAAGATTCTGCCAGGATTGGAGCATCAGGCCCTTGCAAACTAGGGCTGTCCGAATATACCGAATATTCAAATACCTTTTTGTTGGTTCGAATACCCTTTTGTTGGTTTGAATATTGTACCTAAATCCATCAAAATCCAAACCCTGTTTTGGAGGATTTCGGCGGATTCAGGATACCTCCATATTGAAAACTGGGGGATTTTGATGGATTGAGGATCGTAAGCCTAGCAGTATTGCAGGATTTTGATGGATTCAGGATACCTCCATATTGAGCAGTCACCAAAACCAACTTTTTGTGCATGACAAAATAGGTGGATTTTGGTGGATTCAGGATACTTTCTGGTAAAGTTACCCAAGGGGTTAGGGTTAATGGAAAAGTTACGGCGCTTAGCAGTGTCAAATGTTGACGTACCCTTTTGTAGACGGAGGTTTATTATTCCAGTCGATAAAACACTTGACAAAATGCAGTTTGATTTCTTGTTATCAGAACGTTATACGTACCCGTAATGATCTTCTTTGTTGCGCATGCAACAAAAATGTTCATCGAGCGGTCCATAATATCGATCGCCACACGTAAAACACCGGCGTGCTTTGAATGCATTTTTTTTTTTCCGCCGCAGCATGCAGTTGCAGCTGACGCATGAAAAAATTTGATCGGCGAGTATCGAATATTTTAATATTCGGTCAAACCCAGTTTTGAATCATCGAATACTAAATTATTCGACAATGAACAGCCTTATCAAAAACTGCACATTGCTAACACTACAGTTGATGTCCAGATAGCATTTATTAACATTTGTTGTACATGTACATGTATTTCAATGGACTTTGGCAAATGTTGGTACAAATTGGCTATGTTGGTTCCATGCCCATGTCAAGGGCCTTAGATTTTTTTTTTTCCCAGGGTTAAAAGTGCACCTGTGCTGCTGCTGCAGTGTTTAAAAATAACTAAGAAGGAAAATAACTGGCTGCTAGTAACCTGCTAGTAAAAAGGTGCTAGTAACCTGTTAAACACAGCCATTGCTGCGGTTTGAAAAAGACCACCTGGCCGGTTGTCGACTACATGTAGACACACATTCCTGTGTGTACTCAATCCATTGTTTGCCTGTTGTGTGCATTATGCTTGACTGCACAAGCCAGTGTTGGCATACCAGCACCCCATTAATAACAGCCATACAGAAAGGGTTAACAGTGTGTTCAAGTTCTTGTCTGTTTGTAATGTTCTCTGTTTGTCTTGATGTTTGGTGTTCCTTTCTCAAAGAATTGTTCCAGTTTGGTCAAAGATACCACAGCAGGGACCGCAGTCCCTTGGGAGCTACGAAGAGAGGGCTAGGGGTTAGATTTTAGAGACAAATCATCCTTTTTTTGCAGAACCTACACGTACATGTAGGCCTGTAGCCAGTGGGGGAGAAACATGCCTCCAAGAGATTGGCAGTTTCTCTTTAACAAAAATCCAGACCTGCTTTTCTCATGACCCCAACAAGTTGCACATATCCTGTGGATTATTCCCCCGGGTGGTGTGTGTGAAGCCCATTGTCCCACAAGTGGTTAGATTCAAGCCCAGAGTTTACAGGCCAGATGGTTTCTTAATACCATGGGATACATGTAGAGGAAGACATTGGGCTTAGGACCTGCTTGGAATTGAAATTGATGGAAATCCCAACCTTGCATGACAGATTTGTTTTTTTTTGGGGGGGGTGGGGGAGGTATACTTTGTGTCAGTGGCCCAAGGTAACCCCGACACTTGGGCCTAAAGAGATTAAGTTTGAAAATAGAGCAATGGTTTATCAGAATTTTCCAGTATTTAATTTTATCTGTGATGAAAGCTTCATGAACATGAATTGGATGCTAAGAATTAATAGTAAAGGTTTAACAGCTCCATAAAATTGGCCCGTGGACTTACCTGATAGAGGAACTACATGTATTGAGTCTATCTCTTGACACTGAACTACTTTTATTGTGTATTTTCTCATGTTCAGTTGACTCCAAACTCCAAAATGAACTTTCATGATGACACATACAGTTAGCTTTATGCTTAAAGGTCACTGCGCGAGTCTTTGAAGGTCACTGCGCGAGTCTTTGAAGGTCACTGTGCGAGTCTTTGAAGGCCACTGTGCGAGTCTTTGATGGTCACTGCGCGAGTCTTTGAAGGTCACTGCGTGAGTCTTTGAAGGTCACTGCGCGAGCCTTTGAAGGTCACTGCGCGAGTCTTTGAAGGTCACTGTGCGAGTCTTTGAAGGTCACTGCGCGAGTCTTTGAAGGTCACTGCGCGAGTCTTTGATGATCACCGCGCGAGTCTTTGAAGGTCACTGCGCGAGTCTTTGAAGGTCACTGCGCGAGTCTTTGATGGTCACTGCGCGAGTCTTTGAAGGTCACTGCGTGAGTCTTTGAAGGTCACTGCGCGAGTCTTTGAAGGTCACTGCGCGAGTCTTTGAAGGCCACTGCGCGAGTCTTTGAAGGCCACTGCGCGAGTCTTTGAAGGCCACTGCGCGAGTCTTTGAAGGCCACTGCGCGAGTCTTTGAAGGTCACCGCGCGAGTCTTTGAAGGTCACTGCGCGAGTCTTTGAAGGTCACTGCGCGAGAAGAAATTAGGAGCCCACAAGATACATGTAGCATGATGTACCTTTAAGTGGATTAGGCTGACATAGTTCCAGGCTTGTCCTTGGACCAAGTCCCAGTTGCAGGCACCCCCTGGGACATCAGTCTAGACCAGACAGGGTTCTTGTACATAATATCTCTTTGGTCTGGGTGTAGCAGGGATGGTGTGATTCTGACACTCCAGACATCATATTCTTCTCCAGACAGTCATCAATGTCAAAACCACAGATGTTAGTCAAGCCATAAAAGCAATGAAGTGTAGGTTCTCAAAATAGTCTGGAACATCAGTGGAGTCAAAATGGCTTGCTTCATGGTAGGAATGAGGGGGGGGGGGGACTCAGTGGAAGTTTGTGTTCTGGTGCACCCTCTTTGGGGGAAAAAATCCGGATCCATATGGACTGGTAGACTTGGTCCTTCATAAACTCTGTATATTGGATGACACTGGGTGATGAGACTTTTAACTGGTGTCTGGGTAGTATGGATTTTGAAAGTTGTTGACAATCAGTGGAGATGGAGTTCAGAGATTTTCCACATGGGTAATTGTGTTAGGAATTATGACTGGTTCCGTAGCCCTCATGAAAGCCTTTGAGTGTTTAGGGGCAGTAATACAACTGGTTTTAGTTGTCATTTTTCTTGAGTTTGTCTAAACTTGTATGAATTGTGAAACAAAACTAAATTTCAGAGGCGTTCTGAGTGTGGTTTGGTGGGTGATGCCTTGAGTGGAAAATGAAAGTGTAAAGTAAAAACAAGAAAAATAAGTGGATGCCAGTAAAGAAAACCTTGTCGTGAATCCCAAATCATCCCCTAACCCAGTCACCCAATCTACTAATCTGCCTTTCGCCCAATCACCCAATCGCCCATCACCCCAATAGCCCAATCCCAACCCCATCATACTTTTCCTCCCCAAGCCTCTCATCTTGCCTGTCCACAACTTAGGTGAAAAAATCCATCAAGAAATGTCCTAGTCCAAATTGAATAAAAAAAATGCTGATATTTTAGCAGCACTAAGACTTCTTGTCATTCGAACCTATTGCTTCTCACCCACTTGTTGCAATGAGCAGCCAACAGAGGGCGCCATAGCACTCGCCCCACAGGTGTGAACGAATCGAGTCACCTGCTTGAGCCACTAAAATACATGTAGGCGCGCAACAGGTTATTCCAGGTATTGGAAATATCGGTCGATTGTTACAGTTTGATCATTCACTCACCCACTGTGGAGCTGGCGCCCACATAATCTGCTCTTTGTTGCCGCATAATTTGTATAATGCTTCCTAACAATAGCTTTTGCATTCAGTAAAAGCCATACACACTCGGGTGTGACTTTATCTTATATTTTAGCGATCAAATTTTTGAATGGAGCTCTCGTTTGCTCAAAAATAATGACGTGTTCTGAGGGGTTTGCATACAGTAATCACAGAGGAAATGGTGGGTTTCAAATCCAACAACCATGCAGTTGTTCGTCTGTCTGTGACTGTGTCTAGCTCATTTTGGATATGCATCACGTACGAGTGTTCATTGGTATCCTAATGCTTGTGGGAGGGAGGGGGGAATTGGCACCTTGCCAGGGGAATTGGCACCTTGCCAATCTGAGCCGGTGTCTCCAAAAAGGAATTTGGTTCACCTACTGGACCTCATGGCGAGGTTTCTCACCCGTCCAAACAAAACGCTTTTTGTGCACGGAGGCCTGCATGCATGTTGTTGGCCGCTCTTGGGGAAATTCTTTGTATTGTATGGTTTATTCTGAAAGGCAAACAAAAAGGGAATGAATACAAAGTCTACCTTTAGAGTAGAATGGCAGCCATGATGAATTGAATGTGCAAGGGATTGATTAAGGACTACCATCCTGGACAAAACTCGCTGGGACACACCCCCTTCCCCCATCCAGTGTTGGCTCAGTGTGGTCAAAGGCCTAAGATTGATGAAACTCCTGCACAGAAAAACATGTCATTGGTGCCACATCTGCTAACACATTGAGGTGGGAAGGGGGAACGGGGATGGTGGTCTACTGTTGAAGTGTCTGAAGAGTTTTATCAAACATACATCGTAGATTCGTAGTAGGTTCCTCCTGGAGACAAAGTTTGTCCCAGCTGTTGTGCTTGGTTGACGCTACCAAATGATTGAA
Source organism: Hippasteria phrygiana (assembly GCA_037893225.1). Lineage (NCBI taxonomy): Eukaryota > Metazoa > Echinodermata > Asteroidea > Valvatida > Goniasteridae > Hippasteria > Hippasteria phrygiana. The sequence goes on from JAZGUH010000242.1 coordinate 525,906, forward strand.
TACTGGACCACTTTGATTGCATTCTTTACATTGGCATTCTGCTGTATGTAGAGCGTGAAGGATTGGAAATATGGCCAGGTTTGACGCAGTGGTATTTCCATGGCCTTTCACTGATGGGTGGGTCCTGTGTTCGATTCCCACCTGGGACACAGTGTGGAGTGGGTTACGGAGCTGCTGGAGCACAAACAGTTGCTTTATTAATAGCAGGAAGTCTTCCTTGGTGAAACCAGGATTACCAACCAAAGTTTTTATGTGATAAACATGATGTATATTGCTTGTCACTGGTATTCACCTGTTTTTTTGCTGAACCTGTTTTGGTTAACCAGTATGGTAACCTGTCTTTGTAAAACATTTTTGTGCTTAGCAGTCCCGTGAACTTTGCCCCTGGGCTTAAGAGAAGATAGGCTACCCAGGATAAATCCAAAATATGACAGATAATTGGAGTATGAATTAATAATCTGGGGAAATCAAAAGTTACGGAACTTATCTCAATTGACATTTTGGGTAAGGGTAATTCCTTTCTGTCTGTCACGTCGGTTTGATGTCTGACCATTTGTCTGCGCCGTGGCTGGACCAAATTACTTTTGGTTTGGTCTGTTACCTTGTCTAATTTGTAATCTCTCCATTCCCAGGTTGCGTAGCGCCGTTTTTTACTCCCCACAACTCTCGAACCACAGTGAATCAATCATGGCCAAACCGAGACCAGTGATCGTACTACCCAAGATATTCCAGACCAATGCTAAGCCATCCCCTAATTGTGGCATGATATGCATTAAGACAAGCAAAGGCGTACTAATCAGGCAGATCCGAGCACCCAGCCGCCAGTCTCCCCCCCCCCCAACATTCTAGAAAAAATGCCGCAACAACAAGCTAATGTTTTACCGGCATTGGATGTGCTCAGCCCTCTTTAAATAAACAGATCGGGATGTTTCGTAGGGTTAATGATTTGTGCTGTGCCGGCACAGGACACGTGTATCGATCATTGTGATAAATTATAAGAGCCAGTCTGTCCTGTACGTGTACGTGTGCGAAACATTTGCCATTGGTTTGTTGGTTTTGGGGTTTTTTTGCCTTGTTTTTTTTTCCCCAACCAGATTGCGATCTGTAGTCAAAAATGTTTCCGCGGTTGAGACAGAGGTTAGATGTTCTGTTGATTCCGAACAAAGCGTGTAAATCATGCAGTAATTGCTTCAACAAAGACACAACAGAATGATCTGACAGCTTGGGTCGATCGGTTTCATTTTAGTTTTCAGCCGAACTTGTTTATTGGCTACGAGTGCATCTTTGGAAGATCAATTTCAGAGATGCTCGGGACGTGCGAAATATAACTTTTCTGTAATTCATTAGCATCTTAAGTTGGCAGGCCTCAAGGTTGCCAACTTGCCATGATGTTTACACGGTATGGATTTCATATCAGGTAGCTCACATGGGAAACCTGGTTTGATAGTCTCATTGCAGGATCAAAAACTAGGATTACTGGTTATGATCCTTGGGTGCTGAGGTCGAGAGCCCATTATCAGGCTTGAAGGAAGTCTAGTGCAAAAGCCCCAGATCTTCGGTGGTGATATTTTTCGGTTTCAAATATCATTTGTACACAGGAGTTTTTCTTTAATGATCTACAACACGACACACAGTACATGTATTTATCGGCTGAATCTCCTCCAGGGCTGTTTTTCTGGGGGTTTTTTTCAACTGCTTAACCTGAAAAATTTCCCTAATTGTTCCAGTTTTTCATGAAGTCCCTGAAGTGCCTTTCCCAAGATCTTATGATGTGATATTCCAGAATGAAGGGAAAGTGTTCCCAAATGGCAAAATGCATTACAGATAAAGTACAGCAAGATGGGTGTCAGAATCAATGTGATACATGTACCTATATCCTTCCCCACCCATAATTGTTTTAATTAAGCCCAGGGTGACAGACTGGCCCATCAGCACTTAGTTTCTAAGAATTGTTATGTATTGAAATTTGTTTAAATTCTGATTTAAAAAATATGAGCACCTATAACCCAATTACGCAGATTCAAAAGCTCGGTGAACTTAACCGAAAAAAGGAAAGTGCTGCGCATACAGAAGTATGTTCACGTTTAAGGTCTTTGTGACTGACACATTGTTAAAATAATCATTGCTTGCAAGGTGGCAGAGCAGAACAAAAGTTTTGTATTTTTTTTTCTGGAATCCTGCTCTAGATTTCGAGCGTGATCACATCGGTGGGGTGCCTATTCAACTGGGCTAGCCTCCCCCAGAGCTCTTAGGGACCCAAGAATGGTATCGAAACCGAATCTGGGTCAGGGATGCTGTACTTTGAAATCTTGCTGGGTGTTTGTTCCCACTCCCTCCACCCTTTACTCGGCATTCGTGGAAATTTTTCAGTATCTTACCTTTTCTGCCCCACCACCCCTTGTAAATACATAACTAAAAGCGGTACATTTCATTTTGTTCCCCTGTGGACAGCTGGCTGGTTTCTCAAGGATGAGTCTTATCAAAATCAGCTGAATTCATTCATTTTTATTTGCATCAACGAGTCTTGTTTCAAAATACTGCATAGCCCCCCTGAATCCCACTCCAAAATGAGTGATTTTTTTAACGAGCCAGACCCATCCCATGGTTTGTTCAATCACCATAAAGTTGGTATGAGTACCTTGTTTGTTTGATGTTTAATGAATGTTTATAAATTAGAACAGAGATGTTTTCTCCATATTTTTAAAGTGAAGAAACCTGGAGCAGGATTTGAACCTGCGAGCTCCAGAATACCATACCGTCGCTCTATCAACTGAGCTATCTTGCCCTATGTTGGCAGTCTCCCAAATTGTCTTTGTTTATGACTTCTCACTAGCCCCCCCCCCCCCCCCCCCTCCCCCCCCCCCCCCCCCCCCCCAAAAAAAGGGCAATTTTGGGAGACTGCCAACATAGGACAAGATCCCCAGTTGGTAGAGCAGCTATTCCGGAGGTCGCAGGTTCAAATCCCGCTCCTACCAGTTTTCTTTGTTCACTTTGAACATTTATCCAAATTACCTTGTCAGTTCCCTTGTGGTTTGTTTGACAATATTTTTTTTTTTTTAATACTTTTATTTGGATATATTTTCTTATATAATACAAGCGTGTGGGCAGGTTCATGTGAATTGGGTAGGTTTACAGTAAATTACTTCATTTGATTTGTTTGCATTGTGAACTGGGCATTCCTATTGAATGTTACTCCGACAGAGGTTTGTAACAGTTCCATGATACACTCTACAAGTTTACATGTAAGATTTGTACATATATGTGACCCGCTCTGCAAAAAGGGCACTTATGTTGCAAAATTTGGAAATAGTGTTTTATATATAGCTGGAAAGGCCATTTTATAAGCTTTCATATGGTATATGTCTGAGGTCTCTAGCATTTTGCAATCACGAGATATTTGGAAATTTGCATGTTTGTTTTCAGGAATTTCTTGAAATGACTTAAGGAGAAACAAGCCATTTAAAAAACAAAAATCAAAGCAATAGATGGAAGCACTTGTCAAAAACACATTCTTTTTCCAACTTTATTAACTGAAATCAAAGATTTTGGTTATGAAATAGAATAATATAGGTATCAAAGATGCAAAAAATTCCCTCCCTTCAAAATCACTTGTTTGAAGAATGTTTCACCCTCTTCACATTGAACGGCCCATAACTCGTAAAAGCATACAGCGACTTATGTGCCCTTTTTGCAGAGCGGGTCACATATGCTCATTAAAAGAAGTCCAAGAAATCTGCTTTGGATACAAAATCACATATTTGTAGCGAAACTGTTCATGGTATGTTTTTAAATTGTCTTGTGCAGTCACAAATAACTGCAACATTAATTCTAAGCATATCTACATTGTTCAGCTTGCCAGCTTTTAAAGTGCACTTTCTCACTGTCTTGAAAGATGAGAATAAAAGCTTCCTGGTACAACCCGGCAACTGTTAATATTTTTGATGTCAAGCAATTAAACAATGGCCCAGTAGTGGAGAATGGAGAATTTTTAGTCTCGGTCATTCATGCTGCGCATCCGATTGTATTGGTTAGTAGTTCAAATGAATCGGACTACGGAAACTTGAACTTGGTAACAGTTTCGATATTACAAAGTGACGCCCTTGGCTTTGAAAAGGGCAGCTTCCCACCCGCTCCTTCCCAGGACCAAGAAAAGAAGCTAAGAGGCTTTCTTCTCATTAAGAGGAATCTGGGACAGCAAGAAAGGCCCTGACTGTCTTAAACAGGCATCGGCAGTCGTAACTGACACCCTCTGGCCGACAAATGAAGAAAAAGATGGGTCCATTTGATAGGCCTGTTTTCCCTTCAACTCGCTTCAAACCGTCTCGGAACGATCAGTTTTATTATCACTTCACCGTCGGTCGGTATCCATGTCAGCTTGCATTGCTGTAGATGTTTTGTGTAAATCGTCTTAGGCTCATGCTTTTTCCCTTTGGAAATTGGCAATTTATTTTTTTCGTCTCTCTTTCTCTGTCTCTATTTTTAAAATCCCGGCAGCATTAAGATCTATTTAGCACGGTCGTTGTTGGAGGGAGAGTGTTTCTCATTAGGGGATTTAGTGATATTGGTCTGATTCGGTTGTATTTGAGGTCAGAAAAGGATCTTAGGGCGCTTAGAGGTTTGAGTGCTTGCATTTTAATCGTTAATGCTGTGTCAGTGCCTGACCATCAGAATGGCATTTAGTGCAAATCATCAACTTCAATAATTTCCCGTTGGAAAATTAAATGCAGAAAAATATACTCTGCTAATTAATCCGCATGCATTTTCAGGGTGTGTGTAGCACGCTGGCATTATTTCAAAACTTATAATATTCTCATGACTGTCATCAGCATTAATCTGCTAAAATTCATGTGAATTCATTTTTAGGCCCTGAAAATTGAATTTCATCTGTCCTGTTATTCCCTTCAAATCTACGCTTGGAGAACTAGATCTTGGCTTCTTTTTTTGTGGAATTGGGTTTAATCAGGAGGGAATTACAGGTTTTTCTGCAGGAGTCCAACAATTTCAAAACTGTTTAGTGAAAGCAGAAACCAGGTAACTTCAAATGCAACTGTGTGTGTGGGGAATTTTATCTTTGCCATACACCACCAAGATATAATGCTTTCAGAAAATGATCTTTGTTATATCCCCCCCCCCCCCTCGAAGAATAAAGAAAAAATGCATTAACACAAATAATAATGGTAGTGGGGTCCCATTGCCCCTCTTAACGTTTGAAGAGGGTTAAAGGTCGAATCCCTGTGAGTCTGTCTAAACAAAAAAATGGTGGCTCCGCCAAAGAGTCTAATGCAATGCCTCTTTCCTCCATGAAGAAAAAAGAAGAAAGAGAGTCGCCCTTAATTGTGTTCCAAAGTGACATTTGATTGCTTGGAAACCGGGGACATTGAAAGTGCAGTGGCCTGTGCAGTAATTGGCTGGTTCTAGAGATAGTGTAGGCCTGTTAATGTTTATTGGGTTTGTCTTTACACAGAGAAAACTGCCTACCCTTAAGAGTCTGCTCATCACCCCACCCCCACCCCTACCCCCACCCCATCCCCATCCCCACCCCCACCCCCATTCCCACCCCCACCCCCACCCCCACCCCCATTCCACCCCCACCCCCACCCCACCCCCATTCCCACCCCCACCCCCATTCCCACCCCCACCCCCACCCCCACCCCCACCCCCATCCCCACCCCCACCCCCACCCCCACCCCCACCCCATCCCCATCCCCACCCCATCCCCATCCCCACCCCCATCCCCACCCCCATTCTCACCCCCACCCCCATCCCCACCCCCACCCCCATCCCCACCCCCATCCCCACCCCCACCCCCATTCCCACCCCCACCCCCATTCCCACCCCCACCCCTATTCCCACCCCATCCCCATCCCCACCCCCACCCCTATCCCCACCCCCATCCCCATCCCCACCCCCATGCCAGCCAACTACATGTACAAATGTAGTATGGTCACATGCATACCATTCAGAATTGTATTTAGACTTAATGCAGCGCCAGGAATACGCCAGGAGATTGCCTTCCAATTATGCAGTGTTAATCTTGATATATACGCCCGTCTCTCCGTAACCGCATCACACATTGCGCAGATATCTGAAACTCCACATGCCTACATGTACATTGGTATATATGCAGTCTGTGATTACTTAAAGGTACATGTAGTGTACACGATTGGTAATCCTCCAATTTATTTTTACTGAATTATTACGAAATACCTTACTAGACTGTACGTTAATAGTAGTCTCGATCATCCTGTGAAATGATGGCACCAGGTGTGCTGTCGTTGTCAAGAAAAGTGGAAATTTATATCGTTTTCCATGAAACCTATCTACCCTGTAGCCTAAGGCTGTTCGATATCCATTTATTTTGATACCAAAATATCGGCAGAAAAATATCGCGATATTCGATATTATCGTGATGACGTCACTTTTTCATTACCGGAAGAACGGAGGAATAAAAAAATACATGACGGAAGTCACCACGGCATCATGAGATCGGGGCCACTGCCGGGATCGGGCCCGCCGGGATTGAGCGGCAGGAACGGGGGGCCGGTTTGACAAAGCTTCCCTTCGCTCGTTGAGTATTTGGAGTTTTACGACATTTACCTTCAGTTGGCTACTTTATGGCACTCCAGAAAGACTAGCGTTTGTTTCTATTTCAGCATTGTTGATTAGTAACACAGATGATAATACCATGGACGATCACATGCGAGCTGTCAACAAACGATCGTGTCGTATATTTTGTGAAGACGACATGACATTACACAATGTACAATGGATGCGCGGCACGTGTTTTAATCTTTTCTCAAGACGCGGCGCAGTTCGCTACACGTAACTACACCTAAACTGCGTGTGCCTTGTACACTGGGGAAAGACGGTGGCATTCAGTGCGGTTGCTTGCACTTGACCAAGGCTAGCAACAAAGCAACGCGCACGCGCAGATGCGCTACAGGGGTTGACCTTATTGCAAACAATTGCCATACCCCTCGATCTCAAGATAAGTTCGCAAGCGTGTAGGTACAGGTACGTACATTGTACACTGGGAATAAGACGTTGTTTGCACTTGACAACTACGTACGGCGCGGAGGGTAAATCGCTCGGAAGGTAAATCGCGCGGAGCGGAGATGTCATGTCGGGATTTAGAAAACGGTCAAAGAAAGACACATTTAGTGCATGTATGTATTTTTTTATTCCTCCATGGTACATCATGATACATTATATACTATTCTACCGTCCAATAATTGGAAATAACTGGAATTTCGAGCAAAGTAAACTGGACAAATCCACACGTAATGCGGCCAAAAGGAACATATATAGCGATATTCTTCGGTATATCGAATTCCCCGATATTCCGTTTTTTTTTAAAGGGGCCGATACGATTTTCGATATGAAAAAAATATCGAAATATCGGGAAATATCGTCATATCGAACAGGCTTACTGTAGCCTTCAGACAAGACGCGCGGCTACCCGGATGAGTGGCGCGCCCCGGACATGCTGGCATATTCGGGGTGCGTCACGCGCCCAGATAGCCACGCGCATCTTGACTAAAGGCTATCATCCGCCCGATGGTTGAAAACACTGTTTTTCTCTCGTTTTTTTCGCCATCCAACAACGCAAAACTTTGAACAGGTCAGTGGAATGATATTTCTTATAAAATACTAACCCCCAAATCCGTCTATTTCTGAAAAATTGCAACAATGACCAATCATGTATACAACATTTAAACGCAGGGATTCAGTTGAGTTTTTGTTTTTTCCCAAGGTTAAGTTTTTGTCAGCATGTGCCCCTTTCATCAGTTGGTTTAAAGTTGAACTCTGGTTTTAAATTGTTCATGAGGAGCTTTAATTCTGACCCACAATGCATTCTGATGCATCTGTGGAAACCCCCCCTCTCGCCATGTGCGACGCCAGATGAGTGGTGCGGAATGCAAACGACGTCTGAATTATTCAGAGGTGATGTCTTTGTTCACACGCCAGCACCAATTTCTTCTCACTTTGCCAGGGCACCGGTTGTCGACATTGCCCATTCGCCGATGCATCCCAAATGAACAAAAGGGGTCCGTCAGTCTGATGTTTTGAAGAATATTCACTAGATTACATGTATTCAGACTATTCTCATTATTCCTAATGTGTTTTGTGTGCAGATAATGGTACATGTACATGTACATGTGTAATTGTGGCAATCACAGATATTATCACATGCAATTAGTGTAAGGGCATTAACCCTCACAGTCCTGAATCCTCTGTCAATTTGATTTTCCACACACCCTAGGGAGTTTTAAAGCTGCTTACATGTATATATCCAAGATTTTGGGCTGTATCACCAATACAAATTAATTCTTAAATTGCACGTAATTACATGTAGTTAGCATTAGAAAAATTTCTAAGTCTCATATCAGGAGTGGAACGCTCCTATTTCCTGTACCGCGTAGCAAATCTTCGCGCGTAGCTCGTCATAAACCAATATATTTCAAGAAGACGAAACAGAGTACACAGCAAGTCCTTGTTTTCTTCCATACTTGGTTTATAGTATGGGGAAATCCATTACATTGAAAATGTCAATCAGAGGACGGGCATATCAGTGACAAGCTAAATGTAATTTTTTAATTCTTCATCGTTTCTGGACTTCATCTATTTTTAGCTGTTCAGACATAGCCACTACAGTTAAGGGATGTATGCGATTTTTTTTTCTTTTTTTTTTTCCGGAGATGTTTTCATCCTGAAGCCCATCACAATTGATTAGCGCGGTAGTATCATGCGAACATAGATTGCGAAACTGTCCAGACACATTAACTACAGTTTGACGCAGAGTGTGCTAAATTTTAGGGGAGCAAAGCCATTGTTGCACAAAATTCCATGGGGTTGGCTATGGGGAGTGGCTTGTGGTTGTGGTTGTCTATGGGGAGTGGCTTGTGGTTGTCTATGGGGAGTGGCTTGTGGTTGTCTATGGGGAGTGGCTTGTGGTTGTCTATGGGGAGTGGCTTGTGGTTGTCTATGGGGAACGATAAGCCACTCCCCTTAGACAACCATAAGCCACTCCACAACCCCATAGACTAAGCACGTATTTTTATGTCCGAGGACCGATTTTAACAAAAGACAGACTCACGAGGACAAGAAAGATTCCTTTGTATTTTCTTTCTCCTCTTGTCCTAAAACGTATTTACAGTACATGTACACGTACAATGATCTACAATGTAATGTAGGAATATATGAAGAAAATTTCTGTACAGTGTCTTCTACTGCAAACTTGTGGAAAAGATTGTTATACATGCTGCATGTATGATTTTGTTGTTGTCATTGTAGATCTTATTTTGATTTGTATACATGTACATGTACTTTCACTTCAGTCTGGTTGCGTTGGCTGTATAACCGTGATTCTCAGACTTTGTGTACTCGCGATACATCTTTCTTCGCTGTCGTCTCAGAGACAACGGAGTAGGAATCGAAGATGGTATTTAAGTTGTGGGCTGGCTGGGTGCAGGCCTAACTGGCGCATTACCGCTAGCGTGCGGAGTGCCTCCCCGATACAGGAAATGACTGTCTCCGAGCCAATCGGCTGATGGGCTGCACTTTTTCTTGCGTCTTGTAAATGAAGATGAAGGATATGGCGCACTTGATATTCCCTGCTACCGTTGGCACTGCCGGCGCGACGTCATGCTGCGACGCGAAGATAAATTGGTTTGAAAGCCAGGCGGGTTGCAAGGCAGCGCACGCGTCTCTTTCTCTCGCTCTTTGCAAAAGTGTCTTGTTATTGTTGACAGGGAGTGCGGCATTCATGCCGAGTTTTGTGTCCTGATATTCATGGGCTCGGGGGCAGTTCCTGTTTAAAGATAGCGTCTATTAACCCAAGTGGAATGAAATTTAAGATGAATTTGCCACCGAGTTCACGGACGGATAGGGATGTGTCTGGCTTGACATAATTGAGCCGAAAATGCAGAAAAGTTTGATTAAGCAAGGTGATAACTGTCATACAAGTGCAGTGTAGAGATAGAGCTCTCGTACGTTTTTTTGGTCATTTTGCGTGGTATCTTCCTATCAGATGTTCATCATTGGTTGTTAACTGTAAACATTGGGATTGAGCAAACAAATCATTTCTTCTCTAAAATTGTGTCCATACAAAGAACGATATTTATTCCACAATAGGATTTTTGTTTTGGTGTGAAAAAAATTTCCACACCCACAAGGGCCTTTTGTGTATATATCACTGATTGTTAGAATGTAGACGTCAGTGAGTGATATACATGTTTCAAAATATAAACCTAAACAAAAATTTAACATTTAATTCATGCAAAAATGGTAGTCTAGAAAGTTGTTAGCCCCAAACCCCTTTTTGATATTTCTCTTGATTTTCTCTACTGAATCCAACAGAATACATTAACTTGAACTAAAGATCTTTCGTGCGCCGAAAAATTCAACAGCGAAGACCCACTGCTGGATATCGTTGGATTTAACATGGTTAGGGGTGATACATGGTTCCATGTGTGTGAAGGCATTTGAATTATGCTGTATGAAAAGATTGATCACTCTGTCTGCTTTGGACCTCAAAGGCATCGGTTTTAACCTGTATTAAAGGCATTTTATCTCTTTCCTTCAAGGAATCATGTGGTAGGTTATCCCTTTAAACCCCCCCCCCCTCCACATTGATAGCCTTGTTTATTCAAACAGTTGTACTTTGCTCTCCCATCTTGCCAATCCAGGTGTTTCTTAGCGCATTAGTCTGCATAAAGCTTTGCCTTTACCTCCCCTCCTCTTCCCCTGCTTGCAGTAACCGCCGCTGCCCCGGTAAGTACCACATTTGTATTGATAGCCTTTAGTTACACTGTACAGTATATGCCCTATGTGTTTGGAATCAAAATATTGTTTGTGCCCCGCGGGGGGGGTGCCATCTTTGTTGCACATAAATCGTCTCCGGCGAATCCAATTACTCGACAGATATTCCAGCCACGCAAACCAGGCTCCGGAATTTTTTGTTGTCGGCAGAGTCCATTCCATTTTCAGAGCGGTTCTTAGAAGCGGAATTGAGACGTGCTAATTTGAACTGCCTTTGTGGGTAGAATCTACAGTAAGGGGCAGCTGGTCTGATAGAATGGCCTTCAGTGTAGCCAAGGGTGTTTATCGACTTGACAAACCCCTCCTAAGGTTTTTAAGGACATTTTCAAGAAAAATGGCCAGTTTTTCACATTTATTTTCTCAGCGTTTTATGTTTTAAATTGGGATGTGGCAAAGGAAGAGAATTAGGATTTATTCATACAATGTACATCGGAGAACAAAAGCGTAAACTTACCAAAGGTCTCTGACTTGGTGTTTAAGGGAGCAGACTTCTATCTAAACTGCGAGGTGCCCTCTCGTTTCCGTTTTCAGATTTTTGTGTGTTTTTTTTGGTCTGGTTTTCAGAAAAGCCTGGAAAAACCAGGGGAAACTTTAATAGTGGTTGGTTTAAAATTTACTGCCTCATATTGTCTGATTTGCATCAGTTTAGACAAATGAGAAGTAAATTTGGGGTTGTGTTCAGACTAGGACAAAATGAATATTCAGTTCTGTTTGCCTGAGATTCTGTAGATGAACACCTCTTCATCCAAAATGAACTCAGATTGGACATGAAGTTATAATTTATAGGTGTAGATTGAATGCCTCGGTTACACTCCATTGTGGAATTATGTAGTACAGGTGAGAGTTTCAGCAGTCAGCCATTGGTCACCATAGCACATGGCAAAAACAAATGTCCCCAAGACATTTTGAAATGGAATCTACGTGTACCATTGTACACACAAGCATTTCCCTAATTAATAACCCCTCTTTCACCAAGTACATGTACATATGTAATTGTGATTTGTGAATTGAAAGGTGTGGTAGTGCAGTAGCAACAAATTCTGGAGTGTTTTAAAAGGTTCATAAATATTTTTTTCGCCATCTTGCCAGTAAGCAGATTTTGAAAGGTTTCGAAAGGTCAAACCATAGGCGAGTTCAAATGATTTGTTGGGAACTTTTCTATGCATACCTCTAGTTTCTTAGAAAATGCGTTATCACTCAGGAAGCTGTTTACCACTTACATGTGTAAATTGTCATCTGTTATGACATTTGTGAGATTGTTGCGTGCTTATGAGTATGTCACTGGAGTCAATGGAGGGGGCTGTGGTTGGTATGTTGCCATAAAAAAATGTGTCGCAGTCACAACTTCTTGTTGCTTTGGGAAAGTACATTTTTTACAGCTTTAGTGAGTGTTTACCAAAAACAGTCTTTGAAAAATGTTATATCTTTCCAAGCTTAGTGGCTGGCCCTAATGGTTCTTGGATATTAATAATTTTTTTTAAATTTTTTTATAAGTGAGGGAGAAGGCAAGAGACTGAGAATGAAAAGGATAGGATGTTTCATATTCTACAAGTCTATAACATAGAAACATTTTTCTTTTTTGCAAATTAGGGGTAATAAGTAGTCTTGGGGGAAGGTAGAAATTTAAGGCAACTGGGCATGAAGTCTTCCGAAGATGTCACATCTCTTACAAGCAGAAACGAACGGAAATGTTTGAATTTTAGTAATTTCTCGTGCTATTTTCAGCCCTGGACCTTCGGTGTGGGGCAAGAGAGGTAGTCATACCACTTGTACAAATGGAGGATAGGTAAACTGGGGCAAGTTTTGCAAATGTTTACGATAAATTGAAGGTTTTGTCCAATGATAAAAACTCTTTGTAATAAGGTAATTAATTATTTATTGCAATAAAGTTAAGTAGAGAAAACTTCATTATTCTTGAAATAGAAGTACCCATTTCCATTGAAAGATTGATTACTTTTCTTCCTCCAAGAACAAAGTTCAGACACTCCCTTTTAGTATACCTTACATTTAGAAGTTTCCGAAAAATACTGTCTTTATTTGAGCATAACGTCTGTGTCGGTTGCCCACTTTGTGATTTCAGTTTCTTCAACCTGCTTGCAAGGAAAGAATATCGCCTACAATTTCATTGTGTTCAAAATGCAATCACTATATCACCATACTGCCCTCTACTGTTGAGAATGAGCTAGTAATTGCATTTTTCTCTTCCGAGCAAGTTCGGTTTGGCGACTGGAGTCAACTAGACTTGACCATAGTCAATCTAGATGTCACTCGAACACTGCGTGGTTTGACTAGCTAGTCCAACTGGACCAACCTAGTCCTGGAGCACTGTTTCTCTAGTCAAATTCGTGAGTTAGCTATGTCACGGTTTGAGGATAGGTAAACTGGGGCAAGTTTTGCAAACATTTACGATAAATTGAATGTTTTGTCCAATGATAATAACTGTTTTCAATAAGCTAAATAATTATTTATTACAATAAAGTTAAGTAGAGAAAATAATATAAATAAATAATAGAAAATAAAAATGACGTGCAAACGTGTGCTTCGTTAACAACTAGCAGACGACATTCTTTGCAGTTTGTTGCTACCATGGAGGAAGGAATAATTGTATATTCCTTCCTCCCCTGGCCATGGTTGCTACACACTAACTAGATTTGACGTAGTCGATCGACTAGACGTGTTCGAGTGAAAAGCAGACCACGCATGCGTGATTTAAATTGCAAATTGACAAAAGGCACTAGGCGAGCAGCACCTGAACTTGCTCTTGGTTGCCCCGTATTTTGTCAAACTGTTTGTGTTGAAGAATGAATGGACCATTTTGAAACAGCAAATCTGTCAAGTTTGGTTTATGATTGTGTGAATACACATACAAATGTCAGTAGTGCCGATGATCAATTGTCAGTAATCCCAAGTTTTTAATAACTGCCATATTACAAAATTATGATTTATCACTAGTTTAAGGACAGCGCAGTTTAGTGCACGCTGATTGATTTTGGCATTATCAATACAATGGCGTGCACTACAGGTCACCTGATTTATTTGCAAGAGACGGAGCTGAAACAAGATCCCCAGACAATATGTTTACATCAGAGGGCTTCATTCCCACCAGGTCTTGACACAGAAAAAAAGAACTTAAATTGAAAGGAAATGTAGGCTGACAAATAACTGCAGTGAAATTAAAGAACCGCCTCGGGCGGAGTGGGAAAAAAAATGAGGTGGACAAGAAACACGGGCAATGAAAAGATCGTTGATAATTGCAATGATAGTAGAAACCCATTGGCTTGATTGCCATTGTCCTGGGATTAACACTCAAGTGCACAATACTTACCCACTCCCCAATGCATTGTGCGAAGTAGACCATAATAACACTGGCCGGCAGTGTTGGCACAGTTTTTTTGTTTTTTTTTCTTTTTTGTTATGGGACTTGAAGAACAGAAATCCAGATTTGGTATTCTGATCTGGTAGCGAGATTGAGCGAACTGTAGCTGAGCAGCAGCTCCTGAATAGTGCATCGTAGCTTAGACGACCGGCGGGGCTGGGAATGGTAACGGCGCTGTCGCAGCCAGTTGGTGCCGGTCCGCGGCCGGTGGCATCGAGACCTGATTGGCACCTGTCACCAGACAGGAATCGTTAGACTAAGGAACTTGTTTATCTAAGCTTGGAGGCCCCTGGGATTGCTTCATAAGCTGTGCAACCATCTTAATGCACACTCTGTGTTACTGCAAGAAAAATCATATCCTGAACAAAAAAATTGGGAGGGGGGACAGGCCCCCAAAAATGACCCTGGTTGGAGTTTCCTATCTAAGAGTTAGAGGTTGATCCTCGGCACCCTAAAATCAGACTAAGCATACTCCTTAAGACTTGGCCTACAACCATAATAAGAGTCAGCTTGTGTCTGCCACGTTGTAACCTAGAGATTTTGTAGATTTGCAATGTACTAAGGAAGGCGAGGGTTGGGCCAAGAACAGCATCCGACCGGATATGAATTGTTGTTTCCTCGGGTGACCAGGACTGGATCAGAAGTCGCTTGCAAATCACCTTGCCCTCAAACCATAAGTCCAGACAGTTCCCCGAACTCCAACACCGGCCAGAAGTGAATCTAGAATTGGTTATTTCCTCAGAGGTTTTTACCTTTTTTTTTTTTTTAAATAGGGTGGGAGGGGGATATTGTTTGCCTGTCGGTTGTTTGTCAGTGAAGGTTGCCATGGAATTAAGTCGCGGCAAAAGCCCAGAGGGTGCAAAGACCCCATGCATTTAGGATGTGGCTTCTGTTTGCAATCGCGATCCAATTTTGGTCAGCGCAGACCTGGGGGGGGGGGGGGGGGGGGGGGGGGGGGAGGTGCAGGAGGTGCAGCTGACTGCACTTTAGGATAACTGGTGATTGTACTGAAAGGGGACTGACCACAGCCTACTGACCACCGAATAGGAAGGGATATGCTCGGTCCTGTCTGTCTGACTGAGGCTTTGTTGTAACGGGGAGAGATCAGGGTTTCTCAGCTCTGTGCTGAATTTATTTGAACAGCTGATTTCAGAGGCGAATATACAATGCAGAGAGGAGAGTTTGGATCGGGTTTGCCAAACTCCTCGGTCCTTTTATGCATTATTGACCAGATTCCGGTCGGAAAGATGAGATTGATGTCAAGGACAGTTGTTAACGAGCCATCAAAGCCATGTAGTAATGTGAAATGTGGGTTGTGGTCAAGGATGGGAGGGGACAAGGGGGCGGGGCTTAGTACAGTGGCTACAGGGATGCTACATGTACGTGTATGGATGTACGAGGAATTGATGATCTGTGTACGATACAATTTACAAAATTGACTGTCCATTTGAGGTGATCAGTTAGATTGAAAACATATCAGGTTTTTCCTCCTATGCATGCTGCCTGTTTATTCCTGGTGAAGATTCTTATTAAAATCTTTACCCAATCTCAGCCATCTGTGGTGCTAGTATTTAATTTTGCCCACTTATTTGAGGGAAAATATTGTGTGCCAGTGTTCAAAAGATTATTTTGAAGGAAAAAATGGGAATTGTATGTTCTCTACAAGCAAAAAACTGCCAGCCCAAAATTATTTTTGCTCATCCGTCAGATACATTGTAGGTGGTAACATGTAGATGAGACACTACTTGGTGCACTGCACTTCAGTCAATCATAAAATAGAATGCACTGAACATCTTACCATTAGTTGTTATGCACTTGGAAGTGAACTGAGAGCAAACATTTTGTGAATCGCTTCCATCAGGAGAGTTAAAAATGGGCATTTGGTTTGGATTATTGCTGGTATAATTTTGGGAAATAAATACAGATTTGCAGGTTTTTAAAAATTTATTTTATTTTTATTTTAATTTTTTTATTTTTTTGGGGGGGGGATATCAAGCCTGGTAGCAAATGCAATTAAATATTCATAGAGGGAGCTGTTTGAGTACAAGGAGTGAGTCGCATCATTGACAGATTACTGTCAAAAGAGGCTCCTTTCACCCGATTGAAACATCCATAATTCACAACCACCGTGCGGTTTCAAACCAACTCCCTTCGCTCGCACATTGCCCCCTCCAGCATCGGCAACAAGCCTCTTCCACCTGTCGTCAATCCATCCCATAATGCTCCTACCCTCGCATCCCCGCCGGCATGCATATTACCACGAGTCTGCGACAACAAGCTTTTTTTTTCTTCTCTTTTCTTTCGTGCATTCTTCCTTTCCCGGGACAGAACTGCCTGCTTTTAATGCGCTCCCATTTCGCTATGGATGTGTCCCAGAGTCTCCGCAAATCTCACATTAATTAGATCTTGGGATTCTTCGTACATTTTGTTGGGTCCCGTCCGCTTCCCTGGAGTCAACTCTCCTTGGAGAGGAGCAGACGGCCAAACTGTACCATCATCCCAGCCCTTGTTTTATTTGTGCTGACTTGATTAACCTATCGTCCCCCCCCCCCCCCTTCCCTCCCCTTCGCAGCGAAAACAAGAACGTTAAAAGGGAATTTGTGTCGGGGGAACTGCGCAGCGTTAAATCTGATTTTATCATTTGGTTTTGTGGGTTGGGGAATTGGACTAGATGAATGAGGAAAGAAGGTCATGGGGGTCATGTGCCTACGATTGCTGCTGAATTCGTCTGGTTTGGGGGAACGAGGACAGTGGGTTTGCCATCTGCCCCACGGGATAGTCAACAACTTGGCAATTATGTACATGTTGTAGCAGTCACTGACTGGCTGGATGTTACTCTGGGATGGCGCAGGGGCTCATGACCTGATTTTCTGTTAGAAGGGAATACGGGCAGAGAGCAGAATTAATGCATGACGTGCTCGAGAAACACAATCAGTGCCCTGAAATTATACGTGATACATTGGGCATTATTGTGCATTGAAAGTTTATGCATGAGAGGGAAGTGTGGCAGAAAATGGTCTTATGGGAAAAAATGCAACTTGTTGAAACGGGCCCAATAACTGAGGATTGATGTGATCACACTACTGATAAGCCATGTCATAACTAAATGTTTCCATAGATTTATTACATTGATCATCTGGTGTCTTAGATGGAGTGATTGCATTACTCTAGAGCTGAGGTGAATCTGGTTGGTGCAGTGGTACATGTACTTTCCTACTTGTCCACCTGGTCCCAGGTTTGAATCCCACTTCAGTCAAAGAAAGTGTGGATTGGGTTTTCAGTCCCTGCCTGATTCCGTGTGTTTTCCCCCCAGAATATTCCGGGGTTTTCCTCCCAAAACTGAACATTTCTTCGTCTTCTTCCTACAGGTTTCTGTAAGGCAAAAAAAGAAAACCTTACTTTTTTTACTACCATGTAAAAATTCCTGCCAGCATATTTTTAAAGATGGCCACCCCCAAATTGATTCCAAACATGCCATAGATTGACTGAGAGGTACAATGTATTCCTTCTCTTCCTTTTGCATTTTGTGGATTATTTTGGAAAAAAGAAAAAGAGAAGGGGGGGGGGGGTGGCTCACAAAAGGAAGTGAGTGGGGATGTGTAACAGTGTTTTTGTTTTGAATTCTGCCTAAATGGTTGTGAAGTATGTCTGGGTTTGTCACATTTCAGATATTTCTGTCTCACTCTTGTCATCGTTTTGCCTGTTGCTATTGTGTCTTGAAAACACCATAACAAAATGACATGACCTACATTTTCCATCCTTGTTTTATTTTCTTGGTTAAGGGTCAGGTCTCCAGGACCAGTTCATCTGTTGAGTGATTTTCTCAGCGGCAGCGACCGTGTTTTGCTAAGGGCAGGGGATAATTTGCCCCGGCAGTACTTCAGGTTGGGGGTTGTCGTAGGTGTGCAGGCTGTTACAACACGCTCTGGCGTCTGGGTAGGCTTGCAATGAACGATAATAAGGAAGGAATGACTATTATATTTGGATGGGACTCCTGGTCGACCCCGATTGCAATATTCTAATATTCAGCGGTCGTTTCCCTTCTCAGACTAGGCCACACCCTTAAGCTGGCTTGTGTTTTATGGTACGTTTTGTGTCCGTTGCACTTTTAGCCTATCTTACTATAATTCCAGGAATCTCTGTCTGTCAGTATGTGTGTCTGTCCGTAATTCGATTATCTCCAGAACCGGGCACTGTATGAAGTTGAAAATCGGCAGGGGTATTGCTCGGGGCCCAAGAATGTGCAGTGTCAATTTTGAAGTTGTTTGGATAAGCGGTTCTCACAAAAACTGCAAAAAAAACAGCAAACCGGAGGCCTAAATCTGCAAACGTGGCAGTATAGACCGCCACGCACTACGGCACATTTCCAATGGGCACTGCACCACAGGTATAGACCACCACGCATGCAATGGGGCCTGATTTAATATGCAAATAAATTAGATGCATGCGCATCAGTGTTACCAAAAAGCTCTTCCCAAGAAACTCACTTCCAAAACTGGTCCGCGTGTGGCATGGAAACATACACCCGTGGCTTTTTTTAAAACAAAAGCCAAGCAATTTGTCCGTTTCGAACAGGCACATTTTGAACGGGCACTGCACTAGTAGCTTTATTGCTAAATGCAACGGACACAAAACAGACTGGAAGTGCACTTTGAAAGCCAACTTTATATCAAAGTTGTCATACACTGTAAGTACATATGTATACTTGACTGTGTAGTTACGCATATTTTTTTTAAAAGTCATTCCAAACTTGTTACATGTATTCAGTAATTTAGTTAAAGAGGATGTCGATTGCTGAGAAAAATTGTGTAGTTTTATGTAAATTAATTAAGGTATTTTACATTAAAACACAATTTTTTTTCTGCCATGAAATAATGGAAAAAGTTACATTTGAGAGCTATTTATGAAGTCTTGTCTAGCCTGCAGGTGTCATTTGTCTAAAAGTTGTAACAAAAATTGGAGGATTTTGGAATCGGAGGATATTGGAGGATTCATTACATGCAGGAAAAATGATGTTGGGAGTTAGGGTTAAAAAAAACTCTGAAAGACTGTTTGTAGGATCTAGTCACATGTGTGGCGCTCTCAATAGAGAACAGTCTCTCATGGCAAAAATTAATTTCTAGATTTATATGCCATTGGAAAGAACACATAAGCATTAAAATGATGAAAGAATTATTAGAATCGGAAGAGTATTACAAATTTTATGATAATTTTAGTTTTATTAAGATGATCCAGCACTATTGAAGAAATCAAGCGATTAAAGTTTGTCCTTCATTTCCACACCGCTGAACGGCTCACGATTAGGGGGTGGCCTTGGTATCTCCTAAAAGTGTCTCTCATTGGTGTATTTGTGGAAATATTGGTCAGATCTGCCCATCAATGAAGACTTTAGATCACAAGCTTTAAATTGACACCAAGTTTGTTATGTTCACGAATTAAAAAATAAATCTTTTGAAGAAAACTAAACACAAATTCAGGTGATTTTCAGTGAGTTACCTTACTTCAATCTCTTTTTAAAACATTGCACTAAAATTTAAAAAACGAAAAACACAGTATGATTTTATTTTACTTAAACTAGCATTTAAAGCAATAAAACGAAAATGGATTTTTGCCTGTAGCTCAGAACAGAGGAATGCGACAAGTGCTTAAAAAAAAACTAAAAAAACATTGCTACATACAGCATTCACAAACTCACACCTGTGTGCCAACTAACTTGTTTCTTACCAGCCACTTTGGATCAGCAGAGAATGTTTTAAATCTTCAAACGTATTTTTCCGCAAAGTGACCCCGATATCAACCCACTGTGTCAAATCAATCGCGTCAAGTCAGTCAATCAGTAGGCGGTGAACTGCGCATTTCATCTCTGCTGTCCGGACTCGGCAACTGCCTGAACTTCGACAGCCAAGCCGTAAATGAGGCAATATGCCGATATTTTTGCTGCGTCCCCGGCAAAAACTGAAAACAAGGCTTATTGATTTTTTTTTGTGAGGGTGGGGGGGGGGGGGGGGGGCATGATTCCTAACATTAAATTGGAAATAAATGGCTGCTCTCGTTGAAAAGGAGTATGATTGGCATTTTTGACATTATAGAATAACTTGGGGAGATGTGTTTGTCCTAATTGTCATATTTACAGGTAGACATACATGTACATGATGTTGGTGTCAGTTCAAGTAGTCGTTGGTCATCAGAATAAGCCACCTGTCAACCGCAAAACTGATGGCTGGAATCCGTGTCGCCACATACTTTTAATAATTTAAACATCGGGGGTTTGAGCAAATGTTTAACGATACAAAAATGTAATGCCATTCCTTAATTTGTTAGATACAATATTTGAAATCATCATCGTCAATATCTTCATTTTGAATGTACATTATGTGACCCGCTTCAGAAAAAGGTGATATAAGTCGCGCTATGCATTTCCATGTAATGGCCCTTTCAAGTTCAGATTGTGAATTTTTTTGTCAAAATTCATTTTTTGGTTTTTGTCTTTAATGACATCTTAAACATCTAAAGTTTCAGGTTTGGTGCACAACAATGTTGATTTTAGTGTATAAAGTGAAAAAATAACCTTTTTAGAGTGCATTGTTCCATTGCATTGTATTAGAACTAGCTATTTCAAAGCCTGTTTTCTCTTTTGTGCAATTTAAACTCCATAGAACTAATTAATATGCAAAAACAGGATATCTCCAGAACGGAAAGAGCTTCGGAGCTCTATTATGTACCAAATGAAAGCTTACATTGCGGGCTTTCCAAACATACATCAAACTCATTTTTCATATTTTGCGACATAATATACCTTTTTCCAGAGCGGGTCACATATGTATGTATACAAATCGATAAATTACTAGTAAGAGTATTAAAAAAAATAATTCTTTTCAGTGAATTACATGTAGATGAAATCAGTGATTTTTAATTCTCGCAAACATAATGCCATATTTCCAAAGACTGCATAGCCCTTTAAATCTCATCCTGAATTCAGTGATTTTTCCCCACTAGCCAGACTCGTCCCTTGGGTAATATCTCTTATTTTAACAATTTGTAATCTCGTCGTGCCAAAAGTGTCGGTATCAAGCTTTCTTTAAACTCTATGTGGTGGGTGTAATATCAACATCACGTCATATAATCAGTCACAGAACATGCAATTCAAATTGTGGTTTTTTTCTCTGTTGTGGGTTACCTTCCCTGGAAAAGTGGTTTGCCAAAAATCTTTCAATTTTATAGATATTTTTTTTCTAAAGAAAAAAGATGTACATGTACATGTACCGGTAAATTCTTATGGGTATGAAGACTAGTAATTCAGTGGCTGAAATTTTATCCTTTACGAAAAAAGTCTAAATTTCACCATTCATCATTTATCTTTCAGAGACTGACATTATTTGCCACTTCAAACACATGTCTATAGTTTTGTTGACATGTTACAGCTTAGTTGCTCACATTTTGCTCGAAAAAGATTTGGTCTGAGAAGATAAGCTCTCTTTCAATAAAGAAAACAAAAACGGTTTTGAATTTGTCCAGCTCTGCCCTGTTTGAAGTAGTTGTGGTTCTTCCATGTTGAAATGATCAGCCCTGGGGACATTTCAGATATGGTGAGAAAAGTTCGGGCTTGGGCATTCAATGAACGAAGTTTTAATTGGTTAGGGGAAAAAGCATCAATTGAAGATTGAGGTCCCTTGATTAGACTTGAAGTGGTTTCTAATTTCAGCCAAATCAAACGTCTTGTATGGCAGAGTACTCCCATATGTGGGGATGTCAGGTCGTCAAAAGATTGGCCGTGATCAGAAGAAAAGAGTAGGGGGAAAAGGATCTTTGCCAGCACGTAGAGGGCATCAGTGGCACAGGAAAAAAAAACCACTGGGGGTGACACCACGAGTGTAAATTAAAACCAGGGTCGGGAGCTACTGAGGGTCCGTAGGGCCTAGTTGAGAGGATTACAGGGGGTGGCTACGTAATGAAAAGTCCGGATGTGGGGCAGTTTATGAGAACATTGCCTCCCATGAATTTATATATGTTGTTTGCCGAATTCACTGAATAGGCCGGTCAAGATTGCCAGGTGGCTGGCATTAGAATTCGGTTTGAACGTCGCGTTGTTCCCGTTTGCAAACCAATAAACCACTTGCGCCTGACTAAACTTTGTTTGCATCATGGGAAATGGAGACTAGAGGAGGTTGTTATCACCCACGAGGGAACATTTCAAAGCTTAGTGGGGGCTGGCACGATCATAATCTTGTTTTGATCACGGAATGTTTATTCATGTACGTGTATGCGGCTTCAATTTTGGTATGACATGCTAAAACGTGTGTGGGGTTTTTTTTCTTCCAAAAACAGGATTCTGCATGTGAGTTGAAGCATGAATGTTTATTAGTTTCCACAAGTAATTTTACTATTGTCTCTTTAATAATAATAATAATAATTATAATACAGGTTCTTATATAGCGCTTTTTTAGCAAGATCAAAGCGCTTTACAGATATTGTTACCCCTGGTCATCGGGCTCATTAATCATTCCTGAAACCTTCAGAGCTCCCTGGGGAGTATACTTTGTTTTCATTTGTTTAAGATTAAATTTCTTTAACTATATAAGAATATTACCATGATTGTTTGTACCTGAAATTTCCAGTTTATCAGCAATTTTGAGATTAAAAAAAAGCTGCTTTGGTTGAAAACAATTATCCCCACCAGACCTGACAAATTCATTAGGCCTGCGACAGAAGCTTCTGTTCTGTCGTATCTTTCTTTGCCGTTTTTGTGTCAGCTAATGTGAGTCACTTACCGGTAAGGGGGGGGGGGATAATCATTCACAGCATCGGCCGCAGTTTCATGAATGAAACATCATGGCCGCATCCGGAGAACTAAAGGAAAGCAACTTTTTGCCGCAGACGAGTTTGAGGACTACGTTGATAGAGAGAGAGAAAAAAGAGCCACTTGATTTGAATGAGTCACAGGGACTAGTATTCTGATATGAGTGTGTGATCCGCACACACTGATGACACACATTATTTTGTCATCTGTGTTTGACACCAAAGATCAGGTTTAGATTAAGTTTGAAGCCGAGATGCATGTCCGACTTTGACAACTTGGCAGAGTAAGTTGAGGATTGGTGTGATGCACAATTCAAGACAAACAGATTGTTGCAAATTTGAGTGACGTCAAACTGGTCTTATAAAACAGAGTTATTGCTGAAAAAAAAGTTGTTTACATTTTGAAGTGCCAGTACATGTACATGTAAATTTTTGCTACAAGCAAAAATAAATATTTTTAATTTTCATTTGTTTGGTTTCACGGAGCATGTGTTTGTCTTTCAGATCATCTTTCCCTTTTGAATAGAAAGAAAATCTGCAACCTCCAGAGTATCGTGAAAACAAAATCGTCAGTTCTTAGGAAGGAATCAGTTGCAAATGATATTGGGTTTGACCTTTAAAATACTTTTGCTGTGCATATCAATCACAGCTCGGAGTGTCTTGCTAAGGTTGTGTGCTTGAATAAAAAAATAGCCTACCAAACCCCCTCTGCGAAGAGTTTGAATCCTTACAATTGAGTGACAAGATGCGTTCCAGAATTGTCTTTTTTTTTTCTTTCTTTTTTTACGTGTCATGGTGGTGAGTGAGTCACGGATCAAAGTACAACTAGGCGCATTGTCAAACTGAAACATCAGCCGAGTAATGTGCTAAGGGCGTCACCTCACGATAGCCAAACGCAGTACGAGTAACTCCTAATCTCCCACGCTGATGCATACGTGCTCCGCTACCACCTCGCGCTGATAGTAATCTCTTTCAAACGTGTTTGTCATGGTGCCGAGTGACCCACCTTATCAAAGACATTTTTTGTTTGTCCATTCTTTGTGGCAGCATTTTCACTAAACGGTTTGCCACGGCAGACTTTTTTGTAGAACTGAAAGAAACGCGATCAATTTGAGAAAAGACAGTACTGGGATTTCGATAAGTTTTTTAATTGTTACGGTCTTGCCCTTGAATGTTGGAACATGTGACTAGCATTTATTTGTGGTTTTTTTTTGTTATTGTATAGTCGGGCAAACATACCTATGAAAAACAAAATTTGAGCAGAAACCACACAAAGTTGAGGTATATTTCACAAGAACATTTATGGTACAGGCATGCAACTTTTCCTCATATCAGCTGATTTCACCGTTTTTCACTTCACACTTACAAAATGTACATGTATGCCATTGAAAATTGAAAAACACTGTACAAAGTCTTGTAAATATTGGAATTTCCTCGTCAAGTATGACTGATGTTAAAAGATACATGTAAAACTGTTACCATGGAAACAATAGCCTCATCTTACCGCCAGCATTTGAGATTTGACAAAACTTGTACAGAATGGGATTTTCTGGGGTTGCAACCCCAGAAAATCCCATTCTGTACAAGTTTTGTCAAATCTCAAATGCATTTGACAGCAAGCCCGTTTAATGTACATGTACATGTACCCGTATTCCCACCTGAAATACATGTATATAGAACACCGAGTTGTTTGAAGAATTCGTTGAAGCTTTCAAGTTATTCAAACTTAACTGACAACATTTTTCTTTTTTTTTTCTTTTCCGAATGTGGGACTAACATCTGAATTGTTGGGCAGTTTTAAAATTTGAAATGTATTAAAGATGGATGACTAAGTACGGCATCTGAGCAGGAATCATACTGGAGGAAAGCAAGCTGGCAAACGGGACAGGAACTGAAGTACAGTGTACATGCAGGGCTTGCAATATAAAATAAGTTCCACCTGTTTACTGTGGGGAGGTAGGGGGCTGATGTCATAGCCCTTTTTCACAACAGATCCCATCATGCAGTTTGGATTGAGAACCATTCTATGGAACATAACCTGTCGGTTTTTTTTCTTTTTTTCCCCAAACAGCTACCCCACAGTGAGAATTTGAAGTGCTTCCACATTTTGTTTATAGTGCATTGTGTTTAAAGGTAGTATACATCATTTGCGAACATAAAAAAACAGAACTACTGACTAGACTAGTAAAAAAGCAGTCTCAAGCATCCTGTGAAATCATGGCACCTGGTGTGCTGCCGTTTTCAAGAAAAGTGGAAATTCATATCGTTTTCCAACGATTGTCTTGTCGACAATCATTAGAAAAAGTCTAGCTAGTTACCCAACCTGACATCAATAAATTGCTCCGTTTTGTCTAAAGTCAGGGAACCAGACTACTAGAACAGATCTTTTCTCTCTATGCAGACTGCTGTTTCCCACCATCTATGCACACAAAACTTTAAACAGGTCAGTGATACAGTATTTGCTAGCACCCTATAAAATACCAAACCCCAAATCCATTTATTTCTGAAAATTACAGCAAAAACAACTGGTGTATACTACTTTTACCTGTAAAATGGATGCAACTGAGCCCAACTGATCTACATGTATTGCCATATTGCGAGTTAATCCTTGGACAATCCTGTGGCATTTTGTAGGGTATTTTGTTTGTCTCAAATTGTGGACGTGCTTGTACAGTATTTGACAAGCTACATGTACCTGTACATACATGTATGTATGTTCATGGAATTCTGCTGCAATAGGTCATCAGTAAGCATTTGGTGTAATCCAAATGCCAGCCTGACTCGGTTGAAAGAAATGATCTAAGCCGTTCATTTTTAACTAATAAAGAAAAATTATCAGGTGTCTTGTTTTTTTCTTTTTCCAGAAAAGATTATTCAACAATTCTGAACAAAAAAGAATAAATGACCAAAACCATGGGTGCAAGCCGAGATGCCACAGACTATGAACATTGTACGCCGAGAAGGATTTTATAAAATGATAGAAAAACAGATACATGTATATGCTCCTCGGGGCATTTATTACTAAGTCATGTAATTCCGTCATCAAATTAATAATTTGGTTAGGAGACATCTCATGTCCATAAATGATTAATTCTGTGAGACACTGACTAACATTTCCAGAAGCTGCACTCAAATAGCCTTTCAAGACATTTTTTTTATAAAAGATTCAAGCCTAATAAATAGGCTGATCAATCAGACTGAATAGGATCATCAATGAAGATTTAGTTTCTTTTATTCTTTCATTGATGAAATCCATTCCTGGAAGCCTGAGCCCACACACAGCCCAAGAACATGAAACAAGCCCCATCAAAGTCTACAGCTTAATTCTGTGTCAGCCATGTGAGCCTGTCATCATTTACATACAAATCCTTTTGACTGCACATGTAGGCTCAAGATGTCAGATAAGGTCACTGGTGTCATACGAGGTCGCACACAAGGACAGACCACAACCACAAAACCAGATTAGACTGCTGTACATGTACATATGACTGAGCAGTCTGATTAGACAGATGTTTAGAAAAAGTACACTTTCATGTGTGCTTGAAGGAGTGCGTACCTTATTGGAGTTGTAGGGTTTTGAAGCAGTTTTGACCAGCGGGAAGTCTTTAAAAAACCTTAAATTTTTGTCTTTGTCGTGTGAGACTGTGAGTTCAGTCTGGTACCAAGACTGGTCCATGGACAACTGTGGAGTATGGCAGGCAGTAATAGTCTAGTCATCCAATGTTCATAGTAGACTCGTGAGTTTCAGAGCCGTAATGGCCCTGATATAGACATTACACAAGACTTTTTGTCATTGTAATTTTAACTTGTTGCAATTGTTTAAGCATAAACCATTTGTTTCACAAAGTAACATGACATGCTAGTCCACGTTACAGCAGAGCAGCCGACGGCAGCGCACACACGCACCATTAATACTGCCTCCCCCTCCCCCTCCCCCTCCCCCTCCCCCTCCCCCTCCCCCTCCCCCTCCCCCTCCCCCTCCCCCTCCCCCTCCCCCTCCCCCTCCAACAGTACATGTAGTTGCTAATGTCATTGTTAAATAGCAGACACAGACAGAGTGCTCAGTAAACACAGTTTGCCTACATGTGCATTTACCAATAGGCATTAGGCCTTCGAGCAAAGCGGCGGAGGGATGGATGCCCTAGAAAATGAGAATATTGCTCCCCTGTTTTATTGTCCCGGGCTGGCCCTCGGTATAGTACACTGAGGTTTATTTGAAGTAGTGCACTACATGACTCAAAAGGCTTGATAAATCATGGAGCTACTGTTTGAATGTGTGTCAATGGCTCGCTGTAATTGTCACAACAGAGCGTAGACACTTGATCAGTGCATAGCCCCAGGTAGGAAAAAAAAAAATTTAAAATAAAAAAAAATTGAGGAAGGCGTCTGCATGAAAAAGGATATTGATACATTTTCTTATCTGGTTTATTTCTGGGTCTGGGATGTAGGTTTGTAAATGAGTTCATATGGTGTTTGTGACTAGTATAGACTAAAACGTGGCAGCCTTTTATTATTATAAGTGTTTAATAACGGCCCATATCTTTTGAGAATGTCATTTGCGTACAGGTAATCATGGTTGCAGTTTTGTAAGGGCACAGTATGGCACGCAATACTGGCCTTCGTTAACGACTTTCTGTTACTACGAATGAGTGCATTGGGCTTTTATGAAACTACGTGAAGTTTGTGATGCATGAAACTAAATTTTGTTTGTTTTTTAGGCTGTAACAGAACATTGTACATTGCTTGTGAGCCCATTACCGACCGGTTTTAGCAGCCCATTTAAATGGTACGCAAATTCTATGATTAATTTGAATTTTGAAAAGAGTTCTAGCAAACTGTTTTCTTATCAGCCAAATTTGGAATTTGGATTTTATTTTCCAAGAGGGGGAGTGTCATATCTGCATTTGGTTAGTTTTGTAAAAGTTGTACAGTAATTTGCAGCTTTTTGAGGAAAAGATTCCGTAACAAATAGTACAATGTAAGAATGTTCTTACAGCGTGAAAGACCCTCAGACAAACACAACCACCCTCCAAAAGGAGAGAGAACCACAAACCCACACTCCAATTTGCTCAGCTCACACCAACAATAGGTGAAGCCGGGCCGCGTGACCAGACTCCTTTTATGAGGGCCTGCAAGTCCCTCGTCACCGATACCTGTGAGAAAGACTCTGGGCCCAGAGTACATGTATCAAACCCCCTGTTTCTATATGCCTTTCTGGGATAAGGGAGGTTGTGATAAACAACTTGTACACAATGTCAGCATGGCCCTGCCACGGGGTATATGCGCCCCTCCCAGATTTAGAATCTCAGAATTGTTGTTTTCACCAAGGGAAGCTCTTTAACATTGGTCAAGTTGTGGGGACTTCTTTTATTTGTGCGGAGAGTTACACAGTATTTCTGTTAAATATCGTTGGTTGTTTTTTTGTTTTTGGTTTTTTGGTTTATTTTCTTGTTCATTTCAAAATAATACTATTGTGGTCGTCTTTTATACTGAAATACATGTATTTTGGGGGTATTGTATGTTTCTTTTAAGACATCGATGGTAAAACCTTTTTAACCACGGCTTGCAAAGTACAATTTACCCTTTTACATTAAACATTTCGTCACCAACACCACGAACTGACACTCTCTAGCGCGTGAGTGCCAGGGCGCGCGCGTATTTTACAGAACAGAGTAATTTTCGTTTTCACGAACTGACACCCAAAGTAGGGGAGCGCGCGCTAACCACATTTTCATTTTCACGAACAGAAACCATTCTTAATTTCACGAGTTTAGCGGTTTTCAGTTTAATGTTTCTGTAAACCCACAAGTATACAGATGGAGTAGATTTGTGTCAAAGCTTTTAAAGCGTTTTTCTTGGAATGGTATTTCCGCTACATGCTTGTGTGTCAATTCTTCTCCAGCGAGTCAGTGTCCGAAGTGCGCGCGCACACCTGGGTGTCAGTTCGTGAAGCCGAAATTTACTCAGTACACGGTTTCACGAATTGACACCCAGGTGCGCGCGTAAGTGTCAGTTCGTGAAAACGGTGACGATTTGGTGAACTTTGCTAAGGAAAATTTGTATGCAATGTGAAAACCGAAAAAGATCACCTGCAACCAACAGTTCAGACACTTGTATTTTTTTCCAGTATTTATCTTTTAACAATTATTTTTCATAAATACAGGTGTGAATGCAGTATTTATTTCCAGTACATCATTTCTACAGCCGTTATACTCACAAGTCATAATAAATTTTCCTGGTAAAGTAAAATTCTTCCTTGTAAGGAAACCCCCACAAAGTACTATAATTCACGTCCGGTCTCTGTGATGTAGTCTGTAGAACTTGAAAACCCAGAGGTTTTAATTATTGTATTTTTTTTCATTCTCCATAATGTCAGTTTCCTTTGGCGGTGTCAGCAAATTGAATAAGAAATTATGAAGGTGCACAGCGCAGCGGGCGACACATTTTCATATCACCGACCAGCACTTTTGGCAGCTGCGTCTGTGACAAAAAAAAAAGACCCAAAAAAGCTTTTGACAGCCAAGCATGGGTTTTGTGTAAACATTGGATGAAGGGGTACACTTGGTCCCGAGCACCCTCTGTGATTCCAGGGGTGTTATTGTCCAGGGTGATTTGTGAGCAATTTGGCCCACCAGCCTGGGCCAGACATGCCATGATCTGAAATGAATTTGTTTTAGAACTGGGCAGTGTGCAGTTCGGACTGCCCAGAAAAGAGTCTGTGGTTTCATGTTAGCGTGGATTTTTTGCCACAAGGATATTTTGGGGGGGGGGGGGGGGCAGATTGGGATTGGATATCTAAAGGGTACACAGCTTTAGGTACATGGTTTTCAGAGAACTGGAGGTATAATTTAGACACTTGTTGGGACCCTAATTTTGGGTTGAATCTATGCCATTTGTTTCTTCTGAGCCTTTTTTTTATACTGTTGTCCATAGTACATTGTTGATGTCAGTGATGAGTTTAATAAATGTTTGTATTTAATAAATGCTTGTTCAGATAGCAGAGCTGAAAATATCCATTGGACCAGGTCTAGCAAGTAGTGCTTTTCATGATGAGTTAAGCTTGATCAAGTTGAACCAAAACCACAGCAATCTAGATTATGCATCAGGTTTGTTAACCAGTTCGCGTCGGATGACGTGTATACACGCACTCAGCGAGGCAAGGGTCCAGCGGAAATATCTGTCAGCGACTGGCTTGCAGTGAGCAGAGCCAGGGTGTGCTACCCGCAGATAAAGGCCTGAACCCGTCTGGCACCCAGGCTCGTGAAAATTAATCCTAGCGTGAACTGGTTAAACTTCATCAGAATCAAAAGTGATTCATTCTTAACCTTCGTATATTTCTATTTTTGTGGGGGGGGGGGGGGGGGGGGGGTTCATCTAGACAACTCTTCCTGTGCTGGTAGATTTCTTGAACTGCTTGCCCATGAACTAGCAGATTTTTGTTCTCAAAATTCGAGCCCATGATAGAAATCTTTTGTTTTTCAGTGTAGTCTTTTTAAAATCAGATGTAAAGGATATTTTGTGGCACTTTTGTTCCTGCCCAGATGGATCCGTCTCCTCAGAGTTCATACCGATCATTCCGTCCCCCTTAATATTGTCTGTCTATACCGCTGACCTACTTTCAGTGTCATTCCGCACCCATATCATAGCCCGTCTGACCCAATTTCCGACCAGTAACAAAAGGCGCCAGACCAATTAACAGGCGAAAAAAACCCCGCTGCCATTTGCATAATTCCCCACCTCTGGCATCAACGGTGGCCGGGTTGAGAGCATTACAGTACCGCGATGGGCACTGCTGGCCGAGGCGCGAGTGAGTATCCGATGTAGCTGCTTCAATTCAGTGACAGTTTTTGGAGTCCTGAAGGCCCAAGGCACGCTAACCTTGGGCTTGGGTTATTTTTATTGGGAGAAAGTGCTGTCTCCAGTTCTTGATTCATAGTCTGGGTAAAAAAGGAAAATAAAGCTTGGATGTATGAAGGGCGACCTTGGCTAGGAGCGGACGCTGATAGATGAGGATATGCAGTGTAATTGAACCTGGCTGCTGAGTAATGTGTCATGATAGTTGGCTGTGATTACCTCTGTAATGACCAATCTTCTGGCCATTATATGTCCCTGTATTATCCCTGAGTGCCCAGGCTCCTGGATAACAATATCAAATTCTGTGAATCAATGTCATCTTTGGGGCGTCGCTGTTTACGAGACTGTAGTGAAATGCATTTCTTTCCATTTATTTTGTTTCCATCATCTTTAAGGTGTCGGGTTCAGCAAAACCTCTCTGCACTATTCTCCTCTCTTTCCTTGTGTGACCTGGTTTCATAATCAACTCTGTGGGATGTGTGGATTGAATTTTGAGTTCCTGGCTACTGGTAACCACCCCCCCCCCCCCCCCTTTCCTTCCCAGTCACAAACCATAAACCAAGATCTTCATCATTGTATCATTTCTGCAGAGAGAGCCTACTTTACATGTAAACCCCCCATGCTGTGTACTGAAAAGGTTGCCCCTTATCTCAAGGGATAATAACTAGACTTCCAGTTTTATTTTGTCACTCACTCGTTGACGCAGCCCAGCAAGGCAAACCAATCAGCACACTCTGAACGATTCTAATAACAAATTTCACAGTCTGCATGTTTTAATTTCTCCCTGCCATTCCCATCCGCTGGAGCGTGATCAAACGGGCGAGCATTATTAATTGTCCCAGATAGAGGGCGAGGCCTATCAAATCAGCGTTTTTGAAATCCTTTTTTAACGCGCTAATTCTAACGGCACAATTATCGGCCGGGGGTTCCGTGCGAACGCTGCGCCTGACTCTGAAGAGATAAACACCTGGATGACTGCAGCATCCGTGGCGTTAACTCCCTCCCCCATCCGCATTCCCTCTTCCTCGACCTGCCCCACCGCCACCGCTGTGATGGGGTCGTGTTCTTGCCGTTCGATCGTGGATCTGGCAAAGTGGGACATCAACCCACTTAGCACATTCGTTATTATTGATCCCTGTTGTCTGTGGCTTCGCTCAGGCTCGGACTTTTACAGCTATATCAGCGGGCCGTATTCCCTCATCCCTCTCCACTCTGTCTTCCCTCCCCTACCATCCATGGGATTTCTCTCTCCTCACTCAGATGTCGCGGGCATTTCCTGAGCTCAGCCCTACCAAGGGACGGACTTGGAGAGGTGTACATGTACGGACCAGCTGGATTTTCGTCATTGAAAGTGCATCGAGCACATCAGTTTATTAGTCTGGGAGAGACCTTCTCAGCTCCAGTGTTGTGTCTCAAACAGCTCATGGGTGCAAGATTAGATTTTCAGCCTGGCCTGGCAGGCAATTTTACGCTGATCTTACAGATGATTTAGTCGGTTGACACAAGTCTGTCTGCAATCCATGTCTAAGATAAACATGCAGTTTTTAAGGTGGATCTTGAATAGCAATTGGCACTGTCATGAGGTACTTTATTCAGGTGGGGAAGGATTTCTTGTGTCATGCCATTGTGCTATAGCAGAAGGTTTCTGATGGCCAGCCAGGTGTAAAATCTCAGTCCTTTCCCTGCTGTGTGGTCATTTTTCTCTTGTCCAGATTTATCCAATTTCATGAATAGTACATACATGTAACTACGTGGTGCAGCTTCAGCAAGTTGAAATAAAAGGGTTTTGGATTATTTCAGTCGGCTGACGTATGATTTTGAAATCTGCTACACTACCCCCCAATGTGTTCACTTCAACGGCGCCCTCTTGTGGCAGTGTAATTGTGGGGATTTTCTGGTGTTAACAGCAATTACTGCAGAGTAGTCCCTGTCGTCACTTGGTGCGGTCCAAGCCACAGCTGGGGCCCCATGCATAGGTACTCTTGCCTGTCTGGAGCAGCAACTTGACACACATCTGTCACTCAGTGCACAGGTGAGAGAACAAGGGGCCTGGGGCACATAGCAGATGATCTGTGCTTAAATTGAAAAGATTTCTGTTTAGCGGACAATCTGTGCTTAAATTAGAGGATTTCTGCTTAGCGGACAATCTGTGCTTGAATTACAGGAGTTCTGCTTAGTGGACAATCTGTGCTTAAATTACAGAATTTCTGCTTAGCGGAAAATCTGTGCTTACATATATATACAAAATTCATTTTATGATTTCTGTGGGTACACACAGTGTGGATTAATTCCACTTAAGCTGCACGCAGACACGACATCAGAAAGTTTTGACACAGTGAGTGGGTCAGTCTCTACGCTCAAGCATGTTGAGGCACTGCTCTGACTACCTAAAAATATAGCTATGGAACCGCGCAAGAAATGTGTTTGTAAAGGAGCCACAAGAGGGCGCTATAGTCCCTATGTAATTGGCAGTGTCAAATCCTGCTCATAGCGGCCGCTGTGTTTTATCTAATTTGACCATTCACTGCAGGGAATTTGACAGTCGATTTCTTTTCCATTCTGTCAGACTCGATTCAAATTCAATAATTCATTCATGTGAAAAGAAGTCGGAGGTTTTTTTCTGTGCGGATGCTTGACCAACTGCAAAATAGATTTATTAGAGCAGAACAAATAGCAAAGATCTGACAGTTCCTCCAATGGTTGTCACAGGATGTCAGAACTAAAAGCAGGAACCGTGCCATCTCCTAAGGAGAGAATACTGCTTGATGAATATACAGTACGTCGCTAAATCAGAAACTGCTATACTGAACATTTCAGTGGCTATAATAACATCCTCTTGGCTCCCAAATTGATATATTCAATACATATCATTGTTCACTATAACGAATGACCACTAGGGCTGCGTGTATAATTTGTTGATTCCATGATATTCATTATACTGGCGCTCTATTGTACACATGTACATGTATAGACCTTGCAAAATGTGGCAGAAGACCAGGCAGAAACCATGCATCACCAGCCACTATTGGCTGGTAACCGGCCACTACTAAGCAGCTTCCATTTTTTTGTGTCGGACATATTTGCTCAACATCCGTACCACACATTGGTCCCAGATGTAAAGTTATGTGCTTATAATTATTTCATGTTGTTTGCTTTTGTTTTGTTATTTCATGGAAAAATCCCAGAAGGATCTGACAGCATACAATGTACATGTAGCTGTACTTGTTGAACACAAAACTTTGCTGTTATATGTGTACAATCTAACATTTGTTTTTGCACGTACAGCGTATTGTGTACTTTTTAGTGAGCACTGCAGTAATCATTGAAGTGGGGGAATCGAGTTGGTGTAGTGGTACTTTACTCACCTTCCACCACTGTGACCCAGGTTCAAATCTCACTAAGGCCAACATGCAGGTTGGGTTTTTCAGTCCCTTACCTGATTCTGTGGGTTTTCTCCAGAATTGTTTTTCTCTGGTTTTCCTGTAAAATTGTGGTTACTTTCCTCCTTATCTACCAATTGACGCCACTGGAAATTTGAAAGACTTTCATTAGCTATCCTGACCGAATGCCAAATAATAAATACATTTGAAACAATAATAAATAACTTGAACACATGAATGGGACTTGCAGGTTTGCATGGTGGATATAAACAAAGTAGAGAGGGTTTGCGGTATCACCATGTAAAATTGATCTCTTTTGAGTTGTGTGGTTCTGAGAAGAACTGGTTTGTTTTAACTCGACGTTTCAAACAGCATGCTCTGTTTGAAATAAACACATGTACATTCAGGGGGTTTCTCAAACCCTGGCTTGGGCTTGGGCTTCGTCTCCAGCTGTTCCCCAGTCCCATTGCCAATCTGAAGCCTTGAATACGTAAATATATTAACAGACTCTGGCTCCGGATTAAAACATCAGACTTTGATATTCACTGTAGCAAAAACAGTAACCAAGATCTTGCCAAATCTGGGGACATAAAATTACGCGAAGCCGAAGCCAGAGCCCAAGTCAGGGTTTGAGAAATGTCCTTAGTTAGCTTACAAATGTTCCAATCGGCATCCATTTTTGGTTTGTTCACTTATGGCAATCAGAGTCATATTTGTCCCTACTGGATTAAAAATACGATGAACCGGATTGTTGATATTGAGCCAATTACATTACCCCAGCCATGCCCAGATTGTAATCATCTCCATTTGGTCACGGTTATCAGCATTTGTAGGTCAGGGGAAGGCTTTATGTTCATTACAATCTCAATCTATTTCCAGATTGGGCATGTTTTGTTTATAACGCCAGCTGTTGATCATTTACAGGGAATGCTAAGCAGAAAAGCTGTGCTAAGTTAGCGTATGTGCTTATTTCATGGTCAAAGTGCTCAATGTTTAGAAAGCTTTAAAGTCAGAAGAGATTTTTTGACCCAACAATAATTATCCCTACACTGTAACACTGCTGAATCCATCAATATCAATACGAATTTCCACACACCCTGGAGGGTTAGTGTTAAACATTCTATTCTCGGTGCCTTCTGAGAGCCTGTAAAAAAAAAAATCATCACAATCACAGGCATACTTACATGTACATGTAGGTGGGAATCGCACCCACAACCTCCTTTCATTTTGAAAATTGAGACTGGGTTCTCATACAGTACTTGTATCTTCTTTTAATTCAAATAGCCAATGTGCTTTGCAAGAGTTACTTCATTCTTGCTATCAGTTATGAGTGTTTTTGTAAAAGGCAAAGTTTAATTTTTTTAAAGGTAAATTTCAAGGTTAAAAATCCCTTCCCCTATCAACATACCTACATTTTGCAAGTCGTGGTTAATTTATGGGCCAACCATGAAGGAGATTTGTTAACTTTTTATCATTTTGTGAGATTGACCACATAGCTTTAAGGTCGTTTTTGTTTGTGTGTGAGTAAAGTACAGCTGCCCTTAGTTGGTAATATAGAAGCCATTGAACACGAGGCGCTAAAGCCTGGTAGCAAGTT
The DNA here is from genome assembly GCA_037893225.1 of Hippasteria phrygiana. Classification (NCBI taxonomy): domain Eukaryota; kingdom Metazoa; phylum Echinodermata; class Asteroidea; order Valvatida; family Goniasteridae; genus Hippasteria; species Hippasteria phrygiana. Next base: position 561,730 of record JAZGUH010000242.1, read on the forward strand.
CTCCTCACGTGCCGCCGTATAATGTTCGCTGTCTCAAACCTTGTCACATTATCCATGGATCCCCCCCCCCCCCCCTTCGAATCAAAGAGGAATTGCTCCATGGTAATCTGGGTCAGGCCAAGGGAAGTGGGATCATCGGCCCTCATCATGCCCGCACGGACCCCCACCACCCGATGTCTCAGGTCTTGTTTGAGATGGACAGGCCCGAGACATTGCAGGGCATATCATTGACATGGATTGGGTGAAACCTGAACCAATCTGAGTCCTTTAGAACCGCTGAAATATTCATCGTGTGCGGATCCCATCTCGCTCCCCTCCCCCCTGATACAGGTCTAAAACAGTAGAAAAAATATATATATATATCAGGAGTGTGTGTTTTAGCAGTCTGAGGAGAAGAGTAGGAATTCATGGTTTTTAATAATGTGGTGGTTTGGGGGGGGGGGGGGGGGGTGGGACAGGTAAAATGAAATGCCCAAGGGGTGGAAAAAGCCTGACTGGGTCTGAAAACGCCAGCACGTTCTCTCCCCTCTTGCCGGGCCAGCGCAGTTGGCTCGGCTGCCTCGCTGCTAAGGCTCATATGCACACATTATTGATTTTGGATTGAGAAGTTGACACTGTTTGGGAGTTGTCTTTCGCAACTGTCTGGACAGGAAACCCCTTTCTGAAGCAGACCGCCCTCCGTATCACACGGGAAGGAAAAGTGGAAAAAGAAAGGCTGGCTGGCTGCAACACGTGAAAGTTCTGCTTTGTGCATTTTGAGATTCCCCCCCCCCCCCCCATGGCATTTCTGGCTGTGGAGGTTTGTGTGACGAACAAAAACACTGGCTTGACGCACAGGCCAATGAATGGCATTTCCTCAACTCAAGATGATTTATTTTTTTCTTATATGTAGTAAAATGTTTGTGATTGTGTTTGTGAATAATCAGGAATTTTTTTTTGTTATATTCCAACCATATGTTTTGGCATTTATCAGGTAACATTGGCCTCAACTTGTTTGGCAATGTAATTGATGTTCATGTATTGAATCTACATGTATTTTTGTATCGCTATAGTACACGTGAGGACATTCCTTTGTTTCCCTTTGATATAACCCATCCCCATAGACTAAGCACTAGTTTGCCTGTCCTCACATTTTCCCGAACAAAGAAAAAAAATGTGAAGACAGTTTTGTTCCCTTTGTTATACCCTCTTTTCTGTCCTCACTTTTAATGCGATACCATGACATGTACATGTATGTACATGTAGTTATAGCCTCTATATAGTAGTGTACACGATTGGTAATCCTGCAATTGCTTTTTTACTGAATTATTACGAAATACCTGACTAGACTGTAAGTTAATAGTAGTCTCAATCATCCTGTGAAATTATGGCACCAGGTGTGCTGTCGTTGTCAAGAAAAGTGGAAATATATATCGTTTTCCAACGATTTCCAGCTGGAAATCGTTGGAAATCTGCCCTGTAGCCTTTAGTCAAGGCACGTGGCTACCCGGACGAGTGGCGCGCCCCGGACATGTTAGCAGGGCGCGTCACGCGCCTTGATAGCCACACGCACCTTGACTAAATGCTATCATCCGCCCGACGGTTGAAAACGAGCGCCGTTTTTCTTTCGTTTTTTTCCGCCATCCAACAACGCAAAACTTTGAACAGGTCAGTGGAACGATATTTTCTATAAAATACTAACCCCCAAATCCGCCCATTCCTGAAAATTGCAGCAATGACGAATCATGTACATGTACACTTGCATGATTTGCATGACTCTTGGCACTTAGCTTTAGACAAAAGCATAAATGTGATACCTTGCATTGTACCAGCAACAATTACAATTAGCATTGAATGTCTGCATATAAAATATCACATGCATAGGTCTGCTATCATTATTCATTAATTTATGTTTTTTATCTACTGAACAAATATCAATGCATTAAAAGAAAAATTCACATTTTATGTGAAGTGCATCTCTAATTGTACATAAAAGAATCTGATGTGCAAACAAGTAATAAATTGTCCATATGTCCCGAAGAACTGAGAAGTATAGTAGACTGCTTTTTCTTAAAGGTACAATGTAGTGTACATGATTGGTCATTGTTGCAATTTACAGTCTAGTAAGGTATTTCGTAATAATTCAGTAAAAAACAATTGGAGGATTACCAATTGTGTACACTACATTTAAATTAAAATTCAAACCACCTTGTAAGTACATGTACATGTGTCATCAAATTTTCCATCTAATTTGCAAAAACAAGTTGATAGATTAAAAAATTGTCCATGATGACATGTCTGTGTGCGTGTGTGTGTGAAAAACAGGTGTTTTTTATAGGGCTGTCATGTGAATGTCTCCAAGATGCCCACTGACATGCAACGGTGTGCAAAGCCAGCCGGCTGCACGACTCACAGAGCAGTGAACCCGCCACGTCAAATTTAAAACCCAACCATCAAGTTCATCCCCATCATCGGCACACCTGAGACAGACAAACACGCGCACACAAATTCATTTATTCCGACATGTCTCTCATTTTGGTTTGCTAACGGAGGAATGCGCCGAAAGGTCCACTTTGCATGCTAACTAGGAGATAGTGTTACCCTAGATGTCTGCAAAATTAGTGGAGGGGGGGGGGGACTTTAGAGGGAAATCAGCCTGTCCCCAATAGGAAGAGTAAGAAACACTATTAATACAGGTGTGAGATTTGTCAGGATTTTTTCCTAATTTCAGGATTTTTTTGTCGGGATTTTTACTGATTTCAGAATTTGTTCAAGAATCTCTTTTGAAATGTAGACCAATAAAAACGGGTATTTTAAGGAGTTCCTTTTAAGCAAATACAAACCATAGACCCTACGTTGCTCTGGGATCCTCGGCGACCCCCAAACAATGCAGATTTCATGGATTGTTTTCATTTTCACCTGTCACTAGTATTTATGCTGAACCTAGAGTACTAATAGCATAGATTGTAGCTGCATATCAGTCCATAGCGGATGTGGCAGAGCATACATGTACATGTATGCCTCTTTGCTTTGATTACCATGGCTAACTGGTTTTTGCTTCAAAAAGTCACACACAAAACAATACCAAAAACAAAAGCTTTTCCTGTTGGGTTGCCAGAAAATGGGGTAAAATTTGAGGATTTGGGACTGTTAGGGTTAAGTTTGTCTAACCATGACTCTTGAGAAAATTTTTTGAGGTTCAAAGTTTTGTTTACTCTGGAAAGTCTTTATGTCAGGAATTTAAGCAAAATGATACATTTTCAGATGATCATGTATATCATTGTAGTCCACTTTTTTAAAGTATCTTTCCAGAAATGATTATTTTAGAACAGAATTTGCTTTTTGTAGCCTAATTTTGCATTTATGCTAAACGGTGTCGAAACCCCATGTAGAAAGCCTCACCGTAACGGCAGTTCTGGATTTGGCGTTTTGTTGCAAAGGTTTCCAACCAGATAGTGTCAAATGTCTTGGAGAGTTCTGACATGTAGTTTTCATATTTTTTTGTATTGGCCTTCGGGGGTCATTCAAAATTTTCAATGTTCTTAAATTTCGAAAAAAAAATTCCCGAAAATGTGTGTCATCAACCCTGGGCCTGTACAGAGATGGGGGTGTACATATACATGTACCTCTGTGTATCTGCAACCCTTAGAGCGCCATAGGGACAATGTTGATTTATTTTTGTTATTAAAGAAACCAGTGAAGTGGACTTCAACTAGTGACACACAAGAAGTCGACAGGGGAGACCCACAGCTGCACCACGCCATCACTAAACTGGACATTTTATTATTTGTTTTAATTGAATGGCAAATCAATATATTAAGATTGAAAATTGGGGTGGGAGGGTAGGTAAACACATTTTGAAAACAAATCAAAATTAAAAAAACATCGAAAATTCTGAATGGCCCCTTACTTGGAAATGTGTGGTTGTGGCTAAAGTTTTGATCCTTGAACTTTCCTGGTACCCAATACAATGATCCCTTGGAACTGAACGTCACCCAGTCGTTACTTGTACTTTTTGGGTATCAGTCATTGGATTGCTCTCCCCCAGCAGTTCCATCCAAAAGTGTCTTTCTTGATTTGTCCTTCTTCACTGTCAGAGTTTGCTTGGCTGTTGTCCCTGGTAAACAAAGGTTGAAGAACTTTTGACAACTTGCCTAAGATCCAGAACTTATTCCAGTTGTGTTGTTTCATTTTCTACAAAAGCCAGACTTACCCAGACTACTGTGACTTGCAAAAACCTGTTCCTCCATATAGTAATACCAAAAATTAAATACATTTTCAAAGTGAACAAAGAAACTGGCAGGAGCGGGATTCGAACCTGCGACCACCGGGTTACAGTACCGGCACTCTACCAACTGAGCTGTCTTGCCCTATGTTGGCGGTCTTCCAAATTGTCAGTATCTTTGTTCGGGTGGGCGCTAGTCAGAAGTCATAAACCCAGAAATTTAATTCGTGAAATTGAAATGGATGCTTTGAGTATATTTCAGGGAGCTGAAGAAATTGTTTGTGAACCTGTTGAGTTTTTGTGTCCAGGGTTTAGTTGGCTTTTGGCGATTAAACTTCATTGGCTCTCATCTTCATCCAAAACGGTGCTGATTGGTGGAGTGCATTCACAGATGTTTCAAAAATGCTTAGACTACTGCTTTGTGGCTGTGATTGACCGAGAATCACTGACGTCGGCACCGTCTGCCACCACGTCTGGATCCCTGTTTACTGAACATTTTATTTTGTTCATTTAATTAATAAGAATCTCTCCGTTTTCCTTCATCTCGAGCCGGAATGTGTTCAGTTTTCACGTGCCATCTCCGCCGGAAAAAAAAAAGATCAGTTTTCTCATCCCGCAGTTTTCTCATCCTGCGGGGATACGTATTTTCAGTTTGTCTTGCGCATTACCCCAAGAAAGTCTTTCTTTAAAAAAAAATGTGTACAGGAACGGGCGATGGAAAGGGGGAGAAGTAGTCGACTATCGAGGGAATATCCCAATCTGATTGGGTGTACCGCTGGGGTTAGAATGAAAGTCTGAAGCATCTCGGCTATGAACACTGATAAAGGATACAGTTTGCAGACAGTGTGAGGGGCCATTGGCCTGACAAACACTGAACCGGTCATTAGCCATTCATGGCGGACGACCGGTCTTGTTTTTCTGTCCAGCTTCCTCGCCAACTCAAGAGCTAGACAACTTTGCATCTTTAATGTGGCTCTTAGTCGTGTTTTCTTATGGCCCACCGGCTGCTTCGATGTCTGTTTCTTGCGCATCAAAGGCTTTTAGCCCTGGAGTTAGCCCCCTGAATGGAATAAATACCCACAATTTGTTAGTTATTTTCGTACCACACCCAATGAGTCACATTCTACATGAATAGGCATAATATTTTTGTTATCCCAAATCAAACTCTTTTCCCTCCCATTCAGTTTTTGTCTTAAGTAACCAAAATATGGACTGCTGTATGGAAACAAGAGGTTTACTGACCTACCATATAGCAGGTAGTTGTAACTTTTGGCCTGTCATTCACTTCGTGTTTTCTGTCTTCAAAAAATGACAGAATTGCTTGCAAGTTTATTTATAAAGCTCTTAGGCTTTTTGGAAACAACTGATCTTTGCCACAGAGAACTAATATTATTCTGCCTGTTGCACATGTCTGGCTTTCTTTTAGTAAAGCCAGTAAAAGTAAACATACAGTACATGTCAAAGCAGGCCCTGAAGTGTTTGTCAAAGTTAGACCAATCTCAATATCTGATTCTTCATTTCTTCATTGCTTTCCTCCAAACAAAACTAAAAAACACTCCAAAAACATTCCATCCAGTAAAGAGAAAGTCACCTCTCAACAAAAGTCTCATTTGTGTTATGGAATGACAAATTCTTTAAACAATCTCAATTGCAAAGAATAAAAAAAAGTAATCCCTTCAGGAGACACTTGTGTGGGTTGGATACTTAAAACCGACTAAAATAAAATAATACTTGAAAGAAAAAAAAAGATGGTTTTCTGTCAACCATACAGGTGTCACTCATTCTGGATAGACTGGATATTTTTTTGCAATGGGATCTTTCTTGCCTGGAGCACAGTTCTAGCTAAAAGAAATAAAGAAACAGTTGGAAAAGAAAGACTATTACTGAGGCACAATATACCTAGCTGTGTTCCAGTAAAACGGGTTAACCCCTTGAGTACGGTTTAACGGGAGACGTCGGGGTGTCGCGGCGGCTCTGGCAGCCAAGCGAACTGCTACAATGTGTTTGTGCAGTCAAGCGTAACATAAACAACAATAATCCAACAGTGGATTGAAACTGCACAAACGGCGGCAAATGGCGTCATCCGGCCTAGTGGCACTTTTTTTTTACGCCATATGGCGTCATACGTACGCAAGGGGTTAAGGTAATATAGTCGGAATGAAAGACACTGTCCCTAATCGCCCCGAGATAAAGCTACACACCCTTGACGTTAAGTGTGGGTGTCTGTCCATGTGATAAACAAGCAATTACATGTATTCAGAATTTCTTGTTTAATAGACCTAGACTTGATGATATGTGGCTGAGTTGAGGCTTATTTATATCTGTTTCAAGATAGCTATAGTCATTACTTCATCTTTGTAAAAGATTCTACTCGGTAAGCTCACATTCTAGATAATTTAAAGGAACTAAATTATAGATGAAATGTGCTGGTATGCATGCACGTCTAGGCGTTGTTGTATTTCTGGGTCCAGAAGCTAGTCTGACGGTGTCCGCGTTCTCCGTCTATAGAGAAAGCCAGTGCACATCAACAACATTGTGCATTCATCCTGCATCGCGCGCTCACCCCGCATCAGTATTAAAATGTGTAAAGTGATCTGCCGTTGGGGGGGTTGCTGCAACTTTGCCGAGGTGGCATTAATTCAGCCCCACTCGGATTCACGTGCCAAGAAGCCCGGCACATCGAGTCGCTCTCTCACGAAAACGAAAACACTCGTCAGGGTTTTTTTTTTTTTCCCATCTTTTTTTGTCATCCAAGCAGCGGTCGTTATTCCTGAAAGGCGAGTGCTCGTGATACGCAGCGCAGAGTCTCGAGCTGTTTTGTTCGGTTGCAGATGCTTTCGCTAGGCCCGGTCCGTGTTTAGCATTAAGCACGTATTCTCTTTCCACCCTCCTAATGTAGCGCTGTCTGACTCGGGCCTCAGCCTTAATTAGAATACTCGCCAGACGATAACCACTCGGACGCGGCATTTCTATTCGCCGAGTCTCGTCATTACGCGCCGAGTGACAGAATAATCGTATTGGTGGCAATGAGAGTTTCATGAGTCAGGTTTTTGTGTGCCTCTCTGGAGTAAGTCTGTGTTATTCTTGTTGCCAAATAAATTTGCACAAAATGTGCTGTTTGGGGCCTATTTCTGTGAGGTTGTTTCGGTCTTTGTCTGATTGGAACTGTCAGTGCATGTGTCTCCGATTTGTGTTAGGATGTCTGACACAAACTGTATACATTGATTCTTTTTGACAATTTCATGCCTCGTATTGGTCATCCAAATGTTGCATTTTTTTTTCATACTCTTCTAGAGAATGAAACAAGAAAAATGTTTCAAGATTCATTAATGTAATAATTGTTTGTTTTGTTCTGTTCTTTCTACCAAGTTTGATATTTTTTTTTCTCCTACACCAACGTACAAACACTGGTAAACACTTCATGTGAGGTAGAAAAACACCTGAAGATGTCTCGTGGGCTCGTGAAAAAATAGAAACTTACCTGTATGAAACGATGATTCCTTTTAAATACAAATTTGTATGTGTAAAATAATCCTTTATCCTTAAATCTTCATGTTGGCCTTCTAAATCCAAGCTTTAGAGAAATTGTAAAACTAGATGTATACCTTATGTTATGTGACCTTACGTTGTTTAGAATGTCATTGTACCTGCTTTGATACATGTTACTTCACTCACATGGGTCCTTGGTTCAGATAAGATGTGATGAATTGTTACGAGATCAAATATTCTTCACACTGATTGCCCTGAAGAGTTTCAAACTGATCAGATCATTGATGTATTGCTGTGACATACCTGCGGTTTAGGGGGGGGGGGGGAGAGAAACATAATTACGCCATGGGTTTGGCTGGCATGAATCTCTTGGTGTTGTTCAGTGTCGTGTCGTAGATTTTCCTCACGCGCCAGGTCAGTGTTAATTTGCCGTGCCGACAATTGATCGCACGGTCAGCGGGACTTGTCATGTTGGAGGCCCTGGTCAGTAGTGTGCAGATTTGTGTTATTTTGGTAATAATTCAGTTACAGAAAAGGACGGAAAAAGTTAGATGAAAGTACATGTAGCCAGTCAATAGACACGTAGATAAATTTGTTTTGTATCTTTATGTTTCTTATACTTTTCTTTTTACCTTGGAAAGCTATACTTAAAAATTTTTAACTGAAATTGGCTTATAGTGTTGAATGAGTATTTAGTACCAGCTAGACAGGACTTGATCAAAACAGCTCTCCAAAGTAACTTTTTTTTGTTATTTCATGGCAGAAATAATTGCCTATTTTATTTTAATATACCTCAACCCTAACCTACCTGAATCCATCAAAATCCATACCCCTGTTTTGGAGGATTTCGGCGGATTCAGGATACCTCCATATTGAAAACTGGGGGATTTTGATGGATTGAGGATTGTAAGCCCAGCGGTACTTTAGGATTTTGATGGATTCAGGATACCTCCATATTAAGCAGTCACCAAAACCATGTTTTTGTGCATGACAAAATAGGTGGATTTTGGCGGATTCATGATACTTTCTAGTAAAGTTACCCAAGGGGTTAGGGTTTATCTATATAAAGCTACAAAATGACAAAGGTTTCTCTCAGCGATCAACATCCTCTTCAAAACACTTTGAAGGATAGACCTACGAAGAAATGACAGTTCATTGCGTTTACTTCATTGAATTCATGCAACCAGGTTAGGGATGGTACAGCGAGCTGTGGTAATCACGCCATGCAATTCAGTACATTAGAAGTTGGCATCATGTCAATTGTTGCCTGGTTTGGGTTTTTTTTGTGACAAACCCCAAGATTTTGTTTTTTTTAACTCATCAGGAAATATAGTAATAGTTTTTTTTAGGTCTGTAATAATCATCCTCAAAATAATCATCTTTGAATAATGTACATGTACATGTTATCGGAGAAACCATACATGTATACTAAGTCGTGGTAATTTATGGGTAGTACGGGAATCAGGTACCCGATTGAAAAAAACAACACAGGTCTGCACCTTAATACTACTACCACATCGGTGCATCAAACTAGCAAGATGCAAGTGTGTGAGCTCTATTGTACATGTAAATTGCATTTTCGCAAGCGTTGTAAACGTTAATCTGTTTTGTTTTTCCATGTACATGTACCCAGGTTTTCATTTTGAAAATTCTGCACAAATGACATTCAAAAACTTTCCTTTTCATTGTCTGGGAAATTACTAAGTAATTTGTTAATTCATTTACGGGTACTCGATTCCATAATTTGCAACCGGTTCCTGACATTAGAGGTCGGGTACTCAGGTACCCGGCTGTGCCCTAATTGTAAACACAGTGTGACATCATCTCTTCATACATGTACATGTAGGTCCATTAATTTTAAGCATCAATACATCTGGTATTGTATATTCTACACTTAGAGAAAACTGCACTTTGAAGTTCACTTAAAAAATTTATCAGGCCCTTGGACCTCACGGTGTTATCATTAGTAGCTTGCAGATCTGATTTAAAATCATTCTACAAAATTAAGCAACTATATCTGGTTGGCCTCGGATTTAGAAATAAACACAAACTGCAAGAGAAAGAAGACACAAAGCATCATTTGCAACAGTCGCTTCAGAACGACAGCAGTGCGGGAAATTACCATTTATCTTGAAAACATTGTCATGAATGTGTAGATATCTTCATACCATTTGTGCCTCCACAATGAGGCAACTTTCATCACATTCACTGTTAACTTGTCGAGCATAATATGACCTTTGTATTGTATTTTTCACCCCTGTTCAGCACATAAAAATGAGGTCCTCACAAAAATCGCACCTCAATTCTCTGCTGACAACTCCTGCACACACCCCTAGTGGAATCTCATTTTTCACTCATTTTTCAGCAGCCATAAAAGAAAAGAAAAAGGACACCCCTACAGTCCAGGCACGAGGGAGAGATAGATTTAGGAGGCTAATGCTGCGTTCCAATCACGTCGTGTTTTCCGTGTTCACGAGTTCACAAGTCTGGTCACTCATATTCACCAGTGGTGAACTGGAGGTGGGATTTTCTTCTCGAGTTCCTGACTTGCTTGACGACCTGTGCACGTGCGCATTGGTGCAACCATCTCGTAAACACGAGAAACACGACGTGGTTGGAACGCAGCATATATCCCAAGCGATATTTATCGGCCATCTCTATCCTCTTGAAGAAACCCTGGCTTAGATTCCCCATTGTGTCTCTGCGCTGAGCATGCGCCGTTTTGGGGTGTTTGTCAGATTGGTGAAACTCTGCCACACCCCACTCCTAATTAAATTGAAGATCGGGATACAGTACCACTTCCACACTACATGTACATCTAGTAAACATTGAAAATATTTTCGTAAAAACAAGGGTTTTGAAAAAACAAGTCTCTTGTGAATTGTTTTGATGATAGCTGTATGTCTAGAAAGATCATGAAATTAGCTTTCATTTGGTGATCATGTACCCTCTGTTAGAGAAGGTTTTTTTCATGAATGTTTGCATCAATATTTCACCACGTTTTGAAGATCCGTCGACTAGAATGATCCCTGAAAAGTAACAAACGCACAAGTGTCATGTCTTTTATTTCCCACGTTAGCCAAAATGGATTTATGTTCTGAAATAGCACATAGTAGTCCTAAAACCCAGATATTTTTCCTGGCCAATAAACTTTCTCTAAACGGGCAAAATCTCTTTTGTCCTGGCACTCATGTAGAATGTCTCCCGCCAAGTTTCGTCACACCAGGTGGCGATGTCTCCTCGCCCTGAATTCCCGTCCCAAATCTGTTCGCTACAATTCAGAGCCCTAACCGGATTAATTTGGAAGTATTTGGGTCAAACGGTCTTCTTTTCTCCCATGTTTGCAGTTTCGTGTTTCTTGGAGTTTCTAGCTCTGTAGGCGTTTTTTGGTTTTGTTTGTTTCGTAGACCTAAAGTAAACGTAAACCATGCTGACAGCAGTTGTTCAATATGGCTGAAGATATGTTTGATGTGCTGTTGTATAAATCAGAAAAGGTTTACCAACTTTCACTTCAACCTTGAAAGTTCTTGAACATTAATTGAATACTGGGTAATTCCTGGAGTGGTTTGGTGAGCAGCGAAAATGCGGTAAGAGAAACAGATAGCTAAGCTGAAATTCTTCTGAAGCAACATGAACCGAAAATCAGCTTAAAGGTAGCTGTAATTTTCCGAAATAAATGGATTTGGGGGTTACTACATGTATTTTATAACGTGCATTGAGCTGTTTAAATTTTGTGTGCATAGATGCTGGGAAAACTTGTTCTAGTAGTCTGGTTTCCTGACCATACTTTAGACAAAACGGAGCAATTTATAGAGTCGGGGAATTATCATGTCGGGGAACTAGACTATTCCCAACGATTGTCGGCCAACAATTATTGGAAAACGATTTAAATTTGTCTTTTCTTGAAAATGGCAGCACACCAGGTGCCATAACTTCACAGGATGCTCGAGACTACTATTTACTTACAGTCTAGTACATGTACATATTTTGTAATAATTCGGTAGTTTTCATATTTTTTTTATGTTTGCAAATGTTGTATACTATCTTTAAGTTTGTACCATTTAAGAAGTTGAGTTAATCAGCCAGACTGTTCTTGTTGTGTTTCAAGCTCTCCTACATTCTATGTTCCTTTGTAAGGTGCCCCTTTAGTAAACTTCACATGTAACTACTAAAAACTAGCATATTGTACATGTACAATGTACCTGTGCAGTTGTTCGTTCAGTCATGTTAAAATAACAAAATATACAAAATTCTTTTTCGGTACGGTATTCCGGAGGTTGCAGGTTCGAATCCCGCTCCTTCCAGTTTTCTTTGTTCACTTTTGAAATTCTTTTTTGATAGCATGTCAGAGTAATGCAAAATAAGTTAACCAGTTCGCGTCGGAGGATGTGTTAACACGATCTGGCTGTTTTTATACACGGGCACGGCTGACTGGTTAAAACGTCAAGCTTGCCTCGACTCACCTCTGGGTGACGTCTCAACACGTTAATCCCTCCTTTGTTTTGTACACACACAAAGTTCGAGAAGTCTGTGGAGGCGGACCGTGTGTTGAACTTGAACTTGGCCGCTGTGCACGGCCTGTTGTTCTACAATTTACACTCCGGGTGGGCGCACCCAGAGTATTGAAATATGAGGTTTCGGCAAGAAATATTGTACAAATACTGTTGAAATGACTCTTGCAAATCAGTATTTGTGGCGTTTGGCTGTATCAGAAATTTGCTGCTATATTTTGCCTTTTTTGAAAATAGAAATTTTCGGCAAAAATAATCCCGGCGCAAACTGGTTAAATTTGCGTGGACTATTCTGTATTACCCCCAAAAAATGTAATAGAACTGTGGTACTGACCCTGAAAATTATGAAGACCAACAGCTGAAATGTCCATCAAAGTTCCATCCTAATCACCTGACTTGGTTTGTCCAATCAGCAGCGAGTGGATAAGCCTGTACTGCAGACTCTCTGGGATCCCCGTAATGATAAGGTCAAGGAATCTGACTATATAGGGCCATGCAGGTCACACCTGGACTTAATTTCATAAAGTTGTGCCACAGAGATATGCATGAAGCAAAATGGTCTTTCTGTGAAGGGGATTACATTCTGAATGTCAGCAGATTGTGTGCCTCTGTGGATGATGTGTTGACGGGGTCCCAGCCTCACAGATCCTGGATCCTGAGTTAGCTGGCTGACGAAGTGGGAATGATTAAGAATTTCATGAATGAGGCTAGAATTGCTTAGCGATCAAAAGGTTAAACTCAAGGTGAATTGAATAATCTACATCTGGTTAAAAGATTGTTGTGTATTTCTTGGCGTAGTGACTGCCTCATTTATAGCATTAGTTTCCATTGTGGGTAACATGTTGATAGTTTGTGGATAACATGTTGATAGTCGGTGGATAGGCTGAAGCCCTTTGATGCAGAACCCTCTACTTATTGTGTTCATAAAGCCAAAAATATTCAAGGAATTATATTTCTGGGTTTGTGGGTAACATTTTCATTGTTTGTGGGTAACATTTTCATTGTTTGTGGATAGCATGTTGATAATTTGTGGATAGCATGTTGATAATTTGTGGATGACATGTTGATAGTAGGTGGATAGGCTGAACCCCTTTGATCCAGTATGCAGAACCCTCTACTTATTGTGTTCACAAAGCCAAAACTATTCAAGGAATTATATTTCTGGGTTTGTGGGTAACATTTTCATTGTTTGTGGGTAACATTTTCATTGTTTGTGGATAGCATGTTGATAATTTGTGGATAGCATGTTGATAATTTGTGGATGACATGTTGATAGTAGGTGGATAGGCTGAACCCCTTTGATCCAGTATGCAGAACCCTCTACTTATTGTGTTCACAAAGCCAAAACTATTCAAGGAATTATATTTCTGGGTTTAATGGATAACATTTTGATTGTTTGTGGATAGACTGAGGCTGTTGATAACATGTTTGTTTTAATAGGTACTGATAGTTTGTGGATAATTTGAGGATGTCATGAAAAAATTGTCGGGACAACTTGCCATCAAATCGTTGCTTATTAAAAAGTCATACAATCAACAGAGAAAGAAAAAATGTAAACATGGAAGACTTCATTTACACACACCATCCATTATGTTGATTCTGTTGATGGTATGTTTATATGTGTTGTGGATAACCATTCTGTTCAGATTGAGCAGTGGATAACCTGTTGATACATGCTATTACTGAATGCTTAGTGTGAATGGCATCTTCAGATATGTGCAATTCTTACAAGGGACTAGTCGGAAGTCACATTACAACATGTACTCCGTTTTGAGCTACAGGCTGAAAATGCTAGTTAATAAGGAAATAAATATGTGCTGGGCCGGTTTTAAACGTACGTTTAAAACCGCCTTGGGGCCTGGGCACTTGATAATGACCCGAGCCGAAGGCGAGGGTCATTATCAGCGTCCAGGCCCTAAGGCGGTTTTAATTAAGCAAAAACCACGGAAAATTTTAAATTTTCATTGATTTTGTTCAAATTTGTTTTACCTTGGTTTGTAAAACACCCCTTCAGCTATTTAATGGTTCGTGCCACGCGCGAGTAGTGCTAAACATTTCCTTATATGGAAATTGACGCGCGCGCGACGCGCTCGCCAGGTGGTGCATCAGAACCCAGCAGTGCCGGTGTAATGTGAAATTATGGACTCTGAATACGGACGCATCGGTAGTATTGCGCTTGCGTTATAGAGAGTGACTGGTCGCTCGAGTGTTCAACCAATAAAATGGACCAGATTTTGTAGGACTCTACATTTCGTGTGACACCGGGAAAAATGTTTAAAACCGCCCCGTGTTTAAACAACTTCCAGCCGTGTTTAAACAACCGTTTAAACACACCCACGTGACAGGCTCTCGACCAATAGGGATAGTGAAACTCACCGAGGTATTTATGAATGTAAAATAAAATCATGCTGTGTTTTCATTTTCTTAATTTTAGTACAATAAAATGTTTAAACAAGAGATTTTAGTAAGGTAACTCACTGATAATCACCAGAATTTAGTTTTCTTCATAAGATTCATTATTTTTTGATTCGTGTACATCACCACCATTTTGAATGCAATCATAACAAACTTGGTATGAATTTAAAGCTTGTGATCTAAACTCTTCATTGATTAGCCGATCTGATGATATTTCCACAAATAAACCAACGAGAGACACTTTTAGGAGATACCAAGGCTACCCCCGAGTCGTGAGCCGTTTAGCGGTGCGGAAATGAAGGATAAACTTTATCGCTTGATTTGTATAATAGTGCTGGATCATCTAGTAAAACTAAAATGATCATAACTTTTTTAACACTCCTCAGATTTTAATAATTCTTTCATCATTTTAAGGCTTATGGTGTGTTCTTTCCAATGGTATATAAATCTAGAAATGATTTTGTTTACAATAAGAGAGACTGTTCTCTATTGAGAGCACCACATACATGTACATGTATGAGGAAACTGCCATACATGCCCCTTTGCTGTTTGTTTTACTCTGATAGTTTGTGGATGAGTTGTGGATGGGCCTTTTGTCATTCATGCCCCTTTGCTGTTAGTTTTAAATGTAGATAGCTCGTGGATGGGTTGTAGATAATAACTAGCCAATGCTACATATATGTAGCAAAATCACTCCACAACATACAAGAAGAGTCCTGTCACAAACCTTGTGCTATCACATTGCCATTTTGATAAAAGTTGGAAAGGCACCCTGACATTTCTTCAAAGCCTTTCTGGTCCCAAGTTTCATCAGTTACATACATGTATTTCAGGTAATTTGAGTTTAGAAAGCAGTTTGTTGCAGTGTGTTATAATTTCACATTGCCATTTTGTCTCGTTCTGTCTACATGTACATGTACTTAGCCTGGTTCAAGGATTACAGGCATAATGCGCAGTAGTTTGGTCAGTTCACCCACGGTTTTTAAACAATTTACTTCTCCAAACTTGCCATCTAAGCCCAGAAGTCAATCTCTCACCTGGATCACCTTGTACAAAGCCCCCACCAGCCCACCGGCAACCTCGACCATTTTTGTCAGGCATCTGGCACCCTAAGGGTGTGTTAGACATTTGCCTCTCAAAGAAAAAGAAAAAGATGAAAGGAGAATTTGTTCTTCAATTTTGATTCATTTTGATAGAGACCGGGTGGCCTGAGGCAATACTAGCCAGGTGGTTGACCTGGCTTGTGGTTAGGTGTTTTTTTTCTCCTTTCAGTCAGCAACCATGGCAACCTGTGTATTTGCATATGAGGTCAGTTTGTCTAGACTCCAGCAAAATAGTGAAGACAGGGTGGACAGTGGTGACAGCAGTGTATACTCAGCTAGCCAGGGATTAAACACTAACAGTTCCATGCAAAATGTGAAAATTGAATATTTCCCAAACTGTAGACTTTGTGTACAAATTACATGATGGGGTAATTTTCATATTTACCTGTAGACACCAAGAGAAAAATATTGCCCAGCTAATGATATTTGTAAGCACTTTTGTTTGAGTGATTTATCCTAATCTTTGATCCAATCAAACTGATTTTTAATTACGTAAATTTTGATCAGTGTTGGGCAGGGTAAATGTAGACACATAGTTTAAATAGCAATTTTTTTTTTAATCGTTGAAGCGTGTTGTCTTTTTCTCTGTGTACATTGCCTCTGGTGTTCATTCAGTTTTTGTTCAAACAGCCTAAAACCCTTATACAGGCATGCAGCTTTTCCTCGGATCAGCTGATTTTCTTGTTTCTCACTTCACACTTATGCCAATGAAAATGGAAAAAAAAAATTATCATTTCTTGTTAATTCCAAGTTGCATGCCTGTAAGTACCAAATATCTACAAACCAATACAAAATTTTGAATCGTCAAAATTGAACAGGTCAAACAAACCACAAGGGAAACTGACTAGGTAAATCTGAATAAATTTTCAAAGTGAACAAAGTTACCTGGCAGGAGTGGGATTCGAACCTGCGACCTCCGGAATACGGTATTCCAGAGATCGCAGGTTCAAATCCCGCTCGTGCCAGTTATCTTTGTTCACTGTGCAAAATTAAAAAGGGAAAGTTATTCTCTGTGAATTTCATCTGTCATGTATCTTAAAAATTCATTCCAGCATGGTGGGATCTTTTCCTTTCGGGAAATGTTGTGATGGGTGTGTTTTTCCCCCCTCCATTCCCTAGCAAAACATTGGCTGTGATCTCTGCATTTTCGATCATGCATGCCCATGTATAGGAGAAAAATCTATATTGATTTCGACCCGGAATGTTTGCCATTTCTCACCATGCATGACAAGGAATAGATTTGGACTGGAAAAAAATCTTTCAAAGAATGTCGGGAGGGGGAGGGAAAGGGGGAGGGGGTTATCGCAACAATGTATTTGTTATTCTTACTGACTAGATTTTGCTTTTGTTACAAGTATTCAGGTACATATAGATGGAAATCACGCAAGCAAAAGTTGGGTCTGGTATTATTTTGTAATGTGGAATTGGAGAAACCTTTATCGAGTGTCCTTTAACCCTAACCCTCCAGGGTATTTTGGCTAGAAACCCCGCCAGATGCATCAGTTTTCATACTTTGTCACATTGACTTGTGTGCAGAGTCCAGCAAAGCGGAGCTGTTGCACTGTGCTGCGTCTGGCAGGGTTAGGGTTTAAAGGGCAAAAAAAGAAACAACTGTAAGTCGGGATTGTATGCCTGCTGAGGCATTCAGACAAGACAGGAATCATTTGGTCCATGATCATAACTGGACCAGAAAGGTGTCAAACAAATTGAGGGGATATTTTTTTAATTTTTTTTATTGGGAATCAAATGCTGCTTGCTTATTTTTAGTTTGTCACCTCACTGAGCTCATGCATGCTTTTTCTCTTTTTTATTTCCTCCTCCCCTTCCCTTTCTCTCTTTCTGTGTTTCTCTCTCTCTCTTTCCCTCTGTGCCGTCTATTGTATCTGCTACCCACAGGAACCTGGACAAAACCTAGAAATA
Organism: Hippasteria phrygiana; assembly: GCA_037893225.1. NCBI lineage: Eukaryota > Metazoa > Echinodermata > Asteroidea > Valvatida > Goniasteridae > Hippasteria > Hippasteria phrygiana. The sequence goes on from JAZGUH010000242.1 coordinate 579,372, forward strand.
ATACTGCAACAGCTCCCAGCCCAGCCAAGTCCGAGGACAATAGAAAAGAACACACGCTAACTTCTAACTGATTTCGCGTGCACCGCTGCCTGCCACCCACACACAGACCCACTCTCGCTCACTTTGGTTTTTGTTCCGCTACATTTTATAATCTACTGCTACTGACTGACTCCATTTCCCCGGTCTGCCTGCCTGCCTGTCTTGTTTCAATCCTGCCAGCATTCTCCGGTCTACCTCCGAAGCCCACTGCCGTTTTTTATTCACCGCAACACCGCCCGGTTCTGGTCGAGTCTGGCTGTTGGCTTGGCAACGCAACAAGTTTCCTGCCACATGAAGTCCCACTGCCGCCCAAGATTTGTCAGCCGCTGACCTCCGACCTCTCCGGATTTAGGTACCTCCAGAGGGGAAAAAAGCCTAGCCGAGCCCGCTCTGTTCCCTCCAGACTACTCGCTTGGCAAGCTGTGCCCCATTGAATACATGCCTTTATAGCAGTTGATGTCGGCATAGCCCGCTCCTTGCTCATGCAGCAAATCTCTTCAATAGTGTGCCCAGTGGTTGCCACATTGTTGCCAGACCATTATTACTCATTGAGATATTCACTGAACTTCAATCACACACCCCGGAACACAACAACAAGCAGCCTAACGTTGACCCACGACCCCAAGGAATAGACAGCAGGTTCATTTTTTACCTTACCTGTACCCCATACTCCCCCCCCCCCCCCCCAAGACTTTTTCTTTTTTTTTTGGATGAGAGGCTTGGAGTAGACCACGTGAGTTGACTGAGTGCCAGCGAACCCTGCTCCCTTGGAATTCTTCGCCTGCTATTGAACTGATCAGGAGCCCGGCTCGGACTCTGGCGGTCGTAGCCACATCATTATGGCCATAGTGAGAGACACGCAGTGGCTTATGCTTGAGGCCTGCCGTGAGTTCCAGCGTGGTGCGTGCAAGAGATCGGACACCGAGTGTAAGTACGCACACCCAGCCAAGTCAGTCGTGGTGGAGAACGGACGGGTGACAGCCTGCTTCGATTCCCTCAAGGTATGTCTGCATTTTGTTTCCGATTTGTTTCCCCCCCCCCCTTGTGCCATCCCTCGCTCCTCACTGCTAACCTCCTTTCTCTCCGGGTGGTCTACAAACAAAAACAGAAATTAATAAATAACATCATCACCGGTTCCCCTGTAGACTGGCATTAGAGAAACCAACTATTATTAAAAACCCATATTTGGTTTGAATTACTTTCACAAATTATTGACTCTCTGAAATCTGCATCGCACCCTTTTGGCCTAAGTATATTCTGTTACTGTTCTTTATCTGTTTATCGAATGACTTATGGAATCTGATATTGTTAGCAATAATCCACTGGTACTCCTTTGTTTTAAAACTTGTATTTTCTTCTGTTTTAACAGGATTTCAATTTAATTCTTTACCTTGTTTTACTGTTAGTGTCGTAACTTTTTCCTGTTATAAATACTTGACATTTTCAAGATGTAACAATTGTTATTTTTTAACAAAACATGAATTTTAACTCCACTTCTGTTAATTCTAACAATTGAGGACCAGTTTTTGGTATTTTGCAAGGTGTTTCTTTATGTCGGAAAGAAATGTCTTCAATTTTGATCTCTTTTGGTTCAAATTTAATTTCAGACAAAGTTCTGAGCACACAGACACACCTATCTTTCACGGTTGTGATTCACCTCTGTTTTCCCGTCTAGTCATAAAAGGAGTCCTGGAACATTTGGTCAAAAAAAACAACTGGGAAAGCAATCGTGACCTTTCTGTAAAGTGAAGTGGCCCACCTCTGATCATTGAAATGTGTAATACCAAACACAAGCTCAAACATATAACACTGTTTTTGATCAGTTTGTGAAGAGTTTATTTCCAAAATGCAATATATCTATTTTGATGAATTTGAGAAAGTTGCACATTTATGATAGGAAATTCAATTGACAAAAAAGAGAAAGCTTATTTTACCCTGAATTCATAGAACATGGAATTGTGATTCAAAAGAACCAAAAGTTTCAAATCAAATTAAGTTTGCCTGATCATCAAAATCATCAAAATATGATAGGTAATTCACGAACATGGCACGTAGAGTCATTACGGACATGGGAAGAAGACATCACGGGACGACGCGCTTCACGATGGCATATTCTTGTTTTGATTTGTTAGCTAGAGTTATGTCACTGAAGTTTCTGAATTTAAAGACCAGTTTTAACAGCACAATGTTAAAATAACCCAAAGCTACTGCAAGTTTTGCTATTTTGACTTGAACCAGAAAAACAAGGATTATTGATTCTATGTAGACAGAATTTTTTTCTCCTGAGAAACACTTCCCCACTCAAAGTTCACCGTTTTCCTTTCTCCTTAAACCCCCCCCCCCCCCCCCAAAAAAAGCGCGAACATTTCAGGACAAAGAACATCGGCAACAAAGAACACAAACATGAGTTGTCAAATGGCACGCTGTTAATTAACAATGTGTAAATGCTTCAGGTTTTTTTTACCCCAAGAATCGGCTGCATAATAAGTTCAGTCATCTTGAAGATATTTCTTCAGTTTGTTCTTGAATAATGGGTTACTTTCCAGATTGGAACAGGTGAATTAGCCAATGCAATATTTGTTTTACATTTTTCATGGTTCCGCTGAGGATTCACGAGGCTCGGACCTTTCAGTTTTGGTCTAGGTTTCAGAGTTTTAAAAAAAGATTTTGGAAATATCACCCTTTAGCCCTGTCCGCACTGGACTTATTTGGGTAAAACTTACCGAGACAATGGGAACATTTCCCATTTTAAGTCCAGTGCAGACAGCCTAGGACGTTTTTCTCTCAGTTACTTTTCCTGAGTCCAGCGGTTACTTCTACCGGCCAACTGCTGCCCAGGAAAACTGACCAGGTAACTTTTCCCGAGACGATAAGTCCAGTGCGGACAGTGCAAGTCGGTAAAAGCGGCTCAGGAAAGCGTACATCTGGCCCGAGCGCAAGGTCATGCTTCACATGGAAACCACGCATGCGCTTTACATTGTTTCACCGCGGTGCGGTGCACGTGGCAAGTTTCCAAATTCCAGTGCGTTGTTCCTCTTTTGGTCGCAATCATGGTAGATTATATTATTGATAAAAAAGTCGGAAGTTTGATTGGTGCTAAAGACGTAGGCCTGCGTGTACACATCGGCCGGAAAAATGAAAAGGCAGGCGTGATTTGGGCCGGGGATTTGGGTCAATCGCGTCAATGTAGAAAGGTCACGCAAAGCGCCCTCATGAGTCGTTATATTGACAGCTCGGTTACTTCTCCCACGGTCTCGGTAAAATTTTCCCGTCTTGAAAGTCCAAGTGCGGACAGTGGTCACATTTGACCATTTTTCATTTTACCATCGTCTCAGTAAAACTTCCCAAAAAACGTCCAGTGCGGCTTTTGAATGATATTAGCTTCAAAAGCTGGCCGTCGAAATTTTCTGGGAGTCTCGTTTTTTTTTAGTTTCTTTTTTTTTTAGATGTAAAGCAGGTGAATTTGCAGGGCGCTGATTTGTTTTCCAAATGAGCATTTTGTATTTTGGGGGCTTTAAATGTCAGAATCGTCCACTTTGATTTGCTTTTGCAATCGGCATTTATTGAAAACGACAGGAGTAAGATGCTAGGTGGATTGGCAATTTCATGGAAATTGTTTACATTTGAAAAGGAAAAAGAAATGATTCTCACTTTAATAAACGCATTTCAAGCTCTGAGGGGACAGGCAGCTCTGTAGTATTTCTGACATAGATTAGAATGGGCAGACGTTCTTGTCTTGTTGTCTTCATCGGTTTGAATCTTTGTCATAACCTGGATTGGAACCCCCCTTTCTAACTCCAGTATATGCTCCTAGGTTCATGTCCATTTCATCAGTCAGTTAACAAGCTTTTCATAGCATTCAGTTTGCGTGAATAAGGACATTTGAGTAAAAAAAAACAAAAAATACAAAAACGACTTCTTTTGTACTTTAAGACCTCATGCTCATGTACATACCAAACATCGGATCTTAGCTTCTTTGAATGCATAGCGCATGGTTGGCCCCACTTGTTGTCCCCCTACAAGGTTATGCATTGTGACCTTGTAGCAAACCAGTTTTGTACAAAAAATATTTTCATCCAAAAATGTACTATACACAAAGAGCTGTGAGCATTTTAGTAACAAACAAGAGTATCAGATACATTCCCTTCTGAAACATTTCTGGAAAACATCTTCATATTGTTTCCATTCTTTTCCTGTTTAGTACCTGTCAAATCATTGTTTTTGTTGTTATACTACAAATTCCAAATTGGTCAAATTTTTCTGATTTTACAATTATCCAAAGGATTCTTCAGGTTCTTTTTTTTGTGGGGGGGGGGGGGGTTGAGGATTGAAAATGAAATTTCTCATCTTTGATCAATCATGATTTGCGCAAAATAATAAATGAAAAACAAAATTTCATCTAAGGTCAACTCCGGTTTTAATTATTATTCCTTTTCAGTGGAACTACCTGCATATTTAGAACATGGGTCATTGAAATTGTAACAGAGGGAATAAGTCACCAGTACATGGTGCCATTTTTACAAAAATAGAAAAGTTGCTTCTTTCCAATCTGTGTGTTTTTTTATTCGGTACGGTATTCCAGAGGTCGCAGGTTCGAATCCCGCCCCTGCCAGTTTTCTTTGTTAACTTTGAAAATGTATTCAAATTTCCTAGTCAGTTTCCCCTGTGGATTGTTTGACGAATTATAAGTCTTGAGTGATCCCCACAGTAATCCCCACAGTGTCGCTTCCCGGGTTGCATCGTTAAATTGGGCGTGATCCCTGGCTATACGGCATTATGGGTTTATGACTTCTGACTAGTGCCCACCTGAACAGAAATACTGACAATTTGGGAGACCGCCAACATAGGGCAAGATAGCTCAGTTGGTAGAGCGCTGGTACGGTATTCCGGAGGTTGCAGGTTCGAACCCCGCTCCTGCCAGTTTTCTTTGTTCACTTTGAAAGTTGTGTGTCATCCATACTACAGCTTTGTGGAGTATAAAACTGCAAAACCTTTTTTTCTTCAGAAACATTGTTGGGGAAAAAACATGGTTGTCAAGTTACTAATCTACCAAACAATGTAGCAAGAGTTCCAAGCTATTATAGTTCAGAAGAAAAAGAAATTCAGTTCAAGGAAAGATTGACAATACTGAATATATATATTGCCAAGCCCAATCTACAGCCGGTTCCACGGTTCTTTAAGAACTTCAGAGTTTCTTCATAGTTCATGAATGCGCAATTGCAAAATGCTAGTCGACAGGTTGTAAATCTCACGGCTGCTTATTGCCAAGAGCTAAACAGCTTATTACCATCTATAGAAATAAGAAAAAGACAAATGCCTTGCCCAGTCCTATTAAGTTACAGTTTTTTGCCAAACCCCAGGGCTTAGTCGGTTGTTGGTACCGACCAGTTTGGTGCGCTAATGGTCGCAGGGGAGTGCCTCCCCATTCAAATGCCGCGACAATGTCCTTTTGTGATGTCGTGGAGCACTCTAGACTTTGGCACGGCTTTTGTGCAGTTTTTTTTATGGCGTCACGGGGCAGTCGGTGCAAAGTTGTCCTACCAGATTTTGTGTTTTGCTGCAGGGTACACTCCGGTTGAATACTGACATAACTCAGTTGGTTATTGCTTGTAACTTGTGACGGTGATTGTTCTGGATGGATTGTGCATGGCATGTTCTTTTTGCCTAGTCCTGGTTATAACGGCAAACACCGAAGAGAAGAAGGAAAAAACTAGAGCACACAAATCCTGTGGACTTTATTGTGGGTTCGTCTTTCTCTGTTCTCGTAGATGAAAGCTGCCCTCCAGTCGCCAATACAAGTGAGTAAATAGGGGAGACATATCGGACGAGACAACGTCCACATCAAAACATCTGATCTGCGTCTATGTTGAACATTCATACTTGAGCAGTTGCCAGGCGCTTACATACACCAGAATAGAAAATGAAACTGGTGCCCATTGATTAAATAAAAGCAGCTACTGATGATCTATTGGTGTGGTGTGGAAACCGTACTGTTGCCATTTTGTTGCAGCTTGTACAGATGCAGTATCTGGGTAGTTGCAATAAGAGTACCTTCACATTGACATCAAAACTGAAAATGCAGTCTAAAGTCTGCGTATTTCTCGTCAACACGTCTGCTTGTGTGTGTGGGATCCAGGCAACTTTTCCTCGGATCAGCTAATTTCCTCGGATCAGCTAATTTCCTCGTTTTTCACTTCACACTTAATATGCCATTGAAAATTGAAAAACACTTTACAAAGTCTTGTAAAGATTGGAATTTCCTTGTTTTTTGTTAATTCCAAGTTGCTTGCCTGATGACCTCTTTGCATGCCAAGTTAATGTTCCTGACATATTTTGAGCTTTTCTTGCATATTTGTCTACGGGTGCACAGGACCACTTGTTGCCAGGGTTTTATGTTGGCCAGACAATTGTCTAAGAAACCTTATCATCAGAAGTGTGTTCTAGTCTGGGCTCAAAGGTCAGTCCAATAAGTCTTTACTTCATGATAACTGATTAAGTTCAGTTGCCTGTGATTACATTTCCAGGAATTGTATCTCATTTCTGATTGGCTGCTTTGGTTTCCATGTATTGTTCCATTTTTACACAACATGGCCTTTTCTGAGAGAGTTTCCATCGTTCTGTATCCCTGTGGTATCTCTGTCATGCCACCTGACTGTTTCTTCGCTGCAGGTTTTTGTCAAGTTTTCATCTTTTGCAAATTTGTCTGTTGAAGTTTGTCTTTCTCCTTTTTGTCTTTTTTATTTAGCCATTCTACGGGAGTTTGTTTTTTTAGTCTGTTGTGTTGTGTTGTGTCTGTATGTCAATCATTGACATGTATCTAGGTTAATAGGCCTCCGTTAATACGATTCCCATCATGCTTTGCATGTTTCCGATGAGCTCCAACTTTTAATCAATCACTTATTAGAAAATGAATAACGTTATGCCGAGCGTGATGATTGATTGAAGTATTACTGCCTGTCTAAAAATAAGAAAAAAAATCAATATCGAATCTAAACAGCCATGTGCTTGATCGGACAAAGAATGATTCCAAAATGAATTTGGAGCATGATTTGGCCACGGCCCAAGAATTTAACCTCCCCCCCCCCCCCCCTCCAGGAGAATGAGGCTAACATGAAACCTCCACACAGGAGAACTAGTCTGAATCAACAGTCTCGGCTTACTTGAATCTCTCATCGCTGACATTCTGAAGAAATAACCTCTACAATTGCATGATAAACTTCCAGGGTTTTTTTTTTGGTTGGTTTGGGTTTTTTTCTTTTTCTGTGTTTTTCTTTCTTTTCTCTTCTGGGTCTGTGCTGCACTAATGGATTTCCCGAAACACACAAGGGGTACAGGAGTTCAGAAATCCCCGAGCCGCCATCCATGGCATTGCCTGCATTTCTCGGCGGAAATTGTTGACAGCACTTAGACGCTTTGTGACATTTGGCCACATAATTGTCATTACCTGCCTGGGTTTTGAATACCCCGTCATCGGAACCAGACTGAACTCTGGGCAGCGGCGTCGGCAGAGTCCGTCTGGTCGAGATCCCTAGCCTTGATTGCAAGGGCTATTAATGTACCAATAATATTTGCGGAATCTAGGATGATGCTGCGATTAAAAATTTGGTATTAGTGGAGGCAGTCGAGTGGTCATTTTCTTGGAAGGTGGGGAAGTGCTCTGGTGCCAAGAAATGTCTTACACATGTATTTTCTGGATTTTATTAAAGTGACATTTTATAGTACTATTCATTGTTACTATTTCATATTTAGCAGAACATTATTCCATTTTCAAAAGTCAATTTACATTGGGATTGGGAATTTCTTGTTCTGCTTTATCGGTTTCTCATTTTGTTATTTTTTTTAAGTTGTAAAATCCAGTTCTGTATAATTTGTATCCGAAGCTCAATAAGTGTAGAATATTTGCCAGCATATGCACATGGATTTTAATATTGAAAAATCTAAACTGGATTTGAAAGCATATCTGCACGCAGACAGACCAATGCAACATTGCAATAAAACTTTATGGGGAATTTAATATGACGCCTGCAACATCTTGAATGCATCAAAAATGCATAACTACCCTTGACTTATACCAAAATGACCGTGTTTCTCAACACACCATTTTTTCCCAAACTACGTGGGGATTAAGCATACACGCACCCCACTCCAAGTACAAGTCCATATATAGGATTTATACTTTCCTGACCTTTTCATAATCCTGTGTCCTGGTACCCTTTTTATTTAAGAAAAAAAGGAGGAATCAAAAACTGACCGGTTTTAACAATAAAAGTCACTGACACTAAATATTTAGAAGCCTCCCTAACAGTTTTATAGAAAAGGGCAGAAAAAAGGACAATGGGTCCCTTCCCTTTCTCGAAAAAAACCTGATGAATCTCATCCCTGTTTTACTCTGGATATTCAGGTCATAAAAAAAGATGCTTGATTGATCGCCTGTTTGTGGCCTCTGAAACGTGGACTTTTCATGTCTGTCCAATTTCCCTGCCCACTATTTATTACTTTGCGCTCTCCCCCTCCGAGATGATCACTGGTTGTTTAGCTGTTAGGAGCACGGAATATCTGTATTAAGAACGTTGCGGAATGAGGACAAATTATTAAGCTACGCGGTGCCATTTGATGGCATTTCCCCAGCATTATGATTTTTCATTCTGCTCAAACCGTTAAAAAGAAAACCTGCCGGCAGAAAAATGTTGTTTGGTTATTAATTCTGCCATGATTTCCAAATGGTGAAAAACATTCTTGGCTCACTCGTATTCATAACTGATCAACTCGGGTCCCATGTCAACTCACGGTGTACCTACATATACATGTATATTTGTAGGTATTTAAAGCAAAGTAAAGGTCAGCATGTGTGCTGCTGCTGTGTTTCAAATTAAAATTCCAAACGATTGTAATTCTGAGCGAAGCCCAGTAACAGAAGTCAATTCCTGTTTGTTTTATTTAGTAATTGTCCGCAAATGTAAAAAGCAGATTCTCCCAATTTGTAAATTCAGTTGCAACATCTAAGATTTCGGAACTCGTCTAGAAAAAGCCTAGAAAATAGAGGCGGTTGGCAATTCTTGTTAACAGAATCCTGTTGAAAACTAGGGCATTGTGATAAATAATGTACATGTACTTTTGAAGATTTTCTTTATTCTGTTTGAGAGCCCAAACCCCAAATCGAGCCCTTTTCGAGTGTCTTAGCTGTGTCGTTTGTTTGTGTTGTAACAAAAAGCCTGACCTAGTTTTCCAGGTCAAAGTCTCACTGAAATATCATACTGCTCTACTTGCATACATTTCGTGTTAGATTGCAAGCCTTCAATTATGGTTAATAATTGAGTTTTGTGTTTACACAGTGTCTACGGCTGGCACAGGCCTTGTGTATGTGGCATGACTGTCACAACATTTAGGAGAAAATGACACACCAGCCGAATATTGCTGTGTTCATTGGGGGGGCTGGATGGCCCTCGCCACCCAAACGCCCCGGTAGTCGGGTCCGCTCTGTAATCTCGGACACTTCAAGTTGCCGCGTTATGATTGGGTGGGTGTGCCGGACCGGGGAAGAATACACGGAGGACTTTATCGGGTTTTGAAATCTTGAAATGTTTGCAGTGGATTGTTCTTGGATGTGATTGGCACGGTAGAAGGTCAGGGGTCATGCCCAACGTGAATTAATAACCTGGTCTCGGGCGGGCCATGGGTAATTTGTCTTTTATAGGTGTCGGTGGACGAGTGGAGGACTTCATGCATGTGCCACTCATTTCAGCCATCAGTAGTGCAGAAATATCTCTCCTACCTATTACCTAAACCCAGATAACCAGCAAGCAGAAATATACATGTATGCTTCTCTCTCCAATTGTTCGCCTGAAAAAGGAAAAAAATCTAGGAAAAAAATAGAGTTCGGCATATGGCCGTCAGTCTTGACATCATTGTGAAGGGAGCCACCTTTTGCAACGGTTCATTGGTTTGACTGTAGCGCTTCCACAAAAGCAGGCTTGGCTATGTACAACCAGCAGTTGCCACCAACGTGAAAGGCTGAAAATAAAATACTAATAACCCTGCCGTTTTGATTGGATTCGAGTTGCATTGAGACTGGTTCCCCATAATCGGTGTGTGTAGACAGACAGTCGTCGTCATCCATACCATCATCAACAGCACAACTCTGGTCGGTGGGTTGGGGCATTGTTGCCTACGACAGACACTCTAAAGTCTGCATCGATGTCTGGTGGTTGAATTGAGCTGTGAGTGTTTCTGGTGGACAGTACACACCAGCACTCCTGACCCTTATCAGCTTTTGAAACAATAAATCTTGGTCTTGGCAGACCCACAACCAGTATCGTAGTCCGCAGAAGGATTAGAAACGACCCATCCACAGCTGACTAAGGTTGGCACTATCTTCACCATGTATACTATGCCTGCAGACTATATCCAGCCAGCCCCAGCGATTGTGCAGGATTTGAACGAGGCACCGGTGAATTACTGTGATCAGGTGAGTTGTGTCTGGCTCAATGCCGCCACACTCCAAATCAAGTTTGTGTACTTGTTTGAGTGATTTCCCCCCGCCGTAGTGGTTTGTCGGAGTGTAGTTGATTGGATTACACAGTTTACTGGCTTGCCGATCGGCAAAGCGAATGCTTCAGAAAAGATTCTGTTGTAAACTGGCTATTACAGTACTGTATTCAGTCACCGCACATGTGGTCATTGTTGGTACGAGTGCATTCATGTAGTTGGTGTTTCTGTTCAAGATTTTTACCTCACTGAGTTGTCTTTGTTAGTTGTAAAGGTTTTCTTGGTTCGGGATTTCAAGTGGGATTGCAAGTCTGTCTAGTCCTGCCAAAGATTAAAATTTCCTGTCCACTTCCAGCAAAATTTTACTCACTAATACCTTTAGCTTCTTTGCCGTGAGTTTTAGTCTATGTAACCGCTTTATCCACTCTTTCTCTCGGGGATATTCAGATTTAAGTTGCCAGTGTGAAAGATTAACATTTAAAATTAACATTAGTATCAATAAAAGACTGTTTGTCTGAATTATTTTGCCTGTCTGTTGGTGGCTGAATGAGAGAGTCTTTCACACAGGTAAGAACTTCTTCATGAGAGGTCTTGCTCAGAACCGTCAACTCGCACCAATTTCATTGTTTCTGCCAGTTTCTAAAAATTGATGACAGAATCAATTTTTCAAGTGAATGTTTTCTTTTCTTCCCCAAACGGTCCTCAGACTTTGTTGATAGATGATTAAATTTCTACAATTTAGTCTCAAGAGTTTTGGTGAGAGGGGGCCTGATACTAAAAGACCATTTTGCCAGAATCAAAAACCTCTCATCATCAGGAGAGGAAACCCTGTTGCACCATTGTATTCCTGTTTAGAATATCATTTACCATTGCAACTTCAGTATCTGTGCATTGGTGATGAGTGTGTGTAGATACCAACAATTGGCTCATCAATCACTGATGCAGTACTGTCATGTTTCTGCTTCATTTGCCTGCTTCTTTGAACCCAGAGTCTAGAGGCCTTGAACTGTAGGTAAAACAGTTCGCTTCCCAAACAAAGCTTAAGTACAGACAACTTGGGCATTGTATGTTAGATTTGCCTACCTTTTTTATTATATTTTTAAACTTCTGTAGATTTGTGATTCCAACCCACACATAAATTCAAGTGGAGAAAGTTTGTCAGAGGTCAAGGACTGTCGGACGTTTAGTATTGAAAGGGTGTTATAAGGTATTTAGATGTTTTGTAGTGACATTTTGGTCCTTGTTTTACAATGCTTTGACTTAAGTTGCAAGTTTTTGTTTTTGTTTTTTTAAGGCAATTTGTAAGAATTGTATTGATGTGTAGATGGTGGATGTAAGGGATAAATGAAAATCGTCCCTTTTTTGGGGAACAAAAATTTGACATGAATATTTGTTTTTACTTGTTTGCCTTACTTAAAGTTTAAATTGTTAAATGCCATGCTTTTTTCTTTTTCAAATCTAACTTAATTGTTTTGGAAATGTCGGATACTTTTAAAAGATTAGGTCTAAATATTCTGTAGCCAAAGTAGATCTGAGCTTCTGTATATAAGTCTCAGATTTTTCCTTAGTGCAGAAACACTGACCCTCTCAGTCGATTATGCGAATTGTGCTTCGGCAGGTGTAGAGTTGCTAGTCATTGACAGGGTTGGTTGAAAGTAGAAAAAACTCATTCATGCTCGGTGAGCACTTTGTGGTTTAATGGTGAATCAGACAATTTCAAATCCCTACAAAACCGCAGTAAAAAATAGATTCTATTGTGAGTGGATTGACAAAGTTGTAGCCGAGGTGCCAGTGTGACGGGGTTAGAAAATTGTGCAATGTGAAAAATGCTGTTGTCGTTATAGTTGGTTAGCCTGAAAACCCTGGGAATTGTCCTCAGCTTTTTATGAGAAAATGAGAATTTTAAAGTTGCATTAAGACACTAGAAGAGAGTTGCATTTATACATAACACAACTAAGTTTTTGCTGTAGTTAACCCTAACCCTCCTGGGCATGTTTGCTAGAACCCTGCCAGACGCATCAGATTGCATACTTTGTCACATTGACTTGTGTGCAGAGTGCAGCAAAGTGGAGCTGTCAGCACAGATGCACTGTGCTGTGTCTGGCAGGGTTAGGGTTAATTAATGCAGTTTGCTCATTAATAGTACGTGGTAGCCAAATTTACTGATAACCAGTCAAAAAGAAGTGAGTTTTGTAAGGAAATATTTGCAAAACTTTCCGCTGAGTTTGTCTTTTTTACTATCAAATAGCTTTTGTAGAGATTCTTGAAATCCTGCCCCCAAAATCTAGCTTGAAGGCGTGGATTCCACTTGGTTTCCCAGCCTGGTGGTCTGACCTTTACAGAGTGCTTTAAACCTCTGTCTGCTGTGTGAACATTTATCCTTATGGCAACGAGAAATTAGTTATGGATCTGGGTCTGTTCCGCCCTCTAATTGGTCAGCGCTGCCCACTGGTGGGTCATTGCTGGTCTCTGATTGGTCTACGATTCCCATTGATTGTTAACTGATTATGTGTGGCTATATATATACATGATGTCTTTCATAGACTACCTTGTTGTTATGGTTGCAGTGTAGAGCCGGTTCCCACTGTTCACATGCTGTATATCACCGAGTACCAACTAATTCTAGTCCATGTGTGCATAATGTGTGGGTGTGCGGCTGGCTGCCGGATAAACGCACGTCTCGCCATTACACATTAATGCCGTTTTAGGCCTCGATATGCAGCTAATAAAATTATCAGTATGTTAATTCGTGCTCTTTGAAAATGTTACCAACAGCCTGCAGAAATGGCATTTCCCCAAACTGAGAAATTATAAATATACATCAGGTGATTTTGTAAATAAATATTTTCTGTGTACCTATTCTGGCAAAATGTTTATTTATTCATGGTATTGCAGAATATATAAGCATTCTCATATATTTATGAACTATTTTTGGTCACTTTTTTTTTTGTAACAGACAGCCTGGTATGGGCTGTTATTTTCTTGATGAGTGGTAGGTTCAAACCACCATTAAAGAAAAAAAAGACAAATTTTTAATATCAGTTCATGCACGTAGGAATAAGTGGTAAAAACCTGCTGTTGAGCTCAACACTCAAAAATAACCCACAACACGATTCAAAACAAACACGCGGTCGCCATTACCAGACTCACTCTGCTAAACAATCCAGAAAGGTCAGGAACTTTGTCGCAAACATTCTCGCACGCTTTTTTTTTTTTTCCTCCTTCTTGGGAGGACGATTTACAGACGACATTCGCAAAATCATTCCCGTTTGGAGAGAAACGTCCGTCGTCGTTTTGAGGGAGTCTTTTTGGCCGTCTCTGTGCGGACATCTGCCCCAGCTGTGTTGATTCCGGCAGTCAACATACATGTTACATGCACATGCTAGGCATTTTTAGAGCTCCAAAGATACAGTCGAGTGTGCCACTTATATGTCTGAGCGTCGACGTTCAGCACCTTGTTTTCGAAGACAGGTCTGAGCATCGACGTTCAACACCTTGTTTTCGAAGACAGGCCTTTGGAGATTGCTGAAGTAAATCATCTTTTATTTTGTTTTCATTTTTATAGCTGACGTGTCCAAGTCCTATTTAAATGTAGTGTACACGATTGGTAATCCTCCAATTTTTTTTTTTTTACTGAATTATTACGAAATTAAGTTACTAGACTGTAAGTTAATAGTAGTCTCAATCATCCTGTGAAATGATGGCACCAGGTGTGCTGTCGTTGTCAAGAAAAGTGGAAATATATATCGTTTTCCAACGATTTCCTGCTGGAACTCGTTGGAAAACTGTCCTGTAGCCATTAGTCAAGGCGCGCGTGGCTACCCCGACGAGTGGCGCGCCCAGATAGCCACGCGCGCCTTGACTAAAAGGCTTTCATCCGCCCGACGTTTTTTTCGCCATCCAACAAAGCAAAACTTTGAACAGGTCAGTGGAACGATATTTCCTACAATTGCAACAATGACCAATCATGTACACGGCCTTTAAAGGTAATATACAACATTTGCAAACATCAGAAAACAAAACTACTGAATTATTATGAGACACCTGACTGTGAGTAAATAAGAGTCTCAAGCATCCTGTGAAATCATGGCACCTGGTGTCCTGTCATTTTAAAGAAAAGCGGAATTTCCAATGACAGTCGGCTGACAATCATTGGAAATAGTCTAGTTCCCTGACCTGATAATTCCAGGATGTCTATAAATTGCTGTCTGAAGTAGGCTCAAGGAACTAGACTAAATGTACATGGACAAGAACAAAAATTTCTCTGTTTTCCCAGCATCTATGCACACAAAACTTTAAACAGGTCAGTGTTACAGTATTTGCTAACTAAAATACTAACCCCCCCAAATCCATTCTGAAAATTACAGCAAAAGTAAATGTTGTATATTTACCTTTAAAATAGCTTCTGTGCCATACATGTTTAGAAATCACCAGGCAGTGGGTACAAATGTTTGCAAGTTTATCCATTTTTTTTCTTCAGTATTCAAAACATAATTGTGAAAAGTTTTGAGGTTCTGACATTTCTATCCCAGCAGAAACTTTCTCAAGGACTAAACAAAACTATAATAAGAAATCTCAATATTTCTTGTCCAAAAAATTAAGAGAAAAATCAAAAGCAGTGAATTTGGACAATTTGATTAGAGTTTTTGTCTCAACCAAGCCACAGCGTTTGGGCAATTCCACGTCAATGCCCCCCCCCCCCCCTGTGACAAAAAAAATGAAAATTCATTTTATTGCAATAAATGGGGAAATAAAATATGTAGTTGGAGGAGTTTCTGTAATATAGCAAGGTGTTTTTCCTAATTTCTATTCAATTTCAGATTAAGTGTTACCGTGTTTATAATATTAAAAAGGAATGACAGAACTTGAGCTTGCAACTTCAGATCAACTTTTTCTGATGAATGTCGTGCAACGTCCATGACGCTCACTTCTAAAGCTCATATCTTGTTAATTAACTGGAGCTTTTCTAGAGATTTAGTGTCGTGTTAAACACTTGAATGTTAACGACCAACTTCCTAAGCTTCGAATACTTTTTAAACACACAGAGATGAGTACAAATGCAACGTCCATGACGGTGGAATTGCACACTTCTATTCAAGTTAAATATAACCTTTCATTGTTGTCGAGGGAAACACTAAATATTAACCTCTTTGTTACCACGACGATTCATGACAGTAGACTTTGCGATTGTGTGACAGTACAGAATTATCATCTGTCAACATGAGTTGATATTCTCATAATGACGGCAAAAGTACCGTCACCTTTGTGTATACTGAGAGCTCCATGTGTCTGTGCGATGATCTGCACTTTTGAAAATTTCTCGGAGAGACTCTGTTGACTTGATTTCACAAATGCTGAGAGAAATAACTGAATTAACCACATGCCGGTTGCAGAATTGTCTGACCGAGATTCGTTATTACTCTGGTGTAAAAAAAAAACACTCAAATTTATTCAGTTCCAGACCTTCATTTTGTAAAGGCCGCATTGTTCATCAAAGCCCCGGGTGTCAATTCAGACAAATGCTTAAAGAATTGTTTTATTTTTACTTTCGCGTAAACTGTAAAAGCTTTGCAATGCAGTATTTTGTTTATTGCTCGTAAAGTTTAAGGTTTTTTGTTTAAATTGGGCTGTTGTCAGTGTGATATTACTGTTTGATATGAACTCTCACTGCATTCCTATATCATAAATTTTGCGTCGTAACTGGCATGACTTTTTGAAATGAACAATATCCTTTGCAGTTCGGTGGCAGTCAAAATGTGTGTGTTATTGTTTCTGCAGATTGTCTCTCTTGTCCAGATGTAGAAATTGACCTCCCTTTGAAAACCCTATCCCTGTGTACAACTGGACCTACATGTCTTCATCATTTCTCAGCCTGCTCGTTTACCAGTACCCGTGAAGCTTTTTAGGAAGGTCAACAAACTACATGTACCTCTCGGCTAGCCACAAAACAATGAAAGTTATATTTTATTCAATTAAAGAAAGTAATCACACCAATTGTGACCCGTGAAACCTTCCTTCGTATTACAGCTGTCAATTTTTGATGCCTTTGAAAACAGAGATGGCAGCAACGAGATTCGTCTTGCCACCGAAAAATATTTGCGAAGTGTTGATGAGTGGCGAATCCGATCGCCTGCCCCCTGTGGTCTTCATAACAGTGATTTTATACCAGTCCTGGCCGGTTGAATATTGTTGCACAACAGTTGTCAAGGGAACAGCGGGGGAGCGTAACGCTCACCGAAAGCTGGGTCAGGTTATCGGAGATGACTGGTACCCATGCTTGATACCATTTGTGCCAATCATGATGGTGTGTGTCTAAGCATAACCAGCATTCTTGGTGTGTTTTGAAAGGGGTTGAACGTGTGTACTTGGACGTGAGTTGATATTCATGCACGAGTGATATTTTGACTGGTTCTCCAACCGTCGTGTTGTCTTTGGAATCTGGAGCAGGGATTAGGGTCGGGTAGACAGCAGGATTCCCGCCCCTCGCTATGTTGGATGTGCGGAGTGTAATAAGCTCTGACAGCTCCCGCCTGGCATCGGGTGGGAATGTTCCCTGTTCATCTTTGGGCGGCTAGATTTTGCCAAGTCCGCAGACCAACGAGGATGCCATTCATCAGTGACAGAAAGTGGATCAAACGGAAGTCACCATAAATACAACAACAAAAACTGTATTGGTGTTGTGCTAGAACATTTTGTACAGTGGTTTTGCTTTTTGTGATTGATTGATTGATTGATTGATTGATTGATTGATTGATTGATTGATTGATTGATTGATTGATTGATTGATTGATTGATTGATTGATTGATTGATTGAGGAAGTTGTCAACAGTGAGAGAAAATTGATCAGGAACAAAATTCTTTTTGGTTCTGAAAGGGTATTTTAGAAAATATTTGGCGGTATTTTTTACATGTTTAAAGACAGTATGTTAATCCTACTGTGACTGTGAGTCAAGTACAGAAAATAGCCAAATGTACACTTTTGTTAGCATTACTTTGGCAAATGTTTGACTTAAGTGACTACTGTCGTAGGAAGCGATAGACTTCTTAGAATTTGGCTCCACAGGGTAGGAAAAGATTGTACCAGATTTTTATTTAAATAGTATTAACGTTGATAATAAAAGACATTTTTGTACATTTGTGTAAAGGCTAAAGCCGTGTCCGCACTGGACTTTTTTTTTTTGGAAGGTTTTACCGAGACGATGGTAAAATGAAAAATGGTCAAATGTGACCACTCTCCTCACTTGGACTTTCGACACGGGAAAAGTTTTCCTGGGCAGCAGTTGCCCGGTAGAAGTAACCGCTGGACTAAGGAAAAGTAACTGAGAGGAAAACGTCCTAGGCTGTCCGCACTGGACTTAAAATGGGAAAAGTACCCATCGTCTCGGTAAGTTTTACCCAAAAAAAGTCCAGTGCGGACAGGGCTTTAGTATAAGTTTAAGCATCCCAACTGGGGTTGATTTTCAGTGGGGTGGCTGATACAGAAACCAATTCATCTTGTGATGGCTATCGCAGCCAATCCACGGAGTTTATACATGTAACATCCAGTGCTTGTTTTATAAATGTTGGCGCGACACTGGGGCCGTACTAATAGGACGAGCATGATGTCTGTGTTTGCGGGCACCGCAAAGCTGTATAATTTGGCATCTTGATTATTTTGTCTTTGTCCGTGTGATGTATATTATGGCCGCCGATGCCTACCATTAATAATTCATGCCTGTCTAAAATTGTCCGGGGTGTCATTTCATTCAGGATTTTTTTTTCTGCCTCACTTATTAAATGCTTTGCTTGATGTTGAGTCGGAGAGCTGGAAGGCGCATTCGGCTTGCTTCACAGCTTTTTGTACAACCCTAGTCCAACTGTCTCGTCACTTCAACACCTAGGCTGTCGTCAAGCCTGAAATATGTACTTAACTACCCAAAAGAATTCATGACCAGTGCCCATATTGCCATAAGAAATTCCCATTTGTGATTTGATCCTCAAAGTATGCACGTGAGGAATTTTTACCAGGGCATGCGGAACGGTCAACTTGACCAGAAAACTAAATTGCATACATACATTTATTGCCCAGTCACCAAAGGTCAGAATCCCTTGAGCCGTGACAAATGACTCAGTCACAGAAATGGAAGAAGACAGAATTATGTGCATTGCTAAAGAGTTCATTGGTCAGGCCATTACAGAGATCAGAACTTGACAAGATAACTCGGAGCAGCCAAAAGGTCAAATCTTGATGCATTGGCAAGAATTACGTGCTGCTTACGGCCCCAAAAAATGACAAAGAAAACTATGTGATTGAGCATATCAGTCACACCGCATCGGAAAGGTCGACGTAGCAGGCGTACAGTTTTTAAATTACATGCATTCATTGCCAAGTTACCGGACTTTATAGTAGGTCACACCACCTGAGAATATAGACAGAATTACATGCTACTTAAGAGAAGCACCCAAGTTCCTTTTAGAAGTATTTATGGAGACAGAGAGAGTAGAAACTTGACAAGGTGATTCCCGAGGGGTGAGACTTTTTTGGTGGGGGAAAAGAAATAACATACCAGGAGTGATTGACAGGCCAGGTGCAGACAAGTCTGTCAGTTTTTATGAAGATTCCCCAAAGTCAACATTCCTTCAGGGTTTTTTTTTTGGTTGTAAATTTTGATCCCCCCTCTCTGAAAAATCTTCCAGGAATGAAATAATAGTCGGTATGCAGCCCATCAACGTGCAATTACGACCCCCGCAAATCGGCCTCTTATGTGGGTGATGACTCCCTCGCATGCCGTTACGTATTTACACGGAGTGGAATTTTGACGAGTGGTCTCATAATTTGTATTAGCCTACAGTTTCTTCCTCCCTGCGTCTTTAGGGGGAGACCCGTCGGGGAGTTTCTGACAATTGGTGAGTTAATGAGCATGTTGTTTGTTGAAATCCTCACTTTTTTCTTCTGGTTTTTTTTTGGGGGGGGGGGGGGGGGGGGCAGAGGGGGCATTTGTGGCGGAAGCTTTCAACATATCTCGTCTGTTGTAGAAAAGGTCAGTGTTATTTTTGTCAGTGTTGTCTGTGTGGTTTTGCAATCCCAAGCTGAGGTTACATAGGCTGTTGGCCGTCGGCTGTCTGCGCAAAAGGTGGCAAAGTCCGATTTTGACGCTTGTACGTGTATATCAGATTTTGGCGTAGAATCTCAAGAACTCCGCATTTGATCTGCCATTTGAGAAAGGTACAAGGTTAAAGAAAGAATAGCTGGAAATTTGCACGTTACATGGTTGGCCTATTTGCCAAGGTTTACTTGCATTGAAGTCAAGGCTCGTTCGTGTCGTTCATGTTTCGTTTGAGTTGAGAGATAGGTTGATGGCTAGAATTGAAGTGTGTAACTTGTAAATTCTTTGAAATAATTAAATTTTCCGAAAGATTGTTCATTGACGATGTTCATAACAAGAAAGAAAGAAAACAGAAGAGAAATTTTGATTTTTGGGATCGGTAATGAAAATGCAATTGTGCATTATGGAGGAGCTATATTACTACACCTCTGTCGAAGATCAACTCTTCCGACCAGAGCCTCCACACAAAGATACAAATGTCATTTCAGCAAGAAGTCTCTTCCGGCGCATGGTGAGTGCGGTCTCAAAAAGCGAGGTTTCTTATCGTGGCAACGCGAAAACATTGTGTCTCAGTTCATCTTCTCGATTGCAACCTGTAAAATATTAATAAGAAACGCGGTGTCCAATCATGGAAGGGGGTTTAAAATAACAAATCTGATTTGTCCCAAAGCTCATTAACAGGGGAATAGTGATCCCCCCCCCCCCCCCCAGAGCAACTGAAGCTGTCAAGAGAAGAGTAGAAGGTGAACAAATAGAAGTCGGGTCTTGTGAGTTAGGAATCAGCTGACTGTGTCCTGTCGTGAACCCGGAGTTGGAACACTTTCCCGTGGATGGATATTGTACTCTCTTTCTCTCTACCCCTCTGTCCAGCTTTCTGATGTCGTTAAGTAATCAAGTGCTTTGTAATGGGCACATGATGGGGCAGGCTGATGATTAAATGAGAATCGTATCTTCTTTTTTTTCGGATGCATGTTTTACTTTCTCCCTTCTGGATGAAAAAGGAGACGAGTGCGTTTTTTGTTACTTGGAGACTCAATTATCTCTCCTTTATTTTTTATTTTTTTTTTTATCCGTGGCTAGTTTTGTGATAAATGTCATTCCCCAATGTCAGATTTCCGAGATTCGGAAGGATTGCATGATTGCGGTTAGTTGGTGTGTGGGCTGATTCAGAGTAGACAGGATTTAGAAATTTGGACCAACAAAACGGCGGGATTACAAGAAGAAAATATGTTTTTTTTTTAAGCTGCCAAGAATTGTAAAAAGAAGCAGACATTATTTAAATTTTTTTTCGAAGAATATCTATTTTATTTTGAGTGGCTTTTTTATGTCTGATGTTGGACTCACTTCAGGCCTTAACCCATACTGCCCAGCTCTTAATGATGGGATGCTGGTATGTCAAGATGGGCTTGTGCAGCCAAGCGTAACACACACAATAGGCAAACAATGGATTGAGTTGCTTTCTAATTCAGGAATGCGTGTATAGACCACCATATTTATGGCTGCCGCCATATTCAAGAGACTAACGTATCAGGCTTCCTTTCCCGTATTTTCAGGTTTTGAACAAGAACCTTACTATCACCCTGCAAATATTGTCACTGTTTCTGTCTATGTATTTCTTTCTCACTTATTTGGTAGGATTTTGATTTTCGTGCTGATAGTTTTCCTTCGTTTTTTGTTTTTTTCTTGATATGAGCTTGTTGTTTTCTAATTCAGTTTTGTTCCATTCAGTTTAACATCGCTTGAACTTAAATCGCAGGGAAAACAGGTCAAAGGTGATCATGAAGTGTTGGAGGTTATTTGGCATTTGTCAGTGATTGTCATGTGACATGTGTCCAGATCCTATCGCTTTTTGATCATATTTCTGTCCCACGATAACCTCAACATTACTTGTCCAACAGGAAACAGGAAGTGCAAATCAATAACATATTTTTTTTGCGCGCCGCAAAAAAGGGCTGTGTTTGTAGTCTGTGTCAACAAGTTGTTGCCTATGGGTTGTTCAGTAATCCTTTGCACTGTCGGAATTGCTCTCAAACGAATTTTAGATGAGGCGCAATTTCAGTTTCTGTTTTGTGTTTTTGAATGGGCAGTGTGCTGTTGATGTTCGAATAGATAGTTCTGCTTCCTGGTTTGGGCTCTTCCAAGTTCATTAAAAATGAGTTTCAGAGGGGTGGCATTGACTGACAGAGGTGAGACAAGTGAAGAATAGTGGGGATAAAAAAGGTTTAAATTCTATACGTTACAGTATGTGGGAGGATATCATTTCAGACCCATTGTTGTGTTGTGAAATGCCAAAAAATTTGATCCATGAGAGTTTGTGTACATCTAAACCTGGCTTCTTCTTTTGTTTTCGTCCTTCCCCTATTTTTCCCCCACCCCATCATAAATTGTTTTCCCTGTTTCTATCAATTTAGAAACTAGGTTTCGGTATGAAAAGGTTTACAAGTGTCCTGAGTTCTGTTTGATGTGGTCATACTGCACGGTGGTGGTGATGTCTGGTGCGGCATTGTTCATTTAGACTCGTCTGTGTGCAGGGGTTTACGTTGGTTGAGTCCTGTTTCTTGGAGAGTTCTGTCGTTTGCGTGATGTCGGGTGTACCTTCTATTTCGTCCAGGATGGCCTATAATTTCCCCGTGTCGCTGTGCCCAGAGTTCTCTCAGAATGTCCAGGTAAAACATGATGGTGGTCTTGCACCTATACTGTGGGAAAACATGGGTACTTTGTTGTTGTTTGTTGATAACATCGCCATACATGTGTCTCCAGTACATAATTCCAAAATGACTGAGCGAAACAAACTCATCTTCACGAATATCAAGTTTAATATTCATATCTGGTAAAGCGATGACCAATACAAATTTATATGGTTCTCGGAAGTTCTTCTTTTGACATTGTTTGGCCTTGCGTTTTGGTTGGTTTTTTTCCCTACAGAGGAGTTCGGAGTCTGACTCACGAAAGCAGCATTAATCAAGCTTTGATATCTGCTTTTGCTCCCGGGTATGACTGACGACGGGCGCAAACAAAATTCTACCCCGGGATCGATTTTTTTTTTTTTTTACCTGCGCATTTGGCTACAAAAATTCCCCATCGGCCTAGGTAAATAACCGCAGTGACCATCCCCTCACACTCTCTCATACCGCGTGGAGCAGAGTCCTCCCTGTAGCCGACTCGGCTAACGAAATCCGAGCCAATGGATCCCTTGTCAGAGTAAGGAAAAGTGACTATGGAGAAGGGGAGAGAGGGAGGTGTTTTAGATCAGACAACTTAATTGTGCAATGTTTCCATGCCTCATTTGTTTGTGATGTTTTTAAAGTCGAAGTTATCCAGAGCGTTAAGGAATCCCCATTTTCCATGTAGAGATGGGTTGGGCTAGTAGTTGGGAGTAGCCAAGGTGGGGGTAGTAGAGCAGACGTAACATGTGATGATTGCCCAAGGGGCTGTTACACATTTGGGGAGGGATTGTGCAAGGGGGGAAGCGGTCGGTTTGGTGGGGCTGCGGAAACACAAGGGTTTATCCCATTCGGTCAGAAAAATCAGATATTTCAGGACATGATATAACCAACAACACAATTGTTGGTTTAGCCTTGTTTTTTTCTGCACTGTGATTTGTTTTGATATGCCAGGTGTTTTTTGTGGTAAAGATAAGCCTGATTGATTGCAGTTGTTATTGTACATGAGCCATAAGTGATGACTTGTGGCGTTACATCTTGCAGGTGAATGACTTGCTGGTTTTTTTTTTTCCTGTGTAATTTGTTGAATATTGCAAACTGTCTTGAATTGACCATGTTGGCAACAAAAATCTAACAAAAATTAAAGCCTATTACCCAAGTTTATGTTAAAGCCATAATAATGGTCATTATGTACATATGTACATGTATATAGGGTTTTTGGAAACCGTGCATTATGGTAATCTACAACTCAAACCAATGTGTGAAATGGGGTCCGTTTCCACAAAATTGAGTTACTTGGCAAAACTATTTCTTGTATTTTTTGCAGTGCCGAAAAGAGCAGAGAATAAATTGATGTGGATTGTTAACACTTGATTTCTTTTGAAACCTTACAATTATGGCAAGTGAAGTTGAGACATATTTTGCTTTTGTTGGAGAATTGTACGAGAATTCTTGAAATCTCTAGATAGGTTCATAAAAGATTTTGTCTGGTTGGATATGTATAAAAGAGTAGGTATTTTTTATGGATTCTTGATATTTGTTGAAATCAGATACTTCAACAGAAGTGAGGTCAAGGCAGTGTACATTTTATTTAACCATTGTGGTACCCCTTCCCCACATACTTTGGTCTGGTTTGACTTGCGTTGTCGTCCACTTCATTATAACCATAGTTTATCAATTTCATACGTTGAGAAATCGCAGGTTAAAGTTGCAGCCTTTGTTTTATTTTACAAGGAATTGTCCTTGTCATTTTCCTACATTTTTTAAGTTTCAGTTTCTGATCCCTTGACCTCAAGAATAGTTTTGAAACCGCTGTCCATGCAATAAACAAAGCAATTATGCAAATGTTTGGATTTTTTTTTTCAAATGGGAAAAAAAAAAAACATGTTTATGTGTAGACGTTTCAGTTTCAATTCACCGAGGTGAAATTATTGATAGAATAAGAAGGAACATACATTTGCAATTTTGTTTTGAATGTTTAGTCACATTGGGATTATCCTCAAAGAAAGACCTTTGGGCGTTTAAATTTTCAGAGCAAATAAACTTAGCACCATTGTCAGTTGTTAGCTTTGCATAAATACTTATTTTAGATCTTTTATCATTCCTTTTTTTTCAGTGCTATTGTACAATAAACTGTTGTTAAAGCCCACTTCTATTTTAAGATCTTTGAGAGTGATGTATACAGCCTTTGTTGATTGAAAAAAGCAGATTTCAGGAACTTTTAAATTATGAGATTATTTTTAAAGTGCCACAATGTGGAAGGATTGACTGCTTTTGTGTTTTTTCCAGAGGTCCAGATTTCCACTGCAGAGTCATCCTGCCACCCTGAGCCCTCTGGGTTCCTGTTTAGGACCCAAAGAAGCCCTGTCGCTGAGTTCCCACAGGACCCCCCTTGCTAATAGCCTGTCTAGACATGGGTGGCAGTTACTGCCAAGGTCAAGGTGTGTCTCTGCACTGCAGAGTATCAGGTGGATGGCTTTTCAGACCCCAGCATTCTGCTTTGTAGGAAGGCCAGGGTTAATAATATTAGGAGCGGAAGTCATTTAACGTGAAGACCTGAAAATATCCCCCACAAAAATATCTCCTGTAAGGGTATTGAGGTTTCCAAATCTAATTATTGTAGCAGTTGTGCGGTCTTAAACAAATCATGTGTGTAAAGGGTGTGTGTGTGTGTGTGAATGAAGGTCATTTAAAAAGTTGTTTGTTCCTTGGGGTTAGGTGGGAAGGGGGCAGATGTTTTTGTTTTGCACATAGATGAGGACTTGAGGATGTGTATTTGGACATTGTTTTTAACGTTACGTTTACAATTGCTGGCACTTGGGCTATCATCAGCTGTTATTGGAAGTTGTTTTGACCAGTTTTACATAATGCACAGGTTCAAGAAGATCAGTGGTGTTTACATTCTGTACCGCTCTGTGAAGCATTTTTTTTCTTCAGGAAATACCATCCAGTTCCTACTTCAACTTGTTCAGCTGCTTATGTTTTTTTTATCCATGTACTTCCCACTTGAACTGAAGTCAAAAACTGTTGACGTTGTTTCTTCACATGAGCAAATATATAAAGAAATTGACTGACTGCTTAAATTTGTGTGTGAAGTATTTCATTTGTGTGTGTATGTCACAGTTTTTGGTGTTCAGAGTTTTTATGCACTCGTGATTTGAAATGCAATATCTGGGGGTTTCTATAAGGCAAGTGTCTGTGAAACGTGACAAAAAGTTTTTGGCTACATGTAGAAATAAAAATAGAAATGATGTCATTGTGTGCGTCATGTGATTCATTGCATGCATTTGTGTTATGTCTTCCTTTTTTTCTTTCTCCTTTTACCAAACGCCCCAAGTGTACAAAGTCATTACCTGTTCCTGTCACCAGTCTGGGTCATAATTCACGGCTTTTGTTGTTCTCCCGTTTTATTATTGAAGTTTTTTTTGATGGGGGGGGGGGAGGGGGTGCTCAACACAACCTTTTCTCTTTCTTGGCCGATACCCGTGGCAGGTGGTGTGGATTATGTTGCCAGCTTATGAATATTCCAGTCTACAGATGTGTCCGTATCTGTATCGTGAACGCCATGGGAGAGATTAGGTCGTGAAGCAGGGGCCTCCGTTCATTGGTGCAGCTAGCTCCGGGAGCGGAGTGCACAGCGTGTAGTTTTTGTCCTTGGATAAAGTGGGTCAGGCAGGGAGAGAATGCAGTGGACTGTTGCCTCTCTCTCATGATGATTGTTCCCCGAAGATGTGGAACAAATCGCTGGCTTAATTTGGGCCTTCTCATTTTGGAATTTCAATATTTCAGACGGTCGGTCCTGGACTGTGTTTGGTTGAAGGTCAGATGCTGCAGACAAAATAAAACTCATTCCCTTACCAGCCCAAAAGTATTTTTATGTTGGCCTGCGTGAAACTAACTTGCACCAAGTGGAGACTAAGAGTCAAGCACTCCAGAATTGGTTAACCCTAACAACCTTGGGTGTGTGAAAAATTATATTGAAATTGGAGGATTTGGGACTGTATAATCGATTTGATAAACCTGTTCTATTTCTAGATCTTGAAGGTCATTTGCATCATTGTCTGAGGAGGACCATGGAGGAAGGAACACACTAAACAGTTTTGCTGTCAAAACAAACCCAAACCAGACCAATTCGGCCCTATTACAAATTTCAGGGTGAAACTAAAAATCATTATTTTCTTCAGCTGTGAGAAAATTGGCCTTGGACTTTTCAATGATCCACGTTTCTGCCACACAGGTCATAGGAACGTGCTCTTTGGGAGGGATGTGATTGGGTTGATGCAGGAGTTCCTGCAAAGGGGGGGGGGGGGGATTCGGCGGTAAAGCCAAGGGGGAAATGTTTTCATGTTTGGCAGACTTAAGGGCTTGATCTTGGGCATGGGGTTTATTCCTGTCCTGTCAAACAGCACCTTAAAGCTGCACTCCCTCATACTTGACAAGCTGTTATTGCCTGTCAGTAAAAGGAACAACCTGCCGTCTGACAAGAAAACTGCCTGTTTAAGTTTGTGAATTGGTTCATTTTGTGGCTGATAGTTATTGCGAGTCTAGTTCGGGAGTTACAGATGTGACAGTACATGTACATGCTTAGACCTGTGCATCAAACCACATTGCATGGTGTTGGATATATTCTAGTGAAGATGTCCTGGTGAACCTCTAGTGTTGCCTTTGATGACCTGATTCCCTTTTGTCAGGATTTAAGAAACTTTTTCATTGTAATGGGATTTGTTAGAGCCATAGAATTGAGGGATTTTAGAAAACGGATGTGACATGGCATCCTTGACTGTTGTAGTTTCCAGCTATGTGTTAGATGAAATAGACGTCTAATAATTGAGTTGGGGAATAGTTATTTCAAATGTCCACTTTTCAGTTCTGGTTTTAGCACCTATTTTACGAATTGTCTTCTTAGGAGGAGACTATCCCTAAAAAAGTCATCGCATTTCCCCGTAGAAATTGAAACAGCGAAAAACAATGCAAGCCAAGCTTCATAAGTTCATGTAGTTTAGGCATCAAGTTGTGAACCAGTTTTTTTGTTCACAGATGTTCTTTAAGTTGGGGTATTTGTCTTGGATGTTTATACTTTGTTTGCTTGACTGCACCCTGAGGCTGTCACAAAATACCTGAATTTCTTGGGTTTGATCTCAGAAGTTTTGAAGTCTGTGATTTTGCCTATTCCACCATCTCATATCGGGTGTCCTATAATTGTACATTTAGATACGATTTGAAGCTTTGCATGGTGGGTGCGATATGTGAGAGATAAATTTCACATGGTTTTACCCGCAATCTCAGTCTCTCTCAATTGTATGTTTGTTAGCTGCTTTTTGCAGCTTATGACGTACTGACAGAGCCGTGTTAGAAAACGTAAGAACACCACAAGAGGGCGCAGTGCATGGTCCTTAATTGTGAACCTCGTCAATGAGGAGATTGCCTCTTTAAACTGGCACAAGGATGAGACGTCAATTATGTGCAACTGTTTTGGTTTAAATGGTCACAAACGTCATTAAAAATGTATGTTTACAGAACACCTTCACATAATGTCGTTCATGTAATCCGCCTCAGTGTTTGATATTGAAACATGCCCAAGTTAAAACGTTGAGTCATGTCTAAAGCCAACTTTTGTTGAGAACAAGTTGTGCCGTTGATATCTCAGGAGACACACGTGGGTGAATAAGAAGAAATGTGACCCGCTCTGCAAAAAGGGCACATAAGTCGCTGTATGTTTTTACAAGTTATGGGCAGTTCAATGTGAAGAGGGTGAAAAATTCTTCAAACAAGTGATTTTGAAGGGAGGCAATTTTTGGCATCTTTGATACCTATATTATTCTATTTCATAGCCAAAATCTTTGATTTCAGTGAATAAAGTTGAAAAAAGAATGTGTTTTTGTCGAGTGCTTCCATCTATTGCTTTGCTTTTTGTTTTTTTAAATGGCTTGTTTCTCCTTAAGTCATTTCAAGAAATTCCTGAAAACAAACATGCAAATTTCCAAATATCTCGTGATTGCAAAATGCTACAGACCTCAGACATATACCATATGAAAGCTTATAAAATGGCCTTTCCAGCTATATATAAAACACCATTTTCAAATTGTGCAACATAAGTGCCCTTTTTGCAGAGCGGGTCACAAATAGTCGATCATTTCATGCAGGGTTTGTCAGATTGGAGGGGGAAGGCAGAGCCTGGGGATTTCCTTGGCAAGGGCATCCTTATTCTTCAATCCATGCACCACTATTTGTGCAGATGTTTATCCGAGCACTAGACCTTTTCCCAGGTTTATTTCATAGTTAAAGGTTCATTGAACTGAGAGTCTAAAGATCTGAGTGTCATAGATCTTTAACGATACTGCATCCATTTTCTTTTTTGGCATGTTAATGACGGTTTTTGGCTTGAGGTTGTAATTCCTGGTAATTCCTGTATTTTAGAAGGTAAAAAAAAGTCATCCACATCGCCGTAAGAAATGAAATTGATGAAAAAGATTTTGCAGTTTGACAACTTGGCTCTGGCTATTTTCTGCACGGTGAAGTCCAAGCGCTTTGAAATTTCTGCGGCTGCAAACAAATTCTGGATCTGTTGCTTTGTGCAAAAGTTTTGTGCCTGAGCATGAAACTGAGATGCCTTCACCGGAAAATTGACGTTAGAAATGGCGGGACACTGAAGTAGACTTGAGAGGTCTCCTGAAGCGGCTCGGCTGAGCGGCTTCCCACGCTTTGCTGATTGACAAGGAAGTGAACGGTAATTGTGCGCAAACTGTCAGTCATTAATTCTTAATTTGGATCGGTGAATTTTGGTGTCTTCCCCCCTCCCCATTTTTTTATTTTTTTTATTTTAATGCACTCTCTCGAATGTCGGAGCTCAACACCGATTCAATAGTTACAGCTCGGTGTTGTGTTCCAACAGAGGTGCATGACGCATTTGGATTTTGTTTGTGAGTGTTAGTCATTGTTGACCAGCACATTTGTTATTGAATTGAATAGCATTGAATTGTATTGTGGTGGTTGCCATTAAGCTGCGTTGTGCAACCCCCCTGGCACCTTTAAGAACTGTTGATCATGCAGGAAAATCCAGAAGTGACCAAAAGAAAACACAATTACTTTTGTCTCGTTCTTTTAAAAAGTTGTACAATGTCTGCTGGCATCAGATGAGGCACACAAAAAATATTCCGGAGATTTATAGTAGTTTTGTGTTTCGGAACACTCTATGGTGGCTAATCAGATTATTCTAAATATAAACTCCAACGGTGTCGTCGTATCACTCCCAGTGGGCAAGGAAATACATGAAACACAAAATTCCCCAACTGAGAAGAATTTTCCATTCTTCACTTTTCTTTGAAGTGCTTAATTATTTCCTCCACAATTTACTTTTTCACCTTTGCAAAAGGGCTTAATCTATAATCCCTAACCCACCTCAATCCTCCAAAATCCTCGTTGCAGTTTTGGAGGATTTTGGAGGATTGAGGATGAATAGTATTTTTTTTTAAAGAGGATTTTGGAGGATTGAGGATAAAATGGTGTTTCAAGCAAGGAGGATTTTGGAGGATTGAGGATGAATGGTATTTTTTTTTAAAGAGGATTTTGGAGGATTGAGGATGAATGGTGTTTCAAGCAAAGGATTTTGGAGGATTGAGGATGAACGGTGTTTAAAGCACATGAGGATTTTGAAGGATTGAGGATGAATGGTGTTTCAAGCAGAGGATTTTGGAGGATGGAGGATGAATGCATTTTTTAGGGCAGGGTAATCAGAGGATTTTGGAGGATTGAGGATGGTTCCTAGCAAAAAGGGTCTAGGGGGTTAGAGTTAAGGGGAACGAAAAACATTTAAAACTCCTTTTCATTTTTCCCTGTAGGGCCTTGTTAAAAGCAAAGGCCCTATGATTATAATGGCATTTTGGACTGGGCCTATGAAATACGACCTTCCCTGTGACCTTCCCTGTAGAAACTGGTTGCAGGTGTGTTTTTATTTTGTCTAAAATGGGATTCTCTTTGTAGTTTGGCTGTGATTTTGAAGCAAATCCCGAAAGATTTTGTTCTGGTTTTGAATTACATTTTATAAACGGAGTCTTTGCTAGTGAAACGGTCACTCAGGATTGCTTGTTCATATTCGTTTCCAAAGTGAGATTTGTTTTAAGAGTTCTGCCAGTCAAAAATAATTCTGTGGATTTCTGACTGATCAAATCCCCTTTTTCAAAACAGTCGCCAAATGAAATTGCCTTTTCCTACAATTTTAATTAATCAATAATCTTTATATCAATGAGCATTAACAGCAGATATCTGAAAACTTCACTTTTATTTGGTATTTAATATATCTGCTAACCCCAAAATTTGTAATAGTTAGAATCCCACCATGCCATACAATGTATATTAATGTGCTGTTTTCCCTTTGCCAAAATCATTCACAAGTTAAAAGCTAAACATTGTTTTCAAGGTCAAAGATTTTTAAGCCTTGTTGTAAGATGTAAGAATTGTTTTTGAATTATTAATGCCAAATATAATAAACAAGGTACACCCATTTTGAATGGTCACAGCAGAGCTTTTACTAAATCCTTTTTGAAAATAAAAACAAATTTGTGACAACCTAAAAAAAATTTTTTTACTGCCACCTCTCCAATGAATAGTATATTATTTATGACTAGTGTGACCTCTTTCCGATTGTAAATAATATTTGGCTACGTGCCTTCCCAGATCGAGAGGGGGAAAACAAATTGGGTTTTGAAAGAATGTGACGAAAGAAGGGAGAAAAATGTGAGTCATAACAGTATGCAGACCATAAAGAATGCCGAGATGGTGGGAATGCGGACTGGTGGTATATGGTTACTAAGCTATAGGATATACATGTAGCCCAGAACGAGGGGGGCGAAACTGTGTTGACTTCACTGTGAGACAAACAAGCGTACCGACCAGTTGTTGTCTATGGACAGACAGGCCTACCGACAAGAATAAACCGGAGGGCGTTTTACCAGGTAAGACCGAGTTGGCATGTGTTGAGGATGGCTTGTTGTGTCTGGCAGGTTGTGAGGGTTTCTTAGGAGGGAACGCTATTCAAACAGTGCTCAGTCTAGGACCCTTGGTAGGCTTAGTGAAACCATGGAGGTATTCCTTTTAATACCTCCATGGTGAAACGGTGCATAGGATGTATACAACTAGAAGAGCCAGAATATTGCTACCTACATTTTCCAATCCTTTGCAAATGTTAACACCTTTAGGCATTTACAGGTCTTCTTCAAAGAGAGTTTTCCTCTGCGCAGTGCCTGGCGGTCGTCCGTGCCATTTTGTGGGAGCAAAAGCTCGGAATACTTGGGCTCGGAAACTAACATTGTAGAAGAAGAGAGAGGAGATTTACCATTGACCTAAGGATTGGACGGGCCACAGAAAGTTTACCGACCTGTATGGATGGGCCGAGTTTCTGTGCTAAAATGACAAGACCCCTACAATTTAAACGAACTGAATTTGTGGAGTGTTGTAATCAATAATCGTAGACGAGTAGGAAGGTGTGGCTGTGAGCTGATCGCACAGTGGCCAACATTCCAAAGCAGTTGTTTAGTTTAAAACTAAATGATAATATATTACTGCAGACTGCTCAGTGCCTCCTGGAACGAGCTGAAATATATACATGTACTTAACCCTAACAGTCCCAAATTCTCCAATTTTAATATGATTTTTAATGCACCCTAGGGGTTAGGGTTAAAATAATAAAAGTAAGGAAGGCTCAATGTTTTGATCCTTGCAGAAACTTTTTCAAAGGTAAGATTTGTTATAACACACCCATGAGATGCAAACATAAGGCACTATTAGCATATAGAAAGTTCTATACAAATTATATTGGCAACTGTGCGAATATTGTTCTGGGAAAGGTGTGGTGTCTACCAATTTCACATGGTGTTTGTCGGCGTTGCCGTGAAATATTTTCTGGTAAAAAAACAACTGGTGTTTGGAGCCCGGAAATCAGAGGGGCTTGACCCCAACCTAAGGCATCAGTCTTTCCTAGAATCGTTCTCTAAACTGCAGAGGTGTGTTGATAGATAAAAAACGCACCCTAGTCTGAACCAATCGGCTTTTCTTGCTCGATGCTGTTTTCCCAATGAACCAGTTTGGTTCTCTTCTTTGAAAAATTCCCATCCTTCATTCTATTTGGAAGTTTCAGCAGTGATATGTCGTGTAGGGGTTCCCATCAATTACAATGCAGCACAATTGAAAGTTAACACAAGAAGGAGATTTCCTCTGAAACATTTTTCTCTTCGCTGGAAATTCCTTCTCATTTCACAAAAATTGTATCCGAAGTGGGAAAACAATTTCCCCATTTTTCTCACTTTCATGAAAATATTCTTTTCAGTGGGAAAACATTTTAAACCTTCTACTCACTTCGGTCAGAACATTTTTGAAATTGAAAATTTTGAAATGAGAAAGATTTTCCTCCTGAAATATTCACACTGGTTTCGTACTTTATTCTCAGCGGATTCATTGCAAATTCACAGGGAAAAAATTTGGGTGAAAATGAGAATACAATTCGAAACGGGAATTCATTTCGCAAAGAAATTCCATATGTATTTGGTGTTAATAACTCTCAGTTACACAATACAGAAGCACTGTATTTTCCAAATCCAACTCAAAAAGCAAGATAATTCTTGCCCCAATTTGATGCTCAGGAACTAACGCAAACAAAGGATTATTGCCAGACTACACAATCCAGCTTAAGTAGGTTAATGCAGGCATAATAGCATTACGTGTGTAAACTAGTCACCCCCCTCGGTGTGATAATCCACTGTAATCATATCATCCAGGGTTTGTTAGTGTGAAAGGGGATTCCAGAGAAAAAAGACTTCAGCTTTAGTCTGGTTTTATTTATTTATTCAACAAAACGTCATTAAAGAAGATTATATACAATATACAATCACAAAACAAATGGTGTCTTGTCAAGGATTTACACAATATAACCACCAAGTGGCTTAAATATCCAATGTGGTCCTTAGTTGAGATTTTTTTTATCTCATAGTGGTGTAAATTTTAACTGTCGGGCATTATTGTAATAAACTGTGAACGGTTCGTAGGTGGACTTGCTTGTTTCTTGCATGTTTTCCTAGGACTCAGAATAATTGTTGGAGTATAGAGGTTTGACGAAAAGACAGTTTAAACACAGGCTCTGTTTTGTAAGATGCTCCGGTTTTCTTTGAAATTGATATTTGTGGTTGATAACATTTCAGAAATTGTTTTGGAGTTGTTTACTGCTTGAGCAGTGCTGTCTTTCTACCCGATTGAAAACAAATACAAGTACATGGGTACCCTTTCAAGAAACCCAACCCAAAACTTCCAATTCTGGAAGTTGTAATGTCTTTCTCTAAGATTCAAAAAGTCTGATTTCAGACAAAAGTCTCATGCTTGTCCAGCAAACATGATCACTTCTCCGCCTTTGCGTGTGCCGGCACATGCGTGCGCCGGCATATCACAAAAGACGGTTGTCCGGAAGCTTTATACAGTTGTATTTATTGTGGAATGAGGCATGGTATTATGTCTCGTCGAGGCTCTTTATCCATACCCAGACTACAAAAACCACATCTGGTAAATTCCCTATATTGTCAACTTTTGTGAGCGTCATAAACATGAAATCTGTGCTGGTTTCCCATGTAGTCGGGTTTTAATTTTGAAAATTCCCGACAGATAACATTCAAAACCTTCCCTTCTTCATTGTCTGGGAAGTTACCATGCGATAATGTCAAGTTGTACTCGATTCCATAATCTGGAACCGGTTCCTGACATGAACGGTAGGGTACTCGAGTACCCGGTTCCTATGAACACCCCTAAATGTGACTTAAAGACAATCAGTTTATGACGAGGCAATTCTTGATCACTTTAAAATGGTCTATTGTACTGTGTACACTGTACATTGACATTGTGCTTATCTCAGCTAGTTACAGTATATTTACAGCCCTATAACCCCTTTGTCTTATATAGCAGGTACATGTATTATTAGAGGAATTGTATTGTAATTTTGAGTTCAAACAGTTTTCCCCAAAGCACCTTAAATCTTTTTGTTCTTATTCCATTACCGGTTGGAGTTCAGTAACCCTAGAGATTCACATTTTACTGACACTGCCCCTTTTTTCAGACGGGCCATGTTTGATCAAAGGAGATGTGAGCTCTCTTGTATACACAAAACCCTGGTAGGATTGAGAGACCTGTGTGGCATTGATCTTAGAGAAAGGTCTCCATTTTCGCAAACTGGACGTAAATCCGTCATTAGCCAATGAGAGGGAGGGATGGGCCAGCAGGCAGTGTTGTAAATTCATGTTTCGTTTCATATTTCCAGCGGCCCATTAACGCCTCTGAAGGGCCGCTATTACGGCATCTGTTCAGCGGCGTGATTGACGACCCGCTTGTCAAACCCACCCCGAAGTTCAAGTATGGGAAAAAGTTGAGCAATTTCTTTATCAACGGGAAATCCGAAGAAGGGGGGGGTACCTTGTTTGTGGATGGTCCAGGCCAGCTTTACATAGGAGTGTCCAGTTTCATGGCAGAAATGATCAAAGTGACTTAACACAAATATTTTGCATAGTCTAGAAGCCTAGTGTCTTTAACCCACACCGTATTTGATGTTGTGTGGTTGTCCGAATTGGCAAGATGCCTACACCGAATGCTTTCAAAATCCAAATGGTCTGCCCTTTTGGAAGCCGTGAAATTGTACTAAGGTAGGTTGGTCAAGTCGTGGAATCGCTGTTAAGCAAGCCCTTTTCACTTCACGGGACCATCATTGAAATGAGCAGCATAATCACGCAATTATGAAGCATGGATCACTGACTGGCCAACTTAATTCGATCCACATGTTCCGGCCGGCTTATTTTTACCATCGTTGATCTCTTCAAACTTACAGTGAAGGAAAGGAGGATTCTGCTTTGCACATCATTGGTCACAAGTTTTTATTTTATTTTTTTATTTTTTTTATATATTTTTTTTTAATGAATTTATTGTGAGTGCTTTAATGGGTTTTGGCTTGATGGATTATGGGATCGGGTTAGATTCAACACCTTGCGCAAGGTGTCTGAATGTCTGAACACCGTCCGGCACTATGCATTGACGATTGCGGGCAAAACCCCTGCAATAATTAATCCCCACGATTTTGCCCGACCCCATTTGTCAACATACCAATTGCCTTAAATTTGTCGATTATACCGGTCCAAGATTGACCGGAATTTTTTCGTCTGTGTCAGTGCGAGTAATTCAATCATCCATAATTCAAAACTAGGTGAATTGGGAAGTTGGATTGCTTCTGTGTGCATTCTCTGTGAGCTGAGAAGTCCCTCTGGAAGGTAGGGTGTGACTAGACTGTCCGTAGAACTCCTCAGGCATCTTGAATAAGGATAGTGTGGTGACATGACCTGACCAGTCTGACAATTCTTACGCCTTTTGGAAAAACATTTCAAAAAATGTCCAAATGTTTGTTTTAATGTTTGTTAATATCTGTCAATATTTGAATATTTGTTAGTATACGGATGTAATCTACGACATTTGTCAAAGTGCCTGTTAAATTCAAGCTCACCTTGGTAATTATCAATGCCATATTCTTGCAGTACATGTATTTTACCAACCAGATGTGGCAGGTTTGTTTTCAAATCCTGCCACTGATGGCAACAATGGACTAACATTGCGCGACATGATCCATTTTTAGTTGGGTTAGCTTCCTGACTTAGGATTTATTAACCCATTGCGTACGGATGACGCTAAATGGCCCCCCAAAAAACAGTGGCACCAGGTCGGATGCCGCTATTTGTGCAGTTTCAATCCATTGTTGGATTATTGTGTATGTTACGCTTGACTGCACAAACACATTTTGGCCGTTTTGCTTAGCTGCACAGGCAGCCCCGGCACCCCGACGCCTCACTATGATAACCGTACTCAAGGGGCTAAGAGTTGTTAGGGAATCTTCTGGTGAGGGAACCAAAATAAGAAGACCTTTAACATTTGTTGTTTCCGATGCTTCTGTAAATAAAATTATTTAAATTGTTTCTACTGGCCACTTGTTTAGGATAGCACATTCGTGCGCATGTGGTCGGCTGAAATCACAGGTTACTTTGAAGTTTAACCCAGTGTGTTTTATGGCGAATTTTGTCAAAAGTGAGGAATGCTACACAATTGGGTTTTCACAATAGAAAGAAGGTATGCAGGAGCTTGTGGATAGGAGTAGGGGTGTGCATTTACGGGTAGTAAAAGAATCGGGTACCCGATTGAAAAAAATACGGGTACCCGGGTACCCGTCAAAGAAATTTTAATAATGGGCCGAATAAATAAAAGTTAGCAATTGCTTATCTAGCAAAAGCTCAAGCAATATAGTCTGAAAATTCACCCCTGGTAGCGCGCATCCGGAGACCTTGAATAGGAAAATTAACGTGTAAAACTTGTAAAATTTGATTCTTAAGCAATTTCTAGCTTTTATTTATTCAGCCCAATGTCTTTCTCTGAGATTCAAAAGTCTGATTTCAGACAAAAGTTTGAAAAATTAATGTGATTGTGCTGGCACATGCATGCGCCGGCATATCACAAAAGTCGGTTGTCGGAAGCTTTATACAGTTGTATTTATTGTATAACGAGGCATGCTATTATGTCTTGTCAAGGCTTTTATCCATACCCAGACTATAAAAACGACTGGTAAATTCCCTTTTATTGTCAACTTTCGTGACTGAGCGTCATAAACGTGAAATCTGTGCTGGTTTCCCCCATGAAGTCGGGTTTCAATTTTGAAAATTCCTGGACAAATAACATTCAAAACCTTTCCTTTTTCATTGTCTGGGAAGTTTATGTGATAAATGTAATGTTGTATGGGTACTCGATTCCATAATCTGGAACCGGTTCCCGACATGAACGGTCGGGTACCCGGTTCCGATGCACACCCCTAGATAGAAGACTTCCCTCTCAACCAAAGGCCAAAATACACTGCTAGCAATGTGTTTTATTTTATTTATTTATTTTGGGGGGGGGAGAGAGAGAGAGAGTTCTTTGGGATATATATTTCTCCTGCTGTTGAAAATCTTGACCAGCATTGGTTTTTCCTTTTGTGACATTTTTAAGTATTCTAGATCAGTTGTCAACAATTGTATTTCGTAATGTCTGAGCTAGTAAGGGCTCCATCATACCAAACACAAACTTCATGGATACATTGTCCAGAATTTTTCGTTCTGTGAAAATGTACGTGTGGTGTATTCAAAGACCAGCTTTTTATGTCCTCGAGCACGTAGACATTATTGTCAGATATGCAGGCTTCGGAGTATGTGGGCTTTTATTATTAGAATCTCCACATGAAAAGCATTCACGGCCAGCGTACATCGTTTTACCTCTCTGAACTCCAACAACCCCTGGGTTTTTATGTCGGCTAGCTTCTGCATGCTTGCTTGCCTCATGCGGGCATTCACACACACACACACACACACACCTACATACAGATGCTGTTTAACAGTTGCCAGAAGGGCAGCCAGGCAAAAAAAAAAAATTTGAGCAGAGAAAAGCCTTCCAAGTATCTGGGTCAACGTGGCATGCAGCATGCATGCAGGGAGGCGCGGACTGACGTTCGGCCGTCACATCGGTGCTGGACTCCAATCCATCACTCTGCCCCAGTCCCCTGGAGCCCGTCACACATGAACGGAGAGCTTGCATTTAAAGAAAAGGGGGGGGGCCCATTCATGGATTGTTGGATGCTTTAGTCTTCTTTGAGTCCACACACACTCCTGTGGGGAGGGGGGGAGGGGAAACCGGTTCGTCTACGTGTGCATAAACCGTCCATTAGTGGGAGGACTGAGGCGCGAGCGTGCATACTCCGCTGGTAGGAATGGGGATGGAGGGATGCACGTGCAGTGCTTGCACAACGACTGCTGCGTGGTTCACATGCTTTGGGGATTGTCCCTGTGGTTGCCAGGTAATGTATGCGTAAATATTATACATTTTTGGCAAGTAGTTACACTGTGCAACTGTGGAATGGAAACTAATGGTTTTATTATTTGCCAAGTTCACATGCTGTTTGCATTAATTCAAGTATTACAGAATATATTGAATGCTTATGTTTTGCTTATGCAAAAAATGTCTTTGCAAGTTCAATCCCCTGTGTGAGAATTGTGCAGCATATAGCATTAAGTTGACCATCATTTGATGAGATGAGACGGGATAACACATACTTTTCTATGAATCCTTCGGAAGTTCTTGATATCTACAGACCAACCTAAATTTTAGAAAAAGCAGAGATGCCTAAATGTAGACTAAAATGTCTGAAACTGCTAAGTTTTCATCCTTAAACCTAGGCTCAGACTTCAGATGTTATCCGTGAGGATTGCACTGTATGAGCAATGCAAGAAGTTAGAGAGCAAACATTTTTTTTTTTAAATCCCGGAAACCGCAGGGCACCCAGAAGTAGGACAGAAAGCTGCTCCCCGAGTGCTTACCCGTGCAACATCTGACATTAAATGCTAGTTTAGAGAATGGTTGTAGATAATGTTTTTTCCTTCCAACTTCAGATTTGGTCCACCTCTGTCAGGTTTTTGTTGTTATGTTAAAGTTTACAAAATGCCAAGTATTTCATTCCTGGTAATACCTTTTAATGGATTGGCAGATTTTTTGACGTTGGATTTTGTCTTAGCCCACCTCGAAATTTATACCAAGTCTTAACTCTTGTCTGAATTACTAACTATCCCTGCAACCCAAGTGTAGCAGTTAGCAGTTGCATGCATTTGTCAACAACACTCAAAAATATGCAATGTGGAATTATAGTCACATCATGTTTCCTTGTTTACAGGCACATCAAGTCATGTTCGTTTGTCCTTGACTGGTGGAGACTGGACTCTACTTTAGTCATCATAAAAACAGGCTACTTAATAAGAGAACGATTATCAGTAGAGCCAGAATAATGCATGTATGTGGGAAACACGGCCTGGTTGTATTGCAGCATAACCCATTGAAGATTTGCTCCATTCCTTGCGGTTCAATTCACGATTTATCTGTTACAATGTTTGCCCCAGTAAAAAAAAATTCTGTGTGGCGGGTACAAGCATTCCAGAATTGCTCTCAATCTGAATGAAAATCACTCTGCAACATGATTACAAAAAAAAGAAATGATCATTGCATGTAGTCGATTTTCAAAACAAATCTTTTTACCAGCTGCAGGGGTGAAATTTGTCAGGATTTTTCCTGATTTCAGGATTTTCTGTCGGGATTTCAGAATCTTTAAAGAATGTCTTTTGTAAACTGGAATTCCTGAGGTGTTGTCCTAACCCTAACCCACCTCAATCCTCCAAAATCCTCCTTGCAGTTTTGGAGGATTTTGGAGGATTGAGGATGAATGGTATTTTTTTTTAAAGAGGATTTTGGAGGATTGAGGATGAATGGTGCTTCAAGCAAGGAGGATTTTGGAGGATTGAGGATGAATGGTATTTTTCTTAAAAGAGGATTTTGGAGGATTGAGGATGAATGGTGTTTCAAGCAGAGGATTTTGGAGGATTGAGGATGAATGGTTGTTTAAAGCACATGAGGATTTTGGAGGATTGAGGATGAATGCATTTTTTGGGGCAGGGTAATCGGAGGATTTTGGAGGATTGAGGATGGTTCCTAGCAAAAAGGGTCTAGGGGGTTAGGGTTAAAGGTGTTTTTACCCGTAAAAGTGGATATAGACCAATAAAAACGGATATTTTAAGGGGGTTCCTTTAGGCAAATTTATACAAACTGTAATGTTGATCTTGGGTCCTCATGGATTTTTCATGGATTTTGTGGAATTTTCATTTTTGGCCAATCTCACCCCTGTGGCTGATATTGTTTAAAGGGTTTGTTTGGTTGGGGAGTGTGGTATTTTATTGCTCAGTTTGAAGAAAACAGCCAGGGAGTTAAACAGCCTATCTTGCCGGTTTTATGGGCATAAAGGTTTAATAGCAAGCTGATCTACACCTGGTGGATGGAGTTGGTTTTTCTGAGAAATCGCTATTTTTGACTGCTGCTGTTGATCTTCAAGATGTTGCCCAAACTTATCGCAAACATTTCGAAAGGGAAACACGTGCAGGATGTTCAACTCTGATTTATTTTAATTCCTGGCTCTAAATATAGCGAACAGTTTAACGCACAATATGTTTCCACTTTTCATCGCAAATTGAATCGTTTCATCCCCAGTGCACAAATGATATCTTATCAGATTTGAAATGGTCGCTGTGTGAGCTTACGTTACGTCTGTTGCAGTCGTTACATGCTTAAAAGGGTTAGGGTTTGAGGAGATTGATAATATGACTCCCGTTCATCTGTTCTGCCGATCTAATGAAAATCGGATTACCAGCCGCCAACGGAATCGAGAGGCGTACAAACGGCTACATTATGCTTGCTAACTTCTTTTTTATTCCCGTCCCAAAAAGATTGGAAGCATTTGAAATGATTGAGATAACATGCGTATTTGACTGTCTGAATATGTCTGCATTAGAGGAAGTATGCATTGCGATGAAATATGGAAAGCACCCTCTGTGGTTGTAAACTTATCGTGTGTGAGTTTGTAAAGTATGTGGGTGGCATTATTCGATAACAGAGGCAAATGTAGCTAAATATCTCAAGCTCCTAAATTTTTCTTTTTATTTTTGTTTATTGTATAGATTTTATGAATTTGTACCTATCCTGTATATAAATGCACTAAAAAGCACTCAGTTCAAAACTGACCAATTAACCGCAAGGGATATTAATCTAAATGGCTAATCCTGGAATAAAGAGGGGTTACTCTTAAAATTATTGCGTCTGCAAATGTTTTTGCAATCCATTTTGTTTTGTTTTTACTTGGCCATTGCCAGAAAAAGTGGATGTGAGTTGGAAGATTTTTACCCCAAATCCTGCGTGCTGTGTTTGTCATGGTTTATTCATTTCTGGATTCTAGGGAATATGTTTAGTTTGCATAAATCCATATTTTCATCAGATGGCTGGCTTAAATTTGTTCCCTTGCCATTTTGGTATTCCCAGCATTTAGTATTTGAAGTTCAATTTGTGCTGTTGAATGTTGTACAAATAACATTGTCCTTGTCTGCACTGCAGGACTTACAAGCCTGTGTGAACAAACTTCGGGGATAACAAAAAAATACCTGGCCCATGTTTTCTTTGATATGTCAACGAGTCACTGTTCACACTTCAATGAAAACAGAGTTTTGTA
The DNA here is from genome assembly GCA_037893225.1 of Hippasteria phrygiana. Lineage (NCBI taxonomy): Eukaryota > Metazoa > Echinodermata > Asteroidea > Valvatida > Goniasteridae > Hippasteria > Hippasteria phrygiana. The sequence continues at coordinate 620,774 of JAZGUH010000242.1, forward strand.
ACACATTCTTCACAGATCTAAAAATATTTGGCATTTAAAATGAAGTAGTTTTGCCTGAGGGAAATGATGGAACATATTTTTATTCGATGACGCCTGTTTTATGACATGGATGGTTTTAGCACTCAGGAGGACAAAAAGGGTAGTCATTGTTGGAGAGTTTCAGGTTTGACGTTAAGGTTACAGTAAATGTTGGCATCTATGATTGATTGGCATTGACTTCCAGACAAGAAAAAGGAAAGCAACTGCTCTGAATGTTTGTAAAAGGGCTACGTTTTTGTGTGTAAAAGAAGCTGCAAAGGATTGAATTGTGTGGAACGTCCGTTACAAATCTATGTATTTGCAGTGGCGTCTTTTTCAGAAATTGATGTTGAATTCCTTTGGAAACTTATCAACAGTTCTTTCAAGCGATGCACGTAATTCCAAAATGTGATTTCCCACGTTTTGGTTTCTGTGGAGCAGATAACAAATGCGGCCATTTGCAGCAGTTTTCCTCTTTGCAATTTGGCCAATTTCCCGTGGTTTTTTTTTCTCCTCTTCTTCCCCTGCTGAGGGGAATTCCAAATTGCTTACACACAGTTAGTCACCGCAAGTAAACACGCAGTGCTGGACTGTACTCATAGGTATGGGTATGTAATCCGTGTTTAATTCCCGTCAATAATGCAGTCTGGGACCCGGCCGTTCGATTAATCCAGATCCACCGGTCCTCGGCCGTTATAAGCCGGAGACACACGTGCAGAGACAGTCATATCCCAGACAGAATTGGGTTGTCGATTGGCTGTCAGATCCCTACCCCCAGGGGGTAGCCAAGGGGAACAAATGGCACCACTCTCACACCCCCGGACCCATTCTCGGGTGACAAAAGTGGAGGGAAAGGTGTAAGTACGGCAGTGAGATTCCCCACCAGTCGCAGGCCTGCCAAAGTGGGCTGCAAGAAAGGTCTCTTTCGTAAGCCCATTTGTCATGCTCCGGCTATTGTCATGAAGCAAAGAAAATGGTGTTTAAATAAGGACTGAGCATATTAAGGCCAGGGGTTGGGCTTGTGTTGTGTTGTCTTTCAAGCGAACATCATACTGATTATGTACACGTACAGGCACTGCTTTGAATGCTGGTATAGAGGTCACAGATCAGACTACATAGCTCATGTGGATTGTGAATTTTAATTGCCTGGGTGTATTCAAGCAGCGCAGTGTTGATCGGTATTCATACTTGGGTGTTTACATAAAATGTTTCTGGCAATGTGGTGGATTTGGGCGTCTGTTGAAATGTGTTGCTCTCGTGCTGAGAACAGACCGGGATAATGCCTGTTCTCGAACACAGGTGTTTTGATAAAATAAATGTTGTTCCTTTTGATGTCGTATTGTCCTACCGATGGCACATGAATGTTGTTGGAAGCTCAAAGGTACAACTGCCCCGTAGCTCCCAATAATAATAATTTATGAAATACAGATTTACTCTAGAATTACAAATAGTTTACTCAACAAGGTAAGGACGTCTGCACTTGTAAGCAGGAAGTCCTGGGTTCGAATCCCGCCTGTGAATGTTTGTTTTTTTCCTTACATAACAGGCTCTGGGAAAGCACTGAGCATACAGTGTCTGACACCATATTGGGAAGGGGAAACGTGTCTTCTAATTACTGTTTGAGCACCAGGTGTTTCTGGACCTGGGAAAAAAACATAATTAATTGATTGATTATTCAGTACTAGCATTACCTCATGCTCTTAAAATCGGTTACAACTGTTGGATTTTGCTGGGCACGAACCATGTCATAGATTGAAAGTGAGAAAAAGAATGTACATGTACACATGCATGTCTCGGTATCACGGTGTATAAATACATGATATTCATGCCGTTTGAAATGACCACACGGGTTGATTACTTATTGAAATGTCAAAATGTTGACAGTTATGCTAACTAGGTATTGGGACTTTGGTTTTCATTATCGTTGAATTTCTACTAAAACAGTGGATGCGTGGGCATCAGCATAAAACTGAACAACTCTGGCGTGTGAGTTATTGACAAATGTTTCCCGAATTATTAAGTCATCTTGCATATATGACAAAGTAGAGGTAGCTGTGTCTTGATTGTTTGCAGTAGCCAATTGAATGTCATTTCAGACTTTACATGGGGGAGAGTACTACTAGAGACAAATATTTGGGGACACATGTGAAGTAACTAAGCTGAGAAAAAAAAGCAAAGGTTAACACTTGACGTTTCAGTCAATATACTCCAACTATTATCAGGAGAATGCAGACATTTTTTCTCTAGTATCCATTTGACACCAGTGTGAAAAAGTGTAAGTCACTCGCCGCACTCTGCTGTCGGTCTTACCTGTGCAGCTCGGCCAGGTTCCTGCTAGCAGTGTAAATGACTTGCCTGTTTATTTGTTAATTGTCTAATTGGACTGTCACATTACCTGTTTATTTAGAACGGCACAGGAACGAAAATGAAATCGGAGATCAATACCTGGGCCTAATTTGATCAAGTGAGGCAGGAGCCAGACCGATCTGACGAGACGCTGGCGGTGTGGGCTTACCACTCCATAATATTGTGTTTCCAGTGATGCCCAATCTTTAAAACGGGGCACCGAGGAAATTGTATCCAATGATAGGGATCGTTATATGTATGCAAATTTCGCTGCACTGCCTGAAGGCGATTGGTGGCTAGGATTGCAAGAAGCCGTCATCATCGCGGAAATCCAGACAACCTGCTGATGACACGGCAAGGTCTGGAGAATGCCAGGCATGGGCACTCTTTAAAAAATATGTTTAATGGAAGGGCAACGAAAATCGCGGGTTGCAACAACAAGGGAACGATACTCGGACTAAACAAAACCCAATTTTTTTAAAGGGAGGGTTGGGGTTAGGGCTAAGCGACCTGAGAGGAGGGTGGTGTTGTTGTTCACTGGTGTCCTGTCTGAAGCCTACTTGAAATCAAATTAAGTCGCCCGGTATCCAATTCCTGCATGGTAAGTGCTAGTTATTGTGTTCTGGCAGCTGAGGCCCCGCAGGGTTAGTAACGAGCCCGGTGTGGCTTTTTTTTTTTTTCCTCCTCCTCTCCCCAACTTCGTCTTCCTCCATTTCAAGTGGCGATAAAATGCAACGGCCGCTGCCACCCTTTGGAATTGAGCGCCCTGTCAAACTCCTGACTCGATTTCTCGTGTGGGATATTTTGTGACAGCCGGGGGCGATATGTTCTTTCCTGTCTCGTAACGAGCAAGAAAGAAGCCAACTTTTTCTCTTCTCTCATTCTCACTTGCTCTCCCCCCCCCCCCCCCCCCTCCACTCCTTCTCTCGGCCGATGTTCGTTATTGTGAAGAGGTTCCGGTCAGTCACCTCGCAGTGTGCTTAGCTAGAAAAGGATACTCTTCTCTTCTTTTTTTTTTGGCTGTCCGGGAGAACAAATTATGCCAACTGTTTATTAACGAAATTGGAATTGGCAGTTGTGTTACTAATGAGGCTTTGCTGGGAGCGGCTCCGCTAGAGAGTTGTCTTTCTGTCATTTGTGGCTCAATTAGATTTGCAGAGACATCGGTTCCTCATTTTGGATTGTAATTCAGTTTTCCTTTAGGTTTTCTTTCTCTCTTTGGGTACATGTTGATTACCCAAAACAAAAATCAGTCTTGTAAATTAATTATCAATTGAAAACAGATTTGGGAATTGCTCAGTAAAGTTTAACATACTTCATCAAAATTAAATGATTTGATTGGATGATTTACCAGAAGAGCAAAAATGAAGCAGTCTAAATATTTGAACAAAGTTATACCCCTTTTGTCAACACCACACTGTTGAAAATGCTCATGTTGGTAATGTCCAACATCTATTCGGTCCACCTCTCTGCTGATTTTGATTGTGGTGATTTTGAGTCATGAATCGATGCAAATGTGCTATCCGATACCAAAATTCCCCCTGAGGAACAGTTTCTGCGGTATTGTATGGCCGGAACAAGACACAAATTACACATTACCTTCCCAGAATTAGTCACTGCACTTCTCACCATGAATCAGAGTGGGATATCATGAAAAATGTTTCATTCCGTTGAATCACTACCCTTCATAAACACTCACTAATACCAATGCCTGAATGATCCTGACCAGTAAATCATATCCCTCCCTCCATCTTCACCAGCTCCCCTCCCCCCCTCCCCAGTCGAAACATACCCCAGGATGCAAGAACTCTGAATAAATTGATCACTCCTTCCCAGACCAACAAAAATTGTATTGCGTCAGCCATAGACATTACGACGGACCCAAATGTTCCGCTTTGACTTTTAATCCACGGAGTACCCGCCGAGAAGTGAAGAGGGGGGGGGATGGGCATCGTAAATTGCGGGGAGGTTCGTTCGCCCGTTGTTTGATATCGTCGTCGGCCGAGTGATTAGAGGGATGATTTATCGCGGGCAGAGTGTGCTGTAAATAAACATTGGGGATTACGCTTTTGCTTTATTTTACAATAAAGGAACATGACCAGTTGGATGGTAGGCAGACGAGTTGTTAGAAGTAACTGATTTTGGAATCGGCTCTCGGACGGAATTGAGCTCTGTAGGATCACTAGGGGAACAAAAAGGCTATACATGTATCTTCCTCAAGACATAATACTGGTTCTTTAGGATGTTTTGAAGGAGGGGTTGTAGTTTCTCAGACAAACCCCCAAGATTTTTCCCTTTTTTCATTTCCTTTTTAGGTAATTATTTTTGAGATGTCTGAAACAGTTTAAACAAAACAAAATTGGTAATCAAGCCTTGAAAGACTCTTTCGGCCATCCTGCCCTCTTGTATTTGTACCAGAAACCCTACACGTCTCTGATCTAATAAAAGTACATGACTTGAAACTTGTCCTGGTCTTGCTGGGCCTTTCTTTGTTAATACCTGACATACTTTCACAAAGGTTATTTTATTCAAAGAAAGTAGAAGGTCATATTGTAGATTGGTCACGGTCGGAATTCAGAGGGGAAAATTTATTAATATATGTTGCGAGACGACTTCACGTAAGTGAATGCATGACTGAGAAAATAGAGATCGTATTTAATGTTCCCATGATCGGTTGCTGCAGTGGAAAAAATGAGGCTGAGGTCACAAGCTGTCAGCCATGACAGGAACAAACGAACCTCCCGACCGACCAAAATAATAACTTGCCCGCCTCTTTCCCCGCTTGCTGTTCACAGGGCCGCTGCACACGAGAAGACTGCAAGTACCTGCACCCGCCGCCACACCTGAAGACCCAGCTGGAGATTAACGGCAAGAACAGCATCGCAGCCCAGAAGATGCTGCAGAACTTTCACAACCAGCAGCTGCAGCTACAAGCAGCTGCTGCAGCCAGCATGCAGCTGCATCAACCTGGCACCACCATCTTGCCTACACACCAGGCGCTCAACTCACTGGTAAGAACATTTGCTTTGTTTTGTTTTTTTAACTTTGTTTTTTTGTTTCCAAGGCCACGATCTGTGGTAATTGAAGCTGGCAGCCATTTTCTTGCAAGTTTTTTTATGGAAGTTTGCTCCGAACAAGGTTAAAAGCCACTCGAGGTACATAGCTAGATGTATCCGCTTCCTGCACGGCTGGTTGAGGGCAGCAAGCAAAACATGGTAAATACTGGTTTCCATATAGTCGTAAGTGCCAACAGCAAGAAGTAGGTTCAAGCAGCGACCCGTCAACCACTGGCAAATTTTGCCTGGTACCCAGGATATATTTGTAGCTATAGTTGACAAATCAACCAGCGGTTGAAAGATAGTCACTGCTTAACCCATTGAATACCCACGACGGCCACAGCTATGGTTTAAAAGAAAAGATCACCTGGCCGGTTGTCGTCTATATGCACATTCCTGCACCTAAACAATCCATTGTTTGGCTATTGTGTGTTACGCTTGGTTGCACAAGCCATATGACTACCAGCACCTCATTAATAACAGCCAGAGAGAATGGGTTAAACTTGCCCATTGCTTGCCCTTTGTTCAACCACAAATTTGTCCTATTTTCTCCCCCCCCCCCCAAAAAAAAGTGATAAATAAATGAAATAGCTTACCATTCAGGAAAGTTTTAACCACTTGAAAAATGTTATTTTACCTAATAATTTTCAGTGGTCAGACGCCATGTGTTTTGATTTTGCTTAATGAAACACGTCACGATCACTTTTGTCGGTGGTTATTGCGACAATATGGAAACTAGGCTGAGCAGTTGTGGTTTGCATGCGTCAGTCAGTCATTTGCAGTCGAGAATTGACGGGTAACAGTGAAGCAACGCTTCCTGAGCGAAAGGCTGGACACACTTTCACCACTAGAGGGCTCGGCATGCAGCAAGGGGATAGGGATCTCGGATGTCCGTTTCGTTTTTTGGATTATCTGAGGCATGAATACTTAAGTTCTTTTTTCTGTTGTCGACCAGCTGCGTTACTTCGTAATTTTTGCATTGTACATCGGTCTCAGTCAAAATGCAAGTGTCAAAGCTGCTTTTTTTTTTGCCTAAATAAAAGTTGCCTGCCCCCCCCCCCCTTTTTGTTTCAAAAATAAATCAAATAAAAAAAATGGTAAAGCTTTCGGCATATCAAGCCACTTCTCCATTATTCTTAAATATTTATTCACTAAAAAATGCCCATCCAAAGAGGCCATAAAAATGCTAAAATTGCACCAGTGTTTTAACCCTCGCTGTGCTTAAAGGGCTCCGCGCTTTGCACACCAAGTTTTGTTTTGGCATTTGGACTTGTCAGTAGGTTGCATTATGAAGTTTAGCAGGTAATATTACGTTATACAGCCAGGCTAGATTTGTTGCATGCCAGCACAGTAGTTTGCACCGACCCGTTTTCATGTTACTTCCAAATTGCAATGTTCCCTCTTTTTTTTTTTTTTTTTTTTTTTTTCAGGGCAGTGTATCATCCCTGTTGATGGCAGTTTCTCAGCCAGGAACATTAGAGGTTTTAAAGGCTGACATGGCTTATGGATAATTCAATTTTATATACATTTATCGACCGTACTTGTACAGCGTCCATCTTGGAGGATTTCCACATGCAAGCGTGACCCTTTCTGAATGGATGTTTTTTGTTTGTATTGGCTTGAAAATTAATGACTTGGTCAGTAGAAAAGTTGTACCCATTGAGACTCAGAGGAACAACGCACATTAACTAAAATAGGCTGGTACATTCACCAAGCAAGCTGGCTCACCTTAATATCCTTGCTGTGAAAGGAAGGAACAAGACCAAGATGGCTGCAACATGGATGATTCTTTTGATGCCATCACCATCTTAGTCACATTCCATGAAAATTCAATGTCCATCCTTGTGATGCCCTTCATGACATAAGCATCAGTCTATTTTGGTTGATAAATGGGGCCACCAAATCACCCAAACCAAGATGGCCCCGTCTCCAAGTCCATATGCAGATAACCCTGCCAATTTCTTTAACTGACACCAAGCAACCCTCTATCTTTGGCATAGGAGTTAGTTGGCTGCCCGTCATACCCGTACGACATGGGACGATACAATGCCAGCTGTACTAGATGCTTACAAACAGAGGTAGGAATAGGATTATAACCAGTCGGGTGATTTAAGCGTAACTCACGTTGCAGTTTGTCCACTCTACTGCAACGTATATAATTGCATGAAGTGGCAAAGATTCGCCCTGTGCTGTAATGGTGCAGAGAGAGTACATTTGTATGTGTTGTTCGTATTCAAAAGGACAAAATTGAATGTTTGTTGCAATAGAATTGCCCTAGTCTTTTAAGTCCAGATACCGGTATAAACTTAAATGCCACCCCCGTCACATCCCCACCCCCACCCCTACCCACTGACCAACCAAAAAAATAAATAAATAGTATACTAACTTCAAGCACTTATGAACAATGTGTAGAAAAGTTGTTATTTTGTTGAGTGGAATTAGAAAAAAATGACCTGAAGATATTTGGGAAGGTCTGCCAGCTTTGCAATGATTTCTGGGCCAAAAGTGCCGAGTGGCAACATTTTCAGTTAAGAACGTCAAAGAGAAAAACTGCCAAGGTTTTTGATGTGCAAATGGAAACAGTCTCAAAGTCTGACGACAAAAAAAATAGCGCCCACCCGAACAAAGATACTGACAATTTGGGAGACCGCCAAAATAGGGCAAGATAGCTCAGTTGGTAGAGTGCCGGTACGGTATTCCGGAGGTCGCAGGTTCGAATCCCGCTCCTGCCAGTTTCTTTGTTCACTTTGAAAAAAATAGTTAGTCGGACTGAAAACCAAAGGCCACAAGTTGCTCAAAGATTTCTCCCTGATTAGGTTTGAACTTTGTTTAGAAGGCTAGTCGACACCTCCCCCCCCCCCCCCCTACACTCAAAAACCTCTGGAAGTCATTTTTAGCAGACGGTGTTACCCTAAGATGCATTGCTCATTAAATAGATAATGTGTTGATGATGTGAAGTTCTTGTTTCCAGCCCGTTTTGCCAGAGTTTGAATTTGTCAGAGAAATGTGCATGTGCATGCCATTGCAGATTGTATCATTGTGTGTTTGTTGCATTTGGCAATTATTAAGAGTTTGGTGTTCAGAGTGAGTCTAAGATGCAATGTGGTTGTCTCTAAAAACAAACAAGTTCAACAATCATTTCATCTGCTTGTTTACTTGCAATTTTCTCGCTGGTTGTATTTTTTTCTGTAATTAGAAATACTTGATTAAAACTAGAAATTCTTGATTAAAACTTTTTTTTGTCCTCTGTTTCTATCAGTTGAAAAAAACTACATTTTTGTACAGGCCCCGTGAGGGCACTATCAAACCCAATGCTGTCATTGGCTTCCAGCAGAAGGGAGTATACTGGGAAGATTTGGCAGAACCAGTTAATACCCAGGCTGCTTTTCTTCTTTCCTTTTTTTTGGTTCATTTTTGTGCTTGCTTCATTTGCCACACTTGTGTTGATTGCATATCTACATGTAGCATTAATTGCCTCGTGCACTTTTGCTAATATTTGCATGTCTTTTCTTTTCATTCATGACAAAGGTTCCCATTGTGATTCACTGACTGCGCCCAAACCCTTTTAATATGAAATCTGTAATTGCCTCCAGATTGTTTTAGAAGGGCGGACTTCCCTTATCAACCTTCGGTTTCAGTTTTGCACAAATCACTTGGTACCATTATGCAGCCTGTTAGTTTGTATCCGCCTACATGGCTGATGAAATACGATGGACAGTTCTTTACAAACCAAACAGAATAAGACACTGTTTCCTGGGAGTTTCCCTAATAGTCTCTTCCTTCTCTCGATTACAAAAGCAGGTTGTCTGAAATTTTGGTGTCGGTTTCGTGTTTGATTGAAGAGATAATTATCCGATGTAACATCGGATTTCAGTATCTGGTCCGAATTATAGAGGCGGCAGTGTGTGGTTATTTAAATTAACACCTCTGCATCATTTGATAATTTGGGTACACTGTTTTATATTTATAATCCTTGAAAATTATAGAATTTTTAATTTTATTCCCAGTTAAGAAAGGTGGTCTTTTAGTGTCACTAAGGAAAATAATCGTCTATAATCAGAAACTAACAACAAAAACCGATCAGCTTATTTCATTTTTCCAGTTTATATTTTTCCATCATTGGGGATGTGCTGATCTCCCCCACTAACATTTAGAACAAATATACTTGAGTGCAGCCAATCCCCTTTTCAAATATTTAGCTAGTCCCATTAGTTGGTTAGAGAAAACAAATCTTGTTACTAACTTAAGATCAGCGTGATCTTTGAAATATAATAGTCAGTGCAAATATTTGTAGCCAACATGAAATTCAGCCAGTGAAAAATAATTCAAGATCGGCTGCGATGATGTCCAAGTTTTAGTTTGTGTGTTGCTCACTTTGTTGGATTCTGAAAATATATACGAAATATTAAAATCTTCTTAAAATTGACTGAGTCCCAGAGGTTTCAATGTCCAGATTTCAACATCCCTTCAAAATTGTGCAACCCTATTGTTGCAAATGGATCAGTTTTCGTGCTTGTACATTTTCTTTGGTAATGTGCATGTGCAGGCCTGTCTTTGCGTAAATTGTCACAATTCTTTGAAAACGTCATTTGTGCAATTAGCCTGAGCCAGCAGAGAGAGACAAAGCCCTTCAAAGCTAACGAGGACATCAATAAAGCCGCCTGGCTGATTTTTGATTCAAGAGAAGAGCTCTACCTCTTTGATGTCCTGTCTGCTGAAATTATTTTCGAAACGGATAAGAACAAAAGCAGCAAAGATTTAGCATCTACTGTACATAGTGATTGTCAACATGTTGGTTTACTGGCCAAGAGTTGCACTCTCGTTCGCACGGTAGCAGGCGGAATATTTGCATGAACAGGCCCGGGCACTCAGCGAGAAAAACCATTGCCAGCTCCCCAACACACCGACAAGATAAGAGCTCGTCTTATTAGACTTAATTTCCACGCTTGATCCACTTAAGGCTGAAAGGCCGATATCATTACCCGCCACGGCCAACGAAAGATTGGAGGGAGAGAGAAGAGGGGGGGGGGGGGGGGTGTATGGCTGAGTACGGAGACAGGGGATACAGTGAATCGGCTCGCTGCACCTCCAGACAAAAAGCTGCTGGAATTAATTACAACGGTGGTGATTTTGGCCCAGCCGGTGAACTCAACTGACCCTGTCACTCGCGGGGTAATCAATCACACCGGCCCTTGATACCCACTCTCTGTCTTCTTGCCCACTTTCTCTTCTCTTCATTTTCTTTTTGTGCACGTGCATGCGTGAGTCATGGGCTTTCTTTTATTTAGTATATGCGGTCGTACCGTGTGTCAAGTCGGCATCTCTCCTTTGCTCAGACGACTAAATGCCCTGCACTTCAGTGCTCCACTTCTAGACCTGCAATTTTCAAGACGTGACAGTTATTGCAGTCATTCTGGTTTCGCATTTTACGACATTTTTTTTCCCCTTTTCTCTGAGAATAGTTGAGGCTCTTGTCATATACACTTTGCCAGACTAGAAGTGTTTACTCCGTGTCTCGGCGAGGGGAATAACCAGATTTTCTTTTTGCGGGGGCTTGTTTTGCATAATATGCCTTTGGCATGCGTGTACATGCCAAGACGAGTCCTGAAGTTCACTTTGCTTTGCTAGGTGTGGAATAGTGCTGTAGACAGTCTGGACAAATCTTAAACACTTTTGTCACATCTTTGGTTATTCTGCAAGAAAAGCGACCTACATGTATGTTTTGTCCCAGATATTTGTGGGTTTTTTTCTGTAATATTCCTCGATTTGCCTAATGCTCTTTTGGGGGAAACCCTTGACTGTTTGTGCATCTGCAGACCAGAATTTGGTCTCAAATCAATATCATGTCACAAGATTGACAAGAATTCAATTTTTTGGATCGCGGTCAATATTCTGTCACTTCAGCCGACATCCCAGTGTGGGACTTTGTATGCAATAATAATACCAGAAATGTCACTGATCTGATCGTAGTCTGTGGCTGAATTTATCAGAATTGCACATTGAGATTTATCTTATAATGGTTTGGATTGAATATTAAAACAGAGAACTTGAATTATCATTCTTGTTTAAAATCAATTTCTAAGCACTGGTTTCTAAACAAATAAAATGTAGAATTGTAAGGAAAGAACAGACGAAACAGAAACCAAGTAAATTTGTCATGAATTGTTAATACATAAGTCTCGCATTATGAGTATGCTGATGTACAGTGGTGTGCAAAATTATTCGAACGCTTGACATATCTGAAGAAATGGATATTTAATGCCTTACAATGCCTGGTTTACATTTTTCACCTGTATTCAATAGAAAAGGTAATTGTTGTGAGCATACATGTAGCTCACATTAGTATCTGCCAGTCCTACCATCTTTCTTTATCAAACTTTACACTAATATTTGGTGTGTCCACCCTTGGCAGCAATCACTGCGGCACATCTTTCGGGCATAATGTCTATATATTTCCTGAGAGTTTCTACACTAATGCTGTTCCAAGTCTTCTGAAGTTCATTCCAGAGGGTTTAATTTGAATGTACATTGTTATATTGATTGCCATTTCATCACAAACAACTAAAGTACCTAAAATATGCCAAGTGTTCGAATAATTTTGCACACCACTGTACTCTCTTTGGATTATTTCAGGTTTAATACATCCCCTATTATGAGTGTAATGTGACCTTGTTCCCAGTACGGACATTTTAGATCCAGCATATCTCTCAATTGGAGACTTCTGATGCAACGAGTCCCTCGCTTATGAAATTCAGATTCAACTCGCCCCCCTGTTTGCGGGTATTTAGACAGCGTCGGCCGGACCCCCAAGATGTTATCATACCGCAGTCCCCTGTTTCCTTCTTGAAGACTTCATCCCATCCGTTCCATGCCCCTGACTACAAGCTCTGTTTTCTTTATTAATCTCTTCTTGTCAGGTGTCAGTCTAACATTATCACCCGTTGGGGGTCCTTTTGTTACCCCCCTGGTGGGGTGTCTGTTGCTGTCATGGCTTAACCCCCCCACCCCCCCATCCCTCGTGGAGATGTCTGCAGGCTTGAGTTTATATTGCTGGTAGTTTCTTCAGGTTGTGCTCAGAATAAACAGATCTTAGGCTGTGATTCACAAGATCATTTTGCATCTTAGGTAATGTGTTCCCCTTGGTTTTCATGTATGTCTGTCTGTCAGTTTGTCAGCTGTCTGTCTGTCTGTCTGTCTTGTGCTGTTCGTTTGTGTCGATGAGCAAGCACAGTGTGAGTTAAATCCAGTCTTCTAGCCAGGGTGAAATTAAAGCGTAGGTGCATTTTGCTAAAGGATGGACAATGCGAGTGCGGAGCGCGAAGCCCAAACGGTGTGAGGGCCGGGGTCCGCTTATAGGGTCCCAAAAATGTTTGGATTTGAGATGCTCTTGTGGTGCAATCTGAGGCCACAGGCCACTTTCCCGCAGCTCGACTGTTTTGAGCAAAAGTTTTTAAGATTATATAGGCAAAATTTAGTTCATTTGAAATTGTTCAGAATATACTCTTGCTCTTAAATTTATAGCGTAGTGGCAGGATTCAAGCGTAGTGCTAATTCTCGAAAGCGTAGTGGGTGCTAGCGCTATTTAATGCCTGGCTAGAACACTGGTTAACTCACAGACCCACCTTTCCATATGTACTTTTATTTCTTGCAGTCTTTACTTTCCCTTTGTTTTGTTGCCCTCTCAATGGGAAATTCAGCAGCTACCTTGGTTTGAAAACACCGCCAATGACAAACACCAAATACTTTGTTTCTTTTTGTTTTTCAGTCATTAAACAAATACAAAATCTGTTCCCTTTTTTTGTGTTCTGAAACTTATTTGACAATCTTGACCATGAATTCAAGAAGTATTGCTCGATGATCATATTTTTTCAGTTTCACTGCCAACCGTTTTTTTATGCTCTTTACAGTTTGACTGTTATGGTGAAATTAGATGTTCACCGTGTTGATATTAACTAAAGTAATCTGAATTATTAACCACGTTTCTCTCATTGAATATTCCATCTCATGAATATTCAATCTCATAAACATTCATGAAAACATATCCCGTGTGTATTGTGAGTTATTCATTACGTTCCAAGAAGAAATAAAACCTGAATTAAATTTCGCATTTCTTGTGACAATTCCAGTGGGACTCGCCACCCAATCCAGCAATCATTGAGCCATGCATTTTCCCTCCTCTTGTTTTTTGTACGTTTGTTTTGTTACTCCTGTAGGCACCATCCCCTGGCCTGAGTACATCGCCAGCCCTCAGTACGTCACCCGCTGTGTCCGAAAACTCCTTCTACAGTACCTACTTGTACCCCATGCCTGTCTCCATGGTTAGTCGTTATGATTTTTTGGGGTTAATTTCTCCCTTTTGATCAATTAGAGACCAGATTTTCATTTTTATTTTGTTATTTATTTATTTATTTGTTTTGTTTGTTTGTGGTTTGGTGTTTTAAAGGATGGTAACTGTCAGTAACTGTCACAGTTTTGGGACTTGTTATTCATGACAAAAACATTTATTTCAGGTTTTCTACAGACAAGACTTGTAGATGCGAGAAATTGAATAGACTATGACAGAGCCAGAGTATATTTCACAGAACTACAAGGATTGACTTCTTTTCTCTTGATGTATACTGATTTCAGAGGAATCATGCTGATTGGATTCAGGTGTTTTTGTATCCAGGCCTTAAAAAGTTCAAATGTTGGTAATCTAAAACTGTATCCGTGTTCATTTGCGGTAGACTTTACCGCTGAAATCGGGAGCTCAATTCCAAATTGAATTGCGCATTTAAAATGCAGATTTGTGTGGTTTTAATTGTGTGGGCAGATTTGTTATTACATGGTGACATGTGGGTGTAGAATGATGCTAGATTTGTGAACAAATCCCTCTTATTTTTATAAAAAAATCAATAAAAATCTTCCACCTGTAATAGATCAGCGGAGAGAAAAAGCCACAAAGATTTGTCTGTTTTAGTGTCTCTGTAGGGATAAAGAACTGTACATGTACCTCTCCATCTGTGAATCGGCTGCTTCGGTAAACACAGTTGCAGAACAGTCCCCAAGTGAGATTTTGTCCTGCGTTGTGAATTTAAGAGCCGCGTTTACAATTTGAACACTTTATGCAGATGGACGAGTTGCATTAGGCTTCCTTTTCCCTTTGGGCCGTAAAAATGACTGTTTGCTTAGGGTGTAACATGTCACAATTAACCCACTGAGATCATGCGGACTTACGTTTTGCATTCATTACCATCGTGTCCCTGAGGGAAACGGGTTGAAAGATAACGTCGTCAGGATGCTTGATAATGACTTATCCGCGCATAAATTGTAATAGTGATAATATGGCTTCTTCTTTTTTTTGGGGGGGGGAGGTTTCAGAAGTGAACCCTAGAGTAGACACTTGTGCATTTTTTCCATCTCACTCTACTGTTGAAGTTCAACAAAGACAAACTTTGAAAAGTTTTGAGTGGTGTTCAGTAGATGCCTTCTGATTGAAGAACGACTTTCAAACTCAACATCGCAGGTTATTCCCCCAAATGAAATATCCCCAAAAAGTAATAAAACTGTTCCCTTTGCTTTAATAGCAGGGCTGTAGTCGAGTCCATCACAAAGTCCCTGCAAGCCCATCACAAGCCCTCCAGTCCTAATCCCAATCACAAGCTATTCAAATGAGCTTTGACAAAGGCATTCCTTTGTCATTAGTCATCCAGTTACTTGTGACCTGCTTTATGAAAGGACTTCTGACTGGACTTGCGAAAGGACTTGCAGGGACTCTGTTTAATAGTGTTTTGAAAATCCTGCTTACATTTTCTGTTGAGATTAAAAGAAACAAGCATAGCTTGCTCCGCAAATTATACTGTCCAAGCATTGATGCGCAAGTGTATGCACAGCATGTTTTTTTAAGCAAACAGTCCTCATAACTTGTCTTGAATGTTGCATGCTTGTCCGAGTCTCAAAAGGCCGTGTTTTTGCAAAGTAAGCATGTCTATGGAGCATGTAAAACCAAACATTGTGTGCTGTTTGATTCACAGGCCTACTGCCTTGCGATAATCACAGGTAGGGACAAATTGACGAAGCACCGGTTGAGTAGTCTGTGACGGGACTTGGACTACTAAAAGTGTCCTTCTGTTCATTTCATGTAGACGAGCAGTGTGTCCATATGCATTACGCTGGTTAGGAGTGAGGGAATATATTTGTCTAATGGGCACAGAATGAATTCCATGCCTCCAAAAATTTTTTTACTTCGGTTAGATTTGAATATCAAAATATACATGTCTCTACTTATTTGTGGCAGAGAGGTAGGTAGACCACAGGAGTAGTTTTTGACCGAAAAATTGGGGGAAAGGGCTCAAATGATTATTTTTGGAAGATATAATCTTTTTGAAAACCTAGGTTTTAATAATTTTGGGAAAAATTTGAGTTTTTTTTTAAATAAAATGCCAGACATTTTTGAAAACGAAAGTTCGAAACAAATATTTTGAAAGCATTATTTGGGGGAGAGTGGAGCATTTGAGTGCTCTTGCCATAGAATTGAACATGTTAGACAGTAATGGATTAAACAAAAAATTGTTTCAGTATGTATTTTTCAAATCGCATTTTATATATTGTTTTTCCCCTCTTCCCCAAGCCGACGGCAAACCAAATGCCAAGTCAAATCAACTCCATGTACTCGCAGTACCTAACGACGGCACCGGCTGTGGCCCAGCCCAGCCAGCTGCAGGATTTCCCCACCCCCGGCCAGATAATGACCCATAACGGAGCTGTCATACCGTACCCACCACAGCGCCCAAAGAACGACAAGTTGGAAGTAAGAATAGAATATACCCCGTCTGTTGTCTTACGTTTACATTGTTTATGTCCCTTTTGGCTGGGAAGGTTGTGTGTCCGTCTTTCTCAAGACTGTCTTGTCTGTTCCTAAATGTTGGTACAAACGAAAAGTTGAAAAGAGAGTCAATTTTATTTGCAGTATACCCAGTTTCCTTGATGTTTACGCATAAAGCACATTTCATGATTTAGTGACGTAGACTGTCTGTTGCTGGGTCTAAATGTCAATGAGAACGAACTCCGATCTGAAATGTTGATGTCAAAAAGGTCATTTCCAAAACAAATAGCTCTTGAGTGCCTTATCAAGTTACAGGATTTGATAGTTTTGGGTGTTTGGTTTTTTTTAAGCAGACAGAATTTGGTGTTTGATTAATTGTGTGCAAGGCACAGTTACAATTTCAACAAATCTCGTCTGAAACAGAACAATTTGTCTGAAACAGAACAGTCCGGTTGAAACCCACAAGATCTCGCTGCTACATGTGGCCTTTTCGTTCTGGAATTGTTTACCTCCCAGTTTGAGCTCAAGCAATACCTAAATTATGTAAAAACAATTCTGTACAGATGAAAAGATTGATCAAAGTCGACCGTTTACTGTTCATTTCATTGCTTGCAAGACCTGCATATAGTTCAGTGCAACAAAGTTATATAACAAAAATAATAAAAATGTGTACCATCTGGAGAAGATTGTATGTGCTATGTTTGTGTTTTGGGGTTGGCTTTTGTTGTATTTCCTGAGCTACATTAACTTTTAAAAATCGTCTCTTCCTTTTTGTGCTCTATCTTTCTATCGCTTCATTTTCCACCTCTCCCCCCCCTCCCCCTCCCAATCCAACTTCTCATTATCACTTGCGCTCCCCCTACCCTCCCCTCCCAATTCCTTGCTCTTTTTCCTATTTTTTATTTACCCCCTCCCTGATAAAAAAAAACCTCCCAGGTCTGTCGTGAGTTTCAGCGGGGCAACTGCTCGCGGGCAGAATGCAAATTTGCTCACCCTGCCGAGGGGGCGGCTATTGACCAGCTGGACAACACAGTGACCGTGTGTATGGACTACATCAAGGGCCGGTGTAGTCGAGATAAATGCAAATACTTCCACCCGCCCGCTCACCTACAGACCAAAATTAAGGCCGCCCAACACAATAACGGTCACGCTAGCATTATGGTGAGTGTCTCAGCCCCGGCTGTTTTTTTCCCCCTCTGTCCTTTTTTTTTGTGTCTGTGTCGTCTAACCATCTCCTGTTGTTAGATAGATTAAGTGTGTTTTATTTTTTCTCGCGTTCAGGGTTGCCCATAGTATTAGAATGTCCCCTCCCCCTCACCCCTAGCTTGTGGTTGTTGAAGCACACGTACATGTAGCTTATGATGTTAATGATCTGTCCCATCCCCCCCCCCTTCCCCCACTCTACCCCCTCATTCCCACCCACCTCCCCTATCACTACTTTCTCTGTCTTCGCCAACATCACGTAGTACTTTCATTCTTGCCCATCTCTCTCGCAATCTTTCTGATGCAAATATTAACATCTACTCGAAGGTTTTCACTCCACCGGACTTGTCTTTTGTGTATCTCATCAGTATTGTGCCTCACCTGCCCCCCTTGCTGTATTCTGTCTCATTCCCTTTACTACTCTCTTGATTTCTCATCAATACTCTGATTGCGCTGTTTTGCTGTCTTTCGTGCTCTCTCATTAAAGCCTTTAAATTCAGCCCTGTGTCAAAAACTGCTTGCTGGCTTGTGGTGAGGCGAATTCACTCGGAGCCGTATGTTGGCAGATACCCACAAGGACACAAGATATGCTGGTTTTCTCAGGTCGTTGTTGTTTCAGATAAGCTGTTCAAATTTGTTTTGAAGATTTCCAGGCTAAAATGTTAGTTACCCTAGTTTTAGTCGGTCATGCCATTTGGTATGATTGGAAAAATTCCTCTTTGAAGTAATCAAATTCGCAGAAAACGGATTTCTAATCGTTTTAGTGTTTGTTCTGGAAATGACCTTTTTGTATGATAAAAGTGCTCCACGACTACAGCTTAATTGGTCTCTAACCATGCATTGTGATAAAATACCACGTTATTGCGTGTCTTCATAATAGTTTTAGCCCGTTGTAAAAAAAAAACAGCAACCTTTCCCCGGTGATTTGTAGTCCTAACTATGCAGCAGTCATGTTTGTCTAGTGTCCTATACTGGCAGTACAAAATCCCATTAAATTTGGTCACCCCCCCATCATCGGCACCAGACTACTGTTTAACCTTTGGCCTCGATCACTTTGAGCCTCATCAAGTTGTGCACAGGACCGGCCATAGATGGTCTCTGCATTAAACTCAATGACAGTGACTGTCCAACAGATTTTAATTCATCCGCATCGGTTTGCGAACTCTTGTGAGTATGTTAGTGGTCAGGGCTGAGTTTAAAGTGTGTATGTAATGACTGTATTTTCACCTTCACCTCTTAATATGACGGAAATTTCTTTTGGTTTTTATAACTTACTGGCTTGGAATACTCTTCACTTTTCTTTTGTTTTCTTTTTTTTCAATTTCTCCTTTGCAACTGGAAAATATTCTTAAACTCAAAATTTATGATATTTTGGTTCAACGATCTTTGACTTGAACAGCCATTGCTTAATAATACATGTAATAAATTACCTGAATATAGCCGTCATTGAAAACCTGGTTAAAGTCCTTTCTGATTTTAGTTTGTTTTTTTTTTTGGTTTTTTTTTGGGGGGGGGGGGTGTTTCTCTAGGAATAAGAGTGTTTAAGGAATTGTTCCATTTTACATTCTTAAATGTTGAAAGAGAGGGGATAAACTAACTTTAAGAGCCTTCTCTTGTGTATTTTATTTCTTTCGGTTTCTCTCTTCATCTTTTTTTTATATCTCATTTTAAAGTGATTAAATATTTCGTTTTTCACATTCTGAATAATTTTCCTAATGATTCCTTTCTTTTGTCACTCCAACCCCTGTACCCCTCCCCTCCTATACCCCCACCCCACCTCAGCCCAATGTCCAAGTTTAATGAATATAAATGTAACCACTGTTTCAGCACTGTAGACGTAGTGTCATCTTGCACAACCATTTCCCACCCCTCCTTGGCATAATGGAACAGCCCTTGGCCTACTTCTAGCCAATCAGTGCATGGGACACTCAAGGCAGAGTTGACATTGCTTTGCATAAAAGGGAGTTTTAAGTGTCTACTGGTAGGATGGGAAAATGTGGTTGCGCATAATCTATTAATAATAGCCTTACAAGCCGGGAAAACTTGGTAATTTTTTTCACTCCGGTTGCTGTCAAAATGTTACCCATTACAGGCTGCATTTTAATCGAAACAAATTGTTCTTCTGACATCAGTTAAGAAGGTATTGACCTCATTATAGTGCTGCCTCAAACATTTTTAAGTCAGATGAATTACCATTTGAAACTTTATTTGTCCTTTTAGGTACATTCGAGATTATGTGTTCAATCTGTGTATTTTATGGTCCCTTGTTGTATAACCCTAAAAAAAAAAATACATTTCAATAAACATAAACAAACCATTTCTTTCAAATTTTTCGATGTGTGAATCCCCAGCTTTAAAATCAAAGACAAATTTCTTCCTTTTTTTTTTTCATTCTGAAATCTTTTTTACAACCACCCATATTTGACAGTAATTATTATTATTTTTTTTTCTTTATATGATTGTAATTGCAAACTGTTGATGTATTTTTGTGTTAACTTAAAATATTTTACTGTTTACAGAGATAATGGTTGCAGCATTGGGCAGGCAGTTTTTAACTTACTGAAAGTGACTTTATCCAACCATAATTATTCTTTGATTAAAATTCTATTTTTACAAAAGGTGAATACAAAATGGCCGAGTGGTGCTCAGATATACATCAGTCAGTTGATCTTTAATTAAACATTTCAATAAAGCCTTGTGTATAGATATTAATGAGTTAGTTGTAGTAATTATGGTCCAGTGGTCTAATTTATTGATCTTAGCTTGTGCTAAAGTATGTTTCTATTTTACGTGCAGCACTGTGCAAAAAGAAAGTTTGATTACACAAAAGCTCTTGTCGACGGTTTTTACCTGATTTCTGCACAAATGCACAGCATTGAAGAAATGGCTAAAGCCCTGAACAAATTGTTTCAAACTTTGAGCATGTTTTCTTTTCCATTTTATATTTACTGCACCGTAGCCTTGTTTTTTTTTAATAATTGGTGGCAGGATTTTTTTCCAATTAATCCAACTGGATTTTACATGTTGTTATGCATAGGGGAACCAGTTAGACCTAGTAGGAACCAGTTAGATCTAGTTAGACCTGGATTTTATAGAGTACTGAAGTGATGACGTCAATCAATGCAATGTTTGAAACCAGAATACATTCTAAACTGCATGTGTGTAGAACCATTGCCCTGGCAACTGACGTCAGACTTCGGTACTCTATTAGGGATTATTTTAAAGGTAAACGCTCAGTTTGATCCATGCTTAGTTTTATCCAAACTGTTTTGAAAAAAACTAAAATCGCAGTTTTACCAAAGCAATCACAGTAGGCTGAACATGCAATAGCATTTTGATAATGGCTGACTCATTGAAAGCTTTCCAACAAAATGTGTCGTTGGGATGGAGTTTTTAACATTTTGTTTTTTTGGTTTTTTTTCTCATTGAAAGAGGCTTATATGCACTTTGTCAAAAAAGCTTTGCAGACTTCAAAATCCTCAAACAGACTTTATAGCTTTCCATTTAGTTGACAGTGGTTGGTAGATTACCTCGCTTCACCCCCTGCCTGCAAATTGCTGCGCATTTATTGGTGGTTTGCCTAGACACCCTCAAAAGCCGTTTATTTTGTCATTTACTTCATATTTATATTTTTTTAAAATTGCTACGTGTCCTGACACATCAATCATCCGTTATCTAATGTGCATGGCCGCTCGTATTTCTGTCACTGTTTTCTCACCTTGTTTCAGTACAATATCTCCCCTTTTTTTGAAATACATGAAACTTAATATCAAGTTGGACGTGTAACTCATTTCTAAAATAGATCACCTATACCACTTTTTTTTATAATTGTTTCTCTGTAACGGGCTTAAGACAAGAAACCAGAATTCCCAATTTTTTAATTTTGTTGGAAGTTTGATTTGCGGTAACGGTTTGGAATGAACTTACAAGCAATAAAACCTGTGAAGATTATAAAGTTGATTTGTTGAAACATGGACTTCAAGTAGGCTTAAACCAGCTACAAACTGCTTAACTGGCGTGTCCTGTCAAACAAATTCTCCCTGGTGTTCCTTAAAACTAAAAAACAAATTATCAAAAACTAAGGAAGAAAAATTCCTTAGTTTGAAGAACAAAATCTATTGCATGTTCACATAGTTTGATCCAACCATCTGATGACAACCAACCCAATTGATGTCTGATCCATCATGTTTGACATAATGTACCTCTCATGACTGTTAATGTTAACACATCCTCGTGAATGTTTTTTTCTCATGTTAGTTTGCTAATACTGACTTTGAATGGAACTTTTTTTATGCACTGGTGTATGTCGGTAGCACCATTCAGCCTATTTGTATTGTTTTTACCTCTTGTTTTTGTCAAGCCATTTTAAGAGTTGTTTTGAAATGAACAAAATTTCAATGAATTGTTGTCTTGATTTAAAACCAAACAATCTGAGACAAAACAACAAACACACTGACGACTTTTGAATTTTTGTTTCTGCATCACGGTAGTGGAAATGTTTGATTTTACAGTTTTGTCACTGGTTGACTTTGGCATGTCTACTACATGTATGTGCTAAAAAAAATGGATGGGAATGATTTCAACTGGTTTATAGACTGCTAAACCAGTTTATAAACATGACTGGTAGCCGGTAAACAAGGGTTGAAACAGTCGACTGTGTGTGTTTCTATCTCTCTTCTCTTGATTCATTATTTATGCATGAGGTCACTGACATCCACCCTTTGCTTCTTTTGTTTTTCCACCCACAATGCATTGCCGCTCTGCTTGCTGGTT
Organism: Hippasteria phrygiana; assembly: GCA_037893225.1. Taxonomy (NCBI): domain Eukaryota; kingdom Metazoa; phylum Echinodermata; class Asteroidea; order Valvatida; family Goniasteridae; genus Hippasteria; species Hippasteria phrygiana. The sequence continues at coordinate 642,974 of JAZGUH010000242.1, forward strand.
TATGTTAATGACTCTGCCTGTCCCATGCTGCAATCCCATTGGCCAAAATCCATCATGGCTGCGCATACTAATAAGCTTCCGACCACGCCTGAAACAATCAGCAAGAAACGAGCCCGGGAGCCTGCCGATGACATCATTCTGGTACTGGAAGTAGTCTTGTTGTTGTCTTATGCTTTGCCTATTTATTATTATTCATTTATGTAAATTTATGTAAAGTAGTTTTTTTCTCCCTGTTAACTGGCCAATCAGTGCACGTGGTGATGGCACCTGCATCTTATCATTTCAAAATGGTGGCAATGTTTTTGAAATATGAGCACTTTTCCAAAACCAAAGGTTTGTTCTTCATTGTATGAATAAGCTATCGTCCATCTGAAATACATTTTTTTTCCAAAATGGCTCTTATAGTAGATTGGAATAGTGCACGATAGAATGCATCATGAACCTAAAAAAAAAACTTTTTTTTAGTTTAGTTAAAAACAGTGGTCTGGTTTTAATTAATGACTATCATTTTTTGGCTGCTTTTTTTTCATATCAGGACACCACACGAGAATAAGAGAATTTTTTATGGACATTTTGAAATAAGCTTGTTGCTGTTCTAGTTTCATCCAGAGAAACAAATGCAGTGAAGAATTCACAAAAAGTCGAAAGATAAGAGTTAATTCTCACCAACAAAGGTGAACAGTCTCATACAATCTCAAAAAAGGTGAACAATCTCATATTTTTGAAATTTGTCAAACAAGCCAAAGGGGATTTTTGAAATTTCTTTGAAGCAACACTACGAGTGTAAAGCACTCTGTATTTTGGTACGAGTTCTTGGTGTAATGGGCCGCTGTACTGGTGCACTGAAGTCAGTTAATGATAACCAACTCGCTCGGGTACCAGTTGAACAATTTTGGGAATGGAATGTTAGCTTGCTGCTACAGGGGGGAAAATGGCAAAGTTCAATTTCAAACAACTCTGTGGGATGTTAATTCAGTTGCTATGCCGTTAAACTGTCAAAAACTCAATTTCCATGGAAAAACCTTTGGTATAAACTTAAACTATGTACTTCAAATTAGCAACTGAATTTTTAACTTTGAATTTCATAAAGTGATGACGCTAATCAATCATGTATTCCATCAGGATTGTTTTAGACAAATTTGTTTCGAGTTATTTTGTGTTTAATTTGCAAAACGTATATTTCTATTCCCCTTTTTTATTGGGGAAGCAGTTAATACTGGTATATCCATGTTTGTTGATCTTGAGTGGCAAGCTAAAATTCCAGTTTGAAACATCTTTGCTTATACTGATGAACTAGGAAAATGTTGGAACTTTAATCTTGATTTAGACTGTTTTACCCGATTTCACTAAGAATGTTTCATAAAAAACAAACCCAGCAAAGGGGATGTACACTTGCTTCAAAGTACCAATCGTGATAAAAAAAATGCAATTTCTGCAAAAAGGTGTTTTTATACAGAGGCACGTTGGAAAAAGAGATGGAAAAAAGTGTATGTGATGAGCTCTTCGTATTACCAGTCATAATTCTGTGGCTAAATTCAAAGCCAAAAGGTGAATTAAAAGTAGATTTTAGAATTTTTTACAAAATAAATCACGCATGTTTGCTTCTATACGAACTTTGCAGTGTTTTTTGCAATTGAAATAATTTCTAAACTTGAAACAGCAAGTTTGATCAATTCCAACCAAAAATCACCAACATTTCCTTGTTCCCAGAATCCCAGGTTAAGTAGATCTTTCATAATGAGATATTTCATAGTCAGGTTTTAATTCTGTCAGAAGCTTATATATACTTTTTATTTATTTATTAAGGATCAGTGTAGTTGATTTTTTTGTTTTTTTGTGTGCTGATGAAGCTAGTTGGATCACATATTTTTTCTCTGCTTTTTTGTGTTGAAGTGCGCGCCTTGGCTTTGCACTGTCTCTGTGCTGTGAACATGGATTTTTAAAACGACAGCATTTCAAAATCAAACTGCTACGGCCTTCAACAGTCCTAATTTGCACATTGACACCAAAAATGATTTTTAACCATTTTTTTGTAACTATATAAACTGATGAATTTAGGGGTCTGCACAGTGTTTACTGAGGTTATACTATAGTTCAATAGTTAGTTTCATGTCGGTATGTTTGTTATGGTAACTTTTAGATTTAACTAGGTCTAAAATGTATACTGTGTTTTAAAAAAAAAGAGCAAAAAGTTGCTTTTTCTGTAATGCTTTCAGTCCCAAAGCCAGGATATTATGAGTTATAGGACATGTCCTCAGATTCCGCACCTCGGATGTCCAACATTGTGTGGATGTGTACTCTAATGCAGGACTCCCTTGTGTGAAATTTGTATAGTACTGCAATGATGTGTCTGATTTTAACTCGAACATTATTATTATTCTTGAGAAAAATCTGTCCACAAACAAAACGTTAATGAAAATCCTGTCAAACAACAAATCAGAATCAGGGGGAAAATTGTTAACGGAATTGCACTGTTTCTGTGCTTTGTGAAAAGGAAGAACGAGTTGCCATGGAAAGAGTAGCCATGGAGATTCTGATGAGTTGCTGCACTCCATACAGCCTTTGTCCCTTTCACTACCATACATTTTTTTGTATACATAGGTCAGGTTGGTTTAGTGGTTCTTCTCTCATATTCCACCTCTGGTGTCCCTGGTTCAATTCCCGTCCAGGTGCACTGTGTGGATTAGGTTTTCAGGCCATACCTAGTTGTGGGGTTTCCTCCTACAACTAAAACTGAAATTTCCTTGACTAGGACCTAAGCAGAACGGTGCTAATGCACTGATCAGACAGCCCAGGATAAGTATGAAATAAATACAGCTCACAGTATACACTTTAGATTCTAGTTAGGTAGTTGGTAGTTTTTCTATCAATCTCATGACACCAGGGTCAATCTCCGTTTTTTCTAACTACAACACGAATCAAAAATTGGTCCTCGTCAACGATATTTTGTTTTCCCTTCTGTCTTCTCGCCCTGTTATTTGCACTTGGCCTTACACATCCAGAATCACGGTCTACCGGGACTCGTTCCACCCCAAAAGAAGGGGATCGGGGCCATCTCGCACCACTTAGCCGCTCAGAGTATGATGCAGCACCACCCTGCAATGTACCAACAGGCCCTGACGACGTCAATGCAGATGAATGGCCAGCCGGCACACTACCTACCGCCACCAAGTGAGTTTTCACACCCCCCCCCCCCCCCCCACCCCCATTTTGTTTTTGCTTGAATAAATGATTTCTAGAATTGTTAACTGTCTGCATTTTGATTGTTTTATTGTCCGCTTCATAACGGTTACCCTTTCCTTCTTTGTTTGTTGGATTTTGTTTTTAATTTTTTTGGGGGGTCCTGTACATGAATCTGTACACCTGATTCCTGCGTCCTATACACTCTCAGTTTTGGTAACGAAGCATTGTTACAGCTTTTGTTTGAAATAATTGCCATGTTGTTACAGCTACAACTGCATCAGGTGTATTTAACCATGCACTCAGATTTCTGTGTAACCTGGTGTTAAGGGTATAGGATTGCAGGAGAAAAAAACCAAAATTCAAATTATTTAATACATAAATACACATAATAACCATATATACACTTTGCTTTCTGCTTATTTTGTTTTTTTTTTTTTTTTTTTTTTATAAGGGGGCCTCGGAATTAAACCAGATGTATTGAGAGTTTGGGGGCGTGGAGGGAATTGTGAAAGGGATGCAAAAATCAGCCAGACTTTTTTTTTCTTTTTTTTTAATCATTGGGGTATGGATTTTGATTATTTCTCCGTTTTGAACTTTTTCTAAGGACTGAATGAAATGTGAAATTTGATACGTAGAGGGCAAGATCTAATTGGCACGTAAAACGTGTATTTTAGTTGACGTACCGAGCTGACTCATCTGGCATGTTGCCAACTTGCCAAATAGGTCCAATCAAGCATTATTGGCCATCGTAGGTACGAACACACGTTCACTTTTATGCTCGTTTGGGACTGTCCATGGTATTCTTTGTGTTTCTTGAACTTGTTTCCCTTTCATTCTGTTTGTGTTTTTTTTTTCGTTTATTTTTTCTCATTTTTCTCCGTCTCGCCTCTTCAACAATACACCATTGCCCTTTTTTCTCAACAGGTTTTCTTACCCGTTATTCTGCAAAACACCGCCCCCTTTTCCTTCCCCAGTTTTGCAAGAATTCACCCTCACAGTGTATCTGCCCCTTGACCTGTGTATGAAATTGTAATGATGATTTAAAATTTGATTTTGATTTGTTTTTTTGTTTTGTTCATTTCCGTCTTTAACCCGCACACTGCTTATTTCTGTGCCCGAGTTGTCTATTTGCAAAAACAAAAAAAAGGGGGGGGGGGAGCATTCTATCATTTTAAGTAGGAGAGGGATGGGTTCCATTTGCATGCAGAATTCAACTCTGTTTCATTCTCGTTATTGTTGACATACCTAGCATTGCAACTTATTTATTCCTTATTTATTGACTATGGCGTGCATGTTCCAGTCCCTGGGAATGAGGTGGCAGAATCCATGGCTGCATTGACTAAAATACTTCTCCCTGCTCGTTCATCGGATTTTGTTTTTACAGAATTTTTTATTATATCGGGAAGCCCAGTGTCTCTCTCTTATCCAAACTCTTGAGAAAATTCCACCCCACGACAAACTTAATATCTGATTCTATCTTCATCTGTTCACATTGTGCTCTAACCTAAAAACTTCTTGCTTTCTTAATCGTTTAACCTTTGAACAAAAAAATAATAATTATAAAATGAGTACCAAACCGTACACCTGTCTTGTTTTTCCAGAAGTTTCAGTGAATTGGCATTACCAGGGCGCAGGCAGCTGGGTTGCCCTGCCCGCTCAAACATGGCCGAAAGCCACCCCAGAAGGTGCTATTTTCTTGTTTCATTTTTTTGGTTTTTTTTTTTTTTTTGGTTTGTTTGTTTGTTCTGTTTTGTTTTGTTTTTTTTGCCATTTTTTAATAATATTGTATTTGGCTAAAAACAAGATAACATTAATCTCAATCTTCGCTCATGTAGTTTATGGATAAACACCACTCATCAAATCAGCCCACGTTATAGGGGCAGTTCCATGGATGAAGAAAAGGGTTGCGTAAAAGGTTTTGAAAGTTTTCTAAGAAGGGATGTGTATAACCCTTTCCCCCCAAGACGTGGTTTCATTTGAAATTTGTTATGATATTGAAATTTACAGCGAAATTTGTTGTACCCCTTTGCAAAAGTATTACATATTCGATTTTAGTGTCAAATGCTTTGTATGTTCAAAATACTTGGAACTGCTAATTTCTTAAGTTATGAGCTTTCAAATCAGACATTCCACAGAAAAATCAACCGAGAGATTTAATAAGTTTAAAGTTTTGAATCCGAAGCAGAATGCTCCGTATTACTATTGTGTTCATGTATACCAATCTTCACACATAGCACATAAAACAATCAGGACATTTGTCAGGATTTTTTCTGATTTCGAGATTTTACTTGATTTCAGGATTTGTTTTTGTCAGGATTTTTACTGATTTCAGAATTTTTAAGAATCTCTTTTGAAATCTGGAATTCCTGAGGTGTTACCCTAAAGGTGTTTTTACCCTGTGAAAGTGGGATATAGACCAATAGAAATGGGTATTTTAAGGACTGCCTTTAGGCAAATACAGACCATAGACTTTACGTTGCTCTGGGGTTCTTCACAACTCTCAAAAACTGCAGATTTTCTGGATTTTTTTCATTTTTGGCCAATCTCACCCCTGAAATATACATTTTAGGAAGAACCAAAGAAGTGTGTGTGTTTTAGTTGGTGTTTTTTTTCATATCAAAATAATTCTTCCATAATTCATAAGTTGGGGAGATCCATTTTATTGAAATTTTCTGAAGCTCAGGAGCTTGGTTTCATTTTTCCACATTGTTGGGGAGTTGTATTTGAATATCTCTTTCGATAAAAATTAAGAGTCTTTCTATGCCATTGAGGTCAAAAATTGAAATGTCTTTCACTACGTTTATTTTGATGGGTGGTGTATGTCATGCCTTTTGTACGTTTCTGATATATATCATCGCTTTTAGAGCTAGTTTTACGACGTCACAATAACATCAGCAGTTACAGAACATCTAAACTCGTGTGTTGATTGCCTCGGAAGGAAAACACAGATTGCTCATGAATAAAACTGACCTAATTAATAACCAACATTTCTATGTTCCTCTGCCCAATATGTCAGCGGCATTTAATTAGATGGATTTCATGGTTTGAAAATTGAAATGAGATGACACCCTTTGTGTTCTATCTCTACGTTCCTCTTCCCTGTTCACGATACCCTTGACATCTCTACAAACCCAAACTGCATTCCGTTAAATTTATTCCCTTTGATCCTTTTCCTAATGAGCTAATAGAATGCGAAACATTCTACACGTGTCACGATTCTGTGGGGGGGGGGGTGTCTAAATTCAGAATAGCATCCACATCCCCAACCATTGCCATGACAATTTGGCCATAGGAGCTGCCCTCTACCAAGGTTCTGGAAAGTCAGAATGTTGGGGCTCGGGCTACCTCGTTTGTTACCTTGCGCTGATTGGTTATGGTGAAATCAAACATTTGGAATATCCACAAAATGACCTTCAGTTTATATCCAAAATGTCCTACCTCCAAGTTTTCAAAAATTACAAAAAAAAATAATAAAAAACAAAATGCAATACTAGCTATCCTATAAGTCTGAAAGCCCAGAACTTGGCTTTTTCAATGCTACTAATTTGAGTTGTATAAAAGCAAAAAAAACAATGTGTACTCTAGGCTTTAATTCCATTGGCTGAGCTCAATATCTGAGCTTGAGAAACAGCTTGGTTTACCTCGGGATTACCTCTGTCCCTCCTTGTAAAGAGAGAATACAAAATAAGCATCTTGCATTGTTATGTGGCATTTTTTGCTTTTTGTTCATTGTAGATGCACTAACAGACTTGCATGTAGTTAGCATGTGTGTGGTGCCGATGTGTGCTTTAATATACGGGTAGCAGTTGTTTTTATATATATATTTTTTTTTTTTGTGAAATAAATTGTTAAAGGATCAACTGTTACAAATTTGTTTTATATCTGAAATGTACCCTGTTTTTTTGTTCAAGTTGACAGTGAGAAATTTGCCGCTCAGTGCACTTCAGTGTTAAATCTCATTTTGAAAACCCTTCCCTACTTCTATTACAAAGTGTTTATCCATTCTGTGTGTTTATCTTGAATTGAAGGGGTTCAATTTTTTTCTTCTTGAATAGTCATAGAATCATAGCTGGATGCTCCACTATGTACTCGGAATTAACTGACGGAATACATCATTTTTAAAAATAGTTGAAAGCAGGTAATGCTATTGGAAATTCCCAAGCCAAGTAACAAACAAAGCCGTGCCTCTTTTAGAGGTTGGAGGGTAATGTGAGGCCATCACATTTGAAATCCGGTTTTAAATATTTCCGGTCAGTTAATATTTATCATTTTTCCACAAACCGTGAAACAAAGTGTGGCTTTTTATGATTTAGTATTAGTTTCAGATATTCCGAGTTAAGTTGTCGCTGAGTACATAGTGGATCGTTTTGAATGTGCGTGTTTCATGAAAGTTCTTCTCTGCCATTGTGTCCAATTTACAGTCATATTATTCGTAGTTTTCATCAATTTCTATGCAGATTTCTTTTTTCTTTGCCTGGTTCATATTTCTCTTCACTTGCTCTCTAGGATTGTAACTTTATGACCCTATTATGCAACCAGACGAATTTGATTGAATATTATTCTAATCGGTGATCATTTTTTTTTTCCTCCCCAAATTCTCTCCCACTCCCCCAACATCTGCCATTTGAAAATGCTTGCCTCTACAATCCCCGCTTGGCAACCTGCCAAATTATTCAACAACAAAAATGTGTGGCACGCTCCAATTCCCCCTAAACCGCATGCATACCAAATGAACAAAAACCCACACCGAAAAAAAAAACCTCAAAAAAACAAAAAAAACACAAATCCTCCATGCCTTGTGCTTGGCTGGCTGGCTGGCTGGTTTCCATGACGATGTATTGTTGCCATGACCATGTCTTGTTGCCATGGCAATGCAGTTCCCATGATGCCAACAGTGCCTCCCGGTGCCGCAGCTACCATGCCTTTCTACACACACCAAGTTATGGCCCAGCAGGTAACTTTGCTGCTGTCGTTGTTTTTGCCTACGAACAAAAAAAAAAAACATAACTGGGAAAAATAGGACAGTTGGGGTACTGGTGTGTTTATGTGCTCAACGAAAGTGTTTTACTATATTGTCATATTTTTAATGTAGAAATTTTGTTCATGTGCATTATTGGATCCAAAATTTTTCCTTTTTTTGTGGGGGGAGGGGGGGGCGGTGATGATGACCAATTGATCAAGCAAGGACTACCCAGTCCAATTTACATTGAATCCTGCCCTGAATCCTCCCCCACAGTAACTGGTATTTGATGAACAGCATTGAGGAACATTTTCTGTTGAAAATGATTTAGCAAAAATATGAGATGAAACGGATGAATAACTCACACAAACAATTTGTACAGAATTTGTTTGTTTTTTCGCATTTGTAAAAAAAAAATAGTTTTTGACGAACTCTTGCTTTTGGTGTTTTAAGAGCAACAAAAACTGAAATAGGAATTTTTGGATGGGTATTTATAATGAGTATTCTTAAGGAGGATCCTTTGGGATCAAGGTGAAAAGAAAAACTTGTTGGCAGAAAAAGGTCCATCCCCCCAGGCCCCAGTCCGTTGAGCACATAAGCACAGCAGTCCCTTTGGTGAAGGTGAATACTCACGATTTAAAGTCAAAGGTTGATTTGGGGACAAAGAATGTATTCCAAGGCAAATTTCCCAACAGGTTTCGTTTCTTCCATGGGGAAGTTTTTATGCTAAAAGAAATACAGCAGTTTATTGCAGAATAATAATATACCAAATGAGACCGTTTTTGTTTTCGTGAAGATTATAATGGTATTAATTTTATGTATACCTTCTAATGTAAAATTCTGGCGGCAAAAGAAAAATGTGGGTGAAAAATAGCACCGGGACTTACCGTAATTAAAAATGTGTAGAAAATAATTTCAAACGCCGGAAAAAGTTGCAAATTGGAATAGAGTATTCACTTGATCCACTGTTCAGACAAGATTCCCTGTGCATGTTGGCTTGTAGTCGATGTAAACAGAAAATGCAGAAGTGTATGGCGGCTGAAATGCTGTGAAAAATTTAACTCGGTAAGGGAACAGTTTTTTAAGCTGGCATGACAGGCTGCTAATTTTATACATTTGCTTTTTTTTTTTCCACACAAAAAAGGCAGAACAAAGTTTTTAAAATGTCATCGCAAAACGTTGCTATCTCATGGTGGTTGTTAGTTTTGTACATTGGGCGTTTGGGTGTTGTAGGATGCGATTGGAAAGAAAAAAAAGAAGGAAATTGCAGCCGTATTTGCTACAGAAAAAAAGGCATGAAAGTTCGTTTTTTGCAGCATGCAGCTATCATACTCCACAATATGAAAGGTCTATAGCCTTTAGTAAAATTACTGTTTTCAGTTTAAAGTTTAGAATATCCTTGACCCCAAACTCCTTGAGAATTAATGCTTGGAGAGTTTCCAGTTCTAGCAGGGTTGTGTAGTTTTTTTTACAATCATATCTCATATCTGCACTTTTATCTAAAACTTCATGAGAACATCTCGAATAAGCCCTTCCCCCCCAACAAAAATTTTTAATTATAAATAAATAAAATAATAATAATAATTATAAAATGAAACAAATAAACACATTTATAATAATAATTCTCTGTTGTTTTCTTTTAAATTTTTTTTGGTGTCCCATTCGTTAAGGGTTTTTTTCAACAAGGTTTTTCCCATAAAAAAAAGAAATTGAAAAGGCGGGGAACTGTAATTCATAACTAGTCTAAGAAAGCTGCCAGACATTTCCGATCTTGGAAAACACTCTTGGAAATTGAATTTTTTTTTTACAAAAAAGGGTTCTTTCCATCCGTTTTGGGAAAAAGTAGGACTCTTTAATAGTAATAATATAAAGGGAAATAATGATGGGTAAGTCTTGAATATTTGTTTTTGTCATGCCTCCCCCCCCCCCCACCCTCCACCACAAAAAGTCTGATACAAGTCATGTGGTTGTGTTGGTTTCTCTCCTTGTCTCTACAGCAGTCTGCTGATACGATACCTGTGTGTCGGGATTTCAAGTCCGGCAGCTGCAAGAGGCCAAATTGCAGATATGCACACGTGATGGAAGGTGAGAGTAACGATCAGATGTGAGTGTGAGATTGGTGGGATATTACCTACATACGGTTGGGCAATATATCCCACCATCAAGGGCGTAAATTTAATGGCTGGATGGAGATATTACCCCCCCCCCCCCCTTTTTGGGGGAGGACCGTAGCATCATCATCCCCCCCCCATAAAGAATTATCAGAAAGAGGGTTAAAAATGCAGGTTTGTCCGTGTATATGGACAATAATTAATAAACACGTATTAACCCCTTGAGCACGGTATTTTACGGGAGACGTCGTGGTGTTGCGGCGGTTCTGGCAGCCAAGCGAACCGCTACAATGTGTTTGTGCAGTCAAGCATGACATACACAATAAGCCCGCTAGTGTTAGAAAATGTCCAATACCACACCCCCACCCCACGGCAAGCAGGATTTGGGGAATTTTTTATTATCCCCTCCCCGCCCCCATATTTGTAGACTTGAATTTATGCTGCCCTCATCACCCACCATTAAATATGGTTATTTGCCATCAGGCAAGTGACGTTGTGGGGGCGCGGCATGAGGATCCCCAACAAATTTGAAGAAAAACAAATTTAAATTTTTTCTGAGAATATGCAATTTTATTATTTTTTTACTTGAATTTTTAGGAAGGTTACTAGTTTCTGAGAACCTGGGTTTTGAAAAAATGTGAAAAACATGTTTAATGTTTGAACATTCTAAGGCATCCTCAAGTATTTTGTTCACCAAAAAATAGATGGAAGGAAACGTGTAATTTTGTTGTTGCAGGAGTTTATCCAGGTCTGAAACCCCCTTTAGAATCATGCCGGATTCAACATGCAGGAAAATGTTTCAAAATACTTCTGGAATATCTCAAGCAATCCCAAAAGAATCTTTCTATCTTCTACAAACGAGGTGTATTCCATTCCAGCTCATCTGAAACCAGGTTTCATCATCTTAACATTCTTGTGTTTTCCCCCCTCTTCCACACCCCTACCTGCTCCACAGACTACGTAGAAATCATAGACGGCAAGGTAACGCTATGCCGGTACGCCGCTCAGAGCCGGTGTACACGGCCCAAGTGTAAATTCTACCATCCGCCCACGGCAGCCACTCTGGCAATTATGGCACCAGTGTCCTTGCCGGCACTCCCGGGTCCCGTCGTCACGTCAATTTGATTTTCATTCGAGCTTCCACACAAAAAACAAAACAAGAAAAAAAACCAGCAAGTCTTAACTTGCATCCCGCCGTGGATCATTCCAAAGAAACTGTTAAAAATACAACAAAAATGTTGAAATTGTTGAACGAGTGTCTAACATGATTTTTTTTTTTTTTCCTTTTTTTGGTTTTATATTTCTATGATATTAATGTTATTATTGTTGAACTTTTAAATATTAAGAAATTTTAAAACGACTGGTGCCGTTTTTGTAAAAGACGGTTGCCGGTGAGTTGTTTTTACTTTTAGAGTAACTTTATAGGTCTAATGAAGTTTGAGAACTACTAACGTTTAAAACTGACTTGAGTTTAGCCTCGAAGTGCAATGTGTTGTGTATATGGAAAAAAAGACCAAAACGAACAGACAAATGTATGGTTTTAGAGGCTGTGCCAGATATTTCCTCCAGTGAGGCACTTGAACACACATGGATCGGATATACTGCCAGACAGTTTAAAGGATTATTGAGCAAAAAACGGTTACCCTTGGCGTTTATAAGCAAGAAAACAGTGTTAGAATTACACCAGGGTGTTTACAAAACACTGTGGTGCAATCGGAGGTTTTTAAGGGACAAAAGATATGTGTAAAGATATGAACGATTCAATGAGGGTCAAGTGTTAATAGTTACCGACACGTCAAACGTGCATGTAAATTATTTCATTGTTAAGTCCAAGATTTAAAAAAAAAACCTGTTTAGCAGGGGGCCTTAAATTTTGTCACGACAGCAGCTGAGAAAAAAGACGGCCTGTGAGGCTTATTTAGTTCTTTCCTGTTTTGGACATTTTGTCATTGGGAAAACAAATTGTAATTGGTTGAATCAAAGAAGAATATTTTTCATGAGTTTCAAAAAGCTGCTGCTGCTGCTGCAAAAAAAAAAAATACACTGTAATAAAAGGTGGCATGGCGATTATTTATTGATACAAGAGCAATTGCTGATTGGCTGATGAGCTCTCCGCTTTATTTTTATTGGCTCATTCAAAGGATGCAGTGTTCATATTGGCCAGAGTGTTTTTTACCATTTGCTGTATTGACAAGCTACATAGGGGTTCGTTTTACTTCTAAAAGCACACCCTTGCACAAGAAAAGACGATTGATGTAAAGAATTTTGCATGGCAAGAAAGAGCACTGTTTTCTTCAAGATGCTTGCCTCTCATTGGACAGTCCTTCAACTGGTTTCTTTTGTAAAACACATTGTCATTGGGCAGCTTATCAAGAGCAGGTTTTAATAAGCCAATCGGATGCACTGTTGCTTCTATTGTGATGTTGCTGCTGTTACTCTTAAACCCTTTTTCCCCCTCCAGTGGCAGTTAGCATGATCTCATTTGCTTGATTGCCTCGCAAATTCATGCTAGGAAGTTTGTTCGGAGATCACAAACATTGCTAGTTTGACTATCCACGAAACTCTCCCAACAAGAGGATGTAGTTATAAAAATAAATCCACAAACGGTTCAGACCAAATCTTGCATATTTAGGAAAAAAGAAAATTCTGCATTGAAATCGAATTCAGTTTTACACAAGATAACGTTCACTTGAAATGGAAACATGATAATTTAAACGATATGTCAGACTAGCAAAGTGATTTCTAACATTGAAAGTGCCGCTGTGATTTTTTTTTTTTTTCGCTCTGGTATTAAAATCTCATCCAGCTGTAGGTAGTGGAGCTCATTCATCATGACTGGCTTGGGTTGTGTGGAACTGAATGCTCTCTGCCCAAATTCATATAACAGGTTTCATCTCCAAACGACCCTGCGAGAAGTTGCAGTTTTATGTTTTGCAGCAGAGGGCTTCTTTGTTTGCTAGTTTTCCTTGCTGTTTTCCGGTTGTTTCGTGCCGTTATTTTTTAACGTTGTTGGTTTTCCCTCCCTCCCTTCCTGAACAGACCAAGTAGAGATCGTTGAGGGCAAAGTGACGATGTGTCGTGATGCCGTCAAGGGCAAATGTGCACGAGCCAATTGCAAATACTTCCACAACTCTTCCTCGGCCCATGCCATCGCCACTGCCGCCAATGCTAGTTCCACCGTTGCTACAACAATGGTTGCTTCATGCTCCACTCTGGCTGTCGCTACCATGGCTGCTCAATAAAGCAAGGGAGACTGATCCAAACAAAAATGGCCTGTTCTCTCTCTCTCTGCCTGGCTGCTGCCTGTTTTTGCCTGCACGACCCCTTCCCTCTTTTTTTGCTGGCGCTATTATTACGCCCCGCCCCCAAACCACACCCAGCTCGGAACCAACATCAATACATTATGTTGACCTATATGCTTACATCCCAGTGTCTTAAAATCATTGATATGTAGAGCATTCCCGAGTCATTTCTTTCTCTTGTATTAGTATCATTTTCAGCTCCTTTTATCAGCAAGAGTGTTTCTGTTTTTTATCGGTTTTTCTTTTTAATAGGCAGGTGGTATGTTGGGTAGCTTCCACCGCACATCATGAAAGCACTCATGCATATGCACACACACACGCCAAAAAGAAAAAGGGGGTTCGAGTCGGGGCGTGGGGTTGTTAAATTTTATAACAGGCCTGCATGAATTTTCGTTGGCGCATCTAGATAAAGACACCCACTCACTCGGATGACTAACCCGACGCTATCACTTTTTGCTTTTGCTTTTGTCACTTGAGTTTGACTTTTGTAACCTTGAAGGCCATTGTGTGGCAAACGTGCCAAAAGAAAGGACGAATTTTAATAATCTTGACCCCTGTAAATCTAACGAGACCTTTTATCGATGTTGATATATATATAAAGCAATTGGATAAGATGAGACAAAAATGATGCACCCGTTGTGTTTTATTGTGGTAGTTTTGTTCTAACTAAACAAACATGAAAAAGTGTCCCGTTTTTTGATGAAAGTTTGCACATGCACAACATGTAGGAAAGGACTACAGGAAAGATTCCAAATTACAGTGTGGTGCTTTCTTTTCTACTTCAACTGAAATACAATACTGATATTTGTTGTGGAACCCCATACTTGCATTTGTATATTGTGTACTGTTTGAAGCGTCCGTGATATTTGGCACCATTTTCAGCTTGAAATACTTGTAAAGGAGCGCCTTTCAAAGGGTACGTCGGGTTAAGTCGTCTGAACTCAGTGGATATTTCTAGAGTGGATCGTTACAAATCATATCATACTCGGCCGTTTTCTTTTCTGTTTTGACGGAGGTCCGGTGAGACTTGGTATGGTGTTTTGGAGAGAAATGACAGAGGGCGTACGTACTATAGGCTGATTGTTAGTGGATTGGCAATGTCCGTGAATCTCATCCGATGACAACTACTCCCAAATTCCATTGTCGTTTGAGTCAGTAATTTATCTGTGAACAATAATGGTGCAAGTGGTCTTTGGCAAAATGAAATGGAGGGTGTCGTCAATTGGTGACACTCCTCCCCTTTTTTGTACGGTTTGCGCCAATCTTCACTGCATGACTGCTAACGTTTCTGCCCTTTCATAAATGTCGCCTGGTGGAGAGGAAAAACGCTGTTTATTCTTTATATTTCTCTTGGTGGTCATTTTGCTCGCCATCATTTATATTAATATATGCTTATGGAGTGGATGCGTTGGTTGATCATTTTTGCCGCTGGCTGCATAGAATGATATTTCGCTCATCTTGCTTGAAAGCATGCCATGTTTAGCCATAACGCCTTCGCTTTTGTACGTAGAATGTCTGTATCCAGGCGTGCCACACGGATTTGCATTTACACAAAGGGCATTCAGCAAGCGTACGCCCATTGCCTGTTGAGGCAGTCAAAATGCGTAACGTTGCATTCTTGGAGCCGACAAAAAGTCATGTGACAAACGGACACTTCTGGTTAGAAGTTTGTTTGTAAAGACTGATGCACATTGTAAAATGACAGTCTGCCTTGCTACTCAAAGCAAGCTACAGATTATTTGTGGCGTCACGTTGAAATGTAAAGCACCCTCTAGTAATCTGCACAACCATGTGGCATGCTCTGTAACCCCCTTATCCTTGTCAGTTTCAGTAGAATCAACATGTGAAATTCAGACGTGTGACATGAAACCGACATGTAAAAACAAAATTATAATTGTTCAGTTTTTCAAAGCCTCGGTGGTAGTTAATACTATGAAGGAAAGCAGATCACCGCTACGAGACAAGTTTGTTACATTTTGGGGGTTTTCGTGTTTTTGTTCTCTAAGTTGTTTAATTTGCCCTTGCATTTATGAAACGCTGTGCCAAATGCATTTTTGTCTATATTTTTGTTTGATTCCATGGTGGCCCCAAATTGTAAATGAAAAGCTTTGGATGAAAAGCTGCAAAGATTTAGAAATTAAAGAAAATATAAGAATCGAAAAGCTGCTGGTCGTCATGAGGTCAAGTTGTGTCATTAAGCATGAGACTTGTATCAAGATTTGTCCCTGTGAAACTTGCAACGGGGGAGAAATTTAAAATCTTTGCTCGTCTGGAAATACATCTCCTGAGAAATAAAAATGCTTAAGTTGATCTTGTGAAAGGTATGTAAGGTTATCGCTTTACAGCTGTCATGCAAATCTGCTTGACAAAAAAAAAAATAGTTATAGATTTTAATGGAGCTTAGCTCCCTAAAATAAATCTTGCTCTATCTCTCTTGTGAAATCGAGGTGAATATATCCATCTCACATTTTAAGTGATTTGTAGTTGTGTAACTGTATGACAAGTGGAGTCATACTTATATATGTACTTAAACATGTTTTTTGTTTTGTATATAACGTGTGGGTAAGAATACGTTTAGACAATGATCTTTTTTGGGTTCTTGTCAGCTTCTTGGAGTCAATCTTAAATCATGAATATTCAGTAGTGTCTTTTACAAATCTTGGTGCCGTCTTCTTTTTCGTTTTTGAAGGAAGAAAACAAGTGTGTGCCATTGTTTATTCAATTTTAGACAATAATTTGTAAAACATCTGACAAAACTTTGTGTGGTTAATTCTTATGATGTTATGACAATAATGAAGAAAACAGGGTGCCGACAATCCTAACGTAACTGGACTTTTTTGCCAAAGTATTGTAAGATTATAAACGAAAATAGCAACAAGTGTTTCATGATGACTTAACAAAGTAACAAAGTGTGAGTCTTTTTTTGTAAAAAGAAAAAAAAATCACACATGAGGAAACCGACAGTGTTATATACTAGCACGTTGAGTGCCTGTTGGTTGGTCACGGTGATGTAAAAAAGAAAAACCAGGGTTTCCGCGTTTTCCTTTTTGTGAAAAACTCGGACATTTCACCAAAGATATACACTGGATTTTTGTAACGATATCCATGTATCGCGAGCTATAGCCTTCAAAAGTTGCTTTATTAAAAAAAAAAAAGAGAAAAAATGACCAGAAAAAAAGTCTATTAGCAGTGCCTGTACCTTAAAAAGAAAACAGAATAAACGCTTGCAGTAAAAGAAGGCAAAAAGTTAGTTAGATGTCGGTGGTGATCATTGTAAGCCCGTTGACTTGTTATCAACTGGTTTTTATAGAAAACAAACAGCGATGTGAAATCTAGAATTGTTAAATAGCTGTAATGAAAGCTTCGTGTACAAACAAATACTAAACAAGGCTGTGAATGTTTTGTAATGCATTGTAATTGAACCCATATATTTCTTGTGCCGAATGGTAAGAGGTTAAAAAGAAAAACTGATTTGTTATCGGACAGCGATTAGCTCGGGATTCATTTGAGAGAGAGAGAGAGAAAGAGAGAGAACAAGTTTGCCGTGTTAGCGTCGGCCTTCCTGAAATACTGACAGCACTACTGTGGTTCTCTGTCCATATTGAAATTCTCAGCAATTTCAACTTGAATGCTGCTTTGTTTGTGCCCTGCATGGCGTTATATTAAGCTCGTGCTGGTCACAGATGGAAACAAATTGATTCCTATTATTCACAGCTTCTTAGTTTTTGTTGTTTTTTTCTTCAAAAGAAAATTGATGCGCTTTTATTGCAAGCAGCAGCGCTATGCAATTCTCAATCAATTTACAGGGTTATTTTTCACTATTTTCCTGAAGTTGGTTTGTAAGAAGAAATGAAAAGTGTGGAAGTTTTGGGGGAATTTCCTGCAGAGATATCAACCAAGTCTCAAAATTGTGTCTGACCGAACTAATTGTGGCCATCTTTGTGTGGTTCCCACGGTTCACAGCACAGATTTCTATATAGTAGATCACTCTATCAATGGTGCCAGCCTATTTTCGATGCTATTGATTCTGAGCCTGATTGACTTGCATGTAGAAAGTTTCATTATTAAGCAGACTATGGCATGATTTATTTTGGAGTCTGTCTTGATACAAAATATTCAAATCAATAGTAGATAGAATGAATCAATTCACATTTCCAGACAACTTACTGGTGATAAACTAATCGGTGGTAGAATTGTGTGTGTGCATAACAAAATCTGCAAAAAAAAAAAAATCTCTCCCCATTTTGGGCAAACTTTAGTTTAATGTGAGGTAGAAAAAAATACCAGAAATCATTCTTTGTAAATGTTAGGTCAAACATTGCATTTGAGATGGAATAACGACTGTGAATAACTCTATATTGTGCATGTGATAACGTAGTTACACAGTAAAACGTGTCTTGAAACAACTCATAGTGATAGAGTAGTGACCGAGTTAAGAATTATTTCACAGTGAGGACTGATGTGTGAAAATCAGCATTAACCCTTTTCGTTTTTAGTGCTACCATATTATTTTTCTGGGATTTTGTTTTCAAGCAGGATTAATTCTTTGGGAATCCTTTACAACGAGATCTTCCAAAGTCTACAAAATGTACACAAAATAGAAGAGAAAGACACTGATTTCACAGAGACATTTGTGTAAAAAGTGATTCCAATTTTACATTCTGCTGCCGACTCGTATATTTTAGTGGTACTTAATATGGGTGATGTATTTGGTCTCTGATCAAAACAGTCCCCAATTGAGATCGTTCAGAATTTGCATGAAAAATGAGTTGAGCAAGATTCAGTACAATTATTGCACAAGAATCATTTTACCATGGAGAAAAGTTGATATTTGTAAAAGCTGTTAATTGGGTATTTGAGAAAAAAAAACTTAAACTGACTATAGATTGCCTCACAAAAAGTAGAAGCTTTAAAGACACACAAATAATTCAACTGCAGATATTATTTCACTCAGCAAATTTGTCAAATGGTTCTTAACTCTGGAATTTTTTCATGATTTATAAATAGAATATATACAGTAGATGTTGTACATTATTTTTTTTTTTAAAGTACTACCAACTTTGAAAAGATATTAACTGAAATGATCAGTTGTCTGAAATGAAATATTAAAGAATTAAGAATTGTTTGTCCATAGATGCAGTTTATTTTAACTAAGATTCTTAATACTGTAAGTTTATATTCTTTTTAGAAAAACAACATTTTTTGAATTAAGTGTGTAAGTATTTTTCTTTTTCATGTTTAACTTCCATTCATAAATTTGTTTAAACTTTTATCTCGTGGTTTGCACAAGGCCTCTTTCTGTATTCAGAGGAGACGCCTTACGTTTTTTTGTGGTGATTTTGAACGGATTTTGATTTGTTTCGATAAGATTTCTGTTTTCTTTGTTTTTCATAGTTTGATGACGTGTATAAGTTTTGATGTTTTTAAATAGAAGATTGTCACTCAGTGATAGTAGTGATACACATAGATTCTGTAGGTGCATATCTCTGTGTCTGCTTCAGCTGGGTCTCGAAATACTTTCCCCATTTTGAAAAGTCAACACATTTTTACAATTATCAGAACCGTAATCAGTCGGATGACAAATAATGGAAATCAGATGTTGAAGGAGAAACAAAGTAAGTGTAGATTTCGGCCAGGGTTTCACTTTTTAATGGGAAATTATTTTGCTTTGTTTTCAATTATGCATGAGAAATGATTGTGAAATTATATCTCTGACTATTCTTTGGTTTTTGGAAGTGATGTTCTTGTACAGATGGTGTAAGAAGTGGTTAATGAAAGATGCGGAACTTGTTTCCATAGAGACCAGCTGAAGAAGTCACACAAGGCATCAATTCAGTTTAGGAAGTAGACACATAGTTTTACATGTAAAAGTTCACCTTAAGAAAATACACAGATAAAACTAGACTGTATGAAGACACTGTGGGATTCCTTGGGGAGAAAAATCCTTTTTTTTTTTCAGAGGAGTGGATTTTGTCTTGTAATAGTCATGTCATTATGAACAGAGTAAATTATGTCAGAATACAATTTGCTTGGAGTGTCTTTTGTTATTCTCCACAGCAGCAACATTCAACGTGGATCACTTTCTTGCCCTAATAATAGATTACAAAGTTTTTTTCCCATTGACCGACAATTTTATATTTACTTGATTTTGCAACAACCCAAAAGTTGTCAAGATCGGGATGCTTTTTTTTTTTTTTTATTTATTTGTGATTGTATTCACTGAAGAGATATGCAATGACATCCTGACAGAGTTGATCACTGGTTACTTCTGTCCATAATTTGTGTGATTCCTCTATCTGTGGTTTTATACCAAAAACTCTCAAGCCATGATCACTGGACTGTTGCCAAACTCTCACTACGCCATGCCAAAACGCTTGCTAGCACTTGTCATAAAAAGCAGGTTTTAGCTGAATAAACTGTCGCGCTCTTTTTAAATTAAATTGTCCACTCGAGGAATGCTATTCTATCTGGTCGGATCTGAACTGATGTATATTATCAAACAATTGTTAAATTCAGGGAAGCATGATCTCTTGTGTGTTGCTATTGGCTGGTGATCAGAAAACCAAGACTACAGAACCAATCCAAGTGAAGCTTGTATGGTTCAGAGGCTACTTCATTTCCAAGATCAGCAACACATATTTGACTTGTTTTTTCCCTTGTATCAGACTAAACAGTACTATAATCTGTATGAAATAATCCCTGCATATTAAATAAGGACACCACCACACTAAATTCCTTCATCTCCATTTTACCATATTTCTTTTTGTGAATTTTTAGTGCAAAAATGACAATTTGTGTGTCCCTCGATTCTTGTGAAGCGTCCGATTGTAAACTTTGACACAGCAAGGGAAAGGGGCGACAGTTGTGATCAATCAGGACCAGATTTTGTCTGACCACAATTTTAAAAAAATGTGGAGAACAATACTCATGAAACATACAGGCTTTTCGCCCGATTTGTTTTCTCATTTTGACACATGATTTGGCCGCGCTTTTTTTCCAGCATTACAAGTGGGGAAAATTCAACAATCTTGTTACCAGGGATTGAGTGGAGTCTCATCACTTGACCCCGGAATACATAATAAGAACACAGTGGATGGTGTGATGTGATTCACTCACCTTGGGATCGAGGTAGACAAAACCTCATGCGAAAGTAGCCATAGAAAGTAGAGAGAATCTTTCAAATTATGTCTCCCTTTCCCATGCATAAGGCAAGCTCATTCAGCTAACTGTCCTCAAAGAGGACTCAATCAAAGCAACACACAGCAGAGTAAACAAAAACGTATGTACAAATTAGTGTAATGAAAAAAAAAATATTATATATTATAACAGGTGTTTAAAGGAACAGATTGGAATGAACCTGCTATGTGGAAGCGTTTAACGTTTCCCGCTACGCTGCGTGCATGTCAGTATAAGGAGAGGTGGTGCTTACTTTACATAATCTCCACATTGAATATTTGCCAATAAACAAAAAAAAACAAGTAAATAGGTAATGCGCTTTGTCTATGTTTGTCTCGCTGCTGTGGCTGGTAATAAAATTAAAAACAGTGCCACAATAAAGACACCTAATATTGAAGGATGGAAACTTGAAGTCATGTGCTGTGTGTTCTTTACCTAGTGTTTGCGTTCATTTGTTACCATAAAGCTAGCTTGAAAATTCCAGCTCTAAGCTCACATGAGCTTAGAGCTGCAATATTCAAGCTACCATAAAGCCAAGAGTTAAGACCTATTTCACATGTGGTCATTAAACGCATAGGGCAGTGATGCAAATGAAAACGAGCATGTCACGTGCGTGGATAAAGTGTAACCCCCCCCCCCCCCCCCCCCCCCATGAGTGACGGCGGCACACCTGGGGCCAATTTCTCGGCGATCACAAACATTTGCTTAGCATGAAAAGTTAAAAGCTAAACCCTCTCCCCATAAAACAAAAATTCTGTGAAAACATCCTTTTAGGCCTATGTGTAGGCGCCGCCACCGATCAAACATGTCCAGGTTTAGTACTGTGCCTATTACTAGGTGCCGCCAATAAACTGCTAAAAATCCTCCTCTGGGGCCGTCCATAAAGTACGTACGCACGAAATGCCGATTTGTTTTGACCCCCCCCCCCCCCCCCCTGTACGCATGGCATACGCAGTGGCTCCAACCCCCCCCCCCCCCCCCCCCCTGTACGCGCACACATTCCATATCTCTTTGACTTCTCAGACTAACCTATTCTAGCATCATTAAACGTCACAGTACACCTGCTGTAGTAGTATGATGTTGACGGGAGAACAAAATGCAAACATTTTTATTAACGGACCTGGAAATGATTGAACAGTGATATATTTTTAACCAAAACGGCAGTCAATGGTGACATGAACCAAAACAGGAAAAGAAAATACCCCGAAACACTATTTTTTTTCATAGTTTGCTCTTGACGTTTCATGAGTGGTTTGTTGAGATAGTGAATAACGCTTTTCACAAAAAATGTGTTTAAAGAAGAGGCAGGTGATATACAAGATGCATATCTTTCCTTTTTTTTTCTTTCTTTTTTTTTACCTCCAGTACAGAAGACTAATTTACTTTTGGTTGGGGTGAAGGGTACTGTGTTAAACCATGGAGGAAGGATACATCCTTCCTCCATGGTTTAACTGCACAAAAGCTGGTCCTGGTAGTTATTTATATGATGTAGCACATTGATTTCATGACAATTTATTAAAAGCAAATTGTCGGTTGCGTACGGTACGGATTGGCTTAGACCCCTCCCCCCTGTACGCATGGTGTACGCAATGTCAACAACCCCCCCTCCCCCTTCGTGTGTGTACTTTATGGACGACCCCTTTTCTAAATTTCCGCTGCCACCCCACCGCATATCACCCCCGGATCAACCCTAATGTATGCCGCGCCCCTGCGTCGACGAGGGGACTGAAGACTAGTCTGTGTTTTAGGAAGGGGACTTCCCCGATTTCACGCAACGCCGGCGCCACACCTATTTGCACTTTCCACTACTTATTTCGTTTTTAGTAAAACGAAATAAAGTAGGCAACCACGAAAAGCCTTACTTTACCATACCAGCCGTAGGCCTACAGTGGTAAGTGGTTACTTTAATTAAAAACAAACTTCGGTGATAGTTGAATCTTTTCCAATTTCCTGTGCTGTAGTAAGTTGTACTTTTGTAGGTAGCTTGAAAATTCCAGCTCTAGGCTCATGACAATTGACAATGTACTCGCCGTTCTAAATGGCGACCTCGCATGGCATGAGCTACCCCTAGAACTATCGGAACCCCATAGTTCTAGGGGTAGGCATGAGCCTAGAGCTGGAATTCTCAAGCTAAGTAGTAGGATTCTGTCAGGAAAGATTTTACCACCAGAATCGTTCAGGAACAGCAAAATCTTGGCAAATAACCATCCATTTCATTTGTGATCAGGATTGTATAAACACTTTCTATAGCACAACCTTTAATTTTGAAACTTTCAGGAAAGTTTCGTGCAATTTAGGGGAAGAAAGTTTTCGTTTTCTGTTATGAATGGTCACACAGTTTCTCAAAATCTGCCTCATTTTTGTATCAAAAGATTTTGGTTAGACATATTTAGACAGTTGTTATGAAGGATGGTTGGTTATGAAATGAAATGTTTCCAAGTTGGAGAAATTTAACAAAAGGTAGCTTGAAAATTCCAGCTCTAGGCTCATGGCATGTGAGATTCGCCCTCACATAACATGTCATGAGCCTAGAGCTGGAATTTTCAAGCTAGGCAAAAGGGGGTAAAAAACACACATTTCTTCACTAAAATTGTTAGCATTAACACCAATTAAGGATCAAGATTGCATATATCATTTTGGAATGATAAAAACTATTTAAGAGCTAACAAATTACAAATGTTCTAGTTTTGTCCTAAACTACACAAACACCCCAAATTCTACTTTTCCAAAACATGATTAGGCCTACAAGTTTTAGTTTTAAAAATGTTATTGTCGATATTGAACTTGAAGGAGAGTTCTTATAATGCTGATCAGTATATAGGAATCAGCTTTGCGAATAAAGTTATGATCTTTCCCTTGTATGATGCTGATTATACCTACAAATTAATTTTATTAAACAAAATTTCTGCCACACAGGTTGGCAGGAGGAATTTTTTTCTTCAGCTATGGCCACGTCCCGACAGGACAAACAGCCTAAGATCTGCTCTTTCTATCTCCGTGGAATCTGTAAGTATCCCTCCCACCACCAGCGTTTCCGGCACTGTTCAAGTCCATATCAGTGGCAGATTCGAGACACCATCAGGCCAGACTGGCTTGATCTGACTCAGGAGGTGAATGATGACATTGAGGAGAAGTTCTGTGACGTCAAGAATAGCGAGTACAGTGGAGCTATTGTATGGTAAGATTTCACATGTAGAACTATCAATAGGCCAGGTTTATCTCCATAAAGGGCATTTCATAATTTATTGTTACTTATTCAAATGCCACAAAACTTATCCAACTGAATCAAGATGCAAAGGTGAGCACTTTGAGTATTAGCCAATTGTAGTAAAAAGAATATTTCCAAATATTTTATTAAGAAATCCTAAATGTGTTTTTAATTGATGGTTTTTGTACCAAAATTATACACACAAAATATTGTAACAAAATTAATGGTACACATGAGTTTGTTTGTTTGTTGTATTGTTTGAAAGTCACCCTGTATATTGCCATTTTCCAGGAGCATGTTGACCAAGAATGCATGCATGCGTGCTTTCTGCCAGTGTTTGCAGAACAGTATGAGGACAATACAGAAAAATGAATATGTTGGGTGCAGTCGACAGATCTGTGCAATCCAGTGATCGCGCTGTGCTGCCACATTATCTCATTTGCGCAAGCATCAGTTAATCATGCAAACATACATCAGCCAATTGCACAAACATTGGCCAACCATGCAGGGCAGATTTTGCACCATCTACCGATCACATGGAGCAGTTTTGCTACTGATCGTGTAAGGTAAAAGTTGCATAATCTGGAGACTAATCTGGAGCAGGAATGGGTTTGCGCAGTCGGTCGATACTGAAAGAATGGGCATGTGATCGACCAATCGTGGAGGGAATATTACTTGCACGACTGGTAGATCGTGCAGGAATGGGTTCACAATCTGCTGATCATGCAAGTTCCCAGAGTGATCGCTCGATCACGCAGACCTCTTTCTTATAATTATGATAGACCAATGTTTGCATGATCGATCATTATAATGAGCTCATTTTGATGAGAACAAGTACAGAAAAATGGAAACTGATTGTACAGAGAAATGAGTATTAGTGCATGATAGAGTGAGTATCCTCTCTTTATTTTCCTGGGAAAAGCATGGAAGATATTTCCCGCTTGGTGACGATAACATTTGGTGTGGAATCCTTCAGCGTCAGCGTCAGTGATTGGCAAAACCATGGTGGAAAGGTCACCGAACATGGTATTGGCAGGACAAGAAGAAAAACTGGATTGAGTTCCCGGTTTGTACAAATTTTATTTCATTCGTTCTTTGTCTACAAGCAGCAAATCTTTACGAAAGTTCCATGAGTTTAAAGAAAACAGTTCCAAGGAGTCCGGAATTTACAGCCTAAAAAAATAAAACATGCTAGCAGTTGACCAAACTTACAGGAATTGGAACCTAAATGGCAAGAAAACAAGTGGAAATTCTGCAAATATGCAGTTTGCATGTAACCAGAGATACTCATAATAAACATAATATAAAAGTCATTTAGGCCTATAGGATTTGGTTTAGTAACAGAAGGGGTACATGGGATTCCTACATAGCAGGTGTATATAGCTCGGGCCAGGAGCTGACTGGCAGGACCTTCCCCCCAGTTAAGAATGACTATGTAGAGAGGTCCTATTGTGATGTGCCGATAGGTGAACTTGGCAGTTTAACGTGAGATACATTTCTCATTTTATTTTGTGTGGCGTGCATATAGATTCCAGCTAGGTGATTCATTTGATACTGACAGATTTCACTAATTATGTTAATATAAATCATCCTTCACTCTCTGTCCCTCCTCCCTCCCCCAGCCTTCCATCCATACCCATCCCAATTTCTTTAAACCACGTACCCCCTTGCCTTAATGCTCCATCCTCACACCAAACCTTTTTTTGGGGGGGGGGGGAGGGGTAGGGGAAATAGTCCAAATTGATCACCTGTTCCATCCTGCCAATCACTTCTACTTTGCAAGTATTGTTTTTTTTCTTCAGGATTTAAAAAAGTATTTTTTAACCCCTTGAGCACGGTATTTTACGGGAGACGTCGGGGTGTTGCAGCGGTTCTGGCAGCCAAATCGAACCGCTACAATGTGTTTGTGCAGTCAAGCATGACATACACAATAATCCAACAATGGATTGAAACTGCACAAACAGCGGCCAGTGGCATCATCCGGCCTGGTGGCACTTTTTGTTTTTGCGCCCTATGGCATCATCCGTACGCAAGGGGTTAAGCTATAATCTGGACGCTGTAATTTTATGATAAATTGTTTGCTTTGATTTTTTATTGAAATGTGCCAGCAATAAATTCTGATAAAAATGATAAAATATTAAAGCAAAATTAGTGGCTTTTTTTTGCCTTTTTGCAGTGCAAATAGAACTGTTTGTATACATCTCCTTCGGTAGAGGACAGATGCATGGATCAACAGTAGAAACTCAGATCTGTCGCCTGTCCACCTCTTCCAGTGTCTTGGAGAGCAACTGGGACATGGCATTTTGCACCGAGTGGATCTGGTATTGGCAAGACGAAACAGGAAAATGGATCGTCTATTCTGAACAGGTAGGAGAATCATATCATCCATGAAATGATGTTGTTTTTGGCCATTCTCGTTTCACACGTGTACAGTTCTTCAGCAAAATGGCATTGGTTTTAGGAAAGGATTTATTGTTACAACCATTTCCATGTACTTAATATAATTTGGCATTTGAAATACATAGCATTGGACACTTAATAATAATAATAATAATAATAATAACAGCATTTTTCCAACGGTTACAATGCGCTGCGAAAACTAATCCAGAGAAGTCAGAACAAAGCAGAAACAATTAAATTATATATGACATTTGAGAGCAGATAAACCTAGGATGGAAATAAATATGTTTTGAGTTTGTGTTTGAACTGGCAGACAGAGTTGCAATTACGGATGTTGAGAGGGAGTGAGTTCCAGCATCTGGGTCCAGCTACAGAGAAAGCCTTGTCACCTGCGTGTTTGAATGTGCGCTGTATTTTTAAGTTATGCCCTGAGCGGAGGCCACTTCGGTTGGGCATGCTGAGGTCTAGAGAGTTGATTATATATTGTGGATGTGTGCTTGATAGTGCTTTGTACATGTTCATAGCTGTTTTGAAGATAATGCGTTTGTGAACAGGTAGCCAGTGTAATTGTTGGAGGAGTGGTGATGCATGACAATGTCTGGGTTGTGTGAGTATAATACGGGCAGCATTGTTTTGAGATTTTTGTAGGCGACAGATATCAGACTGTTTCATCCCATTGAAGAGAGAATTACAGTAGTCAAGCCGGGACAGGACTAGAGCTCTGGCAGCAGCATGGCACACTTAGAAATGTATGGTATATTTAAGTTTTAAATAGCATAGTATATTTAAAGGTAGTATACAATTTTTGCAAACCTCCAAATACAAAAAATTACTGAATTATTACGAAATACCGTACTAGACTGTAAGTAAATAGCAGTCTCAAGCATCCTGTGAAATCATGGCACCTGGTACGTGTGCGTACGTACGTTTGGAAATTTATATAATTTTCCAAAGATTATCGGCCGACAATCATTGAAAATAGTCTAGTTCCCCGACCTGATAATTCCCTGACATCTATAAATTGCTCCGTTTTGTCTCAGGTATAGTCAGGGAACCATACTACTAGAACAATTTTTGTTCTCTCTGTTTTCCCAGCATCTATGCACACAAAACTTTAAACAGGTCTATAGTATTTGCTAGCACCCTATAAAATACTAACTTCCAAATCCATTTATTTCTAAACATTACAGCAAAAGCAAATGGTGTATGCTAATTTAAGTTTTAAATAGCATGGTATATTTTAGTTTAAACAGTTCAGCAAGCACAGTGAATTAAAGTTTCAAGCTCAAAAATGGAAATGTTACAAGTTTGGGAACTTGTGTGTGAAGCAGAATTCAGGTGTTTTGAAGTGTTTCAACTTTTCCTACTTTTTCCAATTTTTTTTACCTTAGTTGCTCCTACTTTTCCTACTTTTCCTACTTTTCCTACTTTTCCTACTTTTCCTACTTTTCCTACTTTTCCTACTTTTTTCATGAAATTCCTTTTTTCCCCCACTTTTTGGTCTCACACCTCTGAAAAATGAAATCTCATTGTATATTTTTCATAACAGTGTTACACACTTTCCTCCAAAGTCCTACTTTTGTCTTTTTTCAGTATTTTGATCTTACTCTTCACCTCCTTTTTTCACCTGGGTCTGTTTGAAATCCTGAGAATTGTATTTTGCTGAGATTGTTTGTTTTTACACCGAGGCAATTGTAACATTCATGTAATCCTTGTGCAGTCAAATTTGTGTCTTTTTTTTAGAATGCTGAAGGTATGCAAGCTGGCATAGACAGTGCCGCTATTGAACAGAAGTTTCTGGATTATGAAAGCAAGAGTCGTGAGCCAGTCATTGAGTTTACTGCTGGACATCAGTCCTATAAACTTGACTTCACTGCAATGCAGCAGACCAATGTTCATTATGGAACATGCAGACTAGTAAAACGGAGACCCAAGTTTGTTACCATGACAGAGCGGAAGAGATTATCAAGGTACCTTTGATTTTGTTCAGTTCAGTCTACTTGTTGGTTAGCCTATCCGGTAAAATCTGCATTTGTATGTCGAGTATAAAGATTTGACCAAGCTTGGAGGATGCTCACATTGATTAACCCTAACCCCTGCAGCACTTTTACTGGGAAGTGTCCTAACCTGTCAAAATCCAACACTGTGCAGTATACCTATGGCACATTCTTTGTACTTAGACAAATTGGGGCATCATAGCTCCATGTAAAGTAATGGTGCCATTATAGGCTCTGCAGTCCTGAACCCATCAATATGCAACTCAACATGGTGTTGGATTTCGGCAGATTTGGGACGATAAGGGTTAAGATATAATCAATGCTGAATTATTTATTGGGTCAATGCTTACACATTAATTCAGTGAGATTCTTCAGAGTGTTGTGAGCCAACTTCCCAGACTGATAACTATTACCCAATGATATCAAGTACAGTTTGATGGTCATGTGTATTATTGCAGAACTATTTTGTAATTTTATTATGGTCTTGGTGAGTATGACAGATTATTTTCTGAATCTACAGAGAGCTTTCTCAAGCCCAAACAGCTGGTGTAGTCGTGTCAACAACATGGGATAAACGATGTACCCGGACAGAATTGAAGCGGATCACCCCGATGGATGCCAATGCAGAGTACACGGACATCGCTAACTTGTTTTGGGATACCATGGACGAAAAGGGAACCATCGTCTCCATCCAGAGGATACAGAACATGGAATTGTGGGAAGACTTCTCAAAGTATGTTATGAATATTTATTTCTCTTGCTGTATTTGGCAGTGCTGTGACTATACAGCCAGAAAGAGGGCAGGAGTGAGCGATTGGACTAGCGTTATCACTATCATCAGTAAAAACCAAATTGAAATGTACAGCGGGTGTGCAGAGGGCCACATTTGGACAGTTCACCATTCATTGGCAAACTGGTAACAAATTGGAACTTTTCACTTTTCACACAGATAAAGCAACAACCTTACAGATCATTAAATGTGAAGACAGAGCTGTGATCTCGTTAAAGAAATAAGATTTTTCCCTCAGTTTCAGACAATTTTAGCAGTACCTCATCATCAAGAGTAACCGACAGTAACATTTATTGAACAAAAAAATCATACTTTTTTAGCAGATCACAGCTCAGTCTTAGTCCACGTTCAATGAAGAGCAGGGATGTAGTCGAGTCTATCACAAGTCCCTGCAAGTCCATCACAAGCACTCCAGTCCTAATTCCAATCACAAGTTTAATATTCAAATGAGCATTGACAAAGGCATTCCTTTGTCATTGTTCATCCAGTTTAATACTTGTGACCGGCTTTATGAGAGGACTTCTGACTGGACTTGCGAAAGGACTTGTGAAAGGACTTGCAGGGACTCGACTACAGCTCTGATGAAGAGTCAAGGTTTTTGCATTATTTGTAGGTAAATTTCATGATAAAGTGATGGATTTGATTATCAGTTTATCAGGTTCAATTTGATTATCAGTTTCTCCATTGACTTGTGCACAGTCAAGCCATGGTTATCCCAAAGTGGCCCACTGCACATGTACCATAAAGTCATATTTGTAATTCTAATTAGGCTTATTAGAACTTAGTCCCAGTCAGGACAACAGCGATCATCTAATTTTTATTTTTAATGCTATAAGTCTGCAGCAATCCCTAAACGTTCATAATGGAAACATATTTGTTCACTTACATAGCAAGAGAGTTGGTGAGTGTGATAGCCAGGTTTTTGTGCCAAAAATGACCGGGGAGCATCATGTCCGCCATTATTTGTCCAGCTCTGTGGACGCCAAGGTCCAGTAATGATGGCCACAATCCCATACCTCGCTTTCGCTTGTCCATGTATGATGCATTCTCATTGACACACACAGAAAGTGTTCATGAGTGAACACGCTCTTGATGCAAAAATAACTTTACTCACCCCATCAATGTACATACAGAAAAATCACTATAACTCAAACTCGAATAACTTGGATCTCCGCTTATCTCGAAGCTATACCACATTCCTGGCAAAAGAATAGGATATTTTGTACATAATACTCCAGTATCTCGAACTGCCGGCACCGGTGAATCCGTTTAACTAAAATTAAAGTGTCAACCATCGGCAAACTTTTTTCACGAGTCATAATTGCTATCATCATTGTCTTTCCAAGACGTAAAGTGCGTGCACGTGCCATTGTGATAGATTTTGTCACACGTAAGCACAACAATCGACCGTAACCGCAACCAATCCTTGTTTTTGTTTGGGCCTGATCACTACAGCTCTCCCAATGGTTGCCCGCACACCGACAGTCGAATCGCTGGCTCTTTGCGGTGTAAATGACCGCATTGAATAACCTTTGAGGATGCCGCACGCACCTGGCTTTCAAGCTGTCTGTCCAATCAGAGGCAGAAGCTTTCTTAGTGGACATGTGACCAGACAGATAGAAAACCCACGCGACCACATAGCAATTTCTAAAGATGCAACGCGTGCCGAAATAAAAGCCTACAATTTTTTAACAAAGTGTCATTTCACATTGACATTTCTCAGCAGTAAGACACTAGTGCAAAATGTGCGAAAATGGAAAAATAACCAGAAAGACGAAGACCTTGTCCACTGCCGATAAGGTTCAACTTATCAAAGAAAACCAAAAACAATTGCATGCACGGATCTGTAAAAAATCTAAATAGTGCGCCCTCTGTATAGGTTGAATAATGATCGGTCATGTGACGGCCCAAGTGCATGCAGATTGCATATGCAGAGTTTCTTAGACTGACTCGAAATAAAGATATGCTACACACAGTTTGATAATGACATTTGGTGGTTTATTGTCATGTTTTTATACATGAGATACTTTTAGGTAAGAACAATATAAAATTTGAGTAAATTAAGTGATGATTTTTTTAGTGGGAAAAATGCTACAGTGAGACAGCAGAAAATTGTTTGAAATAACATGTCTATGACCCAGCATAGCCATCCATGTACATACACGCACATGTACTCGTAGATAATAGGACTGTTGAAAATATCGGGACCTCGATCACTTAAGTCGAATTCCGGATATCTCAAATATTTTGCCCATTCCCTTGAGCTTTGAGTTATCGTGATTTTACTGTAATGCAAATGTGTACGTACAATGTAATGCACATCTACTTTGCAGGCTCTCTAAAATTAAACTGGTTAAGATACTTTAGTATGAATTAAAAGTATTTGATGAAGTATGTCTTACAAAAGTTTCTTCCTAATTCTTTTATGGCAGAATGAGTGAACGTATGAAAAAGAAAAACAGCAACCAGGCTGTCTCTCAGAAGCAGCTGTTTCATGGGACAACGAGCAGCATGGACGCTGATGCCATCTGCCGTCAAAACTTTGACTGCCGACTCAGCGGGACCAATGTGGGGACCCGGTATGGGAAAGGTATCTACTTCGCAAGATATTCCGTGTTTGCCCATTACTACACCAGAGCCGATGATCTCAATCACCGCTATGTCTTTGTAGCCCAAGTCCTGTTAGGCACCTCTACAACCGGCCAATCAGACTACACAAGACCTCCCCCAAGAGATACATCCAACCCACACGGAGACCTGTACGACTCCTGTGTCGATGACATTGCTGATCCCAACATTTTTGTCGTCTTTGAGAAAACTCAGGTGTACCCTGAATATCTGATCACATACAAAGAGATGTCCAGCAACCAGAAGACCCCAGCGAGACAGACTACCAACTACCTGCAGACACAGCCCAGTGCGAGACGAAACACACCTTCAGCTCGTACTACTGCCTTTGGACTACAACCAGTTACAAACACAATGAACACCTACAATACCTCTAGCCATGCAACTCGAAGCTCTACCACAACCACCATTCCTCCAAGAACAGCTACGTCATCTTCTTATTCAGCAGCAGGGAGCAGTGCTACCAACCCTCAGAACTTTTACCCCTCACAGCAAACTACATCACCTCCACAATTCCCATCCCAACAGACGAATATATTACTATCCAGACTGCTTTATCTGTGTTATCTAGGTTGTATGTTCTGCAACTTCCTAAATCCTCAGTGAACCCCTTCATTACCTCTAGCCTCACAACTCAAAGCTCTACCGCAACCACCACTCCTCCAAGAACAGCTACGTCATCCTCTACTTTAGCATCAGGGAGTGATGCTCCCAACACTCTGAACTTTTACTACCCACAGCAAACCAGATCACCTCCATCCCAACAGCCTCATGTACCACAATCCAGACCTACTTCATCCAGGTCCTAGGCTCAAACATTAAATCTTCCACTAAAAGAAAAAACCTGCAGCATTAAACCAAAGTTTGATTATTTGAACAGCCTGAAAAAGGCAAACTGTAATGTAAAGTGTACGAAATCAAAACAAATAATCAATAACAAAGTGTAAGAAATCAAAACAAATAATCCATAACAAAGTGTAAGAAAAAAAATCAATAACAAAGTAAATCAAACAAAGCAACTGAAACAGTAAACGCAGTTGACCTTAAATATGTACATATTTCAGGTCAAATTTGACTCTGTTGACAAAATGTATATACACATGTAGATATACACAAGCTCGTTTCAAAAAAGTTGCACCATGAATTCTATTATTTGTGGTATCATTCTCCAAAATTGTGATTTGCAAGTATTCTTCGAAAGGTGAATTCTATCTCTGCTTTTTATTTGTATATAGAACTGATGGAAAGCTGCTAAAACATAATGGTAAGTTATAGTAATGTAATTGGGCAGCTTTATCCAGGACGCCGAATGTATAACTCTTATCGTGAAATGATGTACATTCAAACTATTAAAACATAATTTTTGGGAATGGGAGGACATCCTAAATTTTATCAAGTACATATGGAAGACATTTTTCTTTCTCATTGGAGTTCAGAGAAAGTTTACTTCACTTGAAAATATGTAATACAGAGGTTACAAAATACAAAAATTAAAAAGGGTATGTTTACAATAGTATGAATTGACAAAGTAATTAAACAAAATTCAGTTGGTTTGATTCAACAAAAGGTCTTAATTTTGGTGTATAATACTGCACATACAGTGGAAGGCTATAAATTATGCTCTTAGTAAATTTAAAGATGTTACAAGTCTGGTATCATTTAATTAGACTTATTTTCCTCATTCTGGAAGTTTTAGAAATGTATTCCTATGTCTGTCAATGTTGTATTGGTAATATATTTGTATTAGCATTTTTTTTAGAGTGTTGACACATACGGATTATCAGTTTATTTTATAATCACCTAGATTATTAACTGTCGCAGTTAATCTCCAAGACAAATTATTTAGTGATTGAATTTATCTACGGTATTTTAAAAGATTGTGTAAATGTCAGTTCAAAATCCATTTATTATTTTTTTTTTTTTGTATTTTTAGTTTTGTTTGGTTCATGTTTTTTTGCAGGTTATTGAATATTTACTGTACAGTTATGTTTGGCATTTCATCAATGTTTTCATGAGGGGTGGACTTTCTTATGCTGGTCTTTTTTATGCAAGTTTGCCCTGAACAAGGCTATAAGCCTCTGAGGTATGGAGCTACAAAAAGAGAAAGAATCAAAGATACAAGAGGTAGGAATTAAGATTCCTCTTGAAGCAGGAAAGATTGTAAAATGAAGGGAAACATGCACCAGGCAAAGAATTCCATAGAGATACAGAACGAGGGGGAAAGCTACGGGCATATAGCTTTTCGTTCTACATCTAGGTAGGCCCTACAGCTCGAGTATAATTGCCGTTTTTGCTGGTGGAAAAAAGGTTGCCTTCAAAATGGCAGCAAAGATGCAACATGGAATGGAGACTTCAATAG
The DNA here is from genome assembly GCA_037893225.1 of Hippasteria phrygiana. Classification (NCBI taxonomy): domain Eukaryota; kingdom Metazoa; phylum Echinodermata; class Asteroidea; order Valvatida; family Goniasteridae; genus Hippasteria; species Hippasteria phrygiana. The sequence goes on from JAZGUH010000242.1 coordinate 677,088, forward strand.
TAACTTCTGTAATATCGGTTTCCCCGTCTACTTTAAAACGTTTTTCGTTCGAATTCACTCATTTTAATATTCAAAATCGTCCAAGATGAATTTCACCTGCTTTTGGCAAAAGCAATTTTGTCATTTACCATTCAATTTAAAACTTTGATCAATCTACCTGAGAATATTCGTCGAGAATATTCGTCAATACAGATTAAATTCGTCTAAGATGTTGCAGAATGGCAGCATTCAGAGATCAAATTCGTCTTTGGTAACTGACAGAAGAGTTACCAAAGGAAAATGGCAGCTAGATGTAACGGAGGACCATACAACAAAGTGTCGAGAGAAACAACAGTAAACGGAAATCGGAAATTATCCATAACAGCATTTTACTAAGAATCAATAATGAAGCAGACGAAATTGAAAAAAATTGGTATTAAATCATGTGGTAAAAGACGAATTTGATTTCTGAACAACACGCTTCGGCATGGACGAGACCAAATTGAATTCTCCCTGTACTCATGGTTTGGATTTGATTGAACTTGAATTGAAATTGTATGACAAAAGACGAAATTAACATTGCAAATGCATTAAATCGATTCTGCTGGACGAATTCGAATATCAGAATCTTGTAATTTGAATGAAAAACTTTAAAAATGGCCGGGAAAACCTATATCAGATGCCTGGGATCAACTTAAAAAAATTTAGAATCATTTTTTTCCCCGATTTAAAAAAATACTGTTTAAATGTTGCATAGTTTATCAGATATGCTTCGATAACACTCAAAATAGGTTTTGGACAATAAATATCAGGCAAATTTTTGTGTTGAAATTGGCAAAAATGGCAAGGGGTACCCCTTGCTGTTTTTGCCGGTGGAAAAAGTTGCCCTCAAAATTGCAGCAAAAATGCAACATGGAAAGGAATGGACTTTAGCCGTGTAATATCAGATGTCTGGGATCAACTTGGAATTTTTAAAAAGATTTTTCTGTTATATTTCATAGTTTTTAAAACAGTTTAAATATTGCAATAGTTCTTTCAGATTATGCTTCGATTACACCCAAATAGGTTTCGACACTCATGCATGTGTCTAGGAATCAATTTAAGGCAAATTTGAAAATTGTCATTTTTGGGCCAAATTGACAAAAATGGCGTTTTTGCCGGTGGAAAAAGTTGCCCTCAAAATTGCAGCAAAAATGCAACATGGAAAGGAATGGACTTCAGCCGTGTAATATCAGATGTCTGGGATCAACTTGGAATTTTTTAAAATATTGTTTTGTTATATTTCATAGTTTTTAAAATAGTTTAAATATTGCAATAGTTCTTTCAGATTATGCTTCGATTACACCCAAAATAGGTTTCGACATTCATGCATGTGTCTAAGAATCAATTTAAGGCAAATTTGAAAATTGTCATTTTTGGGCCAAATTGACAAAAATGGCAAGGGGTACCCCTTGCCATATTTTGCCAAATATTGCTCTCCACTCCCCTGTCCCCCATTTTTGTAAGCTATATATTTGTAATATATTTGAAACAAACAAAAAATATTACTGCTGAGCAAATTACGGAGTGTTTTATGACACCGTTCTCGCATTTTTATTGAAACTTTGTTCCGTATTTTTCTTCATGTTGTAAAGGGATTTTTCCCACAGCTTCTCAATAACACAAATTTACAAAACCCACAGTATTTACATATTTATTAACAATACAATTATTATATGTATCCACATAAAAATGGCCTATATCTAAAATATTTGCACACACAAATTCAAACCAACAGTGCAATAGTACTCCCCTTGCCTTCCATCTCTGTGACTTGGGTTCGAATCCCACCTCGGATAACATGTTGGTAAGGTTTTCAATCCCTTGTCTTGATACCATGGCATTTTCCCAAGAATATTATCTGGGGTTTTCCTCCCTGTTTTACAAATCTACTTTTTCTTTATCAGTCTCTCTCAACCCCTTGCGTACGGATGACGCAAATGTGCGCAAAAAAACCGGTGCCACCAGGCCAGATGACGCCATTGGCCGCTGTTTGTGCAGTTTCAATCCATTGTTGGATTATTGTGTATAAATTACGCTTGACTGCACAAACACATTGTAGCGGTTCACTTGGCTGCCAGAGCCAAGTAAAATACCGTACTCAAGGGGTTAACAGGAGCTTTTTCAGGCTTGCGAACCTGAAAATGTTAGAGGGTATATAGCATTGAAGAGTTGAAAACACATTTGCATGCAGTATTCATACTGTGTGATCCAACATATATACATGAAATAAAAATCTGTGGAAGTTTGAGCTCGTCAACAGTCACAAGAAAATAGTAAAAAACTTGTGTTTTAACGGTGATTTTGTGCACGTTTGTATAGAGCTTTTCAACTGTTGAATCTGAAATAAGCCGTAGCTTATTGGGAGGTCTTCAGATACAATTTTCTCAAAGATGACAGCATTTCAGATGGAAATATTTCTCAGGAAGATTGGTACTGGTATCTTTATAAACAGCAAACTTTCAGATTAAAACTAATCAATTTGGTTTTGATCATTACCAAGGATATACCTTCACAAGAAATAAATAAAAATAACCACAAAATTGCAGTAAGATTATGTGCCCTAATGTGAATCCATTTTTATAAATAATAACTTAATGCAACAAGGTTGTTTTCATGTTTTCATCAAAGTTGCTTACATGTAGAAAAGAAACATCCAAGGTTCAGGAATGATGAAATATGTTATGTACATATATCTAGGACAGGAGATTTCAACAATGTGACAGAATAAATCTCATACAGAATAGGATTTCATCAAAAGTTGTCTAAAATCATAAAAATTCTCCAAATCACACAATTCTACTGTGTTAGGTCAACTGCTGGTATGTTAAACAGACAAGAATAGAGTGTGCAAGTCTAATGAATTCACGATCAATTTGTATTAAAATGTTTACATGAAAGTCTTGGTCCCAAACACTGACTAGTCTAGCCACAGACTCTTTAGTCTGTCTTTACCATATAGCAATGTGAATGATGGACTGATTGGAAATAAAGGTTATCAATTTGCAACATTTAAAAAACCATTGTAAATTGAAAAACCCCTTTTTCCTTCACAAGACCACATTGTTGCAGTTTCCCAGCTCTGCCCAGTCAGAGATGAAAGGGGTGGGGTTGGGGACGGGGTAAGGAACAAGAGTAGGGACATGGGTGGGGACATGGGGCAGGGGCAGGGGTTGGGAGCAGGAGGTTTCTACTTTCTGTATGGCTTAGCGTTGGGATTCTCTCTCTCCTTCTGGTATTCTGTCTCCATCTTCACTTGTATCTTCTCCCAGTCAACTTCAACCTAAAACAAAAAAGCATTTTCGAAGTGAACGAAGAAACTGGCAGGAGCGGGATTCGAACCTGCGACCTCCGGAATACCGTACCGGCGCTCGACCAACTGAGCTATCTTGCCCTATGTTGGCGGTCTCCCAAATTGTCCGTATCTTTGTTCAGGTGGGCGCTAGTCAGAAATCATTAACAAAGACAGAAAACAACAGTTACATCACAACATCACAAGAAAATTTGACTATCTATATACCAATACAAGAGGGTCACGTCTCCTATGTGAAAATCTGAAACAGAAGAATTTACACTGGCTTTGTGCACTAATCTCAACATTATTCACTGATTACACAGATCACGTCATGCCAAGACCAGGATTGATAGACCCCCCTGATACAAGGCACCTTGCTGATTATTTGGGCAAAGTGCTTTTTGGAAGACATGGAGAACACTTTTGGTGTTCCTTGACATAAACAAAGAGTAGATATATAAAACGCACGTATCCATGGCAGTCAAGATATTGCATTATTACCCCTGATCATCAGGCCCATCAACCATTCCTGAAACCTCGGCTCCCAGCGGAGAATATACCAGTGTTGTAGTCAAGACCATCACAAGACCACACGAGACCCTGCAAGACCAGCACAAGACCAGCAGTCTTAATTCAAGTCTCAAGCTATTCAAATGAACTGTAATAAAAGCATTCCTTTGTCATGGTTTATGCCTGTTACTTGTGCCTGTAACAAACTGGTCTTGTGAATGGTCTTGTGCATGGTCTCGACTATAACACTGGTATATACACTGGCTGCAAGTTAAGTGCATTGGGTTAATCAAATACATAACCACCACTTTCCTCACAGGTACCTAATTACTCCAGGGTGGAAAGAAGGACGTTGCAACATAGTGTCTTGCTCAAGGACACAAGCATCATAAAACTGCCGGACTTGAACACACAACCTGTAGTCTCACCGAGATCTCGAGTCCAGTGCATTTGACTACAAGGCCACTGCACTATGCGAGGAAGGGGAATAAGATCAGTAACTTACCCCACTGGCGTACTGTAAGAATCGTTTATTGGTCTCTTTCTTCTCAAAGCTGTCCAGAAACTGTTGGCGGTGGGCCAGCACAGTGTCTACGTGGGTCTTGTGCTTCACAGCAAGCTCTAGTGCTCTGGTGAAAAAAAAAACCAAAACAATTCACATTTAACCCCATGAGTACGTTTTTTTACGGGAGACGTCAGGGTGTCGCGGCGGTTCTGGCAGCCAAATCGAACTGCTACAATGTGTTTGTGCAGTCAAGTATGACATAAACAATGATCCAACAATAGATTGAAACTGCAAAAACGGCGGCCAATGGCGTAATCCGGCCTGGTGACACTTTTTTTTTTTGCGTCCACAGACGTCATCCGTACGCAAAGGGTTAATGTGAACAAGTTTCTAAATGTTAGCGGCACTAGCCAAAACAGAAACAGAAAGTCAATCTTTCCCCGTAGAATGGTGAGTTTTGTACTAAAGGTTTAGTCAGTGGCGTAGCTTTTGGGAGCCTGTACCCAGGGATGTAGTCGAGTCCATCACAAGTCCCTGCAAGTCCATCACAAGCCCTCCAGTCCTAATTCCAATCACAAGCTATTCAAATGAGCTTTGACAAAGGCGTTCCTTTGTTCTTATTCATCCAGTTACTTGTGACTGGCTTTATGAAAGGACTTCTGACTGGACTTGTGAAAGGACTTACAGGGACTCGACTACAGCTCTGTCTGTACCCCTCCAGCCACGGCCTGCACCATCTCTCCCCATTAAGAATAAGGTTTCATTTGAGGTTCTACTTGTTACGCATTTGGTTCACAGGTTCATCTTTGAAAGCTGCTTCCCTAGTTCCCCCCATTCCCCCTCACAGCACACTGGAGCCTAGTTATGCTTCTTCATTTATGCCTTCCAATTCGGCACCCACCTGTCCCAATTATAGAGGCCGACGTTCATCATGATGGCTCTGAATACTAGCCCCGCCTGCAGCAGGATTCCCTCAGCATCCTGAGAGTTACCGCATAACAGTGCCATCTCTGCACTGCGAACGTCCTTCAGGGGCAGCTCCTTGATGTACAGAATGTACTGCACCTTGTCCGCCTAATTAAAACAAGGATCAGATGTGCTGTAGTCTGGGAAATTAAGATATTCTACAGAACCAACTGTAGAGCAATTCTGTGGAATATTTTACAAAAAACTCTATGTCCTTTAGGGGCAGGTCCTAGATGTACATAATGTACTGCACCTTGTCCACCTACTTAAAGCATAGAACAGATTTGCTGTAGTATGCGAAATTTTAAGATATTCTACAGAACCAACTGTAGAGCAATTCTGTAGAATATTCTACAGAAAACTCTACGTCCTTCAGGGGCAGCTCCTTGATGTACTACAGAATGTACTGCACCTTGTCCGCCTAATTAAAACAAAGGGTGTAGTCTGGGAAATTTCAAGATATTCTACAGAACCAATTGTAGAGTAATTCTGTGGAATATTCTACAGAAAACTATACACCCTTCAGGGGCAGCTCCTTGATGTACTACAGAGTGTACTGCACCTTGTCCGCCTAATTAAAACAAGGATCAGATGTGCTGTAGTCTGGGAAATTATAAGATATTCTACAGAACCAACTGTAGAGTAATTCTGTGGAATATTCTACAGAAAACTCTACGTCCTTCAGGGGCAGCTCCTTGATGTACAGAATGTACTGCACCTTGTCCGCCTAATTAAAACAAGGATCAGATGTGCTGTAGTCTGGGAAATTATAAGATATTCTACAGAACCAACTGTAGAGTAATTCTGTGGAATATTCTACAGAAAACTCTACGTCCTTCAGGGGCAGCTCCTTGATGTACAGAATGTACTGCACCTTGTCCGCCTAATTAAAACAAGGATCAGATGTGCTGTAGTCTGGGAAATTATAAGATATTCTACAGAACCAACTGCAGAGTAATTCTGTGGAATATTCTACAGAAAACTCTACGTCCTTCAGGGGCAGCTCCTTGATGTACTACAGAGTGTACTGCACCTTGTCCGCCTAATTAAAACAAGGATCAGATGTGCTGTAGTCTGGGAAATTATAAGATATTCTACAGAACCAACTGTAGAGCAATTCTGTGGAATATTCTACAGAAAACTCTACGTCCTTCAGGGGCAGCTCCTTGATGTACTACAGAGTGTACTGCACCTTGTCCGCCTAATTAAAACAAGGATCAGATGTGCTGTAGTCTGGGAAATTATAAGATATTCTACAGAACCAACTGCAGAGTAATTCTGTGGAATATTCTACAGAAAACTCTACGTCCTTCAGGGGCAGCTCCTTGATGTTCAGAAAAAAAAACACACATATCATTGGACTAGAAATCTACAAGATACTCCACAGAACAAACTGCGGAATAATTCTGCAGATATTCTATTGAAGACTCTACTGAATGGTACAATACAGATTGTTCATTTAGTAAAAACTTTCTGAAATGTTTACCCGAGTTAAATTATGCATGTGTGTTTTTCACCTACTCCCTTCATTTCTCAAAATAAGTGTTTACTCACGGCATCTATAGCTGCATAGGCAACCTCGGCAGTGTTGAGTTCCTTAGCGTAGGAGGCCATAGCAGCAAGACACGCCCACAATGCTTGGTCCTGCAAAGAAACGACAACGACAAATCAAACGTTTGGCTTTGAAACTGGTCAAGTCGTACAGCCTTTTACACACATAGTGTCAAGCACCAGTAACCCTTTGCAATAAATTATGGTATAACTTACGCAGTGTAAGGACGACTTAACTCACCGAGCGTGACCACTATAGAGCAGTTTGCTGCTCAAGTCATTTATTAAATTCTCTAGATTATTCCCGAGAGTAATGAAATGAGCACCTGCTGGTTTAACCTCTTAGAAAATTTCAAGAGTTGAACTTATTTCAAAGAGAACATGACAATTTTTCAAAATTGCACTACGAAAGCCGTTTTAGAACTGTTATATGAATCTCTAATGCTATATACTCAAACAGTCGTAATGATGTCTAAAAATATTTAAAACATTATGCAATGTTTTGTGAAATAAATCAAAATATTTTGTGAAGAAGCGAACAACTGAGCAACATTTACATGGCATTATTAATCCTACGCCATGGCACATTACACATTTCTTCATGAAATCGGCTGCTGGTCCTATACTATTGGGGGGGAGGGGGAGAGGGGGGAGAGGGGGCGGTCAGTACCTGTCTCACCTTGACAAACCTACAAAGTCTGACCGCGTCCTCCCATCTACTACTGTTGACCAGGTCATGGAGCATGGCCGGATAGGGAGAGATGGCTGTGCTGACCAGTGCACCATCCGCTCGCCGGATGGTCAGATGGTTGCCCAAGAAGTCCACAATCTGGGGATTCTTACCAAATTCACTGCACCAGGAGAGAAAGAAAGGAAACTGGGTTGAAGTTGGTGAAATGGTACGTCAGGGTGGGTCTCAAAATACAAAGAGTTTCAGTTCCATTTAAAGGATGTTAGAATGCTATTGGGTCTTGAGAGTAGGAATCTGAGGTCAACTAGAGCCTTGATGTTCAGAAGGGTCTACAGAGTGAAGATTTTAAGACTTTTTTGGGGGGGGGCAACAAATCCACATGGAAAGACTCGGAGGAAAGATAAGAACATCTTCTTTTCAAACAAATTTTGACTGATCTTTGACTTGCCAATTACATGACACACAGAATATTGCATTATATTTGTGGGCAGGGCATGCGTCATGATTTTTTTGAATCTCAAAATAAATGACTAAAATACATCAAAATCTATATTTTGTACATATTCATCACCGTTTTAAAACCATTTATAATGATTTCCTATTTTTATTTCTGTGAACTTTCAAAAGGTCCTTCAAACAGTCCAAAGATTTCTAACACCACCTGCCTACTTTTAGAGCTTGAAAAATGATTCTATTTCAAGCTAAAATAACTTCCAACCAACTTTTACAGCGATTTCTTTTCCTGGCAGGGCACTAAAATTTGACCAACTTCTTTTCAATTATTTTAGCAATTCAAGTCAATTTGATCAAGGACTCTTTGAGCAGTATTTCGAAAATAAGGACATTATCATTCTAAGCGGACAATTTGACAGTCATTAGAGGTCAATGGTCATTACCTGGCATCCTTGACCATGATGGTCAGTGGCAGTAATTCTCGGTCCACGTAAGCGGCGCTGGGGTAGAACCAAACGGTCAGTTTGCTGTCCTGCAGAGCGGCCAGCATGTTGGTGCCGTCGTTCACAGCGAGGCTGGATATCATATTACCTGCATGTGTTGAGGCAACACAGAAAATTGGGTCATCGTCAATACAAGATTGTCTCAACTGATGGGAATTACACAATCACATTGGCGATTTGCGTTAAAGACTTACCTCCACTAAACCAGTGCTAAAGAGTGATATCCAATTATGATACGGTGCCAACACGATTCTAGCCTGATCATTTGACTACCAATTATAAATTCAAAGCTATTATTAAATCCACCGAGATATAAATGACTGCTTACCAAGTTTGACAATCTTGGGTGGTTTGCCCACGTTACGCACCGTGCTGAGATAAAGATCACGATTCTTATCCACAATGGCGATGTGTCTCTCGCTGGCCGGTCCACATTGGTCTAAGGCTATCTCGAGGATCTCCAGCTACAAACAGTCACACAGACAAACAGACAGACTTACAATAATCTGTTGGAACATGGGGTTTAAAGGGTGGCTGCAATTGAATTTTTATTGTGTATATCGATGAAATCAAGTTTTTGAAACAACTGTGTGTTGTTTGTATTTTTTTATTTCGCGTAAGCATTTGAAGAAAATTATTTTTTAAGGCGGGAGGGGGTCAGCCCCGCCCATCAAGTGGTAACGCCGATATGAGGTCATCCCGGGAACCCGACTGGCGGGTGGCTGAGTTTCTGTGTTCCCGAGATGACTTCACGCAGTTAGGGGCGTGGAAACAATAGAGAAAGGGGGGAACTTTATTCCGGGAAAATTAAACACCAAAAAATGGGCAGAAACACGGAAAACACATTTTAATCACATTTCTTATATTGTAAAAGAGTTATACAATACAAAATTTAATTTTTGGTACAATTTCATTGCAGCCACCCTTTAACGGTGCAATTTTAATGGTTGAGAAAAAAAAATTGCTTTACCTTGTGTGCCAGAGGTTTACTATCGACCTGTCGACTTGTGGCAGAATCGAAGAGATGAACGAGCTTTTCGTCTGATTTGTCTCGGACTGCGACGGTGTCGTTGCTGACACACAGCGACTGCCCGCTCAGTGTCTCTGAGTGCATTCCAGGGAACTTTGGTGACGACAGGAGACGACCCTAGAACAATGTGAAGAAAACTGGCAATGCAACGTTTGAAAGAAACAGCTAGCTGTGGGTCCACAAGAAACATACACCAGTCAGTGTTATTTTGTGAAATGCCTTGCTAAATCTGTTCTACAATCCCATTGGACAATCAGAACACTTCAGGCTCACGTTTTTTTCCTTGTTTCCCTGTTTAGTGAATGAAATTAATCAAGAGTGTTCAAAATTTGGTTTTTTTTGTTACAATTTCGAAAAGAAATTGCCTTTTTTGGGGGGGTTCTAAAAAAATTAGTGAACTTATGTTTTTGTGTTGCTCTAGAATTGTAAGACACATAATAAGAGACATAATATACATAGAATGATAGTTGGAGGGAATCAGAAAAATACTGGTTGGTTAGGGAAAGTAACAACATTTGTTTAATACACTTAGAATTTCACAAGAAAGTGTCTGTAACTGGCCAAGGATTTAAGTAGCTTTTAAAACTTATTGTTTATTTTTTTAATTTGTTTTACCTCATATGTATACAGATGAATACCAGCACTGTCCACAATAGCAAAATGCCTGAAAAGGGAGAGATAATTATGGGTTTATACTTGGTCAAGTTAGAAAAGCTTTGAGCTGAAATACACAATAAAGAATAAGAACCGTCTATAATTTGGACAAAGATTTAAACCTTTACAGAAGACCACCGTCTTATACAACCGGACTTTGACACTCCTAATTAAAAAGCATTGTAACTTTCATGACAAGACACTGCCAACACCTGTCTATTATGGCCACTTGGCCTCAGTCTCTGGGAAAGTATGATCATTTATCCAACGAGCTGCAACTAGAAGGTGACGGGAATTCAAAAGCAATCAACTCACTTTTCTGCCTGGATGATAAGTGTCACAGTGCCTTCCTTGAGATCAAAGATCATAGGAGTATTCCAATTTTTAGTGCTGCAAAATGAAAATAAATATCAAATAATTCCACAAATCAAAACATCATTATTAGTTTTTACACCACTAGACAAACAGCAGGCATGACAAGACTTTTACCGAAATGAATTGCAAGGACATGTCTTGAGGACATTTTACCAGTACATACAGCAATGTGAGGACGTGTCTTTACCTGTACACATAGCACTGTCAGGACGTGTCTTTATCTGTACACATAGCACTGTGAGGACGTGTCTTTACCTGTACACATAGCACTGTGAGGACGTGTCTTTACCTGTACACATAGCACTGTGAGGACGTGTCTTTACCTGTACACATAGCACTGTGAGGACGTTGCTACCACCAGATGGTCGAAACCGACGGATGTCTTGATGATGCGGTCCCTGAACTCTAGCTTCTCCTTGGCATCATTGGCCACATTCCGGACGTTGATCGTCTTCCTGGAGACGACCACCACCTCAAAGTTCTTCCATTCAAGACGTCTGCCAAGACAAGCCAGTCAGTGAGTGAGACTGGTGATTGATGGCTGGTGTAGGCCAGCATAGAAAGTCCACGGTATCTCTTACAGTCCCTATATGTTTGACAGTTGCTATCTGTCTGTTTTCAGCCATGACTAAAGAAGGTATTTCGTTGACGATCTCTCTGAAGCAAGTGCCGATGCTTATGCAGCAAGCTTTGCAAAACAACTTTGGGGGAAATTATATTTCTGGATTTTTAACTGAAGTAACCACAATACCTCTAGAATTAAGTCCCCCAAGTGACTGAACGTGATATGTCTGCGGGTGGAGTAGGTAAACATTTCCACATCACTTCTGAGGCAGATTCTCTAACCCTTTGTGACCGGCTGTTATTGATGGGGGGGGGGGGGTATGCCAAGAACGGACTGTGCAGCCAAGCGTAAACACAAACAATAGGCACCACACTGAATAGAGTGGTCCTATTCATCGCACTTGGAACCCCCTTTTGTGTGAATGATAGCATTGTTTGAAAAAGCTTCATCTATTCATTACACTTCCATTTAAGAACAATACAGCTGGAACATGAATGGATTGAGTATGCGCAGGAATGCGCATACATATGACAACCAGCCAAATGGTTATTTTTAAACCGCAGCTATGGACATCGTCCATATTAAATAGGGTAAGCTTTGGGTCTTACCGTTCAATAACTTGAGCAAAGATGACATGTCCGTTACCACACGCTCCTGCAACCTGGGTACCATCCCCACTCCATGCTATACAGAACAGACTGCCCGTATTGGGTTTCTCTAAAGCATACGACCACTGGAGAAAAAAAAAGAAAGGATCGTAAGTGCCAAGAAATCCTAAATGAGGCCCGATTCAAACTGCACGCAAACATGGTAACGATGGGAATACTGGCGTTAGGGCAACGGTGAATGTCATAAATAAAAGAATGATCACTCTTGTCTTGAAATTCGTTTTGTTTTAGCATTTGATGAAGCATGAACAAGCTTCCTTAAAATAAGATAAATCTTTGCAAGGGGTGTGTTGCAGTAATTCAAAGTAATTTGACTTCAAGAGGAAACGTAATATGAAAAATACACACTTTCTAGCTGTCATTCATTGCATTTGGCATAGGATTAACCAAACTCCCTACATCATTTTTCCAACATGTAACCTCAATCCTCCAAAATCATAGATTGGGCCTGATGACCTGGTTCCTCCATTTTCCCCCAAGAGGCAAAATCCTCTAATGCCCTCAATCCTGTAAAAACCTCCAATGCTTCAACTTCCGAAGACCCTCAATCCTCCAAATTCCTTCATTTGGCAAAGAGGATTTTGGAGGATTTGGGAAGGTTATGGTTAATCATACCATACTCGTAACAACTCACCCCGCTCTTGTCACACAGCCGTAACGTGTTGAATGAGCCGATTGCAAACAGCTGCCCGTCAGGGGCCCACGACACGGACACTATGGGATACTCATGGGGATGACTGCTGTACAACTGACGACCGTAGGAATCCCAGACCTTATAACGGCAATCCTCTGCCCCCGACAGGATCAGGTTGTTGACAGGGTTCCAGTCTACTTTCAGGATCACACCCTCATGAGCCTTCCACTGTAAACATACAACCAGGTGGAGGAGTTAGACTGGTTCCCGGCCCAGATTATACCTGGGGACTGGCAGCTAGTACAGACATGGTGCTTTTCATTGGTCCTAGAGAGTGCAAGCTTTGTAACAGTTTCCAGTTTATTAAATGTTGGATGCTTTCATTCTCATAAATAGGGATTTACAGAAAGTAACCACAAAAATTTTTACCTTAAAAATGTTCTGAAAGGGGGGGGGGGTAATAATTGCGACAGAATTGTGATTTTCAGGAACTTTGGGGTGCTGTTCAAAAAGCTATTCAGCTATTAACAATGTCACACAGTTTACATAATACTTGCAGTACTATTTTTGGGGGGAAAATACGCTTACATTCTTTTCTATGGAACTGGAATGTTCAGGTTATGTAATATATTAATAGAATCTGATGACTGCAACCAGTAAATTAAATTTCATATATTTTTAAGCGATGTTATTTATCCCTCCCCCTTAATTAAGTCCCACAACTACGGTACCTGTGTCCATGAGCAAGACATTTTATCACAATTATTGCTTTCAATCTATGACCTGTTAAAGAATAATTCATGTGTAAACTTCTTAAGCTTACACGCTCCAAACAGGACACTAGAAATGTTGTAATCTTGTCAAAACCCCCAAGCATATTTCATGATTTCTTAAAAACTGAATTAGAGAAACTATCCTGACCTGTATAGGTTTGGCATTGGCCTGCATTGACTTGATGATGAGCTGTCTCCCATTTGTGAACAATACTTGGTCAGAGTCTGGCGACCATCCAATCGAGTACACTGGAGATCCTAAAAAAGCCAAGTGCATTGATATTAAAATCTTACACACACACACTGACAAGCAAAACACAATGACGTTTAAGCCTAACTCCCCAGGTGGTTTGAAAAATCAAACTGAAATTAGAGGATTCAGGGGTGTTAGGGTTGACATTCATCAAAGAACCGACAGTCTTGTAGTTCTCCTACTTCATGAGACTATGAACTCATGACGATCTGTGCTACAAAGGATTTTTGCAAACAAAATCATCAGTACACACAAACTGTAAAATATGATAGCAATAGTCCAACCAAATCTGGTATAAGTTGGTAGGGTAACCTTGTACATGTATATTAAATGAATCTGTGACCCCTGAGCCTGTGTATGCCTATTCATTGTTAAGTTGAAAAATCTAAATGTTCAAAGCATCCACTTCACTGACCCTACCCTAGAAAACTGCATTATACATCAAAAACTTTGAAATATAATTTTGATACAATCAGACAGCAAAAACACTGACAGTGTCTTAAAACAAATTGGCTGAATCAGCACTGCATACTAGTCTTGTCCTTTATGCGAGTGTAACAACCAATTGAATGCATTATTAACCCTAAGCCTTTCCAGATCATTCAAAATTTACCCTGGTTTTGTAGGATTTTGTAAGACTGAGGACAGTACAGCCCAGCCATCATTATTTACATGGGGCTTGATGACCCTTGAAAGTACTAAGTACAAAGAATGTGTCACTGGGGTTTATGGTGGATTTTGGAGGATTCAGAATGCTCCTAGTAAGAATCCTTAGGTTAGGTTTGAAACTACACCCGTTTTCTTCTTACCTGTCTGTGCCAACGTTGAGCGTAGCATCCCACTACGTGACCATATCTTAACCTGTCCATCTTCCCCCGCTGTTGCCATGGCTGTGCCATCGTAGCTCCAGCGACCTGAGAGTACGGCCCCTCGGTGTGCATCAACGGATTTCTCAACCCGGCCCGATTTAGAAATCAAGAGGAATTTACCTAAAGCACACCAAAAGAAATTATGTGACTTGGCATGAAAGAAAATTTGATAGGAAGTTTTTAGAAAATCTGGGAATTAAGGTGAACAAGCAAATTCGATTTAACTAAAATCATAACCTCTGAAAGGTGTAAATTGTTCTTAAAAACAAAGAATTCATCATTATCTGCACAAATGATAAATGTTTTGGAAAGCCAACATTTAATATGAATTTTTTTTTTGCACAAAAGGCGGCATTCGTATTTGGACAGCTTGAACTGATTCTATTAGCACAAGCAAATCAATGGAGAAATATCAAAGTTTAGCAACATTTCTTTATCATGAAATAAATCATAAGAAAACTTTATTGGTAAGTAAATCCATTTTTAGTGTACAAAGAAAATTTACAAGAGCAGGGCTTGAACCTGGGACCTTTGAATTGCCCCATATGTTGGCAGTCTCCCAATTTTGTCAATATCTTTCATTTCATTTTCATGCCCTTTTAAAAATTACCATCAGTTGATGTAAGGACAAACACATCAGCTTGTGGCTGTTTGGTCTTGCCGCCTAGTCCTTTTGGGAAAAAGTGGATGTCCGTGGCGTAGACATCGTTTGGGAGTTTGGCGAGAGTTGTGGTTTCATCTGACAGCAGCTTCCATCGCAGGATCTCGTGGTCGTCACTACAGGAGTAGAGCTCCTCGGACGTGGTCCAGGCAACGCAGCTTACAAGTTCTGAATGTGCGAGGCCGTTAAGGGTTGACTGATATCCAAGTTGGACTTGGTTAGACTATGAGTTGGGTAATTCAGCTTAGTAATGGTAGGTTAGGCTGGTTAAGGTTGGGTTGAGCTTGAGTGGGGTTATGGTGGAATATAATACTGTTTATGTGTAGGAGGGGGGCGCATTGGCCGAATTGTACTAGTTTAACCCTCCTGTTCTCAGGGCCAAACTGGACCCAGCTATGCTATAGATCAAAACCTATCAAGTGACAGATTGAAGCACACACAAACTGTGAGAGTTGGTGTTTAGAGTTTTTGATAGGCTATGATAGTTATAAGTATAGGAGGGTTATTAATAGAGAAAACTCAGTTTGGCAATTTATCATACAAGCAAACTCAACTAGAGCCTCAAAGCAGGCCTTGTTTGTGAATGGTACACAGTTAACAAAACCAGGATGGTAACAATGTGCATAGATGCTACACTTCCACACTGACCTGTGCATGATGACTGCCAAATTGAGGTGATTGTACAGTATCGAGCAGAAACAGAATTATTTCAAGGTAACGTGCTGTATAATTCAACCGTTTTGCAAAGGATATGTTTTGCATCTTTAGCAAGTGATGTCTTGAACCGCATCATGAACTACTGAGATGTACACGTAGGTCTTCCGATCTTCACTGCTGGATCTTATGCCTTCTCTAATGGGCATAAATTTGAATGAACTGTAGCCGCATCAATGTAAATCTGTCACAATGAGAAATACCACCTGTTAGAGTTGTATGTATGTGGTTCCATGGCCCACAGTTCGAAATGCCAATAAATGACAAATAACAAACAACTCTCGAAAAAAACAAAAAAATTGTGGTCAACTGCTCATCTAGCCAGGCAGTCCTGGACGAGTGGCGTGCCCCGGACATGCTGGCATTCGTGGGGCGTCACGCGTCTAGGTAGCCACGCGCGCCTTGACTAAAGGCTATCATCAGCCCGACAATTAAAAACGAGCGCCGTTTTTCTCTCGTTTTTTTTCGCCATCCAACAACGCAAAACTTTGAACAGGTCAGTGGAACGATATTTCCTATAAAATTACTAACCCCCAAATCCGCCCATTTCTGAAAATTGCAACAATGACCAATCATGTACACTACCTTTAAAATACCGTGGCTTCAGAGTCAGAATTTATGTTTGCCGTGAAGTAAACCAGTTGGTGCATACATGGTAATCAGACAATTCTTCAAAAAAGTTTAAGTCCAGCCTAATCATCCCGAAGTAGCTCTGCAGATCAGGCACTGAAGTTGGATTAAGAATGTAGACAGTGCAGGATTGATGGTTTGTTGACAAAAAATGTTTAAGTCTAGCCTATTAATCACCACAGAGTAGTCTCTCCGCCGCGGTGCGGATTCGAAGTCTGTTTATCGTGGTTATGTGGACAGATATTTAATTAGAATGTCATGATGTGGATTGGTTCACAGTGCCATAGGTTTGTGCATAAATTACATAGTTTGCCTGTCATCCATACCCATAATGCAAAGAGAATGTCATACCTATTACTTTTATTAACATGTTTAAAGCCGAGTCATAATTTTTCCCGAATTGGGTAATATTCCCGATGATTAGAGAACATTTTCATGTTTTGTACTTGGCGTCTGCACTTCGAAAAAGCAAGTCTTTCCTGATTTATTCTTTCGAATGTTGTCCATATACACATATAAATTATCCACTTTGTTTTTGCAATCTTTGACAAAGTTATGCGTGGAGGAAAATCACAATTTAGGTGTCAAAAAAGGGTAAAATAATTACCTCCGTGTTAGCAATCCCCATTTTGCAGATGGAATTTTCAATTTGCGCATGTGCAAAAGACCGTCTGCCAAAAAATAGAAAAGATTATTAAATAAATTTATTTCGACCTTCATTGAACATCGGTAATAAATTTTAAAGTTTACCTTTTGAATAATAATTTCAATACAGGAGAACTATATTTAAGATTCGGTTCATTTTATGAAGAGAAAACAAATCTACAATGTTGTTGAACAAGGATAGAACCTACCAACCGCGCCGCAGTGCATGCTGGTTCAGTAAACAACTTGCACACTTTATGTAAACAGTTACACACCTGTCGTCCTATCCTGCACGTACGTACAGTGTCCTTTTTATAGCTCCATGGTGCAACATAAATGTAGCTTGATTGATTGCGTGTTGATAAATGCGGAAGTGGACAAAATAGTCGGCCAGAGACAAGTTGAACTTGAAGCATAAGTTTATAACGTTAGTTAGTAGAAATTAGGTTTTATATGATGACAAATTTAAGTATTTGTTGAGTACTGTAACTTTAAAAGACTGTAGCTAGTGGGGTTGCAGTTGTTTTAAACTCAATCACGACAAAGCGATTGTGGAAAATTATAATACCTTTTTTAATAAGTAATAATAGGCCTAACCATGGAGGTAGGAAGCCTAACTAGCCCAGGTTGAACGATGTTTTCATTGCACTTTTCTCCCTCCGCAACGCGAAGGGAGTCATACGGGGCTAAGGCCTTACATGCCTTATCGGTTGAATCCCCACAATGGTCAAAAGGCACTGAAGGAAACAGGAGCAATGTTTGTGCCTTTTTCATTCTCATAGTCCCTTTTTGACTATTGTGGATGCAACCAGGGCCTTCAGCCTAGTAATTTGCAATAAGGCTTGTTGAGGTAGGCCTGGCTTGGCAATTTTGTTAAGAGTGTATGTTTGTGTAACTTAGGCCAAGTAAAAAAATACCAGTTGATCATCCAGGTTTTTTCAAAACAAGGAGGATGGCTGCTAAGCATTTAAATTCAAAAGGGTCGCAAAATGTTCAGTTCAAAATGACCGCCAGCTTTTTATTAGCTATTCTACTAGTAAGTTGAGTCAAAATATCCATGTTAAACAGTGTTCTATGTATTATTATTGACGTACTGGTGAGGACAAAACAGAGGGTATAACAAAGGGAACAATACTGTCCTCACGTTTTTTCTTTTGTCTGGAAGGTGTCCTCACGAGTAAACGTCTATGCTTATCTATTTTAAAATGACATGCAGAGTTATTCAAAATAACTGATAATTTCACCATTTAACAAAAAAGTTCAGTCTGTACGATCCACCTGACAATTATAATGTGTCTTTGCTATGAATGATAAATAAATGTAATTTATATTTTGAAACAGATTCCAAGATGGAACCAATCAAAAGTACGAGTCGGTCAACCCTGAATGTGACAATACCCAGTGAGATCAGTGAAGGCAGCCTCGACCGTACAGAGGTCCAACAGGTCACCCAGGGGTCAGATTGTGGGTCGGGAATGGTGCTACCCCCTCAGGTCCAGCCAAGCCCCATTATTCAACAGAGGGAGTAAGAAATGATAACAGAATTTTGCAATAACTTATCTGAAGATAAGTTATGTGCAAGTTAGGATAGAAAAGTGTTAGATGTTTTTAGGAATGTCTGAGTTAATCAACGAGTTCATGGTTAGTGTATATATAATTTCTGACTAATTTTCACAAAATTGTCTTAATGTCAGTCTTGAACTTAGAGGTTGACCCAGATTTTTGGACAGTTCTGTTAGAGACAAGTTAGTTATTTTCCCAGATTTTTCTGTTTCTAACCTTTTTTGATGGGATATCAAAGTAAAAACAGTGCCCTTAGAGATGCATTATTGCAAAAACTAGGTCCTTTTTATTCAGATGAGAATTTGTTTTGCAGTTGACACTTACTGTTTGGTCTATTTTTCTTTCCTTACCTTTCAGACTGACGGAGATCCTAGCAGCCCGTGCCATCGAGAGATGCTGGTGTTCCTACAGAGACAGGCAGATGTTCAAGCTTCTCAAACATGCCATCTGTGCAGCGGTGAGTTCCACTGATCTCTATATAAACTGGATAGCTCATTGGCCATTGCGCGCTGTACAAGCAACTAAAGCCAGCACCCGCCATATTACCACTCCCAATTTACCATTGATCGCTATGTAAGGAGAACAAGGATGAAAGGAGACCGTGGGAACAAGGTTGGAAAACCTGTTGTATGGGGAGTGATAACATGGCGGACGGTGACTTCAACTGGAACAGCCGATGCGCTATCCAATTTACATAGAGATCAGTAGTGAGTTCCAATGATTGTAGGTGATTGGTTGGAATCAAGGAAAGGATCCCAGCACTATAAGGACCCTTTGCCCATTTCTGTGTGTTGGTGGGGGGGGGGGGGTATCATGCTGATTTGTGTGGGTGGCAGAGTTGTTAATCGAGCCATCACAAGTCACATCACAAGTCTTGGAGAGCCTAACTCCACCTGCACCTATATCAATCTTCAGATTTTGGGAAAAGAACCATATAATATCTGAAAAGGAACGAAATGAATTTGAAGTGGTTTTGGAATGTTGAAAGTGACAGCATGGTATTTTCCATTTGTCAACAGGAACATTCATTGACGCACGAAATTCTCCGTAAGGTCAGCCCTATGGAAGCTAAGCTGATCAGAGACCCAAGCTTGAGAGCCAGAGTTCGCTTCAGGTATGTAACCTGCCCAACACATTGGAGGTCTTTATAGCCTGGGTGTGTGGCTGCTGTGAAGGGGCCACGCCCTTCTATTCTAGATGTTCCTGTGCAGTGCTCTCTATTTTCATGAGTTGCTTTCGTTCCCACGTGTCTCAGATTTGCAGGGCCCGAGTTTCCGCCCATCATTCTCTTCAAAGTGTTCACCCACACGGAAGGCACTGGGCTTCATTACCTCAGTGGCAAGCGCTGCATTAAGCCTGCATCCGATGTAAGTAATGCTCAAACTGAAATGTTGGTATACACCTACAGTTTCAGAAAGGGGTGGGGGTGGGTGGGGGAGGGGGAATGCGGCTTTAGATGCCCCCCTCAATCATCCCCCTGCCCCTGCTCAGTGTTTAGAGTACATGTTTGAAAGATGTTTTTTTATGCTTTTTTTTTTTTTTTTTTTACATCTACTGTCTTTTGAGTAATAATTCATCCGTAGGTAAGGTGTAATATTTCAGAATACCCTCAAGAACTTTCCCAGGGAAATAGCAATGAAAATCGCTTGTTTTATCTGAAGATTTCAGATTTTGAAAAAATAAACTACCTCTGTGACTTCTTGCACAATGTGTTTATACAGGCTGCAGTGGATGCGTGTCGCATGATGGGCCATCGGAAGTTCTACGACCAGATGATAGCTGACACCTGCCAGCATGAACGAGATAAAATAACGAGCGAGGTGGACGTGACCACAGTCAAAGATTATATGAAGGTAAAGATCGGAGGGCATTCTTCATAAAAGTTGGAGCATGCCGGTCCTTTCCTTCGAGAAAGATAGTTATCAGTCTTGCCCACTCCTAACTGAAATTTTCGTCGTCGTCATCTCTCAAGTCAAAAGCTGGGTGCTGAGGGAGAACAGTGCTAATGCACTGATCAGGCTACCCAGGATTATGAAAAAATACTTAACTAGTAAGACCGACATACCAGAGCTGTAATCAAGTCAATCACAAGTCACTTCACATGTCACTTCACAATTCTGGTCTCAAGCCATGTAACAAGCTATTCAAACACACTATATACCAAAAATATTCCTTTGTCATTGTTCATCCCATGTAGCTTGTGAGCTGACTTGTGATCTGCCTTGATTACAACTCTGCGACATACAACTTTAAAATTTGAAAAATGTATTTGTATAATAGGACACAGCACCTAGCAGCAGCATCAGATTAATTATTGTTTACTAAGAGATACAGAATGAACCCTGTAAGAATGACTTCTGATCACATGGGAATGACAATAGAAACCTGACTTGGTAATGAAATAAATTTTTCAGATGAACAAAGAAAATTGACAAGAGTAGGACTTTGATTTGTGACTACCAATTGAGCCATTTTACCCTGTTATTGGCAGTCTACCAATTTTTCAGTATCGTTCAGGAGGCAGCAGCAGAATTCCTCTTTGAGAGTGAGCAAAGAAAATCCACAAGAGTTGGACTTGAACCTGCTGGAATACTGTTCCGATTACCTGATTTTCTAACACATTTTGTAAGGAATTGTTTTTTGTGATTCCTACATTGCAGTATTTGAGCAAGCTGGATGAGTCACCTTCGTACATGGGCGGTAGAGAGAATCTATGGAGACGGCTGGACCTGTCTGGTGAGTTGGTCTTTCAGCAAGGACAATTGGAAATGATTTAGGACAAACAATTCACCAGTGTGTCAGTGGGGAGATTCATACTTCAAGCTGTTGTGTGGTTCATCATTGCTGCCATTAACTGGCATCCGTGTCGGACATTTTCTAGTTCTAAACATGCTTTGACAAGTTTCTTTGTTGCAAGACTCAAATCTGCAGCGAAACTCAAGTTTACACAGAGGTCAGATTTTCCATAAAAGTTAACTTGGACACAAACTTAAAAGATTCTGTAACAATTTTCTGGCAACCATGGGAGATTTTACAACTAAAAATGAATTTCAGTGAGCTGATTTGAATGTTTGTAATATATCTCCCTGTTGAAATGCTCCTACTATTGTCGAGTAAAACAATGTAAATAGGAAATTCAATTTCGTATTGTTCAATAAAATATAAGTTCTTGATGGATCATTTAAAATTTAACAGAATTTTCTTTTCAAAACTATAAAATGGTGCAGTTGTTGAGAAACTATAATTTTTGCGATTTCAGTTCTGCCTCGAACAACCGTTCTGTATGATGTCATTGACTACTTGAATCGAGGTGGCAATGCTCCATCGGAGAGACTGCAAGCTGAACTACCAATCCTCACGGCCAGACCAGTCACTGAAGAGTTACAACGGGAACATGTTAGAATCATATCAGAATTAAGGTTAGAACATTCCTATCACTAGCATTAGCCAATCACAACGCCCATAGCCACGATTTGAAAAAGACCACCTGGCTGGTTGTCATCTATATGCGCATTCCTCCACGTACTCAATCCATTGTTTGTCTTACGTTTGGCTATACTGGCCCCCCAATAATAACAGCCAGATTTTCAAAATCCTAGGCAAAGCAAAGCTTCTCAGTATGTGCAGGTTGTTGCAAGTTTGCCTTGTTTGTTGAAATGCAACACAGGAATACCTGTGATTCAACTGCAGGTACATAATTGTGTGGTAAGTACGTTTATGCACGTAAACACGAGAAGAGTTGTTGCAGACAACTCCAGTCAGAGATACGGGCAGGGATTTTTTTAAAATTAATCCATTCTGTCCGGCTGTGATTAACGGGGTGCTGGTAGAATGCCATGGCCTAGTGGTTACGGTGTTCGACTCATGTACGATGGTACGTGGGTTCGAACCCTGCCAAGAACATGGTGTTTGTGCCCTTTGGAAAGACACTTAAGTACAATTTCCTCTCGCCACCCAGGAGTATAAATGGGTACCTGAGAGGGTCGAGGCCAATTGAGCACTGATATCAGCTGCTGCGTGGTCCAGGGCCTGATGAATAGGGTAATAATTGTAAAGCGCTTTGAGATCTTTGATACGATGGAAAGCGTTATATAAGCATAAGAAATATTATGCCAATACGGGCTTGTACAGCCAAGCGTAATGCACACAACAGGCAAATAATGGATTGCACATATATACAACTGGTCAGGTGGTCTTTTTCAAAATGTGGCTATGGCCGTCGTCCGGTTGGCCACTTTACACTATTGGACGTGCTGACCGTGTGCAAAGGTGTCCGAGAACTCGCAAACGGCAATGGGTCAATTGAATTGAAGTTATGGAAGTATCTACGCAATGCTGAAGAGGGTGCCTATAAACAGGCTACATTGATATCCTGTTGCAATATACCAGGCTTTCAAGGAGACCCAAAGTAGGCGAATAGTAGGATCATAATAGGACTTTGGATGACAAAAATTAAGATGAAAGTAGGACTTTTGCAGGCTTTCAGAAGTAGTTTTCGTTGATACTCACCCATGTCCACAGCATCACAAGCCTAATTTAGCATGTTCTGTACTCACAACACTTGTGCTCCGGTCCTTAACCCCTTGAGTACGGATGATGCCAAATGGCGCAAAAAAAACAGTGGCACCAGGCCGGATGACGCTATTTGCCGCTATTTGTGCAGTTTCAATCCATTGTTGGATTATTGTGTATGTTATGCTTGACCGCACAAGCACATTGTGGCCGTTTCGCTTGGCTGCACAGGCCGCCCCGGCACCTCACTACGATAACCGTACTCAAGTGGTTAGAACTAAGCTCTTGGAAGTAAAGTTGCAGTACTCCTGCACCCAAGCCCTTCAGGGTGTGATTTTCAATTGACAGTGTGTAATAACACTGTTATACAAAATTTATTCAATGAAATTAGATTTTTCTGAGTTGTGTGACAACAAATTAGGAAAAAATAGGAATTTCAAGAGAAAAGTAGGAGCCAGGTAAAACGATTTAGGAAAGAGTAGGAATACTTGAAAGTCTGGTATACGCAAGTCATATTTTTCAAACAGGAGACGGCCTTGTCAACAGTAGTCACAGACAGTCAGATGTATCGTCATACATTAGACTCTTAGCAGCTTTGCTAATTTGTTTACGATGTACACTTATCTTGCAGGGAACCACTGCAGGTACCCATTCCTTCCCCTACGTTCAAGACGCCGAGCTCAAGAGCCAGCACATCAGGCCAGACATCGAGACGATCCAAGCAGGCCAAGCAGAGAGCATCCAAGATGAGAAGGATGTACATGGCTGGCAAGACTGAGGTGAAGACGATAGCATCTTTAGCTCTGAAAATATCATTTCAAAAGATTGTCCTTGAAAAAATAATGAAGCCGTTTAGTATTTTGTTTGCTGAATGACTCCCCCCCCCCCCCCCCAAAAAAAAGAGAAAACATATTTGTACTTTTTATGTCAACTTGATTCTTCAGCATTATTTACTTATTGTCATTTGTGAGTCGAACCACATCCTTAGGCAACCCTAAAGAATTTTGTGTGGTCATTTTCGTCCACTGGGTTCTACTGCGATACTGTAAAAGATTCCAATAAATTTAACTAATGAATATTAAATCACTTAAAACTGTAGATGTTTGCATATAAATAAGCCATTAAGTTTCCATCAACAATAATGCTTCAATGATGGCTATGTTCAGAGTAGACTGTAAGCACTCTTTGTTATGAGAACCAAACAAGGATGACCACCAGAGATGACACGTACCTCTTTGTTTCTTCACTCCTGATATACAGTCTCAAGTGGAGAATTCCACATACGATGATGTGGTTGGCACGGTAGCTGCGGCTCAGATGATGTCAGGCGGCTATGAAGATGAGAAATATGGGATGCGAGATGACGACGACGAGGAGGAGGAATGGCAGCGGGAAGCTGACCAGATGTATGCCTGGACACAGGGCCTGTCATATGAGGACATTGGGCTGACCACACCTTGTTGACAAAAGGCTGACCATACCCTGCTAACTTAGGGCTTACATCTTGCTGACACGGGTCTCTCTCTCCCGCCCAGTGCAAGTTAACCCCTTGCCTCCAGCTTTTATCGATGGGGTGCGGGTATGCCAAGAATGGAACTGTGCAGCCAAGCGTAAATGAAAACAATAGGCACTACATACACTGAATAGAGTGGTCATATTCATCGCACATGGAGCTCCCCTTTTGTGTGAATAAAAGCTTTGTTCCATCTATTTATTACACTCCCATTCAAGAACAAAATACAAATAGTTGAAACTTGAATGGATTGAGTAAGTGCAGGAATGTGCCAACAGATGTCAACCGGCCGTGTGGTCCTTTTTCAAACTGCGGCTATGCCTCACTAACCAAGGACCAGCTTGGGCCAGTGTATGCTCAAGTTAGCCGTATGCCTGGACACAGGAGTGGCTCAGTGCAGGGACTCTGAACTCAAAATTATAAAGGGGAAAATTTGTTCCTTAAACAGTGCAAGATTTAACAAAAGTACAAATAATGAGCTGATAAATTATTCAGCGACAGATGTACAGAAGTTCAAGTATTTAAATGTTCACAGATCCTTCTATTAAATTATTTTATTTCATTCAGAATTAACTTATCTCATTATTCTTGTCGCATTCACGAGTAAAGTTGCCATGTTCATACTCTTGCAACTTTCCGATTTTCAAGGAATTTAAAGGCCTTTTATAACAAAACAATTTTCGCAATTGCAGGCCCTAATACCATAGGACAAAATAGCTTTCAACACTACGTTAGTGTCGTGCCTCAGTTCAGAAGATTTTCCCTGCGAGGAAGTAAATGTGACTAATTATTTCATAACATAACAAAACCAGGTTTTTTTTTAGCATTGTCTCAGTGGAAAGCTCATAGCTTTGGAAAAGCATGGCCATATATCAACTTAACCCATTGAGCACGGTATTTTACGGGGGACGTCGAGGTGTTGCAGCGGTTCTGGCAGCCAAATCGAACCGCTACAATGTGTTTGTGCAGTCAAGCATGACATACACAATAATCCAACAATGGATTGAAACTGCACAAACAGCGGCCAGTGGCATCATCCGGCCTGGTGACAGTTTTTTTTGCACCCTATGGCGTTATCCGTATGCAAGGGGTTAACAGACAGTAACATTTTGACTGCACAAAAGGTCATATTGTTTTATGAGAAATTGTCCTCCCAACTTCCAGCTTAAAATGAATGGAGTGTTACTTTTAATTGTTATCGTAACAGAAAAGGTAGAATTTATAGAAATAAATACAAACGAATGCTGAAAGTCAGATTCATTCCTGCTTCTTATACTCTAGATCAAAACAAATTATAAAAACTATTTCAAAACAAACTTACACTGCTGCAAACAGCTGCTTTTTGTGAATTTAACCCATGATGTAATAATAAAATGAAATAACAGTTTTGGATCCCATTTCTCCACAGTCAACTTTAACATAGTTTTGGTTGGATTTTTTAGACAATTAGCCTTTTAGAGGTATGGCGGACACAATAGGAGAGGGCGCTATTTGATTTGGGTATACCTTTTGTTAAACCACAGGAAATTTCAAAGGTGAAGATTAAGCATGATCTATGGATTGTACTTTAACTCAAAACAATATCTGATTCTGACTTTCACTGGAATTTGTGGTTTCAAAATGTTTTATACCCAAATCAAATAGCACCCTCCTATTGTGTCCGCCATACCTCTAAAAGGCTAATGTGGCAAGCAAATGATGTAAACATAATTAGCATTGGAATAAGCCAGTTCGGTTTTTAAAGGTCAAAGGTTATTCGGGATAAAATTGCTGGTCAACGTAATGCCATGTTACGCGAATGCCCATTCTGATTAAATTTAACACGTGCGCATTGTGCGACCATCTTTTGCGTTCACACACGCGCGTTAGGTCACGCGGGTCATTCGGGATGAAATGTGATTGTGCACATGCGCAGTTGAAATACTGAACTGGCTTATTATTGGCATTGGAATTACTGCTCCGTCCTTGGCAACAATAGAAGCTGTTACTGCTGCCAGCGAGCAGCTTGAAAAACCTCAAAATTCTCATGGAGTGATGGATTTCAATCTGATAATCTTAAAGCTGCTACAATGTATGTTCGTGTTTTTCGGGGTGAATAACTTTGAAAATGTTTCAAATTGAATTGCTAAATTATGAGCTTTCCAATGAAACAATTCACCCCAAAAAATTGATCGATAACAGATTTAATAAGTTTCAACTTTTTAATAAGTAGCGGAATGCTCCAAATTCCTACAGTACTCTTGTAGATCAACCTTCGATCATAGTACATAATAAAGGATTTCAAGAAGATCAAATAGGGTGCAAAGTGTAATGCTTTTTTCATTCACAAATAATTTCCGTCGATATTTCCTTATTAGGGAAATTCATTAAAGTGAAATTTTCAGTCAGAGAACTGACATAGCAGCTTTAACTACAAGGGGGGGGGTGAAGGGGAGAGACATATTTCATGATTTCTGAAATTAAATTTCACAGCACATAAACCAAAAATTTTGCAAGAACTTGGCCATGGCAATACAATACGCATTTCCAAGTAATATGACTTGTTGACATCATGGACTGGCTTTTGTGGAAGTCTGAACAAGAAGTATGTACTTCCCAAAGAGCACAAAATCTGATAATATTCAGACAAAAATAACGGTATTAAATATTCCACATTCTAAAATGACAGCTGCAGCAATAAATAATATGTATCCTCTGCAGTGCTAAAACACATATGTTAACCCCCTTTTGTCCGGCTGTTATTGATGGGTGCTGTTATGCCAAGACGGGCTGTGCAGGCAAGCATAACGCAAACAACAGGCAAACAATGGATTGAGTATGCACATAAATGCGCATAGACAACTGACCGGGTGGTCTTTTTCAAACTGCAGCTACCGCCGTCGTCTGTATTCGAGAGGATTTGGGAAGCGGTTGCTATTGCGGATAACAATGACAGGCAAATGAACCCCTGCGATACACTTCGCAAGAAGTCAATTTTCATGATGCGATGATGATTCTGGAACTTCAAGAATCTTCTTGAAACTACAGTAGAACTTTTGGTGGTCTCGGTGCTGCCCGCTCTGGCGGAAGGCTTTCCCGCAGTGGCAGATGAACGGTCGCTCGCCGGTGTGCAGACGCTGATGATCCTTCAGATGGCTGCTTTGCTTAAAACCTCGAGGGCAGTGCTCGCATCGGAAAGGCAGCTCCCCCGAGTGTGACCTCCGGTGAACAGTCAGGTGACTGTTCTGCTGGAAACGCTTGCCGCAAATCTCGCAGATGAACTGCTCGCCTGTGTGTATACGCTTATGAACCATGAGGGCACCGCTCTGGTTGTAGGCCTTACCGCAAGTGCCACACTGGAACGACTTCTTGCTGTGAGACCTCTGCCAGTGTCTCGTAAGTTCAGACACGCCGCTAAATGTTTTGCTGCACTGGCCACAGGCGTGCGAAATCCGAGGTGGCCGCTGGTGCCTCTGACCATTCTTACACAAGTTGCGATCCCGCTGGTCCTTGGGTTTGTTAAAATCAACGTTTATGCCGCAGTGCCGGCATGCAACCAGCCCTTTCTCCTTGTGGGTCTTCTGGTGCCGTCTCAGGTGGTTACTGATCCTGAAAGACATAGAGCATTTGCCGCAAGGGAAGGGCCGCTCGTTGGTGTGGGTCCGCCTGTGCGCGGCCAGACCACTTGAAGTTTGGAAAGATTTGCTGCAGGAAGTACATACGAATGGACGCTCCCCCGTGTGGACACGGTCATGCACTTTGAGGCTACTTTTAGTCGACAGGGCCTTCCCACAAATATCGCAGATGAACTTCTTGCCAGGGGCTTTATCTTCTGGTAATGTGATGACAGTGGACGACATCTTAACTTCAGTTTCTTCCTCCTTGCCTGCAACAAATTCCTCTTCGATAGCGAGTCCATCCATAATTATGATTGGTGTAATCCCACCGAGGCAACCAAATGAGACCAATCATGTGCCACTCTACATAGTCACCTGTTCATGAAGAGTAGAAAATGCAAAGTAGTTTACTAAATAAAATAATAGTCAAAATTACTTGGGCTGGAGAAAAAAAGTTAAGGATTCGACATAAGGGCATCTCATGGCATACTCTAGAACAAAATAATAAGGGCCTTGTTTACAGGTCTACTGGAGGTCGAGTACTGACTGACACGAGACATGTGAGTGACACCCCCCGAACCCCCCCCCCCCCCCCCCCCCCCCCCCCCACATTTGAGGTGGTCTTTCAGTCTAACTTGTCGGAAAGATTTTACTTTAAATACCACCCACCAAAATCGGTCAGGAACAGCAGAATCTTGGAAAATAATTAACCCTCCTTTTAAATGTGTAGCACAACTTGTTATTTCAAGCTTTATGTCAGCAGAATCTGTAAAATTGAGGCAGAAATTAACATGTATGTGAACACTTAGAAAGACCATACACCATGTACACTGTGCCAAGAACATCTAACACAGAAAACACAAAGTTCCTTCACCTATATTGCACGAAAATTTCCCAAATAAATTCTCAAATTTAAAGGTTGTGCCGGACCAAGTGTTTATACAATTCTGAACACAGATGGATGGTTATTTTCAAAAATATTGCTATTTCTGACCGATTTTTGAATTTTGTTGGGGCTAAAATCTTTCCAACTTGTCTACACGTACACATTTGATGGTTTGGAATATAATATAAATTTATTTTAATACAGTAAAGCATTAAATATTAAATAGACAAGTGGCGGAGATTGTTATTACTGATTTAGTCTGCGTTACGGCCCAAGTGAAACATTACACTTTTTTCATGAATGGAATATAACGTTAGGCCTACCGCGTTGTTCATAGTTTGAACATGGAGGAAGAAAACACCCTCCATGGTTTGAACATGTGTTTTATTTCTCAATTTAAAGAGAATCGAATTGCAACACACACACAGGCCCTATCCTTGTTCAAGTTCCTTGGTGCTATCCAAGTTCACACAAACCGTTCTCTGTGGTTTGGGATGGTTTGCCGTCAGATGAATACTCACCAGTATGATGAAAAAAAGATGGTGGCGAGGAATACTGTTTGAAATTTCCGAAATTACAACAACATAATCGGTGTGTAGTGGTAGAAAACAAAAATCGACCTGTACCATTTGAGATGGAAATACTATACACAGATATGCGCTTGACCATTGAGGGCGCTGTTCCTTCCTCCATGGTGCAATACACAGATGATGACGGACAGCTAGCTAGCACGCGCACCACAACTGCCGGCCCTGCAGCTAGCATGCAGCGGTTTGTTTTATAAATTGGAATAGCCACTAAATTATCTCAAGATTTCCTCACAAAAACCAGCTATTTCATCCTTTTTTTTTTTCATTTAACCATGGTTGCAACCTCCGAATTTTGCGAATCGACCTGAAGGTTTGAGATGGTACTTTCTAGAGAGTAGTGTTGCCAGTGTCTAATCACGTCGAATTTCGGGAAACTATCTAAACTGACCAAAAATAGAGCACAACTTAGGTTCCCAGACTGTCATGGCTTTATTGACCAAAATATCAACGACGAGGTCCGGATTAGTGCCCATTATAAATCGACCTGTTGCGTTGAGATGGTTTCTGTACATGGCACGTAGTGCAGAGAGTCTTGTTTTCAATCGAAAATAGAAATTTGCCGATTAATTTCTGCCTTCTGATAGACGAACTTCAGTATAGTATGAAACAATATGATTGTTTGAAGCATGGAGGAAGACTCCATGTTTGAAGTGACTGCAGTTTGAAATTGCCCAAATTTACATTGATATCATATGTGGGGCAGTGGAAACACAAATCAACCTGTGGCGTTTGAGATGGTTTGAGTTCACTGCATATAACAGTGCAGCGAGTCCCATATTTTGGACGGAAACCACATAATATAAAATGCCCTGTAATGGACAAACCTCAGTTGTAATCAATGATTGTTGCAGTGACTA
Source organism: Hippasteria phrygiana (assembly GCA_037893225.1). Taxonomy (NCBI): domain Eukaryota; kingdom Metazoa; phylum Echinodermata; class Asteroidea; order Valvatida; family Goniasteridae; genus Hippasteria; species Hippasteria phrygiana. The sequence continues at coordinate 707,568 of JAZGUH010000242.1, forward strand.
CAGTATCGACTTTTCAAAGTTACAACGATATAATAGGTGTAGGCCTAACGGTCGAAAACACAAACCGACCTGTGGCGTTTAAGATGGTTTGTGTACACCAGATGCATAGCGCAACGAGTCCCGTATTTTTGAGGGGAAAACAGCAGAAGATAAATTTCTGCCGTCTGATGGACAAACCTCAGTATTAAACAATGATTGTTGCAGTGAGTGCGGTTTGAAATTGCCGAAATTTACAACGATATCATTACAGTGAAAAAAAAAGAAATGTATGAAACGGGCACCTCTGGAGTAGATGCGGGCGCCAATTGGGTACAGGAAGTGAAAAAAAAAAGAACTTAAATGTATCATACGGGCACCTCTTGAGTAGATGCGGGCGCCAATTGGGTACATGAAGTGAAAAAAGAAGAAATGTATAAAACGGGCACCTCTGGAGTACATGCGGGCGCCAATTGGGTACAGTGAAGTAAAAAAAAAATGTATCAAACGGGCACCTCTGGAGAAGATGCGGGCGCCAATTGGGTACATGGAGTGAAAAAAAAAAGAAATAGTGTATAAAACGGGCACCTCTGGAGTACATGCGGGCGCCAATTGGGTACATGAAGTGAAACAAAAAGAAATCTATCAAACGGGCACCTCTGGAGTAGATGCGGGCGCCAATTGTACAGGAAGTGAAAAAAAAAAAAAATGTATCAAACGGGCACCTCTTGGGTAGATGCGGGCGCCAGTTGGGTACGTGAAGTGAAAAAAAAAAAAAATTATGAACCGGGCACCTCTGGAGTAGATGCGGGCGCCAATTGGGTATACATGAAGTGAAAAAAAAAGAAATGATTGTATGAACCGGGCACCTATTGAGTATAGATGCGGGCGCCAATTGGGTACATCGAGTGAAAAAAAAAAGGAATTGTATAAAACGGGCACCTCTGGAGTACATGCGGGCGCCAATTGGGTATACAGAAAGTGAAAAAAAAAGAAATGTATAAAACGGGCACCTCTGGAGTAGATGCGGGCGCCAATTGGGTACATGAAGTAAAAAAGAAAGATATGTATAAAAGGGGCACCTATGGATTGTACATACATAGTGTTACGAGTCACATTTATGACGGAAAAAAACAGAAGAATATTTCCTCTGATGGACAAACCTCAGTTGTAATCAATGATTGTTGCAGTGACTACAGTATCGAATTTTCAAAGTTACAACGATATAATAGGCGTAACGGTCGAAAACACAAACCGACCTGTGGCGTTTGAGATGGAAAATATTATATATGCGCTTGCCGTTGAGGGCGCTGTGTGATAAATGGCACAGATTGGAAAGCGCATAGTGTAGCGGGATTGGATAAATTGAAATAGCTACTAAAATTGTTACTTATTTCAAAATTTCCTGTCAGAGTGGTCAACGTGCTTGCCGTTTTAAAAAAAATAAGTTTTTCCTTACTTTCTTTTCATTTTATTATGGCGGTAAACTGTGAATTTTGTGAGTCGACCTGTAGCGTTTGAGACAGCAATTTATAGAGTTGCGTTTTCAGTGTCTATAAATATCGTCTTATTGTGGGAACCATCTGAACTGACCAAAAACTACAATGCAATAGAGCACAAAGTGTCCATACTGTCATGGTTCCTGAGATTATTTGTCTTTATTGACATTAATAGCAAGGACGCAGTCTCGATTAGAGCCCATTATAAATCGACCTGTGGCGTTTGAGATGAACATTATAGACGTGCTCTCCGTTGTGGGCGCTGTGTAATAAATGACACAGATTGGAAAGCGCATAGTGCCTCGGGGGATTGGATAAATTGAAATAGCTACTAAATTTGCAACTTATTTCGACATTTTCTGTCAGAGTGGTCACTGTGCTTGCTGTTTTATAAAAAATAAAAAAATTTCCTTACTTTAAAAAAAATTCATTTTTGGCGTTAAACTCTGAATTTTGCGAGTCGACCTGTAGCATTTGAGAACTTAAGGTAATTTCTAGAGTTGAGTGTCCAGTGTCTAATCTTTTTGCTGTTTGAAATCATTATCTAAACTGTACATAAACTACACAAAATTAGCATACCAGGCCCGTCGATAAAGAGGGTCTGGAAGGGCTACTCCCCTCCCCCCCTCCCCCCCCCCCCCCCCCCACTCTGGCAACCAATCGGCCCCCTATTTGCAAAAAAACCAAAAGCATCAAAATTACATACAGGCTTAGTTGTGTTTTTTTTTCTTGTGATGTGGCCCCCCAAGTGGCACTGTGTCTAGTTTGCCTAGGTGCCACTGTTTCATTCGAGTTACCTTTCGATACAAATGCAGCAGAATGGTTCAAGACGTTCTTTTATATTGAATACGCGAACATCCGACGCAAGAGGGCGCTTCATTAACGAACCATTGATCTTCATTATTATACGAACCGATGTCGTCGCGCACGAGCCACTGTTTCGGTGGCTCGTGCGCGACATCGGTTCGTTAATGAAAGCGCCCTCTTGCGTCAGCTGTTCGCGTATTCAATATAAAACAACGTCTTGAACCAAGACTACTTTGGGGATAGATTTCCTGGGAATGGTTTGAAGTATATGCACATGACAACAAAATAAGGAATATTCTGTCACTAAAAATACAGGCATGACAATTAATAATCAATCATTGATAAATCAAAATTTGATGCTGAATGCTATTTTTGTCCTGGCACTCAAATACTTTATTCCACACTGTTCACCCAGTAATGACTTAAGGGTAATCCTCTTCCCTATATCTACAGTACGATGACAGTTCATGTAGATACAATTCAAAATCTTCTGCTCCGAACTTGCTATTGCTGTCAAGTTTCAAACAGGTAATGTTTACAACAATACAAAGAGCAATGGGCAAAAGTACTGCACAATGAAATGAAATGAAAAATAAAAACCACAAAGGAGATGGATGTTCCTCTTCAGGAACAATTACCACTCTGCTCCAAATCTAACAATTTCAACAATAAATTTGAAGCAACGGACCCTTCTCCAATTTCCTTATTTCACCACTTGTCTCTTATGGATCCCAAAACTTAAAACTGGCCAACCCGACTATACAAAGACTATTTACACGACTTTTAAAAAATACATTAATCAAATTGTGGCCTATTAAAGTTTTTAAACAATGGGTAAAGAATTTGTAAACAATGGGTAAATAATCCAGACATTATGGCTGACATCAATGACTTTTAACCAGGTATTTAAAAATCATTACAAGCATTCAGACAAGTGAAGGTAAGAAATACAAATACAAGGCCTGAGAAAAGATAATGGATTTGTAAATGGAGACCCCAGATCCCTTTAGGAAAAAAATAATTTGACAGGAAACTGCACCATTTATGTTGTACCCCTGGTCCTTGTCTGCTCTACTGAATCCCCCTCCCCCCTCTAAAAAACAAAAAAACGTGTACAGACACTTCAAACCTAAATGTATTAAACATTTATGCCATTTTGTACATTTTTATCTTTTTTTTTTGGGGGGGGGGGGCAGGGTGTGTACAAGGACACACCACACAAACCAATTTTGTAATAATCTCATACATGTACATGTGTATCTACATAAATTATCTTTACCTAAAAGTACTGGAAAATGGTACATTAACAACCTGTAGATATATCTACCCGATACTGAACTGAGCTCTCTGTCATCCATGATAGTTACAAAATCTTAGCTTTGTTAATGGTAGTTTCTATTTTTTTTTAAGTGAAAGGAAAACAATGCTTTTTGTTAATATTCATACCACATTGAGTCAAATTCAATTAAAACACAGCTTTACGTCCCCAGAAATATCCACTGCAATCATTTCGTAACAAAATATACAAACATAAATGCATCATTATAGAAAACATACCAAGTTTCAGAAACCAGAGGACTTTTTCCCTAGCTCAACTTTATTTACTAGAGTGGAGGGTGCAAATAGAGGAAAGGCTGTGTTATCAATCATTGTATTCCACATATCCTTATTCCAATTACTGCATTGAGCAACACCAAAATATTTACACAAACCCTACTTATCACCCTGATCATCTTGTTATTTAACATCCATCATTCTGTCCCCACCTATCACGTCCTTGGTTACGGAAATGAGCAGAAACGCAGAACAATGTTGACCTTCTTGTCAAACCATATAAGATGGGTTCCATACACATTCATGGCCTACAAACTAGGGGCTGCTCTCTCATCATAGTATTAACAAACAACGATCGCATCCTCAGATGTACACGGAGATTACTGTTCGACTACAGCAACACTGGTATGTTGACCTTTACTGGGGCCTGTGTTCATCAGTGGGTTCGAAACACTTCTAAACCTGTAATAAGTGCAGAGCCTAGTGGGTACGAGGCTTGGATTGCGAGTCTCAACGACAGCCAGATGGATTCAAAGTCTTGGAATTTATGTTTTTTTCTTAAAAATGCCATTTCAGATGCATTTCAGATGCATTTCAGATGCCTTTATAAACTGGCCTTCTGAAATTAGGTCTAGCACAACAAAATACGACATGTACATGTAAAAGATGGTCCGACTTTATGGATGTAACAATTTGTTAACTTCCAGTTCGTCCATTTTGTCTCAATTTTCCCCCCATAACTGTATTATTGGTTGCAATCTACAAAAATGTACCTTGATCAAAATTTGACAGCTGGTAAGTGTGAAATGATTGGCGAATTTGGAGAATGTGAGTTATGCAAAATAATGTTTTGTTTTGGTTGATTGAAATTCAGATTTCTCAAGTTCTCAAAAGGCAGAATACAGCCCACAAGGCATACTGCCCAAAAATCTGGGAATTTTTTTTTCTTCAACATTATTCAAACTTTGAGGCGGCTAGACATTTTTTGCCCCTTTTTGCCATGATATTAAGAAAATAATAATAAATATAATAAATAATAATAATAATAATAATAATAATAATAAATTGAAGTTGATGCTGTTAAAATGGCATTTACATTGTTAGAAGGATTAGCAATCCAAACCTGTTACATTTGCTAAATGACCCTCTGGCATATTGAGGAAAGTCTCCCACGTTTGGCTTTTTATTAGATTAATACACATATGCCATAATAAAAGAATAATTAACCCTAATGGGCTTTTTGATAATTTCAAAAGTATTCAAATGGACATTCCTCATTATGCTCCAGAGGGTCACAGATTTGAAAAATCCTTAATTAATCAACAATTTTACTTTAGTCACATACTGGCAGTTATTTCTATACCTACATTGTTAACAGCACGCATACTTAAATTTTAACTGATATACGCAGTTGGTAATTTAGACATATATACTAACTATGAAGAAACAAACTAAATACATTAAATATCCAATAACGTTGACAGAATACATATGTTTTCAATACAGGCATGTACACGTGATTGAAAACTTAATATATTGCACCTGACATATATGATGTTTTAGGGAATTCAAATGACTCAAAATAAACATTACTTGATGTGTGTCGGGGTGGAATTGTGCTGGTGATGTTTGGAGATGTTAAAACTTAATCTGTCTTGGAAAGAATGAACTTCCCATCAACCTAACTCTGTTGATTTTTCTTGTGGTTAGGGGGGGGGGGGGGGGTGTTTTCAGTGCAGAAAAGAGGAAGCAATGCTAAATATCAAAACTAAAATTCATTGATGATCACGTGTGGAAGCCCGAATGTACAATTTTGTGCAAGTTTAAAGACTGCATCTTTAAATCTCAGGAGATATTTTAAAGTCGAAATTAGAATTTGTGTTGCACTGAAACAATACAATATAATGCCTTAACTTAAACCATTGAGTGCAGATGACGGCTACAGTCGCGGTTTGGAGAAAAAACACCTGTCTGGTTGACGTCTATACCCTCATTCCCCTGCGTATTAATTCCATTGTTTGCCTATTGTGTGCACTACGCTTGGCTGCACAAACCCATCTGACATACCGGCGCCCCATTATAAAAGCCATATTCAATCAGTAGAAGATATAATGTTTGTGCTCATGTTGAGTTTCACACCCAAAATAATTGTATTTATAAATTGCTATTTTCCTAGGAATACAGCAGTTATTCTCCTTGAATGAGACAATGAATTACCCATCAAATAATTACATGTATTTTTACAGATTAAATTATTTGCAGCCCGACAATAATTCAATTCTTGCATTGTGGACCTTTTTGTATGTTGGAATAAAAGCATTTCGGGCTGTCCCGAATATACCGAATATTTAAATATTCGATCGTCAACCGAATATTCGAATACCTTTTTGCCGATTTGAATATTCAAAAAAATATATATGCACGTACAGATACGACTCTGATGCTATTTTAGTAGAAAAGTTACGGAGCTTAGCAGTGTCAAATGCCGCATTTTTCCCAAAAGGTAACTTTTTTGTGGCCAGAGGTTTTTGTTCCCGTCCGTAAATCCCTTGACACTTGTAAAAAAAATGTTCATATTGATGCAAAAACAGAGGCTGGAGTTTGGTTTCTTGAAAAACTTGATCGGCGAGTATCGAATATTAAAATATTCGGTCAAATCCAGTTTTGAATAATCGAACAGCCCTACTTCAAACGCAACTTTTCTGGGCATCGAATATTCCTTGGAGGTATTGCAGACAGACATCCTCGTAATTGATTTCCCAGCCAGGAGTCATATTGCGAGACGTCTTGACATCTGGCAAATCCAGTTAGCTCGCCTGCTGTGTCCCACTTGCTTAACCTTGTCGGTCTTCCCTCTGTGGCTGTGGGGTCACATCTCATCTTCGTCTTTCTTTTTCCCGTTTGCATTAGCAGCGGCGACAGAAGCCGCTGCTTTAAAGTTCAACACCATGACGGTGATGTTATCTAGGGATCCTCTGTAGTACGCTTGAAGCACGATGCTCTTGGCTCCAAAGTGAGGCTCATCGAGCCTCTCCTTGACGTACATGACAGCCTCCTCGTTGCTGAATGCATCCCATAATCCATCAGTGGCTAGGATCAGGAACTGGGGCCTGCATTCGGCGAGGTCAAAGGTCTGTATATCCGGATCAGCCACCACAAACTTGCGATCTTTCAAGGGGTAATCCCCAATAGCGCGAGACGTAGCCAAGATGCCAGCTACGCGCCACACACCGTTGAACGTGATGAAACCACCGGCCTTTTTGATGCGTTTGCGCTCTTGTGGGAGGTGGGGCTTGTGGTCAAAGGAGAGGGGGATAGTTCTACCCTCGTGGTCGCACATGACACCCCGTGAATCTCCGACATTGGCTACGGTCAGCTCATTGCCTGACAACAGCGCCACCAGAGCGGTTGTTCCTATATTTCATATGAGAACAGAAAATACAATGCATTACAATGTTTATTGTTTATTAACGCAAATCATGAACCGAGGTAACTTTCACAAATATTTACCATGTTATCCAACATGAAATGTTAAGTTAACTATTGCATAAGTTGAGTAAAAGCTACATTTCAAGGTACAATGTATACTCTTTTTTGCACAGATTTTCATAAGTCTGCATAAGTCTACATATAATTATTACCAGGCATAAAGTAAAAAAAACAAAATTGTTTAACTGTTTGTCTGGCATTTGGTTATTTTCCCAGACATTTGTTTGTTTTGTGTGGTTTATGACACTATGAACATCTAACAAAAGAAAAATGGCGCACCAACAATGAAACTCCATTGTTACTTGGCACTAAATCCATTGTTAATAGTTCAGAGTGTGAGCTGACGTTGAAAGTAATTCATTTGTTGTTTTTATGTCTTTTACCTATCCCGTTCTACAATGTATGTCTGTTGGTCATCTGTTCTGTCTGTGTGTCCCCAGTTTTCTGGGTGATTGCTTGTCTGTCCCATATGTTCAAATTTTTTGTCTGGTCTTTTTTTCTACATGCCCTTTTACGATTTGGCTTTATTAGCTATTGCAGTTTGTGTAGGATTCTTTCTATGTAATGAGTAATTGTTCACTAGTTTCTTCTATTGAATCTTGTAATTTTGTTCGTAGTTTTATCACCATTTTGAATTGTTGTTCAAATGTTGGCTTGAATAATTTAAACTTAACCCTCCTGCTATTATTACTATCACAACCTATCACAAAACCAACCTCGTTCTTTTCTTCTCTAAGAGCTTGTTTTACAACCTACATGTATCACTCGATATGTTTTTATAGATAGGGTAATTGGCTCAATTTTGGCACAGAGAGAGGAATGGTTAACCTGAACCTATATTTAAGTAATATATTTTGCAAATTTTTTTTTTGCACATGAATCCATCTTCCTGGTTAACAATAAATTTGGTTTACTATTTACCAAGATAAGGCTTTATGTCATAGACCTGCCTAGCAGAAAAACCATTAAAAAACAAAACAAAACAAACGCACAAAAACAAAATAAACAAAAACGACCATTGCAATTACATTGCATCTTGGCTAGTAACCTCTTAAAAAATTGTAGCAGAATCTTTATGTACATAGCAATATTTGTGTTCGACAGCTCTGCAAACCTGATCTCTGCTCAACCCTATTAAACATTTTGTTTGCAATATTTAACTATGTGTGTATCATCACCAATTCCTACCATACCATCACTTTCCAAATAAACTATGTGAGGATTTGTTTATGTCCATCTACTGAGTTCTGAAAATATGCATTGCATAGCAACAATGTCACGTGTGATTGTAATCTTCACTTGGAGAGGTTTCCCTTGGCAACAAAAAGCATTTTTCAGCAGAGACCACATGAAGATAAGAAGATTAAATTAGGTAAAACAAGCCTGCATATCAACAGCAGAAATAGAAAGAAAACTAGAGGCAAGTGTTTGTGGACAAACACAGGGCTGTTTCGAATTTTTTTATTGTTAGTTTGGATGTCAAATGTGTATGCAATATTTAAAGTTGTTTGTTTGTTAACAATGACGGAGGGATGAAGATGTTGTTATTGGATGTGTGAAGGATTGGTTTAAAAAAGGAATCGTGTACAAATGCTATGGGAAATAGCCTAGCGAATGCCCCTTTAAGATGACATCACATAACATGTAATGACTTCATCATAACGTCATGTCAATTTTCATCTATGACACCGGGTGGCATACCTAAATAGTGTGTTTCAATTGAATCGGACTTGTACATTTGTAGATATATGGCTTCGAAAAATGCCCCTTTAAGATGACGTCACGTGACATGTGATGACGTCATCATGACGTAAAAGTTAGGCACACATTCTGAGCAGTTGGGGTAAGTGTCTGCCAAGTTTAAAAGTAGCCAAACTGGCCGGTAAGAAAGAAAACGTTTACAAATGCTATGGGCAATAATCTAGCGAGTGCCCCTTTAAGATGACACCACGTGACATGTTATGACTTGATCATAACGTCATGTCAATGTTCATCTATAACACCCGGTGGCATACCTAGATATTACGTTCCAACTTAATCGGACTTGTACTTTTGTAGATATATGGCTTCGAAAAATGCCCCTTTAAGATGACGTCACGTGACGACGTCATCATGACGTAAAGGTTCGGCACACATTGTGAGCAGTTGGAGTAAGTGTCTGCCAAGTTTAAAAGTAGCCAAAGTGGCCGGTAAGAAAGAAAAAGTTTACAAATGCTATGGGCAATATTCTATCGACTTGAAAAAAGATTTTTGTTATGACGTCATCATGACGTCACACAATTTTCGCTTTTTAGGGCATATCTTTGAGACATACCAAAGCTATAACAAAAAGAATTTTGAAAATATCTTGTTTTGTTCGCTAGATATATTGAAAAGAATGTTACGATTCCAAAAATTTTACAATTCAGCGACTTGAAAAAAGACTACAAATCAACCCTTTTTATAAACAGCATGCTCATTTAAGCCATGGTTATCTGCCCTTCCCAGAATTCCTTTGTGTTATATTGAATTTGGTCTAAATTTTGAAATGGTTCCTATTTCTTACTTGAGTGAGCCACGACCATGAAATTTTGGAATTACGTACAGAAAAATTCAATGTATACATTTTTGTAATCGGATTGACCCTTACATGCGTTAAAAAAAAGAGATATTGTTGATGACGTCATCATGACGTCACACAATTTTCGCCTTTTAGGGCATATCTTTGAGACATACCAAAGCTATAACAAAAAGAATTTTGAAAATATCTTGTTTTGTTCGCTAGATATATTGAAAAGAATGTTACGATTTTAATATTTCAAAAATTCAGCGACTTGAAAAAAGACTAGAAATCAACCCCTTTTATAAACAGCAAGCACATAATAGCCATGGTTATCTGCCCGTCCCAGAATTCCTTTGTGTTACATTGCATCTTGGCTAGTAACCTCTTAAAAAATTGTAGCAGAAACTTTATGTACATAGCAATATTTGTGTTCAACAGCTCTGCAAACCTGATCTCTGCTCAACCCTATTAAACATTTTGTTTGCAATATTTAACTATGTGTGTATCATCACCAATTCCTACCATACCATCACTTTCCAAATAAACTATGTGAGGATTTGTTTATGTCCATCTACTGAGTTCTGAAAATATGCATTGCATAGCAACAATGTCACGTGTGATTGTAATCTTCACTTGGAGAGGTTTCCCTTGGCAACAAAAAGCATTTTTCAGCAGAGACCACATGAAGATAAGAAGATTAAATTAGGTAAAACAAGCCTGCATATCAACAGCAGAAATAGAAAGAAAACTAGAGGCAAGTGTTTGTGGACAAACACAGGGCTGTTTCGAATTTTTTTATTGTTAGTTTGGATGTCAAATGTGTATGCAATATTTAAAGTTGTTTGTTTGTTAACAATGACGGAGGGATGAAGATGTTGTTATTGGATGTGTGAAGGATTGGTTTAAAAAAGGAATCGTGTACAAATGCTATGGGAAATAGCCTAGCGAATGCCCCTTTAAGATGACATCACATAACATGTAATGACTTCATCATAACGTCATGTCAATTTTCATCTATGACACCGGGTGGCATACCTAAATAGTGTGTTTCAATTGAATCGGACTTGTACATTTGTAGATATATGGCTTCGAAAAATGCCCCTTTAAGATGACGTCACGTGACATGTGATGACGTCATCATGACGTAAAAGTTAGGCACACATTCTGAGCAGTTGGGGTAAGTGTCTGCCAAGTTTAAAAGTAGCCAAACTGGCCGGTAAGAAAGAAAACGTTTACAAATGCTATGGGCAATAATCTAGCGAGTGCCCCTTTAAGATGACACCACGTGACATGTTATGACTTGATCATAACGTCATGTCAATGTTCATCTATAACACCCGGTGGCATACCTAGATATTACGTTCCAACTTAATCGGACTTGTACTTTTGTAGATATATGGCTTCGAAAAATGCCCCTTTAAGATGACGTCACGTGACGACGTCATCATGACGTAAAGGTTCGGCACACATTGTGAGCAGTTGGAGTAAGTGTCTGCCAAGTTTAAAAGTAGCCAAAGTGGCCGGTAAGAAAGAAAAAGTTTACAAATGCTATGGGCAATATTCTATCGACTTGAAAAAAGATTTTTGTTATGACGTCATCATGACGTCACACAATTTTCGCTTTTTAGGGCATATCTTTGAGACATACCAAAGCTATAACAAAAAGAATTTTGAAAATATCTTGTTTTGTTCGCTAGATATATTGAAAAGAATGTTACGATTCCAAAAATTTTACAATTCAGCGACTTGAAAAAAGACTACAAATCAACCCTTTTTATAAACAGCATGCTCATTTAAGCCATGGTTATCTGCCCTTCCCAGAATTCCTTTGTGTTATATTGAATTTGGTCTAAATTTTGAAATGGTTCCTATTTCTTACTTGAGTGAGCCACGACCATGAAATTTTGGAATTACGTACAGAAAAATTCAATGTATACATTTTTGTAATCGGATTGACCCTTACATGCGTTAAAAAAAAGAGATATTGTTGATGACGTCATCATGACGTCACACAATTTTCGCCTTTTAGGGCATATCTTTGAGACATACCAAAGCTATAACAAAAAGAATTTTGAAAATATCTTGTTTTGTTCGCTAGATATATTGAAAAGAATGTTACGATTTTAATATTTCAAAAATTCAGCGACTTGAAAAAAGACTAGAAATCAACCCCTTTTATAAACAGCAAGCACATAATAGCCATGGTTATCTGCCCGTCCCAGAATTCCTTTGTGTTATATTGAATTTGGTCTAAATTTTGAAATGGCTGTTATTTCTTACTTGAGTGAGCCACGATCATGAAATTTTGGAATTGGGTACAGGAAAATTCAATGTATACATTTTTGTAATTGGATTGACCCTTACATGCGTTAAAAAAAAACCATATTTTTGATGACGTCATCATGACGTCACACAATTTTCGCCTTTTAGGGCAAATCTTTGAGACATACCAAAGCTATAACAAAAAGAATTTTGAAAATATCTTGTTTTGTTCGCTAGATATATTGAAAAGAATGTTACGATTTTAAAACTTCAAAAATTCAGCGACTTGAAAAAAGACTAGAAATCAACCCCTTTTATAAACAGCAAGCACATAATAGCCATGGTTATCTGCCCGTCCCAGAATTCCTTTGTGTTATATTGAATTTGGTCAAAATTTTGAAATGGCTCTTATTTCTTACTTGAGTGAGCCACGATCATGAAATTTTGGAATTACGTACAGAAAAATTCAATGAATGCATTTTTGTAATCGGATTGACCCTTACATGCGTTAACAAAAAAACACATTTTTGATGACGTCATCATGACGTCACAGAATTTTCGCTTTTTAGGGCATATCTTTGAGACATACCAAAGCTGTAACAAAAAGAATTTTGAAAATATCTTGTTTTGTTCGCTAGATATATTGAAAAGAATGTTACGATTTTCAAATTTCAAAAATTCATAAAAAATCACGTGATGACGTCATCATGACGTAAAGGTTCGGGGCACATTCTGAGCAGTTGGTCTAAGTGTCTGTTTAGTTTAAAGGCAATCGGCTGCATAAAAGTAGCCAAAGTGCCGGGCAGAAAGAAATCGTGTACAAATGCTATGGGCAAAAAGTCTGAAAAAAAAAAAAAAAAAAAAAAAAAAAAAAAAATCTTAACGAAAACAAGGGCTGTTTCGAAAAACTTTCGAAACAGCCAAAAAGATCGCACACTGTTTGATTTGAATGAATACTGGAATATTAATTATTGCCATTTTTGTCGGTTGAGTTGGCTGGAACACAACAATAGAATGCCAAATATCTGATAAAATCAAGAATTGTTTTATAAAACATTGGAGAATTACTAGAAGCCCGTTATTCTGTTATTGTGCACGATATATTCTATAACAAACTTCGATCCTGATTGGTCTGTCCATAGCAACAACCGTGTGAAATCATCCCATATTGCACCACGTGCCTGGTGTGTATTGCGCATTCTTCAAAGTGCATGTTTTACTGTGGCATACACATATATATATACAAGTATTCTGGTTCACTGCATTGTCATCACTTCGGTACTCTATTATTTAATTATTTTGTTACGGAGGAGATTTCATCTGGTCAATTATTATTTTTCTTTTGGACACTGATTCCCAGTCCTTATCCATTCCCAGCACAGAACAAATATTGAAATGTCAAGCACTCTATATGGATTGGATGAGATCTCCCAAAAGATTAGGGGACGGGATGAGGACGCTGTGAACCAACTGCCAGATAATCTAAAGATGACGGATTTTTGTTCTCCGAGCACCACTCAAATCTCGCATATCAAATATTCCAGGCTTGCTGCCTGCTCCAAGGAGATATGAATAATGCATCATTTCATAAAATTTCCAATGGGAAACCTTCAGGTAAATTTGCATAATTATCCAACAGCTCCATATGGCATGAATACCCCCCCTGTAGAGACTTACAATTTGTTGGACTAATATTGTTTTACAGCCTTCAAACTGAATTAATGCATTTCGGCTCCCGACTCCGTGAACTTACATGCACGTAACCACCTTATCTGGGTGTATATTGCATAAACTGCAATGTATGTTCTAACATACATTTGTATCATTAGCCACTTCACAGGCATGCAACTTGGATTTAACCAAAAACGAGGAAATTCCAATCTTTACAAGACTTTGTACAGTGTTTTTTTAAATTTTCAATGGCATAAGTGTGAAGTGAAAAACGAGGAAATCAGCTTATCCGAGGAAAAGCTGCATGTCTGATTTCAAGAATCAAGACATCAAAGCCTACAGGTGCGCACGTGAGTGTGAACACGTCGTTTTCGCTGGGCCACAATAGCACTTTTATTGAATTAGTTACGTGCAATCAACATCGTGCCCACGTATGTGTAATGACTTGATGATGATGGATCTTGTCTTGGGGGCATACGTGTAATACAGTGCTCATGCATCAGATGGACTGGCATGTATCAACAAGTTACAGAGGCTAGGGGTGATATTTGACTTGTTTTAAGCTGTCTACATAAAATTTTAAAAAGCTTATGAATCAATGGCGACTTTTAAAGTGGATACGATGGTAGCCATTTATTGATGTAAAGATGGACTCCCTGCAGGAATGTCACTAGACTGAAAATTTGAGAGGCTGAAAATTATTTGTTGACAAGAAACCGATTTTGGAGACGTTTACAAAGATTCTTGGATAATTCTGAATACTTAAATTGCGTTTAAATTTCAGACAATCTAAACGCAATTCATTTTCTGAATTTTGTTTATTATTTAAAAACAAGTACTTTTGTTTAATTCTCTACAGGCAATGTGTGTATGAAGGAATCTGCCCCAATTTTTAATGTCTGGGTAATTTTTGGTAATTATTGGTTATTTAATTTGACAAAAACCAAGTGAGTGAATTTTAAGGGATTTAGAAACACTGTGCATTACAAATTTATGCAATGAATGACGATCTCAGAAACATGCTCTGCACTGTTAAAATCAGTGATGTCACAGAAACTCAAACTGTTCAAAATTTGATGAAATATTCAAATGTGCCAAGGTTTTACCCCAAAAGCCATAGAAACACAGGTTTGATAATACAACAGGCAAACTTTTCTCTTTTTTTCCCTCACAATTACCTTGGTGCAAGGATTTGATAAAAGTAAATGATTATCAATTTGTAAACCTGTACCATTACAAAATGTTAATTTGTTTTTGGGCTGGGGCTGGGTTCGTGTGTTGTGTGTTAATATGAAATCTGATTATGTGCAAAGACTATTGAAAGCATTGCCAAAGAAAAACTGGAACCAACAGGTTCTGTAACGCCCCCCCCTCCTTTTCAAATACTTTGTCAGACCATGTATACATGCCTGGTTTACTGTAGAAATCAAAAGAATTAAGTAAATTGTACACAGACCTGCAACGTCATTATTTGACCGTGCTACGGTGAGAAATTTTTCATCCAGGGAGAGGATTTCCTCAATGAGAATCTGTGAGTGGTTGGCCTTGCCTTCTCTGATGAGTGCTTGCAGAACTCTGGCCATTACTGACTGGGAAAGCAGTTTTTCTGTGAAGTCTGCTGCAAACTGTTCAAATGAGACAGTAAATCAAGAAGTTAAAACAAAATGTATTTGCTATTTTTTCTATTTTTTTTGTTTTGCAAAATGCAATATTCTCTGGGTCAGAGTTGTTTCGCCTCCATTTTTCCAATTAACCCCTTGGGCATGGTAATTTACGGGAGACGTCGGGGTGTTGCAGCGGTTCTCGCAGCCAAGCGAACCGCTACAATGTGTTTGTGCAGTCAAGCATGACATAAACAATAATCCAACAATGGATAGAAACTGCACAAACAGCGGCCAATGGCGTCATCCGGCCTGGTGGCACTTTTCCTTTTACGCCATATGGCGTCATCCGTATGCAAGGGGGTTAGGGGCAACACAAGTTTTTTGGAGGCCTGAATTGCAACAGTATTCATTCCTCTTTGAGCACAGAGGGGCCACCCCTCTTTCCCCCATTGACCGATTGTGACCAACATAAACACATGGCACAACCTTTAATTTTGAGATTTTTATCAGGAAATGTTCATCCAATAATAGAAGAAAGTTTGTGTTTTCTGTGTCAGATGCTTTTGGCACATGGTCTCTCAAAGTGTTCACATACATGTTGATTTCTGCCTCATTTTGTTATGGATTTTGCTGACATACAATGTAAATCTTGAAATAACAGGTTGTGCCACATGTTTTAGAATAGTTGTTATCAAGAAGTGTTTCCAAGATTTTGATGTTCCTGGAGGATTTTGGTGGGGTATTCAAGTAAAATCTTTCTGAATACAAACTTCCTTTGATCTTCAGTCAAACACAGGGAAAAAATGCATTTGTGTTGATTTGGTTCTGTGTGTAGTCCCAGTCAGCGAACACAACATGTTTCTCTATAGAGTGCAATGGACCATGACAATCGCCATTTTTTACATGTGTTCTGCATCCTATTCTGTAATATATAATGACAGGCTAATGTATAACAATGTGATAGTTACTGCACAACCCTTTCAACATACGTGTATTTTAACTAAGAATTTTCATCCAACATTGGTTAAGAAAATGTTAAAAAGAATGTATGTCGTATCCTCTTTTTTTCTTCTGATTTTTACCATCAAAGTTCAAACAACAATACGCATGGTGAAAAGCATGAAGTTGACTTCAAAAATATCACATACATTTTTTAAAAGGAAAATAACAATGCACATACCGCTCCTCCGTGGCCGTCAAATATACCATACATGGCCACCCCCGAGTAATTTTTGTCGTGCACAAAATCGTAACGATCTTCCATTCTTGGCCGCCTGCCCTGAATCGAGTAAACTGCAACATTGTCCTTCCTCAGCTCCCACTGTTTAGGCCCAGTGTCTTTGCCGCTGCGGTCCGAGGTAAGTGGACCAGCAGCGGGAATCCTGCCCGAGACTCGACCGTTGGGAAGCGCGCCGAGCCGGCTGTTCTGCACCCTGACACGGGCCCTGTTGAACACGCTCCGTAGCTGGTCGCGGTGAAAGACAAAACTGTACAGAAACAATACGGCTAGTACGAAGGCGATGGTCTCATATTTGAAGACGGTGTTTCGGACCAGCCGGCTTACCACCGCCAAGAGAGTCATCGCAGGTGGTGGGAGAGTTCAGTTCTCCTCTTGGAGAGATCTGGCTCTGAAATCTGTCGTTTTTCCTTGGATTTCATGTCCCTTCCATTTGTCTTCTTCGTCAGTTTTCGCGAGCCGTTCCGTCGATTGTTTTGATGTGTACGTGTCGGGTGTAATACGCGTAGTCGGGTTTCCTATTTTACCTTCGTGTTTAAAGTATATCAAAACGTCGGGGTTTCAGACAACATTATGTCAACAAACTTTGGAGGCGCTGTCACGCGTCACGGGAAAAAGTGACAAAAAAAAAAAAAAAATTCAAAGTGAACAAAGAACACTGGCAGGAGCGGGATTCGAACCTGCGCCCTCCGGAATACCGTACGGCGGCTCTACCAACTGAACTATCTTGTCCCATGTTGGCGGTCGCCCAAATTATCAGTTCTCTTTGTCGTGGACGCAAGTCATGAACCCAGAATGCCGTATAGAGTACCGAAGTCTGACGTCAGTTGCCGCGGCAATGGTTCCAAACACATGCAGTTTAGAATGTATTCTGGTTCCAAACATTGCATTGATTGACGTCATTACTTTGGTACTCTATAGCTAGCCAGGGATCACGCCCAATTTTACGATCCAACCTGGGAATCCCGCTCCTGCCAGTTTTCTTTGTTCACTTTGAAACAATTATTCAAATTTACCTGGTCAGTTTCCCTTGTGGTTTGTTTGAAGAAAAATTAAAACAAAATAGCTTTGGTCCCTGTATGAGAAAGAACTTGCTTAAGTTCGAAATGTTAGGCCAGCTAAATTTGTTGATTTGTATCGTTTGCAGCAGTTTATTCATTTTCGAAATTAAAACAAATCTGATAAATTTACGCAAATAGTTTATCATTCGTGAAAGTTTTTTTTGAGGGCAAAGGTATATGGTTGAGGGCGCTCTTTGTAGCAGCCATGTTAAATTTTTGTGCTCCTGACTTTTAATAATTATTTTTTTAAATTTAATGTTGTATAGGAGGTTTAATATAAATGTTTTATGATATAAATAGTTAACCATTTTTATTTGAAATTGTATATGACTGCCACTGTATATTGAAACCTTTTTGGCCTTTGGGCCACCAGTTTCAAAACTTAATGTGAAATAAACCAGAAATAATAATATCTTGAAACCCGATTTTGGAAAATACTAGATATTTTCTTCCGTTTCTTTCAAGGATTTGTTTTGGTTTTATATTATGCATTCTTAAAATAATAAAGGGAGGATTGGGTAGTCTGTCATTATTATTTTTGTTTGTTTGTTTGTTGTTGTTTTTTCTTTAGCTGACGAATTTTACTTTATTGGCGTGCATATTTTTGTACTTCTCACGGTGTCAGGGAGGAGGAGGACGAGGCTGATTAGCTCCCCTCCACCCAATACTGGGGCCTTATTTATTCATTTTTATTGATTTTAATTCTTTCGGAATGAAACCAAGGATTCATCAAAAGCGCATATCGCTCGAAAGTCTGAAGTAGCTCGAAAGTCTGAAGAAAGTATAGGAAGACAAAGAATTGTTCAGTTTTAGAAGTGGGAGGAAAACCCCAGAATGACATTCTGCACGGGGAAACCCACGGAATCAGGCAGGGACTGAAAACCCAATCCACATGTTGGCCCTGGTGGGATTCGAACCCGGGTCACAGCGGTGGAAGTCACGGAAAGTACCACTATGCTAACCTGACCCCCCCCCCCCCCCCCCCCCCCCCAATGCTTTTCTTTCCACTCCCCCACCCCCGAATGTACCTACGTCCGGGCAGAAAATAAAATGTACGTCACCTTTTAAAAAACCTCGGGCGAAAAAAATAGGTCATAACACCTTTTAAACAATCTTTCACCGTTTCAAGTTAAATGATACCCTGCACGATATGGGGGAAAAGGGTACCCCCCCCTTTTTTATCCCTAAGCACACTCCAGATTATTGTTATCTAACACATCCCCCTAGATTTCTGAATAGAATTCTTGAGATTCCGGGAACACAATGACCAACACAAAAGAGGGGGGGGGGGTGTCCCTTTTCCCCCATATCGTGCTTCATATCAGTTAAATTGCAGTTTTCTCCCCATCTGTATACTTTCGTGGACAGGAGGGGTTGGGTAATGGCGTTGAATTACAAAGAAGTGACTACGTTATAGAAGAAGAAAAAAATAAACTCTTCGCGATCACTAGAAACATAAACCGCGCTTTCCAAAAACCTAATCTCTGAAACGGGACTTTATACTGAAAAGGGGCCAAGTTACACGTATTCTATGTCTTACGTGTGGGTTGCCTTTAATTGCCTGGCTCTGTAGACCAAGGGGCACATTTAAAATGTCCTCCATGATTTAAACGAGTATCCCTAACCCATGCCTGGCCCAATTCCTCCCTCCACCCCTCGCCCAACAAAACCACTTAAAAACATCACGGGGTTTTAGTTTCCACCCCCTCTTCATCTAAACAATAGTTCTTAAATACACAAGACTTTATAGGCTACATTCCGGGAAAATTTGCGAAAACCGAAAACGAACGTGCATGGTGTCCCTTTAATTCCAGTTCTAGTCTCATCGATGAATAATAGCACAGCCATATGAATTCTTGGTATCCTTCAAAAAGTGCAAACAGAACCGAGAAGGGGTAATCCCGACAGAACTCAAAAGATTATCAAGTTCACAACCTACTCTGGCTCTGAGTCAATGTGGTTCGCCGCTGGAACTCGGTTCATTGTATGATAAACTACACTCGATAGCGCTAATAGTAGGCCTATAGTTGGTGTGACAGAGAGTAAGAATCGTTTTCTTTTCTTATAAAAAAAGACTTCCTTCATGCCGGCTTAATGTAAACGTTTTGGGTTTTTTTGGTCCGTTTTGCGTCTGTTGCGTAGTTTGGTCTGTAGTTCACGCGCAGGCCAAAGTGCTACAGGTAGTACGCGGAACAAAAACGCAGTTGTTGAAAGAAAAAACAGCTGAAGTCTTAACCTTGTATAAACACAAATTTGTCAATACAGGCTCTTCTGCATGATAACTAAATCTAGAAAATTCACAAAGTGGACTTTGTTCAGCAAATATTAGAACCGGTCATAAAATGTTATGTCCTGTGTCTGTTTATTAACACAGAAAATCACTACAAACTGAACTGCGATGGAAGCACGAACCAAGACCATGGATGCGGTTGTCATCGAGAAATATGGAGGGCCAGAGATGTTGAGATTTCGCACGGATGTGGCCGTGCCCACGCCAGACGTAAATCAGGCAAGTATATGGTACTGACAGAATCCCCCTCCCCCCAAAAGGTAACTTGGTTTTGCTTTCTGGAGCTGCAGACGGGGACATTTTGGTACTTTCTTTTTGTGGGGGTGGTGTTTTTTGTTCGAGGTCAAATTACCTGAAATGAAAGAAGTAAGGGGATACAACGACATTTCAAGATCCTTTCAGACAGTTTATCAAAACCCAGGCCTCCAAACTTTGACAAATAAATCCATTGGAAATAGAGAATTTTATTTTAGAGAAATTCTCAGTTCATTCTGAATTCCTTTTGTACAAAAGACCACCAAAACCACACCTTGGCCCCACACTCATTTCTTTAGACCTGTAATAAAAAAACAACATATTACATTCATTCTGATTTGCAATAGGTTTTAGTGAGAATGAAGGCCGCTGGAATTAACACGGTTGACAGCCGGATCCGACAGGGCACATATTTGTCGGCGATCTTCAAGCCACAGCAGCCCATGGGTCTAGACGGATCCGGCATTATTGAAAGAGTTGGTGAAGACGTAACCAAATACAAAGTACCTATTTGAATATTTATATACTAAATTACATGTATTTTAAATATTACATTGATTTGTCGATCAAGTCCTACACACAGCTTGTGGTTAAACACTGAAGTAAGTTTATTCTAAGTTTATTTTGATATATTTGTACAATTGTTATTTTCTATTACGTTTTCTTATTCCAAATTCTTAAAAACCTATTTCAAAGTCTAGTCCCAGAAACAAATTTTTAATCTTCAGAATACATTAAGTACTTAATATTGTATTAAACATTATGTGGTCAAGTTAGTGTCAAATGAAGTAAACTTGACGTATTACAATTGTTAGAGTAACCAGGATATTAGAAGCTGTCAAATTACTCATTATTCTTTCTTTCAGTAAGTGAGATTCTTATCAGGGCTGAATGAAAATTCCACAAAATGTTTGGGGGTTGCCGAGAACTCCAGAGCAACATAAGCTCTACAGTTTGTATTTGCCTGAAGGAACCCATTAAAATACCCGTTTTGGGTGGTCTATATATATGTCCACTTTTTACAGGTAAAAACACCTTAAAGATAACACCGTTCCAGATTTCAAAAGTGATTTTTGTTTTAATCCAAAAATCAGTAAAAAATTCTGACCAAAAAATCCTGAAATTAGGAAATATCCTAACAAATTTCCCCCTGTCTTACCCAGAAAATAAGGCATCGGAAGCCTGATTATGCATGTTAAGGGCTAAAATATGCCCAGCATTTTACACAAAAAAGTAAGTTTTTTGCCTGAAAACTGGATTGTTAAATAGATGATGTTTATCTTGACCGTAGCCTGGTGATAGAGTCTACCTGGGGCTGGGCAAGACTGGTTCATATGCACAATATGTGCTGGCAGATGAGGTGGACGTGTATCCCTTGCACGACAAACTAAGCTTCAAAGAGGGCGCCGTGCTCGCCATTCCATACTTCACTGCCTACAGAGCTTTGTTCAAAAGGTAAGAGTGAAAAGTAAGGTGAAAAAGTAAGGTGAAAAGTAAGGTGAAAGTAGGGTGAAAGTAAGGTGAAAATCAGGCTGGGGTGTAGGGAGAGGACATCAAATGACATCAAATGTAGTGAATGTACAATCAATCACTAACCCCCTTGTTGCATGCAAAATCATACTAAAATTGTTGGATTTAGCAGGGTTAGGGTTTCTCACTACTCTCCACTTGCAATTTACGTCATAAAATCATTGGTCTCAGTTTCCAGTTAGATGATACATCAAAACAAAGGAAATTAAGGATTTTCATCACAATTTTCTTACAACAGAGCCAAGCTTGAAAAGGGAGAGTCTGTTCTTATCCAAGGAGCTAGTGGCCAGGTAACTCTTTCACATTATTTTTAATGGAAAGTTCAAGTTTCCAGGGTTCAGACAGTCATAGAAAATCCTGGAAAATCCTGGCATATAAAGTTATTATGGGTTTAACCCATTTTCTCAACAACAAAAAACCAATAATTAACTTAGCCTGTGAAGTTCTATTTTTAAATCACACACAACAGGACAAAGCAGTTAGATAGATTAAGAATTACACACACAGTAACACAACAAAGTGAAGACAAAAATTAGCAGACCAATAGAAAAGAGAATCTTCGGTCACATGCTAAATTTGGTCAAACTTTCTGGAGAAAATCTTGCGCAGCTCGTCAGAGGGATTTGTGGGTACCCAAGCTCAAATGTTTTCTTGGTATCTACAGGTGGGCCTACCTTGTATTGAAATTGCCCGCTGGCTTGGGGCTAGTTACATCGTCGGCACTGCAGGGACCCCTGAGGGTCGAAATCTTGCCCTAAAGACTGGAGCTGATGTTGTCATCGACTACCGGGCAGAAGACTTCAAGGATCAATTGAAGGTAATGAGTTAGCCCTAGGACTGGGAGCTAGACCACTATCACACCGCTTCCATCTTGGATTCTACTTACAAGGTTTCAGAGTGAGGCTTGCGTTCAAAATTATCTGGTGCCGTTGTCGTGACAAATAAGCAGCCACAACCACCATGCACCACCACTGTAAATTGACAAGTTCTTAATTTCAGTCACGTTTTTTGTCATTTTAATTTGTTTTTCTGTCAATTATTTCAGGAGGCATTTTCAGACAGGCAAATTGATGTAATCTTTGAGATGAACAGTGATATCAACATGAGTCTAGATATAGATATCATTGGATCAGGAGGTCGTATAGTGGTATGTCATGATATTCTACATGAAATTTTCTGCTATAAATACAATTATACAGCTGCAGGGAAAATATCTATACACTTGGAAATTGATCTTTCAATTGTTCTTGGAGCCGTTTTGTTCCTTCCAAATTATTCTAGTCTCAATTCACAAGGCCCGGCACAAGGCCCGGCACAAGGCCCGGCACAAGGCCCGGCACAAGGCCCGGCACAAGGCCCGGCACAAGGCCCGGCACAAGGCCCGGCACAAGGCCCGGCACAAGGCCCGGCACAAGGCCCGGCACAAGGCCCGGCACAAGGCCCGGCACAAGTAACAGGCATAAACCATGACAAAAGAATGCTTTTATTACAGTTCACTGATAGCTTGAGACTTGAATTAAGACTTGAAGGTCTTGTGCTGGCCTTGTGCTGGCCTTGCAGGGCCTTATTGTGTGGCCTTGTGATGGCCTCGACTACATCACTGGTACATGTACAATGTACATCAATAAAATTATGTTTCAAAGTCCTTCCTCATAAACGTATAATCATGTGCATTAGTTCATAGTTTTGGGATGAATTAGGAATTTGTTTGACTGCAACTGTTTTTAATCTTCCTGAGAGCTGCATATAATTATGCCTTGTTTATTTCAAACATAAAGCTTCTAATTAACTCTGCAGTGTGCCATGGCACTGTTCTTTTAAGTAGGTCACCGTGGTGTAACAGTGCGTGTATATTGTCATGGCACACCGCAAGGTTAACAATTCTGGCATATCCAGCTATGGACTAGCTTTGCATATTTGTTAACACCACCTGTGAAGCTCAGCATAAAAATTACATAAAAGGATAACAGCCTTTTTCAAATTCACACCGAAACGGTCAGACTTTATACCTCCAGTTCTTCTACGAACAATACTTGTCTTTTTCAAATGACGTATTTCACATGGTGTATCCGTAAACATAGAAGATGTTTGCTGAATTAGATTGATTGGAATTTATTTGTATCACACATGTCAGATCGTCGGAAAGCTTGGCGAAACAAAGTGCAACCCTGCCGAGTTGATGGCGAATGAAGCGTCAGTGATTAGTAGCTCTCTCGGTCGCTCCAAACCGGTAAGAGTAAAAAGATGAAAACTACATTTTGAAGGTTTGCATGGCGAGGTATGCATACAGTGAGGTCAGGTCACAGTGTCCTCCATGGCTCATCACATTAACCTCAACTCTCTAGGGTGTGTGAAAAACCATATTGAAATTGGAGGATTTAGGACTGTTAATGGTTAATCCTCTCTCTGGGATCACACATAAACCCCACCTCCAGTTACTGAACAGGGGTGATGATCCACAGGACCCCCCCCTCCAAAAAAAAAAGAAAAATCCACTAACGTGAAAAAACATTTCAGCCTATTTCCAAACGAAAACACCTTTCATCGGTAGTGCACTCCTTGGCCATTCTCCCGATTACAAACAGAGCGTACTCTTTGAAATGTTGAGTTACCGGTTCTTCTCAGAACCAACGAACACTCACAAAACAGATTCATTTCTAGATAATGTTAATCACAAACCTTCACTGCATAAGATGAACAAAGTAAAACAGTTTCATAAAACGCATCATTCCTTTTAAAAGTTGCCGTCTCCTTGCTTTGTGGGTGCGTAACGCCTCAAAATATATGTTAAAACTGAATCACTCATTTTCTGGCATTACCAAAGTTCTGAACTTTCCAATGAGATACTAACAAAAAATATAAAAAAATCAGCTCAAGTTTAGTGATCATTTAATCTCCACTTTCCAGTTAGAAGCATCCCGCTCCAGGGATGTAGTCGAGTCCATCACAAGCCCCCCCCCCCCCCCCCCCCCCGTCCTAATTCAAATCAAAAGCTTTCAAATGAGCTTTGACAAAGGCATTCCTTTGTCATTGTTCATCGAGTTACTTGTGACCGGCTTTATGAAAGGACTTCTGACTGGACTTGCGAAAGGACTTGTGAAAGGACTTGTGAAAGGACTTGTGAAAGGACTTGCAGGGACTCGACTACAGCTCTGACCCGCCCCTATTTCAGCTTGGCAGTAAAATATGTCAACATGCATGCATGCAATTTTTCTTATTGAGTACAGACACGGCAACTTCAAAGATTAAATTAAAGTCTCTCTCATCCGATACAGAGTGAGCAAATTGCCATGGCGATGGCTATGTACGAGGCAGCGGGGGCGGGGTGTATCCACCCCCACGTCAAGAAGGAGTACAAGCTGGAGGAGGCGGAGACGGCTCACAAGGAGATGGAGAGCCGTAAGGGCGGGGTCGGAAAGAGCATCTTTGTTATGTAAATCCTTGCCAAATATCTTGGGCGAGTGAAGGAAGCAGCTGACTGTCATTAACCCTAACTCCCTCAGGACTGTTAGGGTTAAGCCCCTCCCCTTGATGGACTGACCAATTGGTGTTGCGCATGTGTGGCACACACAGGTGTGATTGGTCAAATACGTAAAGGGACAAGGCTTAATTGGATTCGTCTATTAGGAGACAACCAGCTGAAATATTGGTGTGGCAGCATTATTTAATTTAATAATAATAATAATATAGATTTATAAAGCGCACATTCTGATAAACATTACTCGTGGCGCTATATTATTACCCCTGCAACCTTCTCAGCTCCCTGGGGAGTATACAGCCTTGGCTGCAAGTTAAGCACACATGGGCTAATCAAACACATAACCATCACTGCCTTCACAGGTACCCATTTACTCCTGGGTGGAGAGAAACAACTCGTGACAAAGTGTCTTGCTCAAGGAGACAAACACCGTGACCCCAGCTGTCTCGAACCCACAATCTGCAGTATCACCAAGATCTTGAGTCCAGTACACTAAGCCACGAGGCCACAGCACTCCACATTTGTGACCAGCTAAAGCATATCGAAGAATGTCTCCGAGGTTTGACTTTTGAAGATTAACATGGCAGAATAAAGAGAGCTTAATTAACCCTAACCCCCTAGGCCCTTATTGCTAGGAACCATCCTCAATCCTCCAAAATCATCCAATGCTTCAATCACCATTCCTCCTCAATCCTCCAAAACCACGAGGATTTTGGAGGATTGAGGAGGGTTAGGGTTAATGGGCTTTCCAATGATGCCAAATTTATCTCTGTACCTTATTCCAGTCCAAAAATGTAACATGAAAAGGACACATTTCGAGGAAAACGGCTTTGAAAAAAATCATGCGGTGTGTACGATACCAAGAAATAGCACTCAATGGCATTGTAATACAGTTAAGCAGTTACATAAAAATGTTAAATTCACTGAACTCTGTCTGGTTATTGCAAGAATTTGTCAATATTATAATTAATGGTGCTTTGAGGGTGGGTGTAGAAATATAGCGTCCACACTTTTCAACAAACTGCTGATATTAAATGATATATCATATCAAGTGTTTATATCATATGTACAATTGTAAGCCCACCTATTACACAGAAAATAACAAATTTTGTTCACATATTTTGTCAACTTAATCTTACAAACTAACTTCAGCAGGTAAAGAAAGTGTTTTTTCAGGAATTTTTTTGCCAACACAGAAAAAACTCTAGTTTTTTACATTTGTACATAACTAAGGTGTACAATTTAAAACCCAAGCATTAAACATGTAGTATTGATATATCTGTATATTTTTTTTGATATTCGGGATTGTTATATTTTAAATATCTTTAAGAAAGGAATACTTGGTGAAAGCCATGCATTTGTATTTTTTTCTTTGGAAGTCAGGTGCCTTACTACTTATATAATATCAAGTTCTGTCTTCAAATAAATTCTCCTATTATAATCGTATCAAACTTTCAGACTCCAAATATTCTCTAGAAAGTGTTAGGAGATTTTTGGATCAAGTGGCATCACGAACTACCTGTGCCCCAGGAGACTGCGACTACTGCTGTTAGTGTTCATTATAATTACAAGAAAACCAGACTTTAAAACCCACTTAGCATCATGCGAATGGAGCTTTTGAGGGAATCTCGACAGTTGGAGTAGTACAAAGGTTGCCATTGCATTTTTTTGTATGACTGTAGATAAGTGGACTGTGATCCATTCCTTGTGGCAGTTGGTCTAGTTTATGCTGAAATGAAGTCAAACTTATAATATTATCAGCCAAACAAACAATGCTAGTGTGCTTTTGATAGCACTGTTGCATGCCGTAATTCCGATTAGTTATCAAGTTGTCATCCCTGAAAACTAGTGCCAAGCACTTCATTCCTCTATTGCAGTACTCCCTCCCTTTAGTATCCCCTCCCTCCTGATGCTAGTTGAGCCAGGACTTTTCCCTTTGATGTCATCGGGCAGCCTTACAAATAAGGGGGCTCAGTGTTTTAAGGAGGCTGCGTAC
Organism: Hippasteria phrygiana; assembly: GCA_037893225.1. NCBI lineage: Eukaryota > Metazoa > Echinodermata > Asteroidea > Valvatida > Goniasteridae > Hippasteria > Hippasteria phrygiana. The sequence goes on from JAZGUH010000242.1 coordinate 734,819, forward strand.
CACTATTTGTTAGGCCATACATAGACCCCGGCTTCATGTGTAGAAGAACGACTTGCCCAAGCACGTCTCTGCAGACTTTCTTCCTATAAAGTCCTATTCATGCTGCTGTGCCCCCTCTTATACCCTGGTGTTTATTTTTATGAGATTTTGTTTTCCTTTTTGTTTGACCGAATTTGGTGGATTGGGTCGTGTATAAAAAAGGCAGGCATTGCATATATGGTCTACAGAAGACAGCATCATTTTTCACACACTTCAATTAAAGCTGTAATTCTCTTTAATCTCTTTCTTTGTGTTATATTCATCCCCCAAGGTGGACTTGTCTCCGCCCCTCACACTTCCACCACCACTTCCGCCCTTTCCTCCAACAATTGACACAGCCTGTCCCTTCGACCCCTGACCCTTACCGCCTACCCCTGATTGGCTCTTATTACCCTGACCTTTGGTACTGGTTTCCAGACCTTTTGACCTCTGACCTCCCAGCTTGCCTGCTGCAGCGGCATTGGCGGCCGTTGTGAGGCTGTCTGAGGCTCTTCCATGGCTTGCGTTTGTTGCTGTACTTGCCCCACCGAGGGCAGTCTTACTCATAGGGCTAGGGCTGCGACTACTGCGACCTTCAAGTAAATTTGGCAAAAGGTATACAATATTAGACCAAGCACAAAAAAGTACCTCTTTTCAAAGCTGCATGCATTTTCTTTCACAAAAAAATTCCCTGGGCCCCAAAAGGAAACGTTTTTAAAACATGGCTCGCAGCCATTTTGGATGGGAAGAAAGTGTAGACAAACACTAGGACTCCAACCTACCCCCAATTCGTATGCATTCCTCCTTGTGCCGAGCGTTCCAAGCCTTGATCTTACACACTTTGCTACAGTAATATACCTCCTTGCATCTTGTGCATGCCGAGAGACGGACACCGAGGCAACGCCCACACTCGTAGCAATACTTGAAGAGAGGTTTTCTGTAGGTTACACAATTTTTAAGGGGAAAACAATGAATGACAAAGATTTCTTCAAGTAAGTCGTCATCTATGGTTTCTAGTAGTAAGGTCTCAAAAACAATGATTAATTCTCGTTTTCGGGTTGTGAACACATTTGTCAGTACTGCTGAATTTAAAAAATAAACAATAAATATGTTCATCTTTTTCAGGTTTTTAATTTTTGGATGAATTTGACAACTACCATCTCTCTTACAACAAAGGTTGTGTCAGCATATAACTTTACCAAACACTGTATACTCAGTGTTGTCCCGAGAGATTATTTGGAAAAAATCATTTGGGTGGGACTCGAACCCACGACCTCCTGCTTTCTGCAGATGTCTTACCACTCGACCACCGAGCTTGTCGGAGTCGGTTGGCTGGTTCAAATCGGATATAGCAGTGGGTACCGCAGCCAAACTATTCATAAGATGGAATATTGAATGTACACACCCCGACGCAAAATTCCATCTTATGAATAAGTACTGCTATGATATTTAATCAGCATTTAAAAAGTTCATCTTCGGTGGCTCGACATTGCAGAATGTTGTTACTACGCAAGGGTTTGAATAAATAATCTTACTATAGAGGTGTTTTTGTATGATCTGCTCTAGGAGACTACACAACGTTCTTACTATAAAACCTGCAAGAGTTCAAATGAAGAGTCTTGACATTTTGAGGTTTTTCTATGTTCTGGACTAGCATAGTAGACAGTGTTTATGTTTGGCGCAATCGGTCGATGTGCGCGATCGGTCGACCGTCCTGCGCTATCGGTCTATCGTGACGCTATGGGCCAATCGCACTGCCACCAGTCGAACACATTTTCTTTCCAATTCACGGCTCTGGATTTTTTTAAAAGGTAAGTAAAATCCAAGATATCCTTTAGAATCAACTGATAGTGCAGCACGATCGACCGATCGCGCCCAACATTTATACTATAACTGTAAACAGTTTCAACAGAGAATCAGACATTTTTTTTAATAAGAACAAGCAACAGATAAAACAGTCAAATTCTAAATCTCATTACTCACAGCTGAAAGCTCGGAACATACTTTATGAACAATGAAACTTGAGAGAACTAAATGCAAATTTTGTAAAATTCTAATTTGACTGAATGAGCACTTCTTTTTTATTCAAATGTTACTTCAGTGACAGAAGCACAGCTTTTTGTTTGGGTGATTTTTTTTGCGGACACAATACCAGTGACAGTCCCAACAGATTGCTGTACTTGAGCAGACAAGACAAGAAAAAATACAGTTGGGTCAAAAAACTGCAGCTTGTCCCTACACTTACACTTCAACCGTGTTGAAATGACCAACAAAAAACAACACAGCTTTACCAAATTATTCGTTCAGTTACCCTTCTGTTCAACAAATTTACAATGAAATTGGTTATGTTTTTGCCTGCCACAAAATATCAAGAGAGGGCACTCTCTGAACAACAAACAGATTACATTGTCAGTGGATAACACAGCATGCAATGGGCAGATACAAACACCAAGCAGTGCCTCACTTCACCTGAAATGCACTCTATCGCTTCTCCAATGATGCCTAGCTTCCAGAAGTTACAAGATATTTGAAAATAAATCAAAAAGAAAATGAAGCAATGAGAACTTAGAAAGATGTCAATGAAACTGATTCTAATTAAAAGCATGGACTTGGCATGATATTTCCAAAGAGAAAAGAGAGGCACGGGAACACGGTGGCAAACGAGAAAAAAATTAACCACACAAGAGGAAAGTACTGCTGGAATTTTACAGAAAGATCTGAAGAAAAAAAATCAGAGCGTAATTTTCTTGAATGGAAATATGATCTTGGCATAAAATTGTGTGACAAACTGTTAGAAGTCGACGTAAAAAAATCTTAATTAAACACAATGCACAGCAGATACCTTATGCCAAAAATAGTAACTTGATTTTTTTTTAAATGATAAGGCATTTAGACTAAATTTTGCTTTGTGCAACACTGACCAGCAATGTTACCATCACAGGCATAACGTCTTAACTTTGTAAATTAGTTAAAAGTATTTCAAAAGGATAAACTTTGGACACTAGGTAATATTAGATGCCAGGAAAAAAAGTTCTATACGAGTTTATTCATCCTCTGAATGGTTTCACCATATTAAAATGAAAGCGAGGCTATACACGCACATCAAAGACTTGTTTGCATCCTTCCCTTTACGTAAGATGCTAGGCTGTACGTAAGAAACCATTAAAACCCTCCTATGCAAACATACATTCTGAGCCATGTTGTTGTATGGGTCAAAATCAGTCAAGTCATTGTTGTGACCCATTGGAATTCTATGCATAGAACTTCATTTTTTGACCTGTGATGACTGTTTCAGCAACTAGCTATGAGAATGATTTGGCATGCTGTGACCCATCAGAAAGAGTCAAAACCGGTTGACTGAATTTGACCTGCCATAGTACTAACCACATAAGTAATCTGACCATTGGTGACTGGTCTGTGTTGAAAGTATAAGCGGGGGGTGGATGGAAATTTATACTGATTTTGACCCTTTAAATAGTAGTAGGGTTTTAAACTAGCCAAAGCTTGCCTGTGTAGCCTGTGCAAACACCCAACTGAATACAACTAAGGTTTAAAGAAATCTATGTGACTACGGTTCACACCAAAGTGCAGGTTGGCGCCACTCCAAACGAAAAATGTAAAAAAACTTGTCACTCTTAACCCAACCTGTGCCGTAACTTCTTGATCCGTAGAAGCCGTTTGACAGCACGTGCGTCCAAGCTCTTTACGTGTGCTTCGACCATTAAAACAGTGGTGTCACTGTTTCCCCACAGCGGAAAAGACAGAGGTGCACGTGGTGTGACAGAAGAGTAGACGGAAGGGTGGGCAGAGCACCAGGGTAAACCAGCGTGGTCGCAAAAGCATTGAGTGATTTTCATGCAGGTGGAAAGAGTGTTAGAAATTTATAAAATAAAAAAGGAACAAATGATGAGAAATAAAATGGTTAACCAACCTGACACCAGATGTTAAAAGCAGTATTTGAACAAGTGTAAGCTTAGAGAGATTACTTTGTATTTGTAGAGAGTGTCCAAATATTATTCACAAATGTGATCATAAAATTATTTCTAGAGATTTCAATTCATCATGTGAAATGTTTCAACTGTAAGGTTAACCCCACACCATTAGAGTATGAATTTTCTTTTAGAAAATGGTGATGGGCTACAACTGAAGTCTGAATTTGGAGATCAGTGATTCTTGCCTTGTATTGTCAAGTAACTCGGTCCTCATTACGAGACATAATTTGTTTACCACTTTGTGGATTTATGCTGGGTGCCAAAAAAAAATAATAATAATTTTAGAGTCAACATGCACACAGTATTCATACTGGACTAAGTTCAGTTGAAAACCTGAAAAGATTCAGGGCCTATTTGAAAATCTAAAATTTCTATCACAGAAAAGATTAAGGACATTAAAATATGAAATAGCAGCTTATACAGGCCTGATAGTATATATAGCAATGGCTTAAAAAGGGGCGGGGATGGCTAAAAAACAAAGGCGGGGCAAAATCATCTTTAAAAGCAAGGCCCCCCATTCCTCCACTCTACCCCATTTTGGGTTAATGGGGTACATAAAGAGGGGTATGGACAAGAAGAAGAGTGCATTGCAACAACATCAACAAGAAAAGCAAAGACCAACTTTTACCAGACATTGATAAAAAAAAAACTCCTCTTTTGTACCCCTCAACATGACCTGTTTGGTCAAACACCCTCATTCCCCTACTCTTACTTCAATATTTCACCTAAAACTACACATTACAACATGGATTTACCTGCGGTGGGGTCTCCTGAATGTGTAAAGCAGGCAAGCCAAAAGTTAAAGCCAATGGATAACGTTAGTACATGAAGATGAATGCAGGACAATTAGTGCCAGTGGGGTTTCCCCCAAACAGAGAAAATCTGGGTAATCATTACCTTCAGGACACCTCTATTTTTGTTACGAGTTCCGTTCAAAACTGACTTCTGCAGATGACTTTACAGTACCAAAGTGACTTTTGCAGGGTGAAGCAGTCTTTTTTTCTTCAGATTAACTCATGTTTGTTGTAATTTTGAAATGCACTTTCAAAGAAAATGTGACTTTCCTACCTTTTTTTGCAGTCAGAGACATTGCCGTTTCACCCCATAATTTCCCTCATAAATCAAAACCCTGCCATCTTTCCACAAAATTAAGCTTGCTCATATTCAACATGATATCTTAGCGAACTATTTAGATGATTCCAAGCACACAGAGTGACTTTTCCTGCCTGTATCATCGCAAAATATTGAGGTATGTTCTGAAACCTAAACTGTCTCCTTCGTTCTCTTATATGGAACAAGGGTCCTAAAAGTAAGGATTACCAAAATCTGTTAAAAGGAACTTGGACCCCTTTATTAACATGATTAGCCCCGGTGAAAAAAACAACAATTGTAATGACTCAAAGGGTGAGAATTACATTTACCATTTAGTTTCTATTTTTTGTTCAAATGGTCTTAACAATTTGAAAGCTACTACACATCGACTTGGAAACTGTTGGCCACGCCCCTGCACGCAAGACATCAGGGCGTGGCAAGTCATGTTTTGACAGCTGATGACATCACAGACATAGAGGGGTATTTTATAATATAATAATAATTTATAATAATTTGTCTGTCCCAAGTCTAGGTAAATCACTGAAAACACTCAAACACATCAATGACTATTTCCTGTGTATGCATCACCATTTACACAACCATTGGACGCCTTTTCCCTGCTTGGTTTTTTGTTGACCTTTGCCTCTCAAAGAGTCAGGGGTGGGGGAGGGGGGGGGGGGAGGAGGCAGGATTCACTGTAATCATCATAGACATCCTTATTTGCATACTTCATAAAGATCTGCGTGTGTTAGCTCCGCCTACAATTACTGTGAGAGGCCCCCAATAAAACTACTGCTACTTTGGGGGTTTATTTTGTGATACAAGATACATCCCATCCACACTTGGACTGACCTGACTGTTCCGTCGTCATCTTGGTCCACCAGGGGCTGCTCTTCCCCCGAGCTGTCCTTGGTGATGGCCCTGAAGGCGACCTGCTTTCCCCCGTCCACACCCTCGACACTCCTGGGGGCGGGGCTGGCTGCTCGGCCACCCTGCCTGAGAGCCTTGGGTCGTATGATCACCTCCTGGGATTTGGCACCGGCACCGGTGTAGAGAAAGCCCTGGCTTGGACTCGAACCTGGGACAAAACAATTCACAACATTGTCACCGTTACAGAAGATAAACACGTTTATTCCGAGAAGCAAATTTATCTCCCCACAATATCCCTAAAGACTATTAAGAACAGTCGGCAAGAGTAGCTGTTGAATTTGTGCCCTTCAGATTTTCGTATCAGTGCTCTACCAACTGAGCCGATGTTGCCGGTCGTCCAATTTGTCAATATCTTTTTGTTTAGGAACTAGATATGAAGTCACAAACCCATGCCGCTGAATAGCCAGTGATCACACCCCAAATAAGCAAAAGGCAATCTGGGGATCACTCAATGAGGTTATGACTTTTTTCTCTTATGATATTATCGAATGAACCACGTGGGAAACTGACTAGGTAATGTGATCAGTTTTCAGAGTAAACAAAGAAAATTGATCAGAGCAGGGCTTGAACCAGCAACCTCCGGATTACCGTACCGGCCCTGTACCAACTGAGCTATCTTACCCTATGTTGGCGGTCTCCCAATTTGTGACCCGCTCTGCAAAAAGGGCACATAAAGTCACTGTATGCTTTTACGCGTAATGGGCCGTTTTATGTGAAGAGGGTGAAAAATTCTTCAAACAAGTGATTTTTAAGGGAGGGATTTTTTTGCATCTTTCATACCTATATTATTCTAGTTCATAATTAAAATTAGAATAAAATTGGAAAAAGAATGTGTTTGTGTCGAGTGCTTCAATCTATGCTTTGCTTTTTGGTTTTTCTAAATGGCTTGTTTCTCCTTAAGACATTTCAAGAAATTCCTGAAAACAAACGTGCACATTTTTAAATATCTCGTGAATGCAAAATGCTACAGGCCTCAGACATATACCATATGAAAGCTTATAAAATGGACTTTCCAGCTACATATAAAACACTATTTTCAAATTTTGCAACATAATTGCCCTTTTTGCAGAGTGGGTCACAAATGTCACTACCTTGTGATCGAGGGGTGCTACTCAGAAGTCAAAAGTACCTAATGCCATTATAGCCAGGGGTCAATTCCCACCTTCATAAGAAGCAATAGAATGGGAATGACTCAACGAAAACCCAACTTTTTAAAAATAAATTTTAAAAGAAAATGCATGATTCTGTTTTTTTTACGTACTCCTGATTCCACCCAGTTCTTCCATCTCGAGTCTCTCCCGTTCCCTCCTGACGGCCGCTTCTCGTAGGATATCCCCGAGGTGAGCTAGGAGCTTGCGTCTAGCATTGTAGGTGTCTCGCTCTGAGTGAGTCAAGGCATGGTATGGCATATGGGCTATCCGACGATCCTTGAGAGCAGAATGGAAAATACAGCATTGGTTTTGCTTTTCTACTTATGAACAAGAGAACCAGGACTCGAACCTGAAACCTGTGGACTGCAGTTCCAATATTCTACCTAGAGTTCTTCATACTGGGGTGGGGACAGGCTAAAAGCAAGGAACCAAACATAAATGTAATTCAAACCCAGGCAGATTGCAAAATCATACAAATATAGGAATAGTGTTTGTACTTTACATAAACGACTTTAAAAAGCGGTGCAACTGACTGGATGTAAGTTGAAAGGAGTTTCAATGAGTAAGTGATTGATGAACAAAGCGATTGATATAAAAATACACCCCCACCCCCTCCCAAAGGTTAATCTGACTTCCTGAATGGAGATGTCCGAGGTAATGTTGAAAAACTGATTTTATTATTTTCTGTTTTGATTGGAATAGGTATTTGACTTATCATCAGGGCTTAAAATTGACGCTGAACCGGTGGAACAAGTCCATTAATTTTGGCATTGGTGTAGCAAACTATAAGACCAAACTAGGCAAGTAGGATGGTGATTTTGGTTTTACAATCTCAAAACAAAAGCTAACAAATCTCAGATTTCACACTTGAAGTCTTTCTTGCGTATTTTCATTCACTTGACAAATTTTTAATCATCAAGAAGTTGGACTTCCACTCGGAAAATTTACAGCGCACCTGTACAGAATGTTCAAAGTGAAATTTGATGGATGCTGGTCTTGAAAAAAAAAAATCACTTTGGCCAATGGCAAGAATTTGCAATGTCAGCGTTGCAGATGGGACATTCAGTGACCCTCTTAAACAATTAAGATTTCAGTGTTTCTAATTATAATGTTGGGCATCTGCAAGGAGAATTTGTGTTATTATTCCTGGGGATGAATTTTAATTAAAGAAAAGTGTTACGAACGGGACTGCAAGGGGACAATTTTTTTGGACTTGCCCTCAAGTGGATCGCTTGTATTACTAGCCCGGTGGTCTCGTGGATATTTATATGAAATTCAAGACCTGGTTATACATTTGGACCTCTCTAGAACTTTGCAGGTTATGAATAGCATTTGCAAATCTGATCTGCAAATCTGCACAAATCTGGAAATTCAATTTTACCTGATTGAACATCCAGTAGGCATAATCCACGGCTGTTCCCATCACCTTCTTTTCCCCCACCTGTACCGGGGCCAAGATATTGGCTCCTGCCTTCACCAGCTTGTCAATCTGCGGGGAGGGAAGACACTAAAATAACTCGCTGGGAACTGTAAACCCAATTCACATGTCGGCCCCAGGCGGGATTCGAACCGCCGGGGGTCACAGTGGTGGAAGGGGAGGAAAGTACTGCTACGCCAACCTGATTCCCCTGACCATCCTGATCATAGCATGCACCTATCCTCATTGGAAAAAAAATGTTGGGATTCGAACCCCCTACTCTGAATGGAAAAGGATATAAAACCATGGAGAATTTAACCTGATCATACCATCTGACTCAACCATATGTGACCGGCTCTGCAAAAAGGGGTATTATGTCGCAAAATGAGTTATATACATAGTTGAATTTGTCACATCCTAAGCTTTAATTTGGTGTAGGTTTGACCCCTGTGGCATTTTGTGTTCTCGAGATATCTTGACATTTGAATATTCCTATTTTCCAAGTTAACGGAAGTGCGTTTAGAGAAATAAGCCTTTAAACACAAAAAGTGCAAAGAAATAAGATAGAAGTAATTTGTATCAACATTAATTTTTTCATCTGTATTCATCAATATTAATGTTTCTGAAAATAAATTAGGAAAATATAGATATAACAGAAGCCAACAAACCAAAAACAAAAACAAAAATCACTTTTGTTAAGATTTTTTCGCCCACTTCACACAGAACAGCCCTGTGTGTGTTTTTACATAGTGCGACATAATACCCTTTTTTGCAGAGCGAGTCACATATACTAAAATTGCACCTCAATAATAATAATCTTCAAAGTGAACAAAGAAACTGGCAGGAACGGGATTCGAACCAGCGACCTCCGGGTTACCGTACCGGCGCTCTACCAACTGAGCTATCTTGCCCTATGTTGGCGGTCTCCCAAATTTTCAGTATCTTTGTTCGGGTGGGCGTTAGTCAGAAGTCATAAACCCAGAATGCCGTGTAGCCAGGGATCACACCCAATTTTTACGATACAACCTGGGAAGCGACATAGTGGAGATCACTCAATGAGTATACGACTTTTTAACTTTTTAATCATAATTGCTAACTTACAAGTGCTAACTTACAAGTGCTAACTTACAAGTGCTATCCGTTGTTGCGCTGTCCTCCTGAACTCATAGGCTGTATTGGCCGAGACGCATAAGGCACTGCCAATGTACGTACCAAGAGGTAAGCTAGGGTTGGCACCGTACGATAAGAGCTCATCAATAGCCTGAAATCAAATCACCAATCACACGAAGACTTTGAAGAAACTTGAAATATAGTCACGTCATTCTTATTGTTTTCCTAAAGATTAGGTATTTTATATAGTTTGAGACTGATCACATTAGGGAGTATTTCATATTGTCGCATCCACCAAGATGGATTTGCCAGAGAGCCAGGAGATTAATGATGCCGTCATTGGATTCTTTGTAAAGCACGCACGGCCAGGGGACCACACACTCCTCATGAATATAGCGTTGACGAAACTGCCTGTGTGCACTGACCTGTATAGAATGAGCTCATTATATCTCCCAGTTGAGCATTAATACTGGTACTGCAAAAACTGGTACAGTGTTACCGCAACTGATACCGCTTTCAGGCAATATGAAATCATCCCTTACATACCGCTTTCAGACAATATGAAATCATCCCTTACCTTTGTTCAGGTTTGTACCGCAAAAAACAGCGGTACTGCAATTGATACCGCTTTCAGACAATATGAAATCATCCCTTACCTTTGTTCAGGTTTTTTACTGCAAAAAACAGCGGTACTGCAATTGATACAGCTTTCAGACAATATGAAATCATCCCTTACCTTTGTACAGGTTTTTACTGCAAAAAACAGCGGTACTGCAATTGATACAGCTTTTAGACAATATGAAATGATCCCTTACCTTTTTACAGGTTTTTACTGCAAAAAACAGCGGTACTGCAACTGATACCGCTTTCAGACAATATGAAATCATCCCTTACCTTTGTTCAGGTTTTTTACTGCAAAAAACAGCGGTACTGCAACTGATACCGCTTTCAGACAATATGAAATCATCCCTTACTACTTTTGAGAGCATTCTTTAGTAGAAGCAACATATTATTCCAAGCTTGTCTTCTGCACGAACGATTTAAAGAAAGATTTGGGACATCTTACCAGATCGTTGCCGCTGGCGATTGCCAATGAGAGAGGTGACTGGCCGCAGCAAAGCACGTTGGGATTAGCTCCGTGCTCCAACAGCAGATGAACGACTTGTCTTGCAAGCTACAAATAATATAAGATCACATCAGTGTAATGCAGTGTGTACATTGACTTCAAAATCCAAGCAGGTTTGGCAAGAATACTACTTATAGAAGCAACAAAACGCAGAAATTATTTTGTTTTCTGACTGATTGGCTGGGCTTGGAAGCAACAATAATATGGTCTTGTGATAGTAAAAGAGGCATTTTAATTTGTAACATTTTAAATGTTGAAATTTCATGACCAAAAAAATAATGAAAAATGTTCCTCCACCTTTGATCAATCTGTCCTTTACGTTGCCATATAAGACGGGCTAATGAGTCGGTCACTAGACTAGTCAGTGTTTGTACCAAGACGCTCAGCATTTGTTGGGTTAACCATTTGTCAGCTTTTGAAAATATGTTTTAATTAATAATGGCCTCCTCCTCACATCAAAAGCGGCCAATTAAAAATAACGCTTGCATGATCTTGATTTCTATGACTTTTCCAAGACTTTTTTATTTTTCCCAATTTTCCATGACTTTTCTATGACTTTCCAGGACAACTTTTTCCAGGATTTTCCAGGATTCTCCATGACCGTGGGAGCCCTGCTTAATGTCACAGACCGATTATCGTTAGGACAGAGGAGATTTGTTTCCTTCCACGGAAACAAACACGACTGACCTCATGGTTGTCGTCCCTGTCGCAGGCAATGTGTATGGGGGTCCGTCCACCCTTGTGATCTCCCCTCTCTTCCAGTTCCCGCAGCAGGACCGCCATGCTGTCGTCCAGGCCTGGCCGCATCTTGACCAGGTTGGCGCTGCTTGGCACGGTGTCCTGATGATGTATTGGAGCCAAAAATAGTATTCAAACTCCAACTACCATTTCAAAATTCTCAGCACGTTTCAATACTATCAGCACAAGGCGATTGTCAAATGTAGCTCGGAAATATTGGTATTCGAGTCATTTGTTGCAATTTGTTTGGAAATATTCTGGACAAAGGCAATTCTTTTCCACCTGTAAATGTGTTATTCCCCAGAGGGCTGGTGTAAGAGGAGTACTTACTCCCCACAGGTAAACCGTAATTATGCATCTGTTAACCCCTTGCGTCTGGCTCTTATTGATGGGGTAATGTATGCTAGGATCGGGGCTGTGCAGCCAACAATAGGCACCACAATGAATAGAGTGGTCCTATTCATTGCACTCGGAGCACCCTCCCCTCCTTCATGGGAATAAAAGCTGTTTGAACTTAACTCCATCTCTTCATTACACTCCCATTCAAGAATGATATTGATGAGAAATGAATGGATTGAGAACGCGCAGGAATGTGCACATAGACGTCAATCGACTAGATGGTCTTTCTCAAACTGTGGCTATTATGGCCGTCGTCTGGATTCAAACATGCTTAAATAATTCATAGTTATACTTGATAATCATGTGATATGGTATAAACTCTTACAATGCACGTGTTTGGTCTCCACCCTCTGCTATTCAGCCATTACTGTATTTTTGAATTTGTTTGTGAAGCTATAAACCTAAAGTCTACAGCAATCCCTAACGTACCTTGCGATACGCCAGACGATCAGACGGATCCCGTGGAGAAGGGGGGTTTAAACCGTTCGGAAAAGTGCCTGTTGATGAGCCTGACGACCAGTTACAAGATCCAATCACTGCCAAGCTCGGCACGAGGGGATACAAGAGTTACAGACACGGAGATGGCGACAAATAAAAAAGACGAACGAACCAGAGTTTAATTAATACGTACCTCTTCCGGGTGCAAGTCGTTGTCCTGGGAACGGACGTTGGGATGTGCTTCTGCTGCCAGGAGTAGTCTGGTGATCTGTACACCCTCTTCACCACGTACGGCACTGGCTATGTGCAAGGGTGCCAGACCCTCTTTCTACAAATAAAATCATTAACAATTTACTTTTTATTGGTGAGATAAAAGTCGAGGTAAAGATGAGCCGCAGGACAAAGAATGTATATGTACATCTACGCTTTGATGATATTTCCAACCGTAACTTTTTAGGACGAACACATTTTCAGCCTTCAAGGCAATATATTCCTTTAACCCTAACCCCCCGGCTGTTTTTTCTAGGAACCTTTCCCAAACAGCCAAAATTCAACACTGTGTAGTAAACCAATGGCACATTCTTTGTACTTTGACAAAATCAGGGCATTAAGTCCGATGGTGCAAAGTGATGGTGCCAAGGCTCTAACAGTACTCAATCACACAGAATTCAACACAATGGGGTGTTTGATTTTGGCAGGTTAGGTGATGGTTAGGGTTAATATACAACTGGTATAATCAAAAAGCACATTCTTTGTGCTTTTAAAGTGACATCAAAGCCAATGTACAGTAACAGTCGCCAGGCTTTACTCTCAATTCTGCAAAATCCTTCAAAACCTCCTTGTGGCTTTGAAAGGATCCGGGATGGTTAGGGTTAATGAACATACCTTGCTAGACAATCTGATATCAGCGAAGGCACCCTTCTCTAGCAAGGCTTGCACTGCATCAACGTCGCCTGCTTTGATGGCAAAGAAAATGACTGGTATCGGCACACTGGAGGCGTTGGGGTCTGCGCCGCGCTTCAAGAGAAGACGGATGGTAGCCTCCGTGTTAGCATGTCTGAAGAAAAAAGAATCACAATTAAGGCAAAGTCAAAAAAACATTGTTTGTGAAGCTATAAACCTAAAGTCTACAGCAATCCCTAACGTACCTTGCGATACACCAGACGATCAGACGGATCCCGTGGAGAAGGGGGGTTTAAACCGTTCGGAAGAGTGCCTGTTGATGAGCCTGACGACCAGTTACAAGATCCAATCATTGCTCGGCACGAGGGGTGCATAATTAAGATAAAAAAACAAAACAATTGTGTCCCCATCTACTTCCGCATACTTAACAAAAATGTTTTTTTTGGGGGGGAAGGACACACCGTTGTTGATCTCAACAATTGGTCAAAGCCGAGCAAAGATAAACACACCAATACGCATCACAACCAAAGTAAACTTTCAAAGTGAACAAAGAAAACTGGCAGGAGCGGGATTCGAACCTGCAACCTCTGGAACACCACACCGGTGTTCTACCAACTGAGCTATCCTGCCCCATGTTGGCGGTCTCCCAAATTGTCAGGGGAGAGGGGAGGGGGGAGGGATGCTTACCAGAAGCCAGGGATTATACCTCAACTTTATGATGCAACCTGGGAAGCGACATTGTGGGGATCACTCAATGAGGATACCACTTTTTTTCTTATATCGTCAAACAAACCACAAGGGAAACAGACTAGGTAATTTTATTAAATTTTCAAAGTGAGCAAAGAAAACTGGCAGGAGCATTACCAAGTGGTAGTTTTGAATTGTTCTTCAGCCACGCACCAATCATGGCTATGCCTAGAAAGTATCTGTGTGGGGGAATTAAGAGCCCGTACCCTAGTAACTTAAGATTCAAGTGCCTTAGTAATTTAAACCAGTTCAATGTTCTGATAACGTACTCTGCTTTAATGATGGCCCGCAGCCTGGCCTGGTCCATGTTGGGCTCCTCGCATCTTGAGTCCTGCCCACCCACGATCCGTCTGTTGTTGCTCATCACTGTGGCGCTACGCTCAACCAGATCCTCTGTAACCTCAATCCCATAATTCACCACGGTGGTGTCCGACTCAAAGTCGCTGGGCACCGTGCTTGGTACCCGGTCCTCCTCAGCTCGCATGCCCAAATCCCCATCCTGGGGGTCGTTCACCGGTGTCCCAAAGGGCCCCCTCTCCTCCAAATCCTCATCGTCAATTTCGTGATCATCATCATCATCAAAGACATGGTCGGCATTGTTGTGATCGGGCTCAATCTTGGCTCCTGACTTGGAGCTGGTTGCCGAATGGGAGTTCCTCCCTCTGCTGGAATTGGCACTCCCAGATCGCACACTCAGCGCCGGTTTGATTGGGCAAAGGGTCAGGCTGTGGATCGTCTCATTCTCAGGAAAGGGGAGGTAGCGTTCGGCGATGTTGTACTGGAAGGACTTGGTCGGGTAGAAAAACACATGGCAAGCAACAAGCGCCGACAGACCCTCATCATTTAGCTTGTTCACGTCAGCACCATTATCTAAGATGGTGTTGATGATATCGATATGCATGTTCACCTAAAGCAAAAGAGGTGGGAAAAGAAGTCTTTGATATACCTTCATACCCAGCAAGGCGGAATAAAAGGTCTGCTGCCAAACTAATATTGTCATTTATACAACACCTGAATAAATCCCAGCCATCCGATTGGTGGATCGTCAATCACGTGCATTGAATTAATCGACCCATCATACGACGCGAACCCGCACCGCCCAAAACGTTCTATCACATGGTTCTATCAAACGGTGCGCACGCATTGATAGAACCAAAAGAACTTCCCTAATTTCACGGTCACTATGGTGGCGCTACAACAGGGCTGTCATTCACACAACATTGGGGCCGAGTTTCCCGAACTGCCGCGGTTTGTTCTCCTAACAGACGACGAAATATTGGAACTCGTAGGCGATGCTGACCTCCAAATACAAAGAGACAAATCAAATATGCAGTGAAACAATTAGATGAATTTGCAAGACACGCAGGAACAACAATTGCAGGTTTATCTGATTCGGAACTCGACAATTTTTTGTCGCGGTTTTATGCGGGACTGAGAGGGGAAACGACACGTTGTAACGTTACACCAAGAAATCCATGCATGCAATCTGTCGGATTTATTCAGGCGTTGTATAAAACAAATAATAAATGTTTCACATTCGTGGAATGGTAAGAATAATTTCATTCGGTGACAGATGGAATGTCCCAATCCACTCGGCTTCGCCTCGTGGAATGGAACATTAAATCTGTCGCCTCATGAAATTATTCTTACCATCACACTCATAAACATTCATTATTTGTATACTATCACATATTCTCTTTGACATTTCTTGTCCACACTCCCTCACTTCTCTTTTACTCTGCATTTCACCTTCGCTGCCACTCTCGTTTTGTCCTCCTCTAATCATTTGATTATAATCTTTGCTGTTTAACTAAAGTACTTTTACAGTTTGATTATTTTTAACATTAGTCTGATTTGTTCATTTGTATTCTAGGACTTGGATTGCTTCATCCCATTTCCTTTTGTATTTTCCTTTTATTTTGATGCTGTTTAATAAGCCAGTTTGGTATCTCAAAGGTCAAAGGCTATTCGGGATAAAATTGCTGACGTAATGTCACGCCATGTTTCGCGAACGCCCATTCCGATTGAATTTAACACGTACGCATTGTGTGACCACATTTTGCGTTCACACGGGAGCGTAGGTCACACGGGTCATTCGGAATAAAGTGTCATTGTGCGCAGTTGAAATACTGAACTGGCTTATTCTTACTCAGTGCTCCAGTATTATGTAAAGTGCTAGATTTTCGTAGCTTGGTTATTTTTTTTCATTTTCATTACGACAGGCCCTAATGGAAAACCAGCATATGGTGGGTGGATGACACTGTAAAAATATAAGATGAATAAATAGACCAAAAAAAACACTGCTTACTGCTGCTCCAAGTAGTGCCGTATGACCCTGTCTGTCGGCTACGTCAACATTACTGGCGCCCTGCATGAGGAGTGAGTGCACCATCTGCTGGTCACCAGCCGCCGCTGCCTTGATGAGCTGACAAGAGGTGTCCTCGATTGGGCCCACCTTGCCGTGCTTCCCACGATCCCCTGGGAAAATGAATTTAGGATTCTTAGGGTTAAAAATGAATATTTAAACACACACAAAATATTTACACAAATACAAGAATATCGACACAAATAAATCTAAGTTAAGCTTTCAGCTTCTAGTCTAAGGCTCTATCAAATCAGGAAAATGTTGACTACACTTTAAGGTTCGACTTTAGTGAGAACGAAGCAATTTGCGAGTGCCATATCAGACAGCCTGGCATCTTGTTGCTAGGCCACAAAAGGCCTTCATCATGTGACACATTGAGCAGATACCCTTGCAGGTTGAGTGTACAGCAGTCCGTCAACGAAATGCAAGTCACTGACCCCCCAAGATCCCCACGGAACATCAAAAAGAACCCAGCACAGGATTTGTACAGGTTTGAGTTAAGATTTTTCCACTCTGCTGCTTACCTTGAAGAATCTTTGTAACAGAGAAAGACACCTCCTTCTCCCGGCCTCTGTGTTTGTAAATGTGCCTCTGTATGTCGATGAAAGATGGGGTGTTGTTAAGGGCAACGACCTCTGATGACCCTTCACCTTCGGGGCAATAGCTCTATATAATACGAGAGAGTGTAAATGACTAGACAAGTTATCTTCAGCTTTGACATTTGGAAATATTTATGGGATGGAAGATCAAGGAATCAAATACAATTATCAAATTGTTAAAAGGCAAGAAGGGCCGACGTGGGACTTGACAAATAGACAAGGACACTGCCATGAAACTTCACCAGAGAGATCAAGACTTCATCATTGAAACATAACCTTATAGAGATAAGCAATGTGACTTGGAGTTTCTGATTTAAACTCGGACGTTTACTCATAGACTTACTTTCTTGAAGAAGGCCTGGTCGTATTCCTCCTTGTCGTACTCGAGCGTCAGGAGGTCCACGCTCTCCTGTCGACTGGGGAGAAACGTCTCAAAGTTGGTTGAGAAGGACGCCAACTAAGGGCCACAGACGAGGGGAAAGAACAAAAACTCCAAAAAATTATTCAAGGGATTCACTCAATCTTTTACTTGTTTTCCAGCAGAGTTGTAGTCGAGTACTTTTCAAGTCCTTTGTAAAAAGCACACATGTACTTTACTCCAGCGGTAGAGTATGAATCAAGTCTGAGTATGAAAACTGCGGTTTGAGTGCTTTGACTGAATACAAGATTTTTCCTGTTTGGTCAAGTTGTAATTCAGCATTACTTCAAAAAGGAGTCTGTTTCTGAGTACTTTCTGGTTAATTATTATACATTTTTCATTATTTGTAACCTGTTTTTGCTAAGCAATTTTTTTTTTGAGCTAGCAAAACTAGATACTGAGCAGCTGTGTGAAATCAATGACTGGACTTAATGTAGTTGGTTATGAGTAATAGTGGTCCAGGATATTTAGGTACAGAATTCATCTTTAGATTGTGACAGAATTTCTTTGCAGGTTTATACATTGACTGTGAGCCGCTCACAGCAGCTTCGGGCAAGCCACTGTGAACGGTTTGCCTTCTTATGCATCAGATGGTCACACATTTCCTCAACCTGTAGGTTTCCATTCTGGTGCATATTTATGGTCATCTGATGCTCGACGGGGTCGTAGTCAAACTCCGGATAATCCCGCATGGTGAAAGCGCCCTCTAGAGGTGTGCAGAGTTTAACCAGTCGCTCATTGTGCCACAGCCCGACATCCTTCTGACCGTTTGTGTAAATAAGGATTCCGGGCCCCAGCCTTTCACCGTCTTTGTACAAACCCTGAGAAAACAGCAAAAATAAAATAAACAAATACAAATATAAATGATCATCAGTCAACATCACTCAAGCCTACACAAACTTGGACATCTTTTACTCAATAATCTGTCAACTTTCCTGGGCAAGTGACCTACCATTTTGAAGAGAAGTCCCAAGGCAACATAATGATACTAATTTGGTGACATCAGTTTAATTAATGTGGGATATATCTGGTGTTCAATTTCAGTATACTTTTTTTCTGACCTTTATTCCGGTATTGTTCAATCACATTAGTTGTGAAATGGTTTCTCTGGCTAACTCTGGCATCCACAGAGTTGGAGTCGAGTCCCTGCAAGTCCTTTCACAAGTACTTTAGCAAGCCTAGTCAGAAGTCCTTTCATAAAGCCAGTCACAAGTAACTGGATGAACAATGACAAAGGAATGCCTTTGTCAAAGCTCATTTGAATAGCTTGTGATTGGGATTAGGACTGGAGGGCTTGTGAGGGACTTGCAGGGACTTGTGATAGACTTGACTACATCTCTGGGCATCCAACTAAATGAATGAGTCAAAATGGTTGGATCACCTCAAATTTGTTCCCATTGGCGTACACAAACACGCCGTAGCCCTCCTTAGAATCCATGTAGAAGGTCCCTGTGAATTTGGAGCTGTCAGGCCAGGTATAGGAGCCTTGCCCGTGCCTGTTATCCTTAAAGTATTCTCCCTTGTAGCTCTGAGTGAGAAAAATGAGGAAGAATATCACACTGTTCTGAGTGCTCTGCCAATTGAGCTTACACCGACCTTTCTGAAATAAAGTGTCATCCAAGATCCCTCGGTGAGAGTCAAAGGTATGTGGAGTTGGTTTCATGCCTACAGCTAATTATTTTTGTTTTTACAAAATGTTCCATGGTCCGTTTGTAAAAATTCTTAATTTTGTTTTACCCATTCGACCTTAGCCCCGAAATCTGTTCAGTCTTCATAGTGTGGGTCACTTACATGTAGTTCATAATTACTGAAAATGGCCTACAAAACTTTTTCTGTCAATCAATTTTGCCACAATTGTTTACTCAGCCAAATCATCAAGAGCTCTGCTGTACATTACTCTTGGAAAACAGTTCAATTACCTTTATTTTTTTATCACAACATTAGTGGTACTAAACACCTGTCATTACGACTGGGATGTTTACTCATACCAATGTTAGTTGTCCGGCTATAGGCCAAAATGAAACATCAGAGATGTAATGCTGTCCTTAGTTTACTAAGAGTCTGCATTGTCAAAGTTTGCTCAAGCAGTATGGTATATTAAAGGCCGAGTCACAAAACTATGGCTGACGCTAGCGATTACTTGCCAAGCCACTTGGGCCCAATGTCAAAGGGTTGCTAAATGGTTAGCAGAAAAGTTGTGCTAACTATAGCAGCAAAACTTGCTTAAGCACTTGCATGGAGATTTGTATTGCTGCATCACTATAAGCAACTTCTTCTAAAGTGAACAAATTCTTTCCTGAGCTGACTGCTTACGGTCTCTATGAAAGGCAAGGTTTCATAGGCAGAAAATTGGGCCTTGGTCTGTATCTTGTCTCAATAACTAATTCGGTTTCCATTGTTCTTTGCACAAATACTTCTTTAGGATTATAAGCAAGTTATTGTTTCACAACAATAAAAGACTGACGTACCTCCCCATCTCCCCAAGTGTGTTCTCCATAACCGTGCCTCATGTCCCTCACAAAATGCCCCACAAACCGGGCGCCATCAGCCCAGATCTGCTCCCCTTTCCCCTGCCTCTGGTTGTCGGCATGCTCGCCAGTGTAGCGGTCTCCGTTGGGCCACAGGAAGGTGCCGTGTCCAACGCGCTTCATGCCATCGAGGTGACCGCTGAAGGTGGCACCACTCTTGTAGTCATGGTGGTCTGTGCTGGAGTCCTGGCATTGGGCCGATTTGAGGCGGGGGAAGGCGTAGAAATTGAGCTTGGAAGGCATGGCTGCTGTTCGTGGATTAACTTTTAAAAGCTATACTGTGTAAAAAAAAACTTTGACAAATCATTAATAAAATCACATTAAAGATTATTATTAGCTGTGAAGTAGGTGAAACTGCTTAGATATACCAATCAATTATATTCAATAAACAAAATCTATAGTTTATAGATTTAAATAATTTCTGTAAACATTTTACAAATAATTTTTCTTCTAAAACTTCTCAAAGCAAAATTATTAAGAGAAATGCACAATAAATTATATTTTGGCTGAATAACCAACACTTTGATTGATTTTAGAAACTGGTTTCATGTTCTCCTCTATCGTCGCGTTGCAACGTTATCAGCAAAAATGAACGGGAAGGGGTGACGGTAACGCGCTAATTATCTTGGGAGACAACCAACATAGCCTAGGGCTAGCTTGAAAATTCCAGCTCTAGGCTCATGACATGTGAGATTCGCCACTATTTAGTATTTAGAGCTGGAATGAATTCTATAGGGTTCGTTAGGGTCGGTTTAGATCTTGCCGATATCTTCCGTTTCCCTGAATATATCAACCAAACACTCACCTTGCCGGCAGAGTAGTAATTCATGCAGCTTGTCATCCCCTCAAAATTAGAATATGCTCAAGTTAAACCCGAAAAAAAAATGAATTTTTCGTGCAACTCGGTGCATGCACAAACCAGCTGTGTACAAAGTAATGGAGCGGATTTTTGAACATGAACGACGACAAACATGATTAAACTCGAGAGAGAAATAGGCCTACAATTACTTTGAATCGAAATAACCAGTGTGCACAATAGAACTCAAAAAGAGCAGCTGATTCTTGCAGTCTTTCCTGACCAGGTAACAAATATAACCAAGATGTTTTATACGCAAAACAATCATGTAAAAAACTCACCCAGCCAGCACCGCCGCCATTAGTTTACGTGCTGAACAAATGGGATTGAACGATTATACGCATAGGTTGTTCCACGAAAATATTAGTAGAATTTAATTAAAGCTAAACTATAAAGGATTTTATAACTATTTAAAGATTTATTTACATTTATTATGAAAGTATCATTGATGTCGTGACAGTATTGTTATGGTGTTGATTGGGATATTAATGTAAATAAACTTTTATATGGAAATAAACTTCCCTACAAATAAATGTATCAGTCCTATTGGAAGTGCGGTGTCAAAGATCGTTTCCATGGACATGTTTGTTTCTATAGCAACATCTTCAATGACCAAGGCAATGGGGTGGGATGAGTGCCAAATCACTTCAAAGTACAAACAATTTCATCTCATTTTGGGGAGAGAACCCACCCTGGTTTCTAAAGAATTGCAGGACAGAAAAACCGTTACTATGGCAATCAAGTGACAGTCATCAGTCACATTAAAAGGACTCGGGCCTGTTTGTTTCACACGTACGGATCGGGAGGTGATCCAAAGCCGAACGAAAACAAACAGGATCGCGAATCCCTCTCGCTATATGTTGCATGCTGGGAGAATTTGTATTACACAACAATATCGTCTGCTTCATCTAGTATTTCCAGAAAAGTAAATAAATCGTACATAGCTTTAATAACAAAAATACACTGTAAAAGAATTATGAGTAAATAGTCACAATAGCTCGTTAAATGCTTCAAATCTACGAAAAAATACCGTCACTTTTCTCTGTCCGTCTCGCACCTCGCGTGTAGGATCACTAAAAACGTGATCCGGAGCAGCTTTCGACGCTCCAGATCACTGATCGCGCTCCGGATCTATCTGCGTGAAACAAACACACCCCCATAGAGGTGATGACGTCATGCGATGTTTAGAACCAGAACAATTTTATTCTGTGCAATGTATTTGCATGACTGGCTATTAACAAAGGAACAGTCGAAATCTCCATTTCCAGTTGTCGGGCCAACTGACGTCACACTTCGGTATATCACTTAAGGAGTTTATATCACACTTAAAACTAGGCGTGGGGTAAAAATTGAAATAACTTACACATTCCATAAATAAAATGACAATGTAATCATAATTCACCCGAGTTTGAAAATTGTTTGCGCGTGATTGTCTTTACAAAATTAATGAAGTCTGCCCCGAAGACCAACCAAAAAAGACAGTGACCCGATAATATTTAGTGCAATATTTCATTTGTTTTATTGGCTTTTAGTGTTCATGTCATGAAAAATAAACAAAGAAAACTTTTTAAAACATGTTTTCTTCATATGCATGTACATACATGTACAATGATTTGCATAATACAGAGTACAGAAAATAACTTTTATATCGTGACATATAAACATGCTTTCTACAAGTTGCTGCTCAAAAACTTACACCCCCTCAGTGCATCTGTCAGACCAAGCAACGTTTTTTCCCCAAAGTAATAATTCTAAACGGTTGTGATTGAAACATTTGAACTATCTTTGCATCTAAAAACAATGGCTTTTCCGAAAAATTCGAAAAAGCCAATAAAGTGTGCTTCCCCATGGGTGTGTTGTTTTTCACAAACCAAATGAACCGTTCAGTCTACCCTTTACAAAAAATGGAGCACCCTATGAACTTTCAACTCTCTTTGCAATTAATAAAAAGTCAAGGTGACCAAGCACTTGGCTGGGTGTTTTTTCCTCAACCGGAATTTTAGACAGGCCAAATAAATATCCCCACCAACAAAAAAAACAAAAAAAAACAAAAACAAAAAAAACAAATGCCATGCAGCATGTATTGAATGAGTATGTTTAGATTATTGCAACAGAAAAGAAAAATCGGTTCCAACTATTCTTTAACCATTGATATGATTTCTATTCACTAGAAAACAAAAGTTGTACAAAATAATTCCTTCTGCAACAGAAGTTCCTGACAAAATCCATTCGTCTTTCTCTCAAAACCACACTTAAATAATATTTTGAAAAAGGTGCACATGCACCGTTTCAATTAAAACGTTTTAAAATGGAGTGAATTAATACATCAGCCTTTCTCCTCAATTGTTTAAACCTTTTTAAAAAAATAATTCGCAAGAGCAATGTTCAACAAAACAAAAACAAACCCTGCAAAAAAACAATCATTTTTACTTCCAGAATGAACAATGTATTTGGATGACGATCAACCAAAAGTCACCAAGTCAGACGAAGCCTAGGTGGTACATGTACAAGAGGGGGGAAAAAAGACAAGAAACGTGCAGTATGCATTAAGTACTTTATTTTTTTTGAAAAGGAACCGTTTTCGATTTTTTTTAAGCGAGTCACTTAGTCGATCAAAAAAGGTACAGGTGGATCCAGGAGCAAAGATCGCTCAATTTCAAGACTTGGATGAATAGGGCTGGGCCTTCCAAACCAAACTTTGAATTTTGGGGTGGTGAGAGAAAATGAATTCCCTTTAACTAATACTGAATCTACCCCTGATAACCTTTGTCAGTAAAATAAGACTGAAATTTGAACCTAACTTCCACTTTCTGCCAAGTTTTTGACGGCTTATCTTCCAGTACAAAAAAACAACAGTATAAGACTTTCTTTACCTCTAAAAGTGAAGCCAGTGAAATGCATAGATAAGTGAAATGTACACAAAATAGATATACATGTACTTTATATACTCAAGCACGAGATATATTTTAAAGATGCAATTTGTGTTTTGCATATTGAAGTAAACAACATAGTGGCTACTCCTCGTGACTTCATGCAGACTGTAAATACATGACATTGTTCACAATCGTGTGTACATTGTTCACATATTTAGTCTTGCGTGAAATGTTTTTAACAAACATAACATACATGATTGACATGTATTGCTGAAGCACGGACCTTATAAAAAGGTTCCGTGGCTAAAAGTTGAAAATTTCAATATGATCTGGAAATGTACAATTAAACCTAAAAGTTACTGTTAGATTATTTTTACCAAAACTCTTATCACATGCCCTCATCTCAAGTAGATGTTTGTGAAATCAGCTGCCACAATATATAGAGAAGTGTCAGTGGTTCTGATTGGTGGTATGACTTTATGAGTTCACCAATCATATGGAATCTTACTTGTTAGATATCAAAATTGCAATGAAACCATTGTGTGGGGTTTTTACTGCAAAAATAAGCTACTTGTTTAAGAGAAAGAATCGACTTTCACAGGACTAAGAATTCCCCAAAAATTAATGGTAACAGCAGAAGGACTTTACAATCCTCTAATTACCAGTCCATGTCCAATATACTCTTAAAATAAAAAAACAAAAAACTAATTTGGTTTTGTGCATCAAACATCATATATAAACAGTTTTGCGCAACAGAACAGCCAAAAACTGTGGTCCAAATTGGAGATATGCACAGAAACGGAATATACCGTAAAAAGGTCAGATTTGGATACAAAGTTGCACCATCTATACCGGGTGTGATCAAACTTGCTTATACGTTGACTGCAGTACGTTACATATCAAAAACACAGAATTTACAAATTAAGCAGAAAAGGCGATCTTGAGATTTATGGATTGGCCACTCAAGCTGGCACTGGAACCAAAACAGATTTTGTCAACACAGAACTGAACTGGACACCAGCTGAAAACCTAAATGGATTGGTCTAGTTTCCAAATCAAAATTCATTTTCATACACCTTGCTGTAAAGAGAACACCAATCTTGTTTTGAGCACCCGACTAGATACTGGTACCCTAATTTCATCCCACCACATTGTAATAATCAAGTTCGGTATCTCGAAGTAGTCCAGGTCAAAGGTTATTCGGGATAAAATTGCTGACGTAATGTCACTCGATGTTACGCAAACGGCCATTCTGATTGAATTCAACACGTGTGCACTGTGCGACCACCTTGCGTGTTCATATGCGCGCATTAGTTATTCCAAATGACCTGTGACCCGTGTCACTGTACAAATACCGAACTGGCTTATTGCAACAGTATTAACATACAATTTTGTCTGAGCTAAAACTAGTATCCCGTTTGTGGTCCACTCTATAAGAGCAAATCCAGTTCAAAGCACCAGCCTAGAACTGAGCTAGCATGTAGTATTAAGGCAGTAAATAGAAAAGGTATATCATGTAACACAAAACACGATAAAAACGTAAAAGGACATAAAAACTATACAATATAATCATATTTAAAACATGACAATAATTATATAACTGTTTTGAATTTGTACAAATGCTTATGTGTACAATATCTTACAGGGTACAACAAAAAGAAAGAAACATTTACAGTGTAACAGAGACCCCGTCTTCTATTAATCCGTACATTGAGTTTTTTTCCTCTCTAAATTACACATGAAACTTTTACCGTACACTTGTATTTAAATAAATACTGACCACCAAATTTCAGCATGTTTTGTCAGGCACTCTTGCACTAAAAGAAATTTAAAATATAGATTAAAATAAATTTTCGTGTTACTTGAGATTATACTACGAAGGCTGTATAATCATATTTGCAAATTGCAAATACATGTATACCGTCCACACACTCACAAATTCCGGTAGGATTGTTTTCTTCCAACAAATTTTCAACAAATGTTTTATTGTAATCAAAAAGCTACCCTCTATCTGTTTTGGGCGTCTTTAAACAAAGGTTTAGATCATGCTCTATCGGAACTGAATTATTGTCAGGCCGAAAGTAATTGTAAAGTAATGAGTCAATAATAACTAAAACGTGGGTGGATTTTCCTTTCGATGTCTCATTCAAAGTAAATAAACTTTTGCACTGCTAGAAAAAAAAGAAAAAAAATTACAAATATTTTTTGGGGTGAAACTGAAAAGAACACAGACAGCATTATTTAATCATCTTAATGTTGAATTGTAACACTTCATCAAGGTAATAAAGTGACTGCAGTTACCCGTTTAAAATGCATAATTGAGTTGTTTTTTTAAAACCGCTTCCCCCTATCCTTAGATGTGTTTACGTTTACCCTATCTTCAATCAACAAAATAAAATGACAAACCCCCTTTCTAAAAAAAATATTTAAAAAAAAATACCAAAATACTTCAGAATTCCTGTCCCAATATATATATATACACGCCCATCGTCTATCATCTAAGTACAAGAAACAGCATGCAGCAGACAGCCAGTATGAGACCCCGGCTGGTTCTCGACGCAGCGTGCCACGATGTCGTTCCAGAATACCCCGCCCCAACCTCCAATGGGTCTGTGGGCTTGTGAGTTGAGGTGTGGCTCGTCGAGTGAAGTGGCATTGCCGTCGTCGGCTGGGGATTAGCCTCTATCCTGGGCGTTTTAATGTCCTCAATCGCCATAGCCCCGCCCCCGATGTTTACCAATGCTTGGATCTGAACCCGGTACCGTGTACCCGACTTCAGGTGATCAATGTTAAAAGACCTCCTTGTCTGCATAAGTAAAGACAACAGAAATAATCACTTTTAACTTTCTCTTTGTTTTCCACTCTCATCTCTGTCGAGAAAAACTATTTAAACTATGCACTTAACAATTCAGGAAAAGATATGTAACATCACTCGGGGAAAATTTTGCACTGAACACGTACTGTTGCTTGCTACATGCAGAATGCACATACACTGGCTGGGATCTACTGTCCTCAATCCTACAAAACTCTCCAAAACCTCGGTCGATTTTGAAGGATCCAGGAGGGTTAGAGCTCATTTGCTTTTCTCACAAGAAAGTAAATTTTTTTTAAATGTAAAATCACCCATCACAAGCCCTAGGGCACTTGAGGTGTGAGCTACAGAGGAATATGTGGAAGAACCAGCCCCTCACACTGAAACAAGACCAGCTAATCTCTTCACAGCATGAATAGGGTCAGGATGGCCAACTAGTCCACTGCAAGACATTAATAATGCCTCTACCCATTATGCTTCTTGGTTAATGACCAACAAGCATAAAGTCTTGCCGATATAGGTACAAGCGTGAAAATAAATTCCAAGGAGTTTTGGTGAGAATTTTCGGACATCGTATATGAGCAACAACATGTACGGTGTAATTTTATGAAATTGTTTTCTGACTGGGCTGAGCTGGGAAACTACAATTGATGGCCAAAATTGATGACCAAAATATTCCGAAAAATCTGACCTCAACTTCCGATCAGTCATTCACACTAATGGGTGAAGACAAACTGAAAAGAGTCTGTGGCTAGACTAGTCAGTGTCTGGTACCAAGACTTGCAAGCTCCATTGAGCTGCCTCTGCCGATCTAACAACTACTTACCACTGGCAGAATCACATTCTCGACCCTTCCAAGCAACGGAAAACCCTCCCCAATGACTGTGTCCGGCACCACCTTATGCTCCCCCCAGATGACCCTGTAGCCGATGACCGAGTAGAGGGAAAAGACGGGCGGGTCCCAAAAGAAGTGGGCGGTGATGTTATCGTGGGACAGAATGAAGATGTAGGTGAAATTCTCAGGCTTGCTGGGGATGTCCGGCACTGCGGAGAACAAGAGGGAATAATGATATTTATTTGTTAATCAAAGGACTAGGGGGGGGGGGGGGCAGTAGTTATGTGCTGGGCCGACATTGATCACAAACCAAGGCAAATGTAAGCTAAACCCGTTAAGCATTAAAATCTTTGCTCAGCAAAAATCTTGACAAGCTAAAAAAAAAAAAAAAAAAAAATCCTAACCAAAATAAATCAGGTTCAAGTCGTAGGACTTACACGGCGTAGGACAGACAGGTTTACGTTGTCCCTTAACCCTCAGCTCATTACATGGCGGAGTGTAAAAGCGAATGTTGGCCTCCGGGCCGACATGCGGACTGTCGGACACAGCTACAATGGAGATGCGATACTGACAGTCAAACTTCAGATTGTAGATATCGAAGTCCCGATCCTGTGAACGTAATCGAGAAGAAATTGTATTATGTTTGAAATGGCATTAACCCCATCTGTCCAGCTGTTATGTAACCCCTTGCGTACGGATGATGCCATATGGCGTCCAAAAAAAAAAGTGCCACCAGGCCGGACGACGCCATTTGCGCAGTTTCAATCCATTGTTGGATTATTGTTTATGTTACGCTTGTCTGCACAAACACTGTAGCGGTTCGCTTGGCTGCCAGAACCACCGCGACACCCCGACGTCTCCCGTAAAAAAAACCATACTCAAGGGGTTAACCCATTAAATACGGACGACGGCCACAGCTGCGGTTTGAAAAATGACCATCTGGCTGGTTGTTGGCTATATGCGCATTCCTGCGCATATTCAATTCATTGTTTGCCTATTGTGTTTGCCTAATGGGCTGCATACCACCACCACCTCCACCCCATTAACAGATTGACAAGGGCTGTCGTCCGTATCCAATGGGTTAAGGAATATCACGGATTAATAAACGAGGTTCGAAATTTAACTCGCGGATTTTCTGGGCAAATCTGAAAAAAAATCTTGGGTATGTTTCCTACAAAATGCTCTTGCTTAGCTCTGCAATGTATTATTACAGAGCAGGGCAATCTTGTATACATTTACAATACAATTTAGTCAGAATTTATGCATGTTTATTTGTGTATAACCATTATTATTATTGAGCATTTTTTTTTTTATCTATAATGTTCTGGATATTTCCAATTACAATTATCTTCTCTTTTATTAAAAAGGAAATAAAATAAATAGATAATTACGCACATGCTAACTTTTTTGAAAGAGCTTTTTAAATTCATAGCTTGTCACGTCTGTTGCTATTCATTTTTGTTTTCACATATGTGTTATTAGTAACATTAACTCATGCAACTTACTTTGACATTCTAGTTAATTGCTTAACGGATTTCACAACAAAATTACAAAATGAATCAGTTCATTACTTAAAGAATAATTAACTACCTTGAGCTGTTTTGCATCTTATTACTGATTTGGATTTTCTGATTGTTGTTCATGCATATCAGTTACCAACTTATAACATGAAATTATTTTAATGTATAATTTGAGTGTTAAAATTCATGCAGGGAGACATCAAAAATTAAGAAATGCAAGGTTTTGTTTGCAAAATAGAATTTTCGTCCCGTTTTTTTCACCATCCCAGTTTCATATTTAAAATCCATTTTCACCCTGCTGATTTTGCATTTATAACCCAGTTTCACCATCCCAATTTTGCATATATCAGCATCCCAATTTTGCTTCAAAAACGTCCATCCTGCACCCCTCCCCACTTAAGAAATGATGGCATAAAAAGACTTTCTGTGAAGACGATAACCATCTTGACTTATTTTTCTCATGTACAAGACTATAGCATTTCATAAAACAGACGGGTGCCTATAATACAATGACAACTCACAGTGACTTCTACTGTGCCTTCTAGGATCAAGACCTTGTACACTTCAGGTTTTTCACATTCCCATTGAAGTTGGTTTTAATGGTAATATACAACATTTGCAAACTTAAAAAAAAAAAAACTAGCGAATTATTATGAAATACCTTACATGTACTTGACTATAAAGTAAATACTACATGTATAGTCTCAAGCATCCTATGCAATCATGGCATCTGGTGTGCTGTCATTTTGAAGAAAAGTGAAATTTTTGTATCAATTTCCAGTGATGGTCAGCCGACCATCGATGGAAATAGTCTAGTTTTGTTTTGTCTGAAGTAGGTTCAGGGAACCAGACTACAAGAAGTCGGTATTTTTTTGTTTTCCCAGCATCTATGAACACAAAACATTAAACAGGTCAGTGTTACAGTATTTCGTTATAAAATACTAACCCCCAAATCCATTAATATCTAAAAATTACAGCAAAAGCAAATGTTGTATACTACCTTTGAAGAAAAAAAAGACTCATTTAGAATAAAGCAAATTAATGTATTAATAGATGAACAAATATGAACATGAAGTACATAATGCAGAAATACATGCAGGCCAGGGATCATTAACAAAACTGAGCACAACTTGCAGTTCACGTCAGTACTTCACAGCGTGCAGTTGGTAAGGATGGGTCAACCGCCACTAAAAATGGCGGGCAGATTATAACTTACGTGTGTTGTGGCTCCAATGGCCAGGTACCGGGGAAAAATATCACTGGCCTTTTACCGGCAAAGCGACAAAAAGATGCCAAGGATGACAAAAAAATACAAATGAGCGGGGGTAACTAGTGAGAAAATCGGGACAGTGAAGAAACCCAACGACCCAAGGAAGGAAATGAATGCATACAAAAGAAGTAGAAATAAACATTTGGCAGATCAGTTTTCTTAATTGTCTCTTTAAATACATTCTCTATGAATGGGGGTGCAATTAATGTCCGACTAAAACGGGAACTGAGGTCACGCCAACATTCATCTGCAAATTGTCCCCCCACACTCCCCCCCCCCCCAACCCCAATCAATGCAAGTGATGGACCTGTAACTAGTCATACAACCCTGCCTATTTGACAAACAGATTGGATCCTTTGAGTTCTTTGATAAAGCACACAGAAACACCCATTTTCCTGCACCGTTGAGTATACTGTGCGACTAAACACAATACCTGTCACAGAACAATTTCTCACTAAAGACGATTTTGTCACTACTCACTAGATCAGTTCAGGCAGCACCAATCAGAAATCCTACAACTTCCCCAAAATTTATATCATTCCGGATTTCCGGGAGATTTTTATCACATCATCAGGACATCACCATCGTCAGGACTATATATGGAGTTTTAAGCGATCCAGAAACCGATGACATTTAACCCTCCTGTTCTCAAGGCCAAAATGGAGCCAGCTACCCTATATATCAAAACCTATCAAGTGACAAATTGAAACACACAAACTGTGGGAGTTGGTGTTTAGAGTTTTTGATCGGCTGTGATAGTTATAAGTACAGGAGGGTTTTAAAGTCCAAGAAAGACAAATGGCCGTCTGGGAAAGCTGCAATTTTATAAATCCTTTCCAACCACCACAAACGGACGATAGCGAACCGCTGATACTTACATGCGTCGAGGCAGTCAGCGTACTGTTGATATGGTCGTTGGCACAACCCATTGGCTGCCAATGGATTGTGAAACGGTTCACTGTGGTTTCAAAACCTGTATAAAATCAAATCGGTATAACATCGCATTACAATCAGCAAGACTTTTCTAAATCAACGCCATATCAAAAAACCAATACAGCTTAAATCTGTTTCCAAAATACCTGAAATCAGTTGATAAAAATCATTCAATACCAATTCCAAAAATTTATTTTAGAAACAACACAAGTCAATTTGCAAAATATGTAAAACCAGCTTTTGAAATATCAAAAAAGGTTGAAATAAACTTCCAAAATTACTGATGTATATTTTTGAAAAAGTACAATGGAGGGTTTGGGGTTAAGGTGGGAGAGGGGGGTGGGAGAGGGGGGTGGGAGGCGGGTTGGGGTGGGGAAGAGGGGGCGAGGGTGGAAGGGAGGGGATGTCACTACCTTTGGGTTTTCTCCAGGAGATTCGACACTTCAGGTCTTCGTCTTCCCAGTAGGGTTCATCCGGTCTGATTTCCCTAACCTCTCCAGGTACTTCCTGTACTTCCCCGGAGACCGGCGGGGGGAACTCTATCGGGGTGGGGATGTGAGGAGCGTCTGGCAAACAAAAATGATATAACGGTCACAGCAGAATCTATATAGAGCAGTCATCCTAATTGTCACTTGTTATATGCTGCTTTTGTAGGCAGAAGTGAAATTGTAACCCTTGTTGATGACCAAGAACTTCCAACTATTGTGGTCGGTTAAAACGGTAGGAAAACACCCGCAATATCCAACTAGACAACCAATATTTGTTGCCAACTGCACAGAAGCAACTGCAGCAGTGTGTCTTAACTCAAGTCTATAAATTGTTTCCTTCTGCCCAAATCAATAAATGTGTTATCACTCACAGGGAAATGTGAATGTTTGTAAAATTTCTTACGAATGCAGAGATGTAAGACGTTTTGCAAAGTTTCACATTCTTCGATACTTTTACCCGACATGTAAAATTTCATGTAAAATTTTATTCAATGAATTTTATTTCAATAAAATACCCCGCTTTCACCACTCCTGCATTTTGACTGCAATATTACACTCTTGATAATTAATTGGCAGTAGTTCTTAGTTTTGCTTAAATGTTGATTACGTTCCGCACTACAAGTATGGTTAGTTTGTCTTGGGGGTGACGGATGCCACCGACGTACACTTGTGGCAGGCAAAAAAAAAAAGATGGCAGGCAGAAAGTGACTGAGATCGAGCATACCTCTAGGTGGGAAGAGATTCATTGTGTGGATGTTGAGCGACGTTCTTTCGCTGCGTTTTCTGGTGTCACCCCACTGAGCAACGGCCTGGACTTGGATGAAATATCTCATGTTTGGATGCAACTCCTCCAAAATAATAAAATGCCGATCCTGCAAGAACCAAAATCCGAATTTAATTTTTCTTTATATATATATATATATAACACGCCCCTTCCCGCATTGGGTCGACCGGTCTATGGCATTTGTGCATTGGCTCAAATGTGACCTAACCCAAATTTTCCCCATTAGTTATGCGTTATGGTGACCGTAAACGGTCGCCCTAAATCACCCGGTCGCCCTATAGTTAAAGAAAAACGGTAACCGGTCTCCCTATGTTCGAAAACGTCATATATATATATATATAACAAATGTGGGGATGCTGCGTAGCACTGTAGAGCATTGAAAATATATATTAGGCTGTAATCCATGTCTTGGACAAGCGACGAGGGGAGGTGTTGGTGTAAGGGGAAGGGGTTGGTGTAGAGGGAGGGGTTGGTGTAGAGGGAGGGGTTGGTGTAGAGGGAGGGGTTGGTGTAGAGGGAGGGGTTGGTGTAACAAAGACTCACCCCAGGGACATTGTGACTCTTTTCCTCAATCTGGTAAAAGATGGGTGAAACCGTTGAGGGCCTCTCGCTGTAGAAGACCCTATACCGAGTGACCCGAAGGTCGCTGGTCTTGGGAGGGTCCCACATGACCCATAGGTTTATCTGGCCGTCAGAGGCAGAGGACTGTCCCTCACGGACGTTGATCGGTGGGCTGGGGTCTTGAGGATCTGGTAACAAGAAAAGAAAATTGTCAAAAGGGGGATTTCATCAAACAATGTACATGTAACATTCAAATAATTAAGCTTTTGAGGTTTTTTTTGCTTACATATTAAACCTTTAAACATTGGAATACTAAAATATTTTTCACAATTTAATTCACTTTATTTTCACTACATTCCACTAATCTGATTAAAGAGGTTAACATGTTAGGAAGTTATGTAGGCCCTTCAAAAACATTAAATTGATATAAAAAAAAAAAATTAAGTAAATCTACTACCATAAAAAAGGTACATATTTTTTGGTATTTTTGTGAATTTTTTTTAAAACAATTCTCAGTTGCTATTTTTTTTAGCCGATACACCACACAAACCTCAGAAAACCAGCAAATAGATAACTTTGGAAATTCATAATTTAAAAGGACTATGTAAATGAATAATTTGCAATAAAAAAAACATCGACAAGAATAGGAAGGGAACCAACAAACTCTGGAATGAAACCACATTTGTTTAAAAAGTTCTGAATACTCACTTCTCGACAGCTTGAAAGGTAATGTTGGGTTGCAGTAGCCAAGTGAGCCATTCTCATTGACTGCAGCTACACGTATCCTGTAGAATTTGCCCAGATTCAGTTCAGCCACGTACTCCATCTCATCCGTCTGAGAATAATCAATCAATCAATCAGAAAATATCGAATAGAAGCCAGTTTGCAGGAAAGGCAGCAAAGACGTGGGAATGTTTTAGTCCTGTATTGGGGAAGTATAATGTGAGGTGGTCTGGGACAACCCTTCACTTGGTAAAATGTATCATTCCTTTGTTATATATGCTGAAAGCACTTGTAGTTTTCAAAACGGTTTTATTCGTGATTCTAGGATGTCTGCAACTTGAGTTATGCTGTCAGGAATTTAAGAAAACCGGCGGACTTCATTTTGAGAAATCAAGCTTTAAACTTCTGCGTAACTCCTTAAGTTTGCACAAAAAGTGACTGAAAGATTGCAAATTGTTACATTTAAAATGATGGAATTTTTAGTTAATATTTTCAGGAAGTATTCCTGGTTCTGCCCCTGGGTGGGAGGGGGGGGCCGACAAGACAGACGCAGCGTACTATTATTAGATCCGACCAGGCGTCCATGCGGCGGGCACTCGGGTGGTGGCCAGAGTTTTTTCTCCCCTGGACGACATAGAGGATGACCCCTGGAGGCTCCTGGATGTGACCTCTCAGCTCCCACTGAATGGTCACTGACTGACCATTGGCATTCTCCGTAATCGTCGGTGAATTTCTTGGCTTGGGTGGAAGATCTGTCCAGAACGAGAACAAAATTCAGTCAACTTCTTTAGTTTTGTTTAAAAAGGAAATGAGATCACAAAAACCACTTTAGGACAGGTTAAAGGGGATGTAGAAATTAGTTTTGATAATTCAAATCCGATCAGCTGATCATTAAGAGCATTTAAATGCCAATCACAGATTTAATTTCCACAGGAAAAAAGTTGTCAGTTTTTGGTGAGACAAAAAATCTATTGGGAAAAAATTCCTTACCCCAACACCAAATTTAGCAATATTTATGCCTTCGCTTTATCTTCCTAACAGTTCACAAACCCTAATATTTTTATCATTGCGAAACAATTGATTTTGTTGAATTGATAAGCAACGCAAACTTTAAAATACACCGATATTTTCAAACTTGCGTTCTATTTATACATGTATAATCTGGCAAAATACTTCAACTACATGTATGTTTTACTTCACAGTTGGGAGTTTTGTCTTAAGATCTGTCCCAAGAAGATAAAGACCAATTCTGAATTTTGGCATTTAATTTCTGAGGTCTTATAAAAAAAAAAGGCTGTGGCCTAGCAATGTTCTGGATGAACATAATTTTGTTCATTTCCTTACTGTGTTTGTCGATGAGTGGATCTTGGCAAGTATGGCCACATCCATTATAACAACATTTTTCCACGCCATTGCACTGCGAGTCGGTCGAACATGTCTCCGCGCAAGCCTTCCCGAAGCCTGTCATGTCTTCTGGTGGCGGGCAGTGGCCGCGCTTTTGGCTGTGGCTAAGTTTCAGAAACTGGCAGGAGCTTCGGCACCACGTTTGCTCCTCTGCCAACGGCATCTGAAAACAACCCACCAAGAATAATTGTGACCAAATCCTTTAAACAATCTTGGAAAATTTGTCTTGCTACATGTACATTATTGGTATTACATGTATCTGGTAGCAAATACTCGATTATGAAACTACTTGTTTATGAAACAAGTATTTCGGCGATTGATAAAATAAAAAGCCGCATTTGAAACAAAAAGGTACATTTCAGAAGTATAACTTATCCATGACAATGAACCGTGGTCAGGGTTCAAGAATAACCTTGTATTCCCTTGACAAAAAAAAATATCAACTATATGTGCACATGTAAAGGCAGTGAATGAAACCTATCCAAACATGTTTCGGAATCCCTCAGAGGTAAATTTGGAGGAATAAACAACACAAACCGAAAATCAGATAGATCCATCATAACCAAAATATATACAAAATGAGGTACATGTACACCGACACGAAAAGTACTACAAGAAATTCTAAGGAATAAAGTACAATTCCATTATAACAAACACTATACAAACATCGACTCTTAACAATGATCTCAATAGCTGTCAATTGCTGTGTCAAAACTAAACAACTGCTACACTTAAATATTTTTGGTGGATGCCATGATCTTTGCAATAGTGTTGTCATAATGTACATTAACACACTGGATGGATTCTGTTGGATTTATTTTGATGATCCCCAAATAAGATTTAAGGACTAAATTATGCCCTACCTCGCATTTCGCTCTGCACAGTGACAATGTCTTAAACTCTGACGAACATGGAACTACACACTGCAAGAGAGACAGAAAATATAGTTATTCTTTGAAGTTGACTGCATACAAGGGGTAAAAATTGAAAACTAAATTGGAATACCGTACTGCACATTCCTGACTTTTTGAGCAAGATAATTTCGAGTTGAAGAAACTGTCACAATTTTCCCCCACAATTTAAATGCAACTTTCCCCCACAGAGTTAATTAAATAGAAACTGGCTATCGATTTCATTCACAATTTATTTAAGAGTCTGCTTTTTCACAGGCCAGCCCGTTAACTTGTTCACAACTTTTTTCTTTCTGAGGTTGCTCAACTCATCAAGGGAACTTTGAATGGATGGGGAGAATGGTTCCCATGTCCCCTCGACCACAGAGCTCCTTAAAACAAACTCCAAAGTGGATAAGTTCTGATTGGACCCGGGATTCTGTTGTCAATGGTGGGGAAAATCACGGTGCATTCGTGGCAATAGTGGCTGCCGACACCTCATCAGCAGTCGCTAACGTGACCATTAGAGGGATGATTTGGTGGCTATCCGAGGGCCTGTGCTGCCCCACCCTTCCACACAAAAGATTATACACCATGGTGGGCACGATCCCTCCCTTCAATTCAGCTAGCCCTCACCGAAACCATGCCAAGGTGAGAATCAGGGAGCCGGGCTAGTGGGGAGTCTACGACGGGTGTCAATCACGACCAACCCAAGCAGCAACAGGTTTTCTTTGGTTCTATTTCCGACAGGGCCGGCATGTCATGATAACCACACTGTGACACAATTCAACTCTATTTTGATGCGCGACAGGCATCAGTGGCCTGAGCCTTGACATAAAAACTGCTTCTGCAGATGACAGTTAGATTCTAATAAAAAATCGGCGATAGTTTCTTTCGATGCTCCTGCCACTTGCTTGATTTAGAAATGATGCCAATGGTTGCCATAGTCGCCAATATTTTCAATTTCCAAACAACAGTTATGATAAAAATTGTGTCGGGGAAATATCCGTGGAACAAAGGTCAATACATGTACATAACCTCACAGGAATCATATATAAATGTGCCTAAATTGTTCAGTTGGATTGAAAGCAGTAGTCGAACAAGGCTTGACAAAAGTAAAAAGAGACTCTGGGAAATCATTCTTAAAAGGTTTTCTGGGAGTTTTCTCTTGGGGTTGAGGTTGGAGAATTAAGGTTGTAGTCGTACAAATTTAAAGCAAAGCGTGCGTTTGCATATTATAACAATGGCAGATTCAGACGTTATTTACTACTTATCCTGGGTTCCCTGATAAAATAAGAACATTAACATTCTCCTTCAGGTACCAGCTTCTTAGAGAAGACGACGAGGACATTTCAGTTTTAGTTGTAGGAGGAAACCTCCCCCCCACCACACACACAGCAATTATTCCTGGGGGAAAATCACACAATCAGGTGAGGCCTGAAAACCCAATCCACAGTGCGCCTGGATGGGAATCGAACCGGGGACACCAGAGGTTGACGATTACACCAACCTGACCACTCAATTCACTGGGTCCCTTTATGACAGGCTAACATTGTGTTACAAGAAGCTCCACACTTGACACGAGTACTACATGTACATTCTAAAAAAGACAAGTTTTTGACACAAGTGGCTGCCCATATCCTTTTCTCAACACTTCACCCAACCACAATTGAGTATGAACACTCTTTTCATCCGGCGCCCAGTTCGCAACACAGTGAATGCGGACCGAGAGGGGAAAATTGGCATTTCAAAAACCTTTCCTTTCTTCTCCCCCTCAAAAAAAAAAAATCAGCTCTCGGGGGCAAAAAAAAACGGCACTGTGAACAAACATTGGGCCGAGAGTTGTACAGACTGAGGCCGGGAAAAGAATGGCCGTGTCTGTAACCATTATTATCTGCCATTGTTGGGGGAAGTGACATGGAGAGCCATGACCTCACCATTTCATTTCCCTTTCTCTCTCTCTTTTTTTCGGTTACAACTGTAACAATCTGAATAATGTAATTTTTAGACAGAGCAGACTGAATGGCAACGGTGTGTCGTTGCTCAATTTTTCTTTTCTTTTTTTACCTACATGGAGGCCTACAAGACTGAACAAAAATTCACAACTTATCGGTCAACCAATTCTTCAGAAATTGCAATGCTTTGTAGGCACAACTGGAAAACAATTTCAGGAGTTTAACCCAACTGTCAACAGAACAGCAATAGGGCGGTAATAAAAACGTATTTAAAATTTTTTTTATGATATTTCGTTCATGCTACATGTACATGTAAATTCTACATGATAAAGAAAAGGCACACATGTATATAGTGTAATCCAAAGAATTGTTTTGACACGCAAACTTTAAAATTAACGAAAGATGCCAAAAAATGGCCAAACAAAAACCTGCATGAGTAAAAAACAACAATTCTGTGGAAAAAGTACTGGTTTTCAAGTGTTCAATTCCTCAAAAAGCTAGTCATTACAAGAAAATGTCAAGTTCCATGTAAAGTTTTTTGGGGGAAATTTTTTTTGTGCTGCCCCCATGGACATTTATATTGATTAGTTTTTTTCTGGGTGCATGTAAAGTACATGTTTGTACTCCAAATTATTTCCCAAGGGGGAAGTGAGTGGGTCTCACCGAGGTCGGTGGAAGTTCGGTGGAAGTTACCCGGCCCGGGTCTATACATGAAGGTGTGAAAATTGGGATAATTCTCTGGAATCTGTTGAAGAATTACTCTATTTAGATCTGGGCCCAAGGAAAACCACAAGGGTAGTAGGGTTGGCCATTCAAAATAGATCGTAACTATTTACCTCGAGTTGCTTTCAGCCTTACACTATGAAAATCTTTGCCGTGAAAATGCCCTGAAAATCCGTCTGTTGCCGTGAAATAAAAATTCACGGCAATTTCACGGCGTTTATTTCCAGCAAATATTGGCAATTATGTTCACAGCGAATTCACGGCAAATTCACGGCGAACCCGGCAGGCTGGATTCCTTTGTTATGCATAACGGTAAACCATTCTTCAACTGACAAAAGAACAGATTAGATTTACTGTGGGTGCAAACATAACGGCCGGGCATAACAGGGAACTCTCCTAATTTTATGTGTTTGTGGTTGCGAGTACAGCGGTTTGATCCGCATTTATAAAGACGATCGACTCATGGCTCATGCGAATATGTTATGCACGAACATCAATCTGGCAGGTATAAAACAGGTGGTCACGGTTTGTTGGGAGCGGGTTGTGATACACGCAGTGTGTACTTTTCCTCGCGGATCCGTAGGGTCCCGATTACTTCCAAAAATGTAAGGCTCTCCGTTAGAGCCTTACATTTTTGGAAGTAGGTCCCGATATGTTGTTAAAACTGTTGTTGTTGTGCTTGCTGGTGGTTTTTTTTATTTTTTTATTTGCGTTTCTGCAACGATTTTAATAAAACAGGGGACCTTAGGCCTATCGCGCGTAGAATAGATTTAGCCTAACTACTCCTCGTAAATCGATGGAGGAAGGAATGATCTACATTAATGCCACAAAAAACTACTAATTTGAAGGCCAACGGCCGGCTTCACCGAGCAGTCCATTTTTGTTCTTTCTTAAAATGTTTAGCGTTTCTTTCATTGCAGTTGTAAAATGTAATTTATTTCTCACCATTTCTTGATTTGTATACAAAAACCAATGACTTCTTAGGCCGTGTCCGAAATGGGCGTCTTGCTACTAGCTACGCGTAGTTGTAATGGACGAACACCTCGAGCACGTTGAAAGTTACGTGCACGCAGTCGTGAATGATCGGACTGACCAATCATGAACTCCGTAACGCGCAACGATCGGCTCCACCTCTGCGCTGAGTGCTTTGATTGGTCGAAACTATTTTCCCTAGTCATGCTAAACCAATCACATCACTCAGCGTTGAGTTTGGCTGGATTGTCTGGGTGGTGGTCTCTGCTCGCTCCCGGCGCGGCGCGGCCCAGCCGCGAATTATTTTTTTCCACGTTATGGATGCATAAGACCTAGGGCTGGGTATATAATGCCATAAATTATCATTGCCTACCGAGCATTCCGATGGTTCAGTGGATACGGTGTTCGACTGTGGGGTTGGTAGGAGATTGAGCTTTGGACGTTTTTTTTTTAAGGGAAATAAAGTCCGAAATTTCATTACGTTCGAATTTTTATTTTTTTTCTTATTCGTGGCTCCGGAGGATTTTTTAAAAGGGAAGTAAAGTCCGAAATCTCATTGGACATATGCGTCATAGCATTTATCACATTCAGATGTTGCTTGGGAGAAAACAAATTCGCCTCCCGGCCCGAGTTGCCTTTTTCTGATTCTACAGGCACTTTTAATTTTCCAAATGAGCTGGCTTAGGCTCCAGGCTAGTTCTGTTTTGATGCAAAATGCACAATTCAGAGCTGCCAACCAGTACGGATTTTCCGTATTTCGTACTGAAATTCATGAGAAATAAGGAATACGGAAGTAAGGATTTGGGTTTTAAAACACGGATTTTGTGAAATCCGACTATAATAATCAGGCATGTGAATTTTTCGCTGTTTTCCGTGCTTTTCGTTTTCCCGGTATGTTTTTGTTATAAGACTCTGCGTTTGTTTTGTCCGCACATGTAGGCCCACATTTTGTTCCGAATTCATTGGCTCGCGCTATCCAGACGAGTGGCGCGCCCCGGACATGCTGCATACATGCACATTCGGGACGCATCACGCGTCCAGGTAGCTACGCGCGCCTTGACTAAGGTTAAAAACAGGCCCCGTATTTCTCTCGTTTTTTGTTTTGCCATCCAACAACGCAAAACACAAAAAATAAAATTATCTGGAAACCATAGCGGTACCGGTACATTTATGATTGAAATTGAAACATAAAATCAAGAATAAACCCACGTATGCTTTCAATGGACAAAGTCTTCTGGGAAAATTACCGTACATCATTATAAACCTTACAACGATAAGGGCGTCCCTGTTTTAAATTCTATGGTTCTCATTTCCGACCCACCCTATATTTGGCTCCCAACTGATTTTTTATTTTTTTTTATCCTGCCGACCCTGTCTGGAATTTCCTACGAATAAAAAAAATAGAAAAAATGATTATCTTAAGAATTTCCCGCGTCGAATTCCGGAAAAAAAAAGTCCATGGAAATTGTACGTAGGCCTACCTAGTAATTTTGGCTGTGCGAAGCGCCCGGTTTTGTCTTTTCTCAAGATGAATTTCTCTGAGCATTAGCTGCATGTGCGTGCATTGTACACTGGGAATAAGACGATGGCATTCAGTGCGGCTGCTTGCTCTTGACCACGGCTAGCAACAAAGCATCGCGCACGCGCAGATGCGCTTTAGGGGGTACCCTTATTGAACAATTGCTGTAACCCCCTCAGGTCTTAGTAGCCTTTTTTTAAGGCGGAGTTCGGAATACGTTAGCTGCGTGTACGTACATTGTAAATTGGGAATAATACGGTAGCATTCAGTGCGGTTGTTTGCACTTGACCAAGACTACACCAACGATGGAATCCCGTGTGCATGCACGCACGTGCGTGGTCCGGACTCTACTCCGGAGATATGACGGATAAGTTATGTCGGGGTTTAGAAAACGATCAAAGAAACGACACATTTAATGTATTATTTATTCCTCCATGGTACATCATACGTTATGTATTATTCTGTCGTCAACTTTATTTGAAATAGCTGGAACTTCGGGTAAGGTAATCTAGACTAACCCACACTTAAATGCACCATGCCTAGGCCTATAGTTAGAGAAATCTTAAATGCTGCAAAAAGCAACAATTTCCCCAATACAATATTTATTACGGGTTTGTTATTATTTTTACGAGGGGGCCCTTGACTAGTTACGAAGGCATCGATGGTAAACTGGACGTCGAACGCTTGGCCGCCATACCTAGCCTGCCGTCATGTTTAACTGTCAATAAACCACGCAACTTCTGCCAGCTTCGACAGTTACATTACAATTTATTGATGGTTGATAATCACACGATACAAAAGAGTGAACAATAGAGCAAGTTAATGAGCTGGGCAGAACTGCCCGCAAAAAATTCACGGCGTTTTCACGGTGTTTTCTTGGCGATAAAATCCCGAGAGTATTTCACGGCGTTTTCATGGTGTTCTCTCGCCGTGAAATTGCCGTGAAATTTTAGTTCACGGCAAAACGGATTTTCACGGCAAAGATTTTCATAGTGTTATATGGTGTGTTTTTAATTTTATAAAATAAATTAGGACTACATGTACATGTACATGTACATGTACATGTACATGTACATGTACATGTACATGTACATGTACATGTACATGTACATGTACATGTACATGTACATGTACATGTACATGTACATGTACATGTATGTAGTTACTTACAAATGAGTAACTCTAGAACCAATTCAACCCGAACCCCCCCCCCTAAAAAAAGGGGAGGGGAAATGCCCTGCACGCTAATGGCCAATAGGAACATCATTAAAACACACAAATTGGAACCATGAACTAATCCAAGATGGCCGCCATGAATGGGCCCATTCACTAGACAGGATATGCTGTAGGGACGACGAACGAAACCTAAATCTGGAAAAACAACAAACTGGGTTGATCCCATGACATTTGGTTCTTACCAATAAAGATTAGGCAACACAAAAGAATGGTCAATGACCGCGGGGTGCCGGGCAACAAAATTTTGAGTTTGCTCTGTTTTTTGATGTTTGCAAATGATGCATACTACATTTAAAGACATAAATTTCCCTAGTTTCTCAGAATCTGTTTTCAGACAATTCTTTGCTCAACCCAAGACTAGCTCACAGCTTGACTGAAGGGTAAATTTGGGTTGTACATGTACAGTACATGTATGTTACAAGCACTGCATGTACATGTACATTGGAAATTTCTATCCCCGATACTACGTTTCTTGAATAATCCCAATGTACAATATAGCTCTTCTATTCCTTCACCGAGCCGCAGCCACAGGTTTTTAAAAATAACTAATTGTACATGCTTTTTAACCTCCATCACCCCATCCCCTAATCTGGCATGTCCAGTGCACCTGCGAGAGCTGCGACAGAGGACTTACGGATATTTTTCAT
The DNA here is from genome assembly GCA_037893225.1 of Hippasteria phrygiana. Classification (NCBI taxonomy): domain Eukaryota; kingdom Metazoa; phylum Echinodermata; class Asteroidea; order Valvatida; family Goniasteridae; genus Hippasteria; species Hippasteria phrygiana. The sequence continues at coordinate 777,791 of JAZGUH010000242.1, forward strand.
CCCTCCTGGCTATTTGCAGATGGCATGAGGGGCTGTGTGTGCCTCGACATCCATCCCTGGATCTCTCGTTTTTCTTCATCTTCTCTCAGTCTTATTTTAAGCCTTCTTTCTTCCGTTGGCCACTATCCTAGACCAGGATAAATCCTTGCTCGTGTCTCTTTCGTGGGCAAGATGCTCATCAGACGGTACGGCATGACCAGTCATGAAGAACTCTTAAAATGATATTTATTTTAGATACATGTTTGACTGTCTTCCACAAAACCCCAAAACTTTGAATTTGGAAAGATCTGAATTTGGGACATGATTCAATAAGTCAGTATATCCAATAATAACTGCAAATTCAACCCAAAAGGCACCAGAAACAAAACTCTGAATTCAAGTGTCCAGAACTAATCCCTTGTTCCACTGGGGAAACTTACCAGACTCGCCAGGGCAGGCAAGATGCTTCTTGACTGGCAATGAGTGCCCATGCCCCAAGAACAGTCCGAGGTCTTCTATATAGGCAGTGGATTTAGCATGACCTGCCATTGAGAAAGAGGCCTAAAAACGGGGGACTAGCTGTGCCAATGACTACTTCTTGAAAGGCTCTTTCAGGAGTTTAATCCCCGAGACTTAGGGATCACAGAAACTCCTCTTGTTCAGAACAATCGTCCCTGGGAAACCACATCAGGCACACACAAAACGAAACTGGCATTTTAACAGTTGCTATAGCATTGGATATGGCAGCTGGCATTTACCTGAATTTCTTTTTGGGTCAGATCAGCAACATGAAAAGAAGGTGGAGCTTTTTTGGTAACATGAATGCTATACATGTACAAATGCACATACATGTATAAGTCCATTTCTCATTGACTGATAAAGACTGATGCAGTGTGATTTTTAGAGGGAAATTTGTAACTTTCATCACTTCCAAGGAGCAGTTCTATGCCTTTTGAGTATCCACGGCCTCTGAACACCGACTCCTTCTGGTTCAAACCAGGTCCCAATTTCACAGCCTTAGTTACAGTCCTATAGCCAGGGTTGTGTTTGCCCATTGCAAAAATATAATGTTCATGCCATTTTACCCATTTTCGCCATCCCAATTTTGCTTTTAAAAGCGAATGTGACAACATTTAACATATGTTACAGATTCAAATTTACTGTCTACATGTACACATGTACATGTGCCTGTTCCTGTGTAAACTATGGTTAGCATACATGTACATAGAACTTGTAGGTTTTAATAGGATTATACTTTAAAACCACGAACTGTTAATCAAAAGGCTTATAATTCTGACTCTAAGACCCCGTTCCCACTAGATCCACCAATTGGGGGATCTGATCCACCTTGACACAATAAATATCTTGTAAAAACTAACGGACATCATCTTTGCATCTGTGTAAAAATATGGGTTTTTTACGCGAAAACTATGATTACTTATAGGGGAGTGATATGCACGTCGCATGTGCGGCATGTACGATTCGCTTGAGTCTGTAGGGAGATTGGTATTTGGCAGCTGATACGCCTCAGAGAAATATTTTTGTTGATATTCTTGTCATAGAGTACACTTCTTCCTCCATGTTGAAACTTCGAACATCAAAACATCGCACATGTACACACATGTATACGTACGTATGCAATTTGACCCGTCCCAGCATGCAACGCTGCCACAGAGCGCGCGCTCAGCAAGCAAGCGCATGCGTAATACTAAACTCAGTGACCTTTCGAACTCGACACTTCCGTTCGAAAAGGTGGATCAAGCATAAGAGGGAACGCGACTTGCGGTTTCGTTGCGGTTAGACAACGGTCACACCAAAATGCCGGATCTTGATCCACCGTTTCCCAATTCAAGTGGGAACGCGGTCTAAAAGGATCATTTCATTCCAAGAGGAACAAATCATTAGTAAACCCCCCAAGAGGATGAGAAGATTAATGTAATCCAGACCTACATGTAGAAATAAATGGTTTATGGCTAGGATTATGGGCACTAATCTGGAGGATAATCCTGTCGGGATTAATGCCAGTGCATGAGTGCCTGGGAATTTGTCAGCAGGGCCTGTGTGGTTTTTAAATCCTAATTGTCCGTGCCCTATACATGAATTACCTTGTCTGATGAAGGGAAGTTTTAAATAGGACGAAACCTGATTACAACTCCCAAAAACCAGATGGATTAAAAATAAGCCAATGGTTGGGAAATCTTTTTCATGAAGTAAAGTCCCACCGATTAAAACTGTGGTAATGTCTTGGCAGTTTTAGCATCAAGCATTGCTGGATGACAGTATAGACAACATACATGTACAACAGGGTTGCTTGATTTAAATCACTCTATTTAAATCATTCGATTTAAATCATGATTTAAATCACTGGGAATATTTTTTTTAAATCACTTATCAAAATCAAGTTTTGATTTATTTTTAATTTGTTAGTTTTTTAATGTAAAAAATTGACTTTCAATGATGGTCATTTAAATTGACCTATTTGAAACAAATGTTTTATGCCAATGGTATGATGGAAAAAAAATCTGATTTAAATTAAAAAATCATGATTTAAATAAAAGAAAAATTATGATTTTTATCAACCCTGCATGTACATGTACATGTACATGTACATGTATGTATGTAATCTATTCACTTGCATTCTGACTCAAAACTGTACCAGGTAACATCATGCTTCTACACACACTCACGGACACACAGCAAAAGTTAATACCTGGAAAAAATTATCCCAAGAAATAAACACTTATTACAGAACTTCATTTTGCATTACATTACATTATTTGAAGGGTTTTCCTTTTCTTTTCTTTGAACATTAATACTGATTACAATTTAATTTCATCAGATATCTTTTACTCCCATTCAAATTACTATTCAAGTCCAAGTCATTTTTTGGACTAATGTGACCATTTTCTGGTCATGTTGAATAACAGGGCTTTTTCTTGTTTGTTCCTTCCCCCATGGTCTCAAGAACTACATGTACAACTGTAACACAAAAAAACCTTTGGGGAATACATCACACTAAGCAAATTCAAAAATTGGGTCAAAAATCCACTGATACCAAGATCCTATGAATGCAATCATTTTTTGCCACCAAAAGAAAATCGTATCTCCAAAGCAGAAATGATAAACGAAGGCTTCCGACAATGCTCAAAGGGTCAGAGGTTATCACCCACTACGGGATTAGGCACCTTGTCGGAAAAGCCCATCAGAGATGAGTGGCCGGGCCCTCCCAAACTTTGTTCCGGCAAAAACTGTTGACTTATGTCACAAACTGTTTGCAACAAATTGCCGATAAACGGGACCCGGGACACCTGCTTGACAGACATGTACACTGTACATGTACAATGTACACTATCATCAGCAGCATTTTTTTATTAATGGAAGCCTGTGGTTGCAAGTTTTGGGTAATTGATAGAAGACTTGATAATTCGGTACAATTGGAGACTTTTGAGATAGTAAGCTCTCAGATTGAAACTAATCAATTTGGTTTTCGGTCATTACCAAAGCTATATCATTCCTTGACCAAAAATGGAACACCAGATAAAATGTTATGTGATGCATATCGGCTGCGACTTGCGCCTTGGTAGATTATCCAGGGGCCAATTTTAACGGAGCCGCTAAGCACAAAAATTTGCTTGGCATGAAAATTCTTCCTTGATAAAACCGAGATTACCAACTCAATTTCCGTGTGTTGTATATTGCTTGTGACTGGTATTATGAGGTTGATTGCTTGGCATGAAAATCGCATTGAGTTGTAGCTGGTAACCTATTTTTAATAAGCAACACATTTTTGTGCTAAGCAAATTTTTGTGCTTAGTTGGCCATTGGACAGAGGTTAGCTGGGGTAAAAGTACATGGAACTACTGGTCTTTAGGGGGGAAAAACCCGAGAGGGAAAGTTTTCTAGGCTGCGCTCAAATGAAATTTTTAGTTTTACCCCCCAAAAATCCTATTGTTCACAAGTTTACAACTTAAAATAACCAAACATGCCAATCAACTGGAAATTATTGACCAGTCAATTTTACCTGTACTAAAAAATAATTATAAATTGAATGAAATAACAACTGCTACCTTGAATGACCTGAAATAAATAATTCCTGCAAGTTTAGGAGGGCTTGACATTTAAATACCAGCAGAATCTTTCTGAAAGGATAGATTAAAAATGGAGTTTGTTAGATGTGACTAAAGCCGCATTCGCATTGGACTAACTATTGTCAAAAGTTACCGTACGTGATTGTTAACATTCCACTGTGGTTATTCTTCCGTGTGTCCGCACTTGGATTACACGGCTCGCGGAAAGTCCTTGGCCAGATAAACTATGCAGTGACATGTCCTCTGTGGTTTTGTAGAACACGCTAAATCTACACGCATTTCATCCCGTAAGCTCAAAATGTAGGTTTGACTTTACCGTGGCTGTCTGCACTGGCCTTTTCAGCGACGTAAAACCTACCACGTAACTCTTCCGCTACTCGCTTGGGCCTGTAAAACTTACTGCTGCGGAGGGTAAAACCGACAACCGACGATCAACACTTGACAATTTGGCAAGTTTACCGGCTGTCCGCATTGGACTTAATTTGGTTAAGTTGACACCAAAAAAAGTCCAATGCAGACATGGCTTAACAGGATACCTCCCACCTAATTTTTTCCCTTTGGAAATGGCATACTGAAAATCAATTAGCCCAATTGATTGAAGCAGCCCACTCATTCTATAAATGGGACACGTAATCCATTGGAAGTGCTGGCCACACTGTACTTTTTTTCCCAAAATGGCATTCAAAGCCCTGGAAGTCAATCACAGGTACAAGAAGCGAAAACAAAAATCAAATTGAATTTCAGTCCTGTTCGGTCAATGCACTCTGCATGCACTTGCACTTCAATCAGTATTCCTATTCTAGGTGTACCCTGTAGAGGATGAAGGAATCGAGTATGAAACAAATGGTAATCTCTTCAGGGGCTGGGGTGGTGGTTGGGGGTTAGAGGGCTGGAGCCCAACCGATATTGCCATGACATTGATTGATGGGTGGGGAAATACTTTTTAGAAATCACTGGAAATTCTGTGTGGTGACCTGTAACATTTCATCACTTAAGCATTTCTGAAATCTGCTTTTGGAACGGAAGATTTGAAACTGATCAATTTTGCTATTCCTGGCGACAGGAACAGAATGCGCTGTCCTGCAGTTGTTCAGTAATGCAATAATGCTTCTTGTTCTCAGAAATGGGAAGAGTAGAAGGAAGCTTCAGAGATTACTATGGAAATGATTATTCTTACGGAATTCTGAAAAGGAGCAGATTCATCACAATGGACAAAAATACTGGATAGACAAAGGAAAACTTGCCCTTTTTCAACCTGCCTTTTTTTTAAGCTTTCAGCTTTTAACCAGTTCGCGCCGGGATTTTTTTTTGCCGAAAATTTCTATTTTCAAAAAAGGTAAAATATAGCAACCAACTTCTGATATACAGCCAAACGCCACAAATACTGATTTGCAAGAGTCATTTCAACAGTATTTGTATTTCTTGCCGAAACCTCATATATTTCAATATTCCGGGTGCTCCCACCGGAGCGTAAATTGTAGAACAACAGGCCGTGCACAGTGGCCAAGTTCAGGTTCAACACAGACTTCTCGGACTTTGTGTGTGTGTGTACAAAACAAATGAGGGATTAGCATGTTGAGACGTCACCCGGAGGTGAGTCGAGGCAAACTTGACGTTTTAACCCGTCAGCCGTGCCCGTGTATAAAAACAGCCAGATCGTGCTAACACGTCCTCCGCACGAACTGGTTAAAGGAATTGAACAGTGGGGGGCACAACTCCACCCACATGAAGCATGAAAAAAAATTGACAGTTGTAGGCCCTACATGCCAACTTGTGCAGTACACATGTATGTATACAGGTACAGTACATCGGCCTTCCAAGTTCCATGTGCTATACAATACATACATGTAAGTGTGCACTGCCATACCTCAGAAATGTAAATAAACGTTTATGCGGTTTTGGAATGTTATTTTTTCTGGGGAAACCAGCTTCCTATTCCAGACCAGTCCAAGGCTAATCGGAGCCCACCGCAGATTCATTGTGTTCACAACAAGAGTTGAATTGACAGCACCCGCTGAGCTTAGAAAACCATTTCTCAAAGAGGCACACCTTTTCTCTCTGCATTGTCCTACTGCTAAACGAGTGAATCTGCCGAGAGGTAGCATGGACACTAGCCACTCAAACCAAAAACTATTCTGGGGGGGGGGGGGGGGGGGGGGGGGGCCTGCGACCCATAATCCACAAACTTGTGTTCTTCTATAAGGCCAATACTCAAGAGATATTATAAGTGAACCATATACAACCAGAACCTGTAAAATAAATGTATTACTCTTCCTTTTCACTGCACCTAAATGACTGTCCTTGGAGACGGTCGTTGCTTTGTTAATTAATGAGGTCTCGGTCAAAGTTCTGCTCATCCTAAGATTAGCCTTGCATGCTATGAAACAGCCAGAGCTTGCAGCCCCCCCCCCCCATCCAGCCTGTGTTTATTTTACTGCAGATGCTGAAATGTTTGTTTTCACAGCCAAACCCTTCAGATTCACTCTTCCAAGGAAACCCAGCCCAAGGAAAAAAAAATCTGGGTCTTGTCAGAAAACCAAACAGTAACAGCCTTGGGGCACTCCTTGACTTTTTGGTTCTGAAGATTTTGTTTTCCTTTTTGAATTTTCCACATTTTTCTCTGCAATTTCTACTGGCATAAATTCAAAAGCACGAAACTACATTGTATGTTTCCTGCATGGATCTCCTCCCATAAAAAAAATAAAATTCTTTTTGCTGTCAATTTTCGGTTCAAAATCATGGTTTGTGTCTAAAAATCGGTGCATACATGTACAACAAAATATCAGAAACCGTATTGCCAGATAAGGAAACTACTTGCAGGATAAACTCAAATTTCGCAGACCAGTGATTGATTTTAATTCTGAAATTTTTGTTTTTGTTTTTTATACCTCTAATACTTTTTATAGGAATGGATACTTACCGACGAACAATTTGTAGAGTTTGAGCACGACTCCCCCCTTGATATCTGAAAATACAAACAGGAAGCAAAATTTTAGCAATAAGCAAATATTTCTAAATACTTCAACCACAAAACAGGACAGATTTACACATACTTCATGCCTTGGCAAGAAATTATGATTCTTTTTCATATAAAAAAAATAAATAATTTCTTCGTTTTTTAGTCTCCAAAGCTTACTTTTATACACAGGTACTGAATTTAAAAATCTGTTCAGAGTACAAATTTCAAATCATCTTACATGTATACATGTACTTAATCTCAACCTAAATTCAATCTCAAGTAAAGTGTACATTATAATACCATGCTAGCAAAGAGATAAACATACAGAATTATTCCACTGACAACTTCATATTCCAAGAAAAAATAAACCTACATCAATTTATTACAGTGAAAAATGTTAACGTAAATATTTCTAGTGAGCTGTAAACTCTATTCCACACGCTTCTCTGAATCAGAAAAATACGGCCTTGTCGGTCCGACATAACAGTATGGGTCCTGACATGTTCATCATAGTCCACTGGCTTTGCATAAACAATACTATATCAAACTTTGACATTCCCCTTCCCTCCTTTTCTAAATATTGAGTTGGGCAAGCACTGGCCTTAATTTTCTTCCTAGAAAGGCCGTTATGCTCGGACCAATGCCAGCTGGACTGGCCCAAAGGAGTAGAAAGTTGTACAATGTTAATCCATGCCGACATCCAGAGGCTACTGAAACAAGTGTCGGACTGGATCAAAGTGGACTTCAAAGCATGTTCAGAGGGCAAATAAGACAACTTCAAGATCTGAGAAAAACTCCAGCTGTATGTCCAGCTGTCTTCCCAAGAAGTTACTTTAGGGAGGTTTTACCTTGAAATTGTCATCAAAATTGGATCCATCTGTATCCTTTTTTCTTTTCAATTTTCAATTTGGTTATGACATCTTTAGAGCCAATGATTTTCCGTTTCAGAAAAGTCAATTTTCCATTTTGACAAATCTTCATTTCCGTTTCGTTCATTAGAACAGTGTACAAAAATCTGTTTCATTTCCATTTGACATTATTTCATACATATATATGTAAATGAAAGAGGCCAATTCCGTTAATTCCGTTTGGTTTCCACTAAAACGGAAAATCATTGGCCCTACATCTTGAAACTTCACTTTTACAATGACTTTTAAAATCTCTTTGGAGATGGCACTCTCCCAGTAAATTTCTGCAAACTCGGAATTTGAAGACCACTATTCAATCAAAGACTGTCACGCCAACTTTGGAAAGAATAGAGTTCAACCATTACATTCTTGGCAAAAGTAGGTTTTTCTTCCTCTTGGTTGAGCACAGCGAGTACTGCAGTGAAAGTCTGAAATTATGTATAATTTAAGCCCGTAGATCATTCTGTTTTAGGACCAATTAAGGTTGCATGTCAATTAACACAATGGGGGACAGTTTGCACCAACAAATAAAACACTATCTCAACAACTTGCTGAAACGAAAAAGGTCCAATTACATGTACGTTAAGATTTTGCACAGTGTTGCCAAGGAATATGCACGACTTCAAGTACGTTTCTCATGTGGACAGAACACTGCAAAAATTATGTTGTTAATCTAATGCTATGTGTGTTTATATCGGGCGAGTGGTCCAATATAAACACCACATGGTGTTAATTTAACACCCCAGTTTTTGCAGTGAACCTGAGAAATTTGTGGCAAGCCAAATTGTTCTCTACTGGCAAACTTTTGGGAATAACTTAGACTGACAACACACCATTAATGCCTTGGATAATATGACAATTCAGTAATAGAAATTTGAAACTGCCAATTAATGGTGGGTGTGGCATGGCACATTATGTTCAAGCAACAGTACAGGGATTCACCAAATAAACTAGAGCTTTTTTGAATGGAAGTCACCTACATGTAATACAAGGCTAAAAGCCACTCTACATGTAGGTCAAGGGCGTGGTGGGGTTGAGGTGGTGGGGTTGGCCACATTTTAGGTTGCCAACCCTACCACCAGCCCTTACGGTTTTCCTGGGTCCAGATCTAAATAGAGGATAAATCTTCAATAGATACCAAAGAAATTATCCCAATTTTCAGACCTTAAATGTATAGACCCAACCGGGCTAACTTTGAACGTTGGTAACGGCAACTCACCTCCCCCGGTTTCATTGCTGGGAGACTCATTGTACATGTCCTATAGTTCAGTACATGTAGATGGGATATCAAATTATTGACAAACACTACCGACACCTCTGAACAGCATCATCTGCGATGCAAAATCTGTCTGGTTTGTTTGTGACGGACTCCCGAGGCAGAAAATGTTACATGTCAAATCTGGCAATGAGCATTACACACCACATACATGTACACATGTACATGTACATGTACATGTAGCATTTTGTCTGGAAATTTGTCTCTACTAAGGAAGTTTCTTCTCTGCTTAGCGCAGTTGTGTGCTAAGCAGATCTCATTGGGCCCAGGTTGACAAAACCCACAGCATTCAAATGCACATCTAATATCCATTCTCTTACTAGTGATGTATCGCTACAAGATTTGTATAACAAGTAAGCACTAATAAATTATTACATTCTTTTTCTGGGGGGGGGGGTTGACTCACTGACACAATAGCAGTAAGCCCAATGCAGCAAGTGTGAGTTTCGAAGCCAACAAAAGACAACGGAACATCAACAAAAGTGCGAGAGGAAACGTGGACGGCCTTCACAGCTCCACACCATGGCCCAAGCCTGTCCCACTATGTTCCTGTAATTTTTTTAAAATAAAAAAGCCCTTGCAATTCAGCAACAGGAAAAGAAAGAGATCAAACGGTCCCTTAGATACCTTAGCAGTTAAAAGGTTAACAAAGAAAAAAAGGGGGGGGGGAAATCTGCCACACAAAAAAGAGAGAAAAGAAAAGGGATTGATGACTTTGCCTGTGGCTCAAAAAAACAAAAAAATTATTGAGTGCGCTGGTTTCGAACCTGGTAAAGGAAAAAAGTTCAGAGCAAAGCTTTGCCATTTCAGCATTGGGGAAACAATAACTTTAGTGTCGTGCCTATACTACCACTAGGAAACCAGCCTCAATAACTCGGCCCCAGTACTGCACCCTCAGCTCCGAGGCATTCAGACTTAAAAGCTAGAGTTACAGAATCAAAGTTTTCCTGCCCCCGGCCACTCTTTTCTCCCTCCGCAGATCTTTTGAACCTGGTCCACCAAGTTACAGGTAAAGGATTGCCCCACACACACAAAAAATGGGTTTTCTCACGGCATGAGACAAAATACAAGAGTTCGCAGTGGGCACCATAAATCCAGGTAGCCATTTTTTTTTTTTAATTACGCCACATATGCTGCCGTGTGGATTGAGATTAATATCCCATGGGGTAGACGGAGATTTTTTTTGGAGTGTTTAAGTGTCCCCAGCCCCTAAAGTCATGCTTGTGAATTAGACTAGTTCTTCATTTCACTGCCCGACTTTCTCCACAACACACAGCACATGGAAAAGTTGCCATCTTGAAAAGTTATTTTGGAGAAAAAAAGCATGTCGCATTAACAAGACAATACCTACATGTACATGTATGTCAAGCTAAAAATAACATACATGTACCAAGGTAAATTCCATTTCCAAATTGTACGTTTACTTTTTTTCACACATTTACAAGTATCAGGCATCCAACTTGAAATTAACAAAAAACGAGGAAATTCTAATCTTTACAAGATTTTGTAGTGTTTCCGATGTACATGTACATTGTACATATACATGGAAAATCTTAGAAAAAGCAACAAGATATGAAAGGTTGTTTTTTTAAAGTCCCCCACCAAAAAATAGAAGGGTCATACTATTGGTTCATATACATGTTCGTTGAGACCAATGCATGAAAAGTTCAATACAAAAACCTGCTTTCCAAAATCATTGTTCTGTTCACTTTTAAATATGAAACAGATTATACAATAAAATGAAAATTTAAAAGTAATATGAAGAGTAATTTTTGCAGTTTTAATTCCACATTTTCTTGCCAGAATTCAAGTTTGATAAATGGAATTTTTTTTAGGCATTGCAGGACTGGTTTAATGAAAATATTGTTATTGTCCAGGTGCTCGTCACAAAATCTTCGGAATCTGCAAAAACGTAAAATAAAAAAGAAAAGGCAGTTGAGTTGACTTCTTTTTAATGCACTACCATGGTACAATGTACACCCACAGCTCTACAGACATGCTTGACAGCTTACATTGTACATGCGGCACAATATGGAAACTCCCATAAAATTTGAATGGACTATTTGCTACATGTGTTCAGTGCTGAAAGAGGGTCGACTGTCATGAATAGAGCAGGAACAAATTTGAACAAAACTTGTTTCAGTGGCACAGTGCATTGAGTCCCCTCGGCAGTCCAGTATTGTGGCAGTGTGGATGACGTGCCACTTTTTGTTTAAGAAAAAAGCTTTTTGGGTGCGTTTGGCTTGCAGCCCTTAGGCCACAATCTCAAAAAGGGTTGTGTTGAACAATGCAAAAGTAATTCTTCCATATTTTATTCCATCACCATTTTATTACACCAGCAGTGTAAGCCATTCTAATTCAAACATACGTGTATGCGTAGGATGTCAGTCTACACGTAAATCCCACATCAACCCAAAAAAATAAATAATGTCATGAACATTCTACACGTATCAAAGCGCTGGCATAAGTTTTACATGGATAATCTATATTTCCAGTCCATGCTTGACGTCATGTACGTACAATGCAAGACAGGTTTTGTGTTTCCCCCATACTGAATGCAACAGCATCAAAGTGTGTAGCCTACAGAATCCTACAGAATCCAACATCTTCAGCAAGAGGTCTTTTGTTCACAAAATCCAACAGAAATGACCCACTATTAGAAATCACTGGTGGCACTGATGCCCGATACATTTTTTTCCTAAACACATTTGTCACAATGGCAACCCTCCCATGGCCTGCGATGTTTAAACCCTCGGGAGTTTACATAGAGTGATCACAGTTGTTGGAACAACTGCACTTCAAATTAAATGGTCCCGAGATCAACCCACAATATCAAATTGATTTTCCATCAGAAATTCACAACATACAATTTCAGGTCAATAACTGAAGATCCAAATAGAGTGTACATGTAAATACATCCTACCAAAACAACAAAGAATTGTTTTGATGTACATGTATTTAAAACAAATCTAAATCAGACATTGGAGACTCCTACTAAAACCTCCCATAAATCTGGCAAAACTATAGTGTGATTTGATTTGTGAAGACAAGCTTCACACTGGGCTGGTGATCCCACTCAACGAATGGGCCTCCTTTTTGCCGATTTGTAAGAATTCCAAAGTACAAAAGTAAAATAACTTCTGTTGTCAAAAGCGTGCCAGAAAAAAATTCCTTGTACATGTAGTTCAGTTCATGCTACGATTCTGAAAAAACAGTCTCGGTAAACAAAGAACAGGAAACCAATCGATTTTAGTTTTTATCCAACCCAATCCCAGAACTGCCTGTACACGTGCCCATCTTATACATAGCAAATTTGCAGAGCAAAGAATGCACATTTTAGACAACGAGAAATACAATTTTAACGTGTCAATGGCAATAATTAAAGCACTGAGCCAGACATTATCCTATATACACAAATTTACAAATTACACATATGCTTTGACCTTTGCAAAGTACCAGTACTGCAAGGCTGGTCTCCCATGCCCAGTTTCATTCCCAACTACAAGGGATCAGATTAGGCGCCAGTCTACACCCATCAAAAGATCAAAATCGGACCAAAAAAAATCAACATCTGAAACTCACAAGGCAAATCACCTTCCAAAAAATTCACAAAGAAGCTTTTTCAAGAGATTTGTCCCCTCAAAGTCGACAACTACATGTACAGGCAGTGTGCACTTTGCACGTACACACAGACTCACTAGCTGTTTTGTTTCACAGTCCATGACATATCTCAGAGGTAAACCATAATGTACACAGTGTATGGAAGAAAAAAAAAAAATTCAATCTTTGAAAACAACAACCCCATTTTCATTTTGATTTTTCAAGAAATTCTGTTTCATTCAACCCAACAAGCCAACGGTTTCGGCATGTGATCACACTTCCTAATTGATCCGGAGGGAGATTGTTGGTCAACAAACGAGTGACAGTGAACTTCCTGTTTTGATGATGAGTAAGTTTGCTTCGCTTTTCAACTACCGCCGCCCCCACTGTTGTTGCCGCCACTGTTTTGTTCGTTGCTGCTGACCGTTCAGCTGTGCATCACTCAAATTCCTGTCAGTTTAACATCAATGGAACACGTAAAAAAAAAAACCTAGTCACTTGAAACTCCCACTCAGCGCACTAAACCAAATTGATCAAAACAAACTTGTATCCCATTTCACAATGTAGCCAGCAAGATTAGTCAACCAATTTACAGAACTTGAATTTCACATCATCTACACCATGGCCAGTAGTACAGGTGATTAACGCCAGAGTATTTTTTTTTCAAGACATGTCAATCAAATTAAAGTGTGACATCATGTGTAGGGGTGCCATTAACTGTATTTTTTTTACAATTGGAGTCCACACTTGCATAATTAAACATTTGTCAGTTTAATGAAATTAAACAAATTGGACTTCATTAAAATTTAATTAACCCCAACACTGCTGAATCTATCAATATCAATACGAACTTCCACACACCCTAGGGGGGTTAGGGTTTTAACCCTAACTACGCCTTACAAACTCCAAAAGCAGGTTGTCAAATTTTGCAGAGTTGGAGTCGAGTCCCTGCAAGTCCTTTCACAAGTCCTTTCACAAGTCCTTTCACAAGTCCTTTCACAAGTCCTTTCACAAGTCCTTTCACAAGTCCTTTCACAAGTCCTTTCACAAGTCCTTTCACAAGTCCTTTCACAAGTCCAAAATTTTGCATCGATGTAAAAAAATGAGTCCTAAATTTCCATTACCTAAATTTTACAAAAAATAAGTCCTGTGTGAATACGGCTTACATGTACATGTGTATCTATGCAACTTGCCAAAGGGGAGTCAACTGGCAGAATACTCAACCTCATAATGACCTCGTTAGTCTGGAAGTAAAAGTACGTACAGTGTCCCTCTATACAGAACAGATGCTAATTAAATTGAACTTTAATGATCTGAAAAACAGTCGACCAAAAAAAAAAAAACGTGTTTCTCACGTGATTTCTGGTAACCTCAGATTGTTTTTTTTATCTGCCGCGACTGCCAAGAAATAGAACGAGTTGATTCCTTCTCATTTCATCCACTTTTGCCTGTGGCTCATTTAAAAAAAAAAAAAAAAATTGTCCCCGACTCTTAAAAAATAACCTTTTCTCTTTCTTTTTAACTAACCAAATGGACATTTTTCAATAATGTAAAAAAAAAAAATTGACATTCCAAAACTCAATTCAAAATAGTCAAACATGATTACATTGCAGAGTATTTTCCTATCTTGACACAAAGGGAATAAACTCAGGAAAACAAAGTTATCTCTTGAACATCCTTCCCGGTCTCTGAAGATTACCGACACCGAGATTCTGTATTGAAGTTAACGCACTTTGTGCCTGGAAGTGGCCCGAATAGCCAAAGTTATTTACAGGATTTATTTCCTTGGTTCCTGCCTCTTTCCTCTTCACAGGGTTAATACTTCCCATTTCCACCCTTTCCAAGGGGCTTGGAATCCATTCACGGCTTAACCGCAACAGACATATTGAAAACTCCAGTTGTGAAGCAAAAGAAGCCGAACAAATAAAGATCTCTGATAATTTCCACAAAACCACAATTGTACAGTGTACTTGTAGTGCATCAGAAAATGTATACCGCATTTCATTGCTCTCATAAAAACACACACACAAACGACTGCATCTCGAACTACTGTTTCTACCACTCAATTTAGAGGCCATATTAAATTTATCATTTGCCAAAAAATACAGGAAATTGAAACGATCGATTAAATTGCTGAATAGGAGATTCCTATAGCATTAAGTCACAGCTGGTTAGATTTCTATTCAGAACATGCAACACATACATGAATAGCATCCAACCATGGTCCAACCATGGTCCAACAGACATCTATTGGCACAAATGTATTCAAAATGTACATGTGAGCACAATGTGCCTTGTACATGTACTTTTGCATTGTGTCCAGGTTAAAAAAAAGCCTACTCTTTCCATTGTGTGGGTGTGCAAAGTTACTAAACCATTTACATTGTAATCAATAATTCCATAAAATGGGCCGCTTCTTTCTCTAACCACAAATGGGGGCAAGTTGAGCGAGGCAGATGCACATTTACATGTACATGTACATACAATGTACTGTATGTGCAATATTAATATGTTAATTGAGTCTGTCGAGGAGAAGTGCTGGTCTACAAATCCCTGTGTAATTTCATATAATCAGGGGGATAAAAGTGTGATGACCCGGTCTTTACCACGTCAATAATAACCGAGGAGGGGCGTGACTGTTGTTAATGGTCCATTAACAGCGGTCACGCCCCTCCGAGGTTATTATTGACTGGTTAAGACCAGGTCGTCACATTTTTATGCCCATTCATAAATGCTTTCTTACGAAAAATGAAAAAAAAATCCTGGAAAAAGGACAAAATGCAAAGCTTTTTCACCCCACAAAGCTTATTTTCTGCTCTTTCAGACTAAATGTATTTTTAACACATCAGACTCATTTTTGTACAGTGTGTCACATATCGTCACCAACACCACGAACTGACACTCTCTAGCGCGAGTGCCCGCACGCGCGCGTATTTTACAGAACCGAGTAATTTTCGTTTTCAAGAACTGACACCCAAGTAGGGGAGCGCGCGCTAACCACATTTTAATTTTCACTAACTGAACCCATTCTAAATTTAACAAATTTAGAGGTTTCAGTTCAATGTTTCTGCAACCCCACAAGTATACAGATGGAGTAGATTCGTGTCAAAAGCTTTTAAAGCGTTTTTCTTGGAATGGTATTTCCGCTACATGCTTGCATGTCAATTCGTGAAAACGAAAATTCTACTCTAGCGAGTCAGTGCCCGATGTGCGCACGCACACCTGGGTGTCAGTTCGTGAAACTGAAATTTACTCAGTACGCTGTGTCACGAACTGACACCAAGGTGCACGTGAGTGTCAGTTCGTGAAAATGGTGACGATATGTGCCTGTAGATGCAGAAATGTTTCTATACCGGAATTCGCCGACGCCATTTTTACAGTGGTGCCGCACTCGCGTGCGTGCGCATTTTGGCAAGTTGTAAACACCCTGTTGGTCGAAGCTGCGTCGAGCGCGTGCGTCTAACACGCACGCGAGCGCCTCGCCACCGCAGTAAATGCTTCTAATTTTGGTCACCGGATTCGTCTATACATGTTTTGTACGTACCATAAACCCCATAATTAGCACCGGCTACCATTTAACTTAAAAGTACAGGGTACCGTCTCAAAAGTGTGAAATCCATCACTAGTGGTGGGATAATCCAGATTTTGTAACATTCAGTTTTGAATTCCACTGTTCGGTTTCGAATTTGGGGGGTTTTTAAAACCCTGGCTTCGTCTCCGACTTCGGCTTCGTCTCCGATTTCTGAATAACTGAGAAGCAAACCAAATTGAAATATTCTAAATGTTGGTGCATGTTCTGCTTCAGGAACATTCATTCGGTTGATTATGAAAGCAAAAATTTGAATATTTCCATTTGGTTTGCTTTTCAGTTATTCAAAAGTCGGAGACGAAGCCGAAGCCAAGTTTTCGAAAACCCCCTATGAAACCAAAAAGCATTGTAACTGCATTCACTCGCTAGTGGTTTTCTTGGAACATCTGAATAGCCTGCCCATCCATTTTTTTTCAACATTACAGCTCTGGAGTTCTTTTGTAAAGGCCCAGTGGTCACTGAATCCTGCAAACTATATCCAGTCATTGGGAGGGCTTTTTATGTGACTCGTCACTTTTTTGTTGGCTAGATGAGCTACATGTACATGGCAACTTTCGGTGAAATCAGATGACCGTCATTCGGTTTGAATTAAATAAGGATAGCCGGATTTTGAAATCTTTGATTTCTCCCACCGCTATCTGTCACTGTTTCAATGCAAGGGCCTAAAGGAAAAATGGCATACATCAATCCTAAGATACCTGTACATCACTGATGGGGAACATTGACAATTTCCCCAGTGCCCTACATGTATAGTTCTTCCTTTTTTTCTTTTCTTTTTTTTGGGGGGGTGGGGGTTAATTCTTGGTTGCTTTTCATATGCAAAAATGGAGGCAACTCTATTGGGGCTGTGTGTGAAGTTTGCTGGTCCACTGAATCTTTACATGTACAATGGTCATAATTGGCCTGTGTTTGCATTTGAATTTAGGGGTATACCAATGCGCTATTGTTGAAGTACTTTTGTAAGGAGTACATTGTACATGTAATGATGTACATTGTACATGAGTGCAGGGGAGCGCTGTGACTCAACGAGTGTGAGAAGTGAGAACATGACCAGAAGGGGCCAAGTCAGCCCCGTTTCAAGAAGATTGCCTACATGTCATTTCCATTCACTTTTCAGTTTGAAGAGGACAAATAAGTCGACAGAAACCATCCCTTCAGTACATTTACAGGTGTGCAAACCAAATACAATGGGAGTCATTTACATCTCCATATCTGTGTAAGATTTCATCTTCCACTGTACTAGTTAGCTGACATCACCTTGACAAAACAAATAATTGTTTGCAGCAAAACACCCCTGAACAGCTAATTTCTGATGAATATCTACCATCATCCGTTTGCCACTGATAAACATACATACATGTACATAAACTAACCAAAATGCTATTTCAGGAGATAAATAGGACTTATTTTTTCAGCAATTTTTGTTATCAGGTTAGTTGGTGGTAAACAAAAATCAGATGACATTTCCTTGTATCACATTGAGTAAACCAAAAATTGATTTTCTGTCAACATCATCTCAGGACAAAAATTTGAAATGCATGCAGTGATTTTTTGCTTAAATATCTACATACTCGAGATTTTTTTCCCTAATGTTCAAGGTTTCATTTCAAAATATTTTAAAGTACATGTAATTTAACCAAGCCTTTGGATGATCTTAATTTTCGGGTAATTCCGCATTCCACAACTGTGTTAAGAATTTGAATACCATTGTGACTGACAGCTAAAATATTGCCTAAACTGTTATTCATGGCTTGCAAATTGTTGAAGCACAAAATATATAATCAAATTGTTTCAATCTTCATTTGAAAGTACGCCCACCTCAGTTTTATATCTCAACAACCACCCCCCCAGTTTGAAGACCCTGGTACTACAAACAGACCATCGATCAATCTACAATGTACATGTACTTCAAGGCACTACACAATTCTACAACATCCAATATCAGATTACCTACATTCTTGACTTTGTAATGAGTGGTCTTTGTCATGATGAGTGTGAGCTCATTTCAATCCCCAACCCTCTAACAGAAAGATGAGAAAAATCAACGAGGACCTCAAATGCATTCCAAAGTAACTGGCAGCTATTTTGGTATGCAATTATGAGGATGATTCGGCAATCAATATTCCAGTCTTTAGTGTACATTATTCGTGTGGCATTTCCCCCAAGGCTACTGTTGACTGGGTGTTACCCTGGGCAACAAGACCGACCTATCAGAATTAAAAATTAGAATTTGTTCTGCGATAATTGCCGTGTAGGTGACATAATACAGGAAGTTGCATTGTTTACACAATGTTTTTTGTGTGGTCAAGGTAGTTCTACAGTGAGGGGCTGTTTCCATTGACCTTTTTATCATCCCTGATTACTTTCCATGGCTGCGCGGATATCTTCCGCGACAGCTTTCGGCCTGGTTGTTTTACATCAAGGTCACGGTAAGTTGACAGGGACGTTAGTTTACCGCGTGTCCCTATTGGACTTCATTTTGTCATTCTACAGAAAAGTCCTGGTAGATTGACAAAAATAGGTCCAATGGAAACACGGCTTATGGCATGTGTATGCAGGGGTCGAATTTCAGGTTAAAATCTACTAGACAGCTGGGCTCGTAGCACAAACATTTTACCAATGGTAAAAATAAGAACACAGTGTTTTGAATAAGTGTGCTGTTTCGATTTTTTCCCTCCTTTGCCGACCTTGTTGGGGGAGGGGTTAGAAATGCTGTTTCTACATGTATTTAAACGCCCTGCCTCAAAACTAATAATGGCCATTCCAGAAATTATGAGGCTTTTTCAGTTCACCAGATTTAGAAAAAAATGGACATTAGTGATAGCATTTCACAGTTAATGGAAAAAAAATCACTAGACCACCGGACTAGTTCGGTCAAGAGTTCACTAGACCATCGCTCAAATCACTGGACTCGGTCCAGCGGTCCAGTGGATACTTCGATCCCTGTGTATGTCCGCACAATAAGCCAGTTCGGTGTCTCAAAGGTCAAAGGTTATTCAGGATGAAATTGCTGACGCAATGTCACACCATGTTACACGAACGCCCATTCTGATTGAATTTAACACGTGCGCGTTGTGCGACCACATTTTGCGTTCATACGCGCGCGTTAGATCACGCGGATCATTCGGGATAATATGTCATTGTGCACATGCAGTGTTGAAATACCGAACTGGCTCTATAACAGTGGGCATACGTGTTACATGTGTGTGGACCCTTATAAATACATGACATGCGCGTAAGTGTAAACTGC
Source organism: Hippasteria phrygiana (assembly GCA_037893225.1). Classification (NCBI taxonomy): domain Eukaryota; kingdom Metazoa; phylum Echinodermata; class Asteroidea; order Valvatida; family Goniasteridae; genus Hippasteria; species Hippasteria phrygiana. The sequence continues at coordinate 797,440 of JAZGUH010000242.1, forward strand.
CATTACTGTACAGCAGGGTTAAGTTTTGGCTAATACAAATGCAGTGTGCTTTCAATATTATTTCTCTCACTGGAAAAAAAGTCCACTGCAATTTAATGGGTTGTCTAAAACAAGGTCTGAAAGACCAGACATTTAATACCACGGAGCATCTTTGCATTCAAGGGGTTTATAATTTCATACCAGATTGTCAGACTCAAACTGGCCCCATGCAGAGGTGATTGTTACCTCCAAACCTTGACCTTTTGAAAAACAAATGCACTTTTTACAAGGCCTACATGTACATCTCACAGCAGGTTGAATTGTTAGCAGGGTGATATGTGGGTCATTCCATAAACTTGGTGTCCAAAAGTGTGACATTTGTTTTGTGTCCCTGTTACACCTGACCTGTGTAATTTCCCATCAAGTATTAAAATTTACTTAACACTATTTTTTACTCGTTTGGCAGGTACTTAGCTTTACACAATCACTCTTGGAGATAGAAGGCATTAAAGAATGTGTTCTGGATGGTGTCCTACACTTACACAGCATGCTGTTGTATCCGAAAATATCAAGCATCTTTTGAAAAGTGAAGCCTACTAAACCAAATGAATCTAAAAAGATCTTTAAGACTTTAGTTCACTGCTCACTAAGTGCTCAGCTCAACAAAATTCAAAATTATATTTTGATGGATCTTTAGGATTCAGCATGGTTTATGGAAATAATGGAATAATTTAACAAATGTAAAACTTTGGATTTTACAAACGGAAAATTAAAACCACAATTTACCATCTGGACTGGAATGGAAAAAAAAAACATTAAGAACTGTGCCTAACTGTTCCCAAAAAAATCATTTAAGTTCTAAAGTCAAGCACCAGAATGAAAATAAAAAAATAATCATTACACTACAGTTTCACACCTTTTATGTCGCCCGCATCCAAAAACCCATAAACTTTCTTTTGCTATTTGTTTCCAACAATGCTTCCAGCACGCTTTTCATATTGGATAGAATCCCTGAATTAAGGTCTGATCTAAATTCGCTTCCCCGTATGCCATACACATTGAAATTCTTGGCATGCTTGTGCATACAGTAGCGGTGGCCTGCTAATGCATGCTCCAAAGCAAAGATATGGATAATGGAATTTTTTTTTGGGGGGGGGGCCTCGTCTTACATGACGTTGCTGGCTAGCCTTTGTGCCAGTGAATACAGAATTTGCTGGGCATGTGTCGCACGGCCCAAGCTGAAGTGCTAAGCCCGCCTGACTGGCTATGGTATTTATGAATTATTGATGGCCCGTTGATTAGGAAAAGATTGCGACACACTTTTCTCTCGCTCTCTTTTTTTGCTTGCCGTCAGGAAATGTGGAATGTCCCTGAATTCTGTATGCACAATGGATGACTTAATAACTTTTAGCGTGATGAATTTTTCAAGGGAATGAGAGTATAGTGCAATATCACTGTGGCAGTTTCTTTCAAAAATTGTCCATCTCAACTATAAATTTCATGCTTTGAATAAGAGATGCTTCCAGTCAAATCCTATGCGACATTTTGAGTGTTCACATGATTTGAAGGTGAACAAAAATTGTCCACTGGTGTCATGGTACATGTAATCTTTAGGTTAGCAATAAACGTAAAAGTGCATATATACATATATACATTTATGTATGTATATGTACATGTACATTGAAGTTAAAAGTTACGTGTTGGAAGACAGGGCAATGCATGAAATTTGCATTGGCATGAACTACATGTAGACGCACGTCAAGACAGCGCATGCGTAATTTCCTGAATATAGTGCCTGATCAGGCACGATACTCAATTCTGACTGGTTCAACAGCTCCCTCTGGAGGTTGTCGGTCTTGTTTTTATTGTTACGGTTCAATCAAAACACTTCACACATTCAAACGTTTGCTTGATATTCATAACTCCAAAATACAATACAACAGCAACTCGAACACCTTGATTTAAAAAGAAGAGTTCACTTATGAAAATGTGAAATGTCTTTTTATCACGGGGCAGTGTGGACTGTGGTGTGTTATAAAATAACTTAATTAATGAATGGGATAATTCGGTCACAAGTGCTGCCCCCCTCGGGCCTGTGAGTGACCACAAGAGGGATTCCGAGCCTCGGGAAATACATGTAGGGGTGCACCACACTAAATAGGCCAAAATGGCTGCGCCAAACTGATTAGCATAAATTGTAAACCCACAACTTTTTTTGAATATTCAATTTTGGGGGATCATGCAATTGATAGATTGTGTAATTATGATCAGCTATCATAACATGGGGGTTCTGTGCTTCAACTTTTGTGAAGACTTGATAAATTTTGGCTTAAAAATTGGTCCTATTTGGCTTGGCAAGTGGAGGGATGCTTTATAAAAAAAATGGCAGCTAGCCGGTTTGGGAAAAAACACATTTTCGGGGGTGGTACTCTCTGGGGACAATTAGCAAAAATTCTAAGTGGCTTACCTGCCAAAAATTGAACAGAATTTGACGGATTAAGATTCAAACTATAATTTTCAGTAGTGCCACAAAAACTGAGGGACTCCTGGATAAGGATTTTTTCACTGTGAAGTTAGTGGATTTTACACTAAGGTCAATGCGAGTATATTCAGTGATGCACCTGTAGCACCCTCTTGTGGTCACTCGCAGTCCCTCAGACACAAACACTGATAGATGTTCACTAGTGACCTAACATGGCTGCTCCCAATTGATATTATGCACCTATCAATTGCTTCCCCACCCCTCCATCCCCGGGCTGCCCCACCCCTCCACCCCCGGGCTGCCCCACCCCTCCACCCCCGGGCTGCCCCACCCCTCCACCCCCGGCCTGCCCCACCCCTCCACCCCCGGGCTGCCCCACCCCTCCACCCCCGGGCTGCCCCACCCCTCCACCCCCGGGCTGCCCCACCCCTCCACCCCCGGGCTGCCCCACCCCTCCACCCCCGGGCTGCCCCACCCAAGATGTGGGGATTGTCACTTTTGAAGTGACAAAATCCCCACCCCGGGGCAAAATTTTAGTGACAATCCCCGACATACATGGGTGGGGCACCCCCACCTCATTGTTTTAACCTTCTGATGATGGGAAAACAATGGCAAAATGAGTGACCAAAATCCCTACCCTGTGGCTTGAAAAACGTAACCAAACCCTCACATAAGACCTGGGGCAGCCCGGGGGAGGGGGGGGGGGAGAAGGGAGGGGGAGGAGGGAGGGCGGGAGGAGGGAGGGCGGAGGGGTGGTAGGGGAAGCAATTGATATATAGGCGCATTAATTATAAGGATTTCTCATAACTACATGTAGCTTTTATTGGATACTATATTCATGCATGTAAAATGTTTTATGAACATTTTGACTTTGAAATGACATGCATGATCACCGGCTGCTTCTGCCATATAAAAAAATCATGCTTTTTAGATCGATCAACATAACCCTAACCCCTGGGGTGTGTGGAAATTTGTATTGACATTGATGGATTCGGCAGTGTAAGGGTTTTAAGAAATTTAAAACAAATTAATTCACTTTCGAAATAGCCTTTTTTCATTAGCCATCAGGAAGTATTCATATGTGTAAGCCGCAACAGTTTCTACAAGTTTTTGTACGCTGGGTTTTATTTTTTTAAATGATCAAGGCAAAAACTCTGCAAAATAAGGGACGTTGACTACCGTTGGCAAATAATTGGTGTTTGTTAATTGTTACCATTTTAAATGACAATTAACAAATTGATAAAAAATATATAAGAGGCTCATATTTTCAATTTTATTCTTTTTAGCAATTTAGCAATATGGTCACAACTTTTTGACTGAAATTGTCCTCCAAAATGACCAAAAGTTTTAATCCACAAAAATCCATAACTTTGCATAGGGTTAACTTGTCATGACCATTGACCTCATTTTATTTCAATTTTTTTACTCTTTCCATTGATATAATATTAACCTATTTGGAGAAAAATGGTAAAAAAAAAAAGGGGGTAACGTCATTCTGCATTCTTCTCCCAGATCCGCCATTCCTCCATGTTTTGATTTGTTTTACCACAACTAGTGCAAAACAATGCTATGGGTAATAATCTTTAAGAGAATTGTACAGATACACGTAGAGAAGATTGTACTATCGTTGTGGTCTTACGGTTACCCTTGCAAAAAGTGAAAACTACACCAAAATTGGAGATGGATTGAAGAAATGTCATTGTCAATATACAACTTTTCTGCACTAGGCGATTGTGTAGTGGAGGGCCCTTCTTTAGTTTTGATCAAATTAGAGTCAAGGGTATTTTTTCTCATTCCAAAATGACTTTTTCAACCTACAATAACATGTAAAGCAGACTTCTCTTAATTCTATTAACTTTTTTTGTAATTTTGGAAAGTTTATTGCGGTAGAAAATGCAATTTTTATACATGCTTTTGGGTAGTTGTCACTCATGGGAATCAAATGCAGTTTTGCATGTTTACTGTGCATCGCGGTGATCGGCATCTTTATTTTCGCATTGCATTTTGTTGTCTTTATCGTCGCTTTAAATTTCCCTCAAAAACTAAAACGCTGCCCTACTACGGCATACCCTAGCCCCACCAGTGTGGCTGGCGGATTTGACATCGGGCTGATCCTTAGCCACACGTCCCACCCATATGTTTGTGTGGTGAGAACTTCAACAATTCGTGCGGTGGGGGAGCGCTATCTGGACCGCGTTTTTAACGGTCTGGCTGTGTTCTCTACCTTCTTAACTATTCCAAACTGCTAGCGGCTAGTCATCTTACTCACCATTTTCCGAATTTTTTTTAAGGAAGAAAGGACTCTACTGAATCGAAATGAAAAACCTTGTTCTGTCAGATTTCTCCAGACAAGTGGGGGAAAATACAGGTTGAAATTAATGACAAGATCACAGTGAGATGAGACACATTCACATCGTGCATAGCCATTGAATAGCCAAAAGCACGGGCCATTGAAATCTGCACAAAGTGCACATGATGATCAATGATGATGATACTCACGTGTAATGTTGTGTAACATTTTGCCCGACATTGGGCCTCCAGAATATCCCCAAAAGTAGTCCCAATGGATCCAAAAAGTACTCCCAACAAAGCTACACCTTTCAATCTAGTCATTTTCCCCGATCGAACTATCAAAAAATGGCGGAATATGAGCTGGGCTAGGGGTTTCGACCCCAATACGTCCACATAGCACAAATCCAATGGTCTGTATGCGCATGCATACATAGCTAGCACATGCACAATACGCGCGATGCATGCACTGGATCGCTATTTCATGCTGGGAAGGGTTTCACCACCTTTTTAATGGGGGTATATTATGAGGGACTTGCTGTAGATTATTTCTTTACTTCATGTTTTGAATTGCCAAATAGCAATTTATTTTGTCTTTAATTATTATAACACCTATAATGTCACGGAATTTTATCATGAATAAATTTGATGTTATAACGCGTATGTTGAAGTGACATTCAAATCTCATCTCGAACACCCTATAAAATAATGAAGTATGCGACATGTCAGACATTCATTGAACCACCGCTGTGATTGGTCAAAGGGTGATTGAATACCAGGTACAAGTAAAAATCCAGTCCACGATCGCTGCGCTGGGGGACCGCACAACAGTACAGAAGGACCGCTAAATACCCCTGGCCTTTTCACATGCAAAGCTTGCTTCAAATCCGTAAGCCGTAAGACCGAAAGGAATTCGCTTTGCCTCTTTCATTTCGCGACCCTGTCTTTTGGTGGAAAGGGTGATCGAGGCAGGGTTGGGGTTTGATCCAATCTTTCTAATAAACCCAGGTGGGAAGGAAGATTGATGGCCCCGGAGAATTGTAGGGTTTTATGAAAAAAAGTGGAAATTAGACTTCTGTAGAAAGCAGTGGCGACAAAACTTCTTATATGTAGGCCTATTAAACCATTAAACCTTCCAGTTCCCGCCGAAGCCCAAAGTTTTTATAATTCAGTTTCTTGTGACAGTTTTGAATGTATCCAGTGCAACAACTCTAAAACACAAGTAATGGAATAAAGATATGTTTTTATTGTTGATATTTTTTTAGTCAAACTTGCCCGCGTACATTTTATAGAGAATAATGAGTTGCTCAAACTCAACCTGTACTTATAATATCCTACCGTTTTCTAAGGTGTTGTTTCTTCCCTTTTTTACTCGTGCCCTGTAAACTTATAAATGTTTCAGGCAACGGAAGTGAAATAAATAAAGTCAAAGCATCAGTGACTAAAGATATTTCACCCCTCCCCCAACAATCTGTGAACCTTTGGAGGAGTTTAAAGTAAACAGTTTGCGAGTACACTTTCTTAATAGGTGAACCGCAAGTTACCTGATTAGTTTTGTAAAGACTTTGTTAGCGCGGGCTATAACGGTCCGGGTTGGTCAATTAGATGTATTAGCAATCAGTTGTCAAGAGGTCATAAACTATGATAAAACGGTTATTAACAAGCCTGCTTTTCGTGGGAGACAAAAAATGCACGGCGGAGTTACCGGTGGGTCTGGTGTTGCTGTAAAGAACGGGACTTCTAATCCGATAATCCATTACATGGGCTGAAAGCTTTTATTAGACCCTACGGAGGACAGCTTAAAAGTTCCTGGGTGACTTTTTTAAGCTGGGGAGCTGGAAGCATGGAGATTGTACATTTACCAAGTGACCGCGGACCAGGATTGGACGGCGGGGGACGGGAGCCACCAACGTCAGGTAGCTCCCCCTCCCTTTTTATTTTTGAAAATGTTTGCTAGGTCCGTGTTTTTGCTCCCCCTCCCACCCAAAAAGTTATAGATCCGTTCTAGATGACGAAAGTCACTGTTGAATTGCAGGATGTATCTGATATCCTACAAGACCGAAATTGATGATCGGAGGGGACGTAGTATGATACTGTTGCGATTCGTTCTTAGCAGTCTAGTAGCTTATCCACTGCAGCCTTTTTGTGCCAGGGAGGGCAAACAACGTTTGAACCGTCTTAAAACCGTCTTAAAACACCATTTCCTTTTGTTTAATGACCCCTCAAATGTTGCCAGGGGGAAAGTCCCCCCCCCCCCCCCCAGGAGGATTTTTTTTCGCAGTAACTTTTTTCCATGTTACTTCATCAAACAGCTGTTGGTCGATGACCCCTCCCCTTGAATTATGGCTCCCCAGTTCCCCGTGCCGGAGATAAGATCCCGATGACGATGGGAGAAATCGATAAATAATAATGAAAGATTTCCCAACAAGGTTAAAACGGCGCAAAGACGAGGGCATGGGCTGCGATCTGAGGGCCGGGGGGGGGGGGGGGGGGGGGGGTCGGCTATTGCCGTGTCCCTCCAATTATGGGGCCCGTTCCAGGGCTGTAGTCGAGTCCATCACAAGTCCCTGCAAGTCTCTGCAAGTCTATCACAAACCCTCCAGTCCTAATTCCATTGCAATCACAAGCTATTCAAATGAGCTTTCACAAAGGCATTCCTTTGTCATTGTTTATCCAGTTACTTGTGTCTGGCTTTATGAAAAGACTTGTGACTGGACTTGTGAAAGGACTTGCAGGGACTAGACTACAGCCCTGGCCCGTCCCCTCAGTCCCCCTCCCAACCTCGATAAATGAGCGCATGAAACACTTTCAGTGCATATTCCGGGCATAGGGCCTACTCCATTTTTTCTTTCTTTTTCCCACGTCTTTTTTTTTTTTTAAATTAACTTTTCGACCGTCTTATAAATATCAATATGTATCACATGTCTGCATATGCCATTTCATTTGTTTCCATGTCTCACGATTCTTCAGCATGTCATTATTTTATCCCCTCTCCTTTATAACATTAAAAGTGAGCGCCTCGGTTGGATAGTTAAATGAACATGACAAAAGAGGGCGCTGTTGATAAAAATCCCAACCTTGCGTTACGGCATTTTTCTGTTCCAGCTTTTTGTGCCAGGGACGGGATTGAGAGACAACATCCGAACCGTCTGAAAACCGTCTTAAAAACTATTTCTTTTTGTTGTTTTTTATGACGCCTCAAATGCCACCAGGAGGGTATCCGCTGGATACGCCACTGATCGACTAAATATTCATGACATTATTTTCATTCTCAGTCTTCTTTGGTGAATTTCCTTTGCGCTTTTCCTGTGCCAAGGAACTTGAATGGTGATTCTTGCCTGTTTAATTTTATTTTGTTTCAAAGATCATATAATACGAAACTAACATGAATAATTTTGTCGATGATGCTAATTATTATTCATTATTCGGCCAACAACAAAACATGTACATGCAATTAAAAAACAGCAACGTATTAAGAAAACAAACAAAAGACCATGGGGATATGTAATAGAGAGCATGAGCATAGGGTAAAAAGTGGAGAAAACTATACAAAAACATAAGTATAAAACTACAACATGAGAGCTAAAATTGCGGTGGCCAGGATCAACAAACGCTGTAGCCCGAAAGCCTGTGGATCCGTTAAGAAAAATTATTTTGTGTATGTTGCCACTGGCGTACTCACTCAGACCGACATTGTACGTCATGAGACTAATCAAGAGTCGTCAGGGAATTAATCGTCAGGGAATTAATCTTTAGGTCAGGGAACCGGACTATTTTAACTCTCTCTAATCTCTGTTGCCGTACAACCACTAAACAAACACATTTGTGGAGACATGAAAACGATAGAGACTGAATAGGTCTCCACAGGGCAATTCTAGGGGTTAGGTTGTCTCCACAAGGAATTTTGTGTACAAAGTCTATGGGGGTTTGCTTAAGTACAGGGACAAAGGGGAGAACAATGCCATGTCTCCACAGGGATGCAAAAACGCGGATGGCTGTATCTCTCCATTGTATATCAAAACTACTAATGTGTAAACACCTTCAATCGGGGACCTCCTATTGTCCTCCTATTGTTCATATACTCTAACTTTTTGGCAAGGGCCCTCATTGGTTTTGTACACGAATTTCAAACGAGGACCTTTTTCAACCGGTGACTTTCCCATTGTCCTCTTTTGTTAAAGGTCCCCTATTGAATGCAAAAACAAACTCACACAGATTTGTTTATACTGTACATCGAGGACTTCCTGCGGTATAAGTTACGATGGCTTATTTTGACAGTGTCTTACAGTATTAGACACATATACCTCCGCCTCAGCTTGGGTCTGGGAGGGTTCAGCACTACCCTCGCTGCTTCCTCGAAAATCTGTAAACAAAATTAGCAAAGAGCGATCATTAAATCTCATACGTTAGCGAATACCTACTTTGAATAACCCACACATGCACAGTAAAAATCCGCCAGAGATTTTTTGGGAAATAGTCATGATAATTTTAGAAGACCCCCCTGTGTCAAAAAAGGTGAAAAACAAAGATGGCGGCACTAGGCCTACTCCTTTCTCAGATTTTTGTAACTTTGTTAATTTTTTTAAATATAACCCCAAGCCCTCCTTGGTGACTTTTTTAATGGGTAGCGGCCAACACGAGGCCAAAAGGCCACTCAATGTGTTGGCTATAAGACAAGAAAAGACAGAAATCACAGGGATGGAATGTATCTATTCTCATTTTGTTTGAATTGTGAAAGATTATAGGTGGGAGGGAAACAGGTTACAGGCAAGGAGTTCCAAAGAGGTAGTACGAGCAGTGGCGTAGCCAAGAGGGGGGGGGGGGGGGGTGGATGCAAGAAGGGGGGGGGGGAACTGCCCCGCCCCCCCCCCTCCCCCCCGTGGGAACTCTTGCCCCCCCCCCCCCTCTTGCCCCCCTCTGGAAAATTGGGATATGCGTTACTATAGCGAATTTCCCCCCTTGAAAATAGCCATGCCCCACGTTTGTCCTCCTCTAGGAAGAGCCTGGCTACGCCACTGAGTACGAGGAGAAAAATAAGTAGTCTTTAAAACAACAGTGTAAGGATGTGATGAGACGGCCAGGCGAGTGCCTGAAAATACATGAGAGCATAGGTTTATCCACTTGTACCTCGCACAACAGTTTACCTCTTTCAACCCTGTCTGCTTCAGGGATGAGCACTCCATGTACTTGACGGCATCGATCTTAGCGGCTTGTTCCACACCGTCTTGTACCGTGATGGGGTACGAACCCTTCTTCGAAAGCTCAGCCACCAGCCCCTCATCTTCTCGTAGATCTGTTTTAGCCCCTGCAACACCGACAGCACAAAAGCATTACGCATTATTTTGTACCCAAGGGAGTCCATACCCCATGAATGAACCTTGATTCCAATTTAAAGTAAACTTCAAAAATGAGTGCTCAGACAATCTATAAATTTTCTCCTAATTTTCCTAAACATCACCAACAAACTTCTGTTTCTGTTATTTATTTTCCTAAAATATAAACCAGAATGCCAATACTACATTATGGTGTGTCCCTGTAATTTTGGCGCATATGTGATTTGGTGCATGGCTAAATTGGTTTCTCCTCGGATGAAGATCAGTGCATACGGACCGAAACGTCAAATATTTCTGCTATAAGAGCAACAGTTATCCTCTTAGCGTTAGTCTTCAGGCGGTAGGCTATATCCGCTAGCTACCTTCAAATTTAAACCGACTTTTAAGAAGCACTTTGTTAGGAAATTAACAAAAAATTTGTCACAACTCACCCACTAAAATGATAGGAACTCCTTTCGCAAAGTGCTCTACCTTTTGAACCCATCTTTCCGTCGCATTTGCAAGTGTGCACGGATCAACTACACTAAAAACGATAAGGACAACATCCACCTGCATTGAAGGAGTAAAAGTCGCCAAAACGTACAACTTAAAGTAACGCGATATTCAACCATCAACAATTTTTTAAAACGAACAAAAGGGCAAACAGAAGGGGTGTGACCGCACAACTTTTTACGATCAATTTTAATAACTTGGTAATTTAGCAGAGATGAAACTTTTGGTATTTCAGGGCAATGGGCATGTGCCTGTAATCACCTTCATTTTCGTATGGCGCCCCAATTCACATTTCTCAAAATAGCACAGTCATAAGAAACAAACTCCAAAAAGCCAATGTCAAACATGAGTGAAAAGACAGGTGAAAAGTATTTTTTAAACAAATCCCAGAATTTTCAAGATGTTGCTCTTTTCCCCATTTTCAAAGCAGTAGGCCTACTGCGCAGCGAAGTAATGTGAACAAAACAAGCAAGGTTACCTCTGGGTAACGACGTGGTCGAAGTTTGTCATGCTCTTCCTCCCATAGAGTATCACACAATGCCAGGTCGACTGACGCGCCATCCACTTCGATTGACTGGACACAGTTGTCAAACCTTTTATAAAAAAAAAAAAAAGATACAATGATTATCAAAGTAAAGTGGTGCTTTAACTTTTCTAAACAAAATAGATTATAAATATGAACATAATAGATATACTGTCCTGCTCTTTTCGAATTAATTTTTTTTAAATTGCTATTTGTCTAGCGATACAAAGTATTAAAAAACATGTGGGGAAATTCTTTTTTATATTGGTTTCCCGCCATAAACGCAAGAAATACCCTTATCCACGTGCAGGCGTACCGAGATCTTCAGATTCAACAACAATCAATTTTGTTTTCTAAAGCTAAAGTGATTAGAAATATCCAAAATGACGGCGAATCTTGAAGTGAACTCGTAGTTAATTTGTTTACCTATAAATCTGTATATGACTACGCCCATCGCGCCGTGCAGGCCAATTTCAGGGAGCTGCTAAGCACAAAATAATTGCTTAGCATGAAAAGTCTTCATTCGTAAAAACAGGACTACTAACTAATGATGTTTACGTGATAAAATACTGATTATGATTGTGTTTGGCTATTGTTTACTTAGCATGAAAATCCCACTAGGCTGGCGAGTTTTGGCTGCTATCCTGTTTCGAATAAGCCAGACTTTTATGTTAAGCAATGTTTGTGCACTGCTAAGTAGCTAAATGAACTTGGCTCTTGTATTCGGTTGCTACTTACACTTTGGGAACATAGTCTTCTGGGAAGACACTGAGCGTGTAAGCCATCAGCATGCAGGTTTTGCCAACATTTTTGTCGCCGATCACAACCAGCCTGATCCCTGTCGTGTCATTCTCGTTCATTTTCAGCTGACGTCGGTGCAAAACAATTAAACTTTGTACTAGCCTTTACAAACTGAGGGACCGGGCACACAAAACGCGAAGAGATACACTGAACACGTATGCATGGTCTATACAACGAAAAAATCCTCAGTGAATAAGGCTTGCTCGCACAGTTAACCATAAAGAAAAATACACCAATAGGCCTACCCCAAACACATCCGGCAAGAAAAACCTCTGACAGTGACAGGATATGTCACGCCAAATGTATGCCACTTTTTATACTATTACTAGTGCCGTGTGAGCTTGTATAAAGCGTCAAGGACACAGATAATTCTCTGACCTTGGCACACACAGCCAACATCCAGTAACGTGCATAAAATGGCTTCGAGGTTTTTTTTACATGGAGGACAGGTTGTAACAAATATGCTGCTATATCGCCCTCTAAACGCTCACACACAACAATGATCAACAACAGAACAAACTAACATAACCAATGCAGAGCACTGCACGGAACCTCGAATGAAATGTGGACCGTGAACCGTAATACGTTCAAAACACGGGGCCTACCTTGCAGCCGTCAAATAAATGGTGACGACTGCAAGGAAGGTTGACCTTAAAACCCGCAGTCAATGATGGGGTGGAAGGCGAATGAAGGCCAAGGAGACCCACACCAACCTAACTCGCCACGTGTGGCGATCTCATTAGATAAGTCTCTCATCGCAAAACATTTTTCTAGATTTATATACCATTATAAAGAACACATCATAGGCTTTAAAATTATGAAAGAATTATAAAAATCGGAGCAATATTAAAAAAGTTACGATAAATTTAGTTTTATTAGATGTTCCTGCACTATTGTACAAATCAAGTGATACAGTTTGTCCTTTATTTATTTCCGCACAGCTGAACTTACGGTTTTCGATTATAGGGGGTAGCCTTGGTATCTCCTAAAAGTGTTTCTCATTTGTGGAAATATCGGTCAGATCGGCCAATCAATGAAGAGTTCAGATCACAAGCTTTAAATTGATACCAAGTTTGTTGTAATTGCATTAAAAATGGCGATGTACACGAATCGAAAAATAACGAATCTTATGTCTTTATGAAGAAATTTCGGTTATTACTGGTATCAGTGAGTGACCTTAGGGCCTACTAAAATCTTCTTTTTTACATTTTTTTATACTAAAAAAAAAAGGAAACACAGAATGATTTTAATCTACATAAACTAGCATTTTAAGCAATAACGCTAAAATCGTCAAGCCTAGTCTCCGCTTAATTCACTTCTTGGCTTCGCCGCCCTAAATACGAGGGATTTGACAAAATGATATGGCCGAGCTGAATATCTGGTCGAATTTGGTTACAGAACTGGATTGGCGAATGGAGAATGGCACGGTGTCCCACGGATAATAAAATAAATGTATTAATATTGGCAGATGCTCGTACGAGGGGCTTCCCTATACCAATCCAGCGACCAAAATTAGAAGCATTTACTGCGGTGGCACCACGCTCACGTGCGTATTTATACGAACGCGCTTGATGCAGCTTCGACCATGCAGGGCGTTTACAACTTGCCAAAATGCGCACGCGACTCGAACTAAAGAACGCGGGCTACCTGCAAGCGAGCGTGGTTCCACCGCAAAAATGGCTTCTTATAATTTTGTTCGGCGAATTCTTGTATAGTCCGCAGAAAAATTACTCTCATCTCATAAACAACGTAATTGTAACTCGAGGTAGAATCTATTCACTACTCCGCTTTTTAGACTTAACTAACATAAACAGAAATTTGCATTAATTAATTAATTTACCAATTTCGAGTAGATACCCGTCCTCCACCATGCACTCTGTGTTAGATATATGTGTATTAAATACCCATATCACACTACGTATACACGTACATCATTTAGTCAAGTTCATAGGATATGGAGTACCGAAGTGATGACGTCCAGAATACTTTTGTTATTTTGTTTTTAATGTGTTTGCATGACTGGCTGTTAACAAAGGAACAGTCGAAATCTACATTTGTTTGGAGTCAGTTGCGCCAACTGACGTCAGACTTCGGTACTCCATACAAAGATTGGGTTTTCGGTCCCTGTGGGTTCTCAGGTTTCCTCCCACGTCTCAAAGAGAACATTTCTTCGTCGTCCTTCGAGCTGCGTCGTCTTTCGAGCTACAGCGCAATAATGCGCTTTTAAGGAATCATTGCTTTCATTACTAGAAAGAATTGTTAAGAATTACAGGTGGCTTGAAAACGGTGCCAGTTAAAAAAAACGTATCCCAACCCTGAAGGGGCTTATGTTAATTAGGCAGCGGCGGCGACTTCTCGTCAAGGTTGGGGAACGGAGGAAAAAGCACAGCGGTTTGAGCAAGGCCATCACCTGATCTGCGTGTCTTCTGGTGCATGGTGCAATTAAAAGCCGATGACCCATTAAATGTATAATAATGACAAGGGGAAAATTATTGGGGGATTGCCATAGCCAACCCCTCCCCTAAAAATATTAGGGGACGTGTCCCCCCGGGATGGCCGCCATTTTACATGCCATTAGGATTTATTTCATCCAATATAATATAATTATTCCTGGCTACTCGCACTAAGGTGCTTGAAAAATTTGTTCCCCAACATAAACTCAGGACATCGTTAAGTTGGGTACACCCATTTGTACGAGAGGGAGGTTCTTTGCTCCGCCCCGGGGCCATGGTATCAAGGGCACATCACCCGATATAAAAAAGTGTAAAGAGTTGGGTTTGTTGAAATGAGTTTGAAGGGGAAATGAGTCCCGACATTGTTCCGCCTATAACTACATTTTTTTTTGTACACACTCCATCAAAACATGCCAGCAATCACACGACCTTTGACATGTACAAACCTCTTCATTATACCTTTATTCAGAAGCAACTCCATACCAAAATTAAGTATACATACAGCTTGGGTTCACTTGGAATGAATAAAACAAATCGGAACATTCCCTCTTCATACTACAGAGCAAAATATCATGATTCACTAGAAAAGCGAGCAGTTTTATCATGAACAAAACCATCATTTTGAGGAAACTGAACTGCATACTTTGCTGGGCAAATATCACACATGCAAAGTAAATTCTTCTACTGGCCAACTCTAGACGCACAAATGTTTCTATTTGGTAAGTGAGGTTAAACTTCGGCAGGTGGCTTTGGTTTGGTAAGATGAAAAAGAAATAACGAAATTAATTGTAACGAAATTATGTAAACGACAGGAAGCAGAGGCTGATAACTAGCGACAATCATTTTATACTGCATTCATCGGCTGACTACCTCGCCAAAGGGTTTGTACATTGTATACATTTAAAACCGTGGACCATTAATAGACTACTGCGTCCACGGTTGGAAAGCGTGTACAAAACCAATGAGCATCCCTCCCAAAAGCATGAGCAATAGGACAACAGGTCTTATTGTTAAAAAACAAACACTTGCTGTAAGGCGTGGGGGGGGGGGGGGGGGGGGCGCAGAGGGTTAAAACAAATTATACAAGGTTAACGTTTTAATTAAGGACCCAATTTTCAACAAATTTTGTTTGGAGATATTTTGTTTGGAGATATGACCAAAAATGACCAAATATACCAATCCATTTTTTGTTAAGCCAAAAAAAAAAAAATTTGCAAACAATTTGCATTATTTTCTTTGAGGGGGGGGGGGGAGCATGCGAACTCCCTAAACAAGAAGGGGGAATATGACCTTTTTGTACAGTGTTTTAAAACATTTATTCCAAACATGAGCTGAAGGAAACATCAGTTTGATGCTTGCTAACTTTCCGATTCTTTGTGCCCCCTCTGCACCCGCACCCAGCCAACAAAACCTCCAAGACTGTGTACCCACTCCTTGCTTGTGAGATGAACAGGTGTGACTGGATACTTACAGGAACAGCAACTTGAAATTAATCAGGGGGCAATTTCATGAAGCTGCTAAGCACGAAAATTTGCTTAGCACAAACAGTCTGGTTAAGTAAAAACAGGTCACCATCCAAAACTCCATGTGATTTTTAATATACATTACGTAAACATGCTAAGCAAACATTTTTGCGCTAAGCAGCTCTATGAAATGGCCTGAGATCGGATCAGAACTGGCAAAAGTACCGCAACGGAAACACAAAAATAAGCTAATTCATTCCATGTACAATGTATAAGTACAATTCGGCTTTTACAGACCCTTATGTTCAACTACTGAGCAGCGCCTATGTGAATAAAAAAAATTAAAAACCTGCTTAAAAAAGGATAATATTTGGATACAAAAATTACAAAAATAAGCATTAGAACCTTGTTCATTGTATACAAAAAGACAATTCCAGGATAGCATACTTGGTTTTTCGATAACGCATGTTTCTAGCATCTTGTGCTGTACAAAATCATGCAAAATATACCGACTTTCTTTAATATGCAATGGCTATATAAAAAAGCACCTTGTCAATTAAATGAATACCCTACATTACTTGAAATCCGTTTGACGGGACATTTTGAAGTGGGTCTATACCAGGAATACACAGGAAGCTATTTAGGGGCAGAGCCTGGAATTTTTGCTGGGGGTTTGAAAAAGTTATACATTTTTTTCACAACCACCAAAATATTTTGGAGGATTTTGCAGGACTGGGAATAAGAGACCCCGACCATATTACGTTTTACATGGGGCTTGATGTAACTTGGTTCTTTAAGTACAAATAATGCGCCAATGAGTTACTGCACAGTGGTGGATTCAGATGTTCCCAGCATTTACACACAGTTAGCTGTAATAGGGGCGATTCACAGCACAGTGAGCCACCATAAGGTTGCACCTTAGAGGCCATTTCAAACTCCGAGGTCGGCAAGTTACCTGCACCACCTCGCCGATCTAAGGGTATAACTGGGAATATTTTAGGATAGAATGGGGCTTGAATTTCGGAAAAAAACATCTGTTAGACCACAGGGGCTGGTAGCTCAGGAAATCTATTAGACCGAAAAGGGGTTGAGGAGGAGGGAGGAGGGGAGGGGGTTGGGGCAACTTCCCCCCCCCCCTAGCGGCATTTGAGGCGTCGTAGCAAAAAACCCAGAAATATTGTTTTTAAAACGGTTTTAAGACGGATGCGCTACTGGAACATGCCCATTCATAACATGTCCGTTGAGGTTTTAACTGTCATTTTATATAACACTAGCAAATCTTGGGGATTTTTAATATTTAAACAATAAATTACACAGATTACATTGCAGTTTATTACTACATAATTCTTTCTTACCAATATCAAACCAAAAAGGAAAAAAGTATATACACACATCTAAGTTTTTCTTTTCTACGTCAATTATGTGCATGATTTCATGTGAGATTGTTATTTGTTAAAAGCTTTACGGATGTCAAACTCGCGCAATGCAAAAGGTCACAATTTTTTTGTCTAAACTGAGCTGCAATGTCCGAGAAACGAAGTCAAGTTAGCCTCCACAAACGTACAGTGTGAAGGCACAAATTCAAAATGCTTCCCAGTCAGTTTCAGCAATTGTGTAGATAAAGCAGCGACACCATCTACATGATAATGTACTCATCCTGTGTAACTGTAAATCTGTGCCTCGACACTAGAGGGCGCCACATAGCTGCCATGCATTCTTTTTGCTTTCAGAAAAATAACTACTATTTTGCTTTTAAAAAGAGAACAAAGAGAGGAAACAAAGTCACTCATTTATATTGTGAATTGTACAGTTGACCTACAATTTGTGCAAACTCCTGACCACAACAAAAACAAAAATTAATCAATCGGTCATATTTCAATTCCTCACATGATAAGTTACTTAATGTGTTCACATTTATACCTCCACCAGAAATTGAACGTTCTCACCGTGAAACTTCTCAAAATAAATGACAGAAAAAATATTTAAAGTATTTGCCAGATCTGCCAAACTCTTTAAATGTCAAACACTATAATTTTGCTTACACCACACATTAAGGTTCATTGTGTGCATAGTTCACACATGGTCATTATACATGTATGGGGTTTGTGATAATGCATTAAAAGATTATGTGAAGTTTGGGTGTTTCGTGCACACCACGGCCCTCTAGTGGCCTCTAATCAAGGGTTATACTTCCCTGGTACCCAGTTTTTTTTAGTGCGCTGGACTGAATGGTAATCACTGAAATGATATCGACTGAGTACCAGGCAAAGCCAATCTTCAAACATGCACATTAATTGGGCACCAGCTCTGTATCCACCCAGTGCCTTAACCAGTGTTGTAGTCGAGGCCATTACAAGGCCGGGCACAAGGCCAGCTTGCAACAGGCACAAGTAACAGGCATAAACATGACAAATGAATGCTTTTATTACAGCTCATTTGAATAGCTTGAGACTTGGATTAAGACTGCTGGCCTTGTGCTGGCCTTGTGCTGGCCTTGCAGGGTCTTGTGTGGCCTTGTGATGGCCTCGACTACAACACTGCCCTTAACAAGAAAAACATCCCCCGCACTAACCAACCCCCGAATTCCAATATTCCGAAATCCTTATATTCTTTTAATTGTCAGACTTTAATGAAATCACACCAGTTTTAAACATTTTAAAAAAAAATCAATATTACATCATCAAATCCAACCATATAGGTAAACTTTACACAATCTGGTCCCAATATTAAAAAAAAACAAAAAAAACTGACTTTCTGTTATGTGTAACGGCGTAAAGCCAGGAAAGTGGGCCAACAACAGTAGAAAAAAATGTGCATCGGTGCAGTGAAAATTTCTAATCAATTTTTTTTTAGGCCAGTTTGTGTAAGGTACACTTTTTGATTTGACGAGTCCTTCAGAACAGCACGAGACTCACAGTATTACACACTTGTTTCGCCGGGGTCTCGGAGCTGCATTTGGGGTCAGCACCACCCTTACAGCTTCTTCAAAGATCTGGAGGAATAACAATCACAAGAGAACATACAAGTTACAGAAATATTACTGGTAAATTAGGAGATCACCTGCACAGGGCAAGGTGCGGTAATGAACACGTTACCAGGTGCGGTAATGAATACCAAACGCTGTTGTTAAGGTAATTGAATACTCTGGCATCACCGAAGACGCATCAAATACACTGCTGGCAGTATGAGTACATCAATGTATAGAATGGTTGTGATCGATAGAGACAGCTTGAAAGCACCTCATCAGTATGGACGCATGCGCTGTATGTCCAGATTGCACAATGGCAATGTGGTGGCACCCTATAAATTATGGCTGGCAGTCAACGTGTTAAGTGGTATGAGAGTTCATTACAGGGTTGAGATTGGCCCAAAATGTAAATTCCCCGAAATCCACGCAAAAATCCATGAAAAATCCACGAGGACCCCAGATCAACATATAGTTTGTATTTGCCTAAAGCACCCCCCTTAAAATATCTGTTTTTATTGGTCTATATCCACTTTTACAGGTAAAAACACCTTTAGGACAACACCTCAGAAATTCCAGATTGCAAAAGAGATTCTTTAAAAAAATCCTGAAATCAGGAAAAATCCTTACAAATCTCACCCCTGTCATTATTCAGAGCAAATAATCAGTGCTCTCAAGCACGGCAGAGCAATTTGCCACTAATTAAAGGTATTATATAGCATTTGGTACAGCTGACAACACAGTTGCGGGCCGTGTCATAACTATGTGCAATTCAGCATATACATGAAATAACAAACATGTGAAAATTTGAGCTCAATCCATCATCAGAGTTAATTATGAAAAAGCAGAAAAAACTATTGTTTTAACAGTAGTTTGTGCATATTCAGGTGCTTATATCAGTTGTTGATTATCAAAATAAGCCATGACATTTTTGGATGGCTATAAATACAATTTGCGGGAAGATGACAGCATTTCAGACAGAAATATTTCTCGGAAGGATTGGCACTGATATCTTTACGAAAAAATTTCATTGGACACTAATAACCTTTTTTGTTGTTTTTGCTTCATCATTTTTGCTATATCACACCTTCAAATATCATAGCTGGCAAATCAGCAATCACTTTCAAACAGAAATGAATGGGGTTGGTTCCTCTGCACCAAGGGCGGATCCAGGGGGGGCCAAAGTGGACCATGCCCCCCCCCCCCAAAAAACAAAAAAAAACAAGGCACAACAAGGCAGCCACTGCGTACACCCACCCACAAAACTCAGCCAAATTTGTTTTGGCCCCTCCCAAAATAATTGCACAAAAAAATATTTGGCCCCCACAAAAAATTGTGTTCTGGATCCGCCCTTGCTCTGCACCACTCCCTGTACCCCAGAAGTGACATGGACATCGTGTATTACATACTCACCTGCTTCAAGCCTTTCTGTGTCAGCGCCGAGCACTCCATGTACTTGACGGCGCCTATCCTGGCAGCCAGTTTCTCTCCTGCCTCCTTCTTGAAGGGCCCCTTGCCTTGCTGCATCAGTTGCACTTGTGTCTCTTTGTCATCTCGCAGATCAATCTTTGTCCCTGAAATCAATGAAGATATTAAACTCCAGATTTGTAGGAAAACTATTGAATTTTTTTTTTACATTAATACGACAGCATTATTTCCAAGTTACCATAACCTTCCAGGTCATCTGTATGAAATTCTAGAGTGGACTTACAAAAGTTAAGTTTTTATGTTAATGAGAATTTACATATTCATGAGCTAAAGCATGATGCCATCGGAGACAATAAAATATTTACATCATTTACTGGGGCAAGGTTGACGTTTCAGTTGATTTCGATTTCAAATAATTTTGAGTGCAATCAAGGACCAAGTTTCTCTAAGATTTTACGCATTGATCGTCAAATTATAGTTGATGCGATACGAAACGTTTTTCAAAACAAACACCAAGAAGAGAATTTAAAGCTTCAACTCACCCACAAGAATGAAAGGCACTCCACCAGCATGGTGCTGCAACTCAGGAACCCATTTTGTCTGCACGTTGGAATGTGACGACGGCCCCACGACGCTATAGGCAACTAGGAATACATCGGTCTGTGGTGGGGGGGGGGGGGGGGGGGGGAACAATTGTAAGGAAAAACTTATACCAACAGTTTGTAGTGCAACATATTAAAAACCCTGCGGAGCACCAGGTAAAATCCAAACACTCTCGCACCTGTGTACTGTTCGCGACAGTGCAGCGTACTTACATGCAGCGTACGTACATAATATTATAATATTTTGTTTGCAGATAATTATCTTCCCACAGTTCCTGGATATATTTTGCCAGAAGCAGGCCCCAGACAGCCTGAGAGGATGCCCACCCAAGATAGTCTCAAGCCCTTGGCAAGCTCTCAAGAGGCTTTGAGGTACCGTACCCGATAAACTTCCTCTGGAAGGCCCACCCCCTTTGTCCAGTAATAGTGTTCATTGGTCAAAATAATCCATCGATGTCAATCTGCACTGAGAGAGAGAGACCAGACACCTGGCTTGCGACAGCCTAACTAAAACATACAGTGCACAAACATATGGAGGTCTGCCCACTGTGCACAAAACATACAGTGCACAGAACACATGGAGGTCATCAACCTCTGGTGTTCTGTCTAAATATTTACAGGTGAATGAAACATGACTAGCTATGGGGACTCTATGGGGTCAACTGGCTTCAGGTCATGTATGAACTTAAAAAAAGAAGATTGTTTGACCCCACAGGGCGGTAGTTATTTAAATTTTAGCAAAAAGTTACTGTCTAAAACAGGACACCGGTGCCCAACAGGGTTAATTAAGAGCGGTGGTTAGGGAACCAGACCAGTGCTTCACTTTTTCAAAGCTAATATGATATTTAGCTTTTAACGTTCATGTGTACTTTCCACAATTAAGCAAGCAACGCAGTCCTGCCTTGTGCCTATGATTGCTCCTTACCTGTGGGTATGACAACGGTCGAAGTCGGTCGTAATCTTCTTGCCCGGCTGTGTCCCACAATCCCAAGTTGACCGTCACACCGTCAACTTTGATCAATTGTGAAAAATTGTCAAACCTGCACCAAGAGAAATAAATTTTAACCGCGAACATTTTGTTGAAAGGCTTCCTTCTGAGAGAAACGGGAATACGACGGACGTACTGCTGTCAAAGTTGTATTTTCTGGTGTAAAA
Source organism: Hippasteria phrygiana (assembly GCA_037893225.1). Classification (NCBI taxonomy): domain Eukaryota; kingdom Metazoa; phylum Echinodermata; class Asteroidea; order Valvatida; family Goniasteridae; genus Hippasteria; species Hippasteria phrygiana. The sequence goes on from JAZGUH010000242.1 coordinate 819,405, forward strand.
ATGGATGAACTACTTTCATTTGGGTCTGGACAGCAGCCCAAGGTTTCAATTTCCATGCAGTCTGCACAACATATTGTGGCCTACAGCAGAAATGTTCCCTTTGAGACATCTGTGTAGGTTGGTATAGGAAGTGAGTTGGTCTCACAACGGTGGGAGTTATCCCGTCTAGGTCTATAGGTCTAAAAAATAGCATATTTGCTTTGGTATCTATTCAAAGATTTATCATCTATTTAGATCTGGACTAAGGAACACCATATTGGTGGTTAGGCTGGCAATCACCCTCTTTTGTAGTCTTTACCTAGAGTGGCTTTTAGACTTGTATTGGGTGACTGCCATAAAAAAATCATTACTAGAATAGTAAGTTGCCTTATGAATGAAACGCTCAAACTTTAGTGTGGCTTAAGACCATTTGCATGTCTCTATGTGTTAACCCTAACCTTCCCAAATCTTGAATTAGAAGGGATAACTCGAGGTTCAAACCCATGGTAACACAGCATTTTGAGGTTACCTCATGGTGCCTGGCACTCGGACCTCACAACCGTACTTACACTGTGGGCACGTATTCTTTCGGGAAGGCGTTGTGTGTATACGACCACAGCATGCAGGTTTTGCCGACAGCACCGTCGCCGACAACAACCAACTTGACGTTACGTGCTGTAGCCATGGCACAATCTCCGTTGTCAGCTGGGGAGTGCAAAATCACCAAAAGAAACAAAAATTTGAATTCAGTGGAGGAGATTGTGGTCAATAGGTGGCAGCAAACAAAGTACCACAGCAAGATATCACGCAGATCCATACAACACTGTACGTATGCGAGATTGTTCATTTAATGTTACTGCAGAGCTGCCAACCTTTCCAAACTCATTTCAGTATTCAGAAAGAAAAAAAAATCTGTATTTTGCTCAGAAAGTCCGTAATTTTCATGAAATTTAAACTTTACCTGAAAATCAGATTTTTTCTTCATGCAGCATATTCCACACCGCTGAAACGGCAATGGTTCTTTTCCCCCACGTGTACGGATGACGCCATAGGGCACAAAAAAAAACAGTGTCACCATGCCGGATGACGCCACTGGCCGCTATTTGTGCAGTTTCAATCCATTGTTGGATTATTGTTTATGTCATGCTTGACTGCACAAACACATTGCAGCGGTTCGAGTTGGCTGCTAAAACCGGTGCAACACCCCGACGTCTCCCGTAAAACACCGTGCCCAAGGGGTTAACCCAGTGAATACGGATGACGGCCATAGCCATAGTTTGAAAAAGACCACCTGGTCGGTTGACGTCTATACCCGCATTTTTCTGCGTATGTAATCCTGTTTGCCCACTGTATTGACATACCGGCACCCCAATAATTAATAACAGCTGGACAAAAGGCGTTAACAGTGAGAATGAAGATCGGCATACTTACATGGATTTCACAAAATCCCTATTTATAACCAACAATTCATACTTCCCTATTTTTCGGGAATTTCCGTACGAAATACGGAAAATACGTACTGGTTGGCAGCCCTGTTACTGCCCTGGATGTTTTGGTAAGGAAACCTCCCAAAATCCATCAAAACCCATCATTCTCTGTAGCATAAGAAAATCTGCAAAAATCCAACAATGCCATAGTTCAGATCCAAGTCCATCAACTGCCAGGCCGGGATTCGAACCCACTTTCTGATGACTCAGCCACAAGAACTCAAGTCCAGTACGCAAGACCGTTCGGCCACGACACTTAACAACAAATTTCAAAGCCTACCTTCAACTGTTGGATCTGGGTCCATAAAATCAGGCAACGTGAATCTGCAACAAAACCAAAAACAAAAAAAAGTCAATATAAAGTAACATGCACTTCCACAACCCTTGAAAAAACCGACAAAAACAAACACACACCACCCTAACAAACACGGTAACATTCAACATACTAGAAGCAACAATCCCTGCAGACTAATAACCAAATTGCCCAAAACTATTCAGAAAAGAATAAAAAGAAACTGAACATTTTCAGGATAGACCCTGCACTAGAAAAATAATTATTGAACTTTCAACAATATGTAAAAATCTAATGCTGCTATACCGTTGTACATGTAGACCGTGGACAGATTTTCATCAGTACACGACGCAAGTCAATTTTTCTTTGGACCCGCAATGTCAAAAAAATATCAAAATGAAATACAGAAACCTATAAAGAATTTTACACATATGGGTCATTCCATAAATTTGGAGTCCAAAAGTGTGGCATTTTTGGTGTCCCTGTTACAAATGTACATGGTGACATGTATAGGATTTTGCCATTCAGGACACATTCTTAACCCCTTGCCACCGGGTGGCGCCCGGGCACCAGGCCGGGTTATGCAGCAAAGCGAAACGGAAACAAGAGGCTTGTGCAGCCAAGCAAAACGTACACAATACCCCAATAATGGATTGAAAATGCAAAAATTGGCTTGTATTTGTGTCAACCGGCCAGGTGGCAATTTAAATCTGCACGTATTTGTGTCAACCGGTGGCAAGGGGTTAATGCCTTCTATCTCCAAGAGTGATTATGTAAAGCAAAGTACCTGCCAAATAAGTACAAAATAGTGTGAAGTCAATTTTAATGATACATGTACTTGATGGGAAATTACACAGGTCAGGTGTAATAGGGACACCAAAATATGTCATTTATTGAATGACCAGTGGCTAGTTTTTTCAACATGTGCAGTGAAAAGAAACACTGCATACTATGTGACACATTATCATGTGTTTCAAAGCGTACCCCCACCCCGCCCCCAACCTTCCAAATATAATACACGTGAAACTAAGAATTAAGATCACAGAAGTTAATAACAATTCTACACCATCGCCAAGGAAATTTAATTGAAAATACCGTAAAACCCTGACCCTCTAGGGCATGTTTGCTAGAACCCTGCCAGACGCATCAGATTGCATACTTTGTCACACTGACAGTCCAGCAAAGTGGAGCTGTCACCACAGATGCACTGTGCCGAGTCTGGCAAGGTTAGGGTTTAGATCATTAAATGATGATCCTGAAAAATCTTCAAATCCAATATGACCAGATTGCCACTTTAAACTTTGTTATTGGGTACATGTACAACCATTTACACAAGGCCAAAAGGACACCTACATTTAAGGTGTGGGCTACAAAAGACAAGAAATCACTGGGAGGAAAGCTATTTATTCACATTGCGTTGCCTCTTCAACATGCAAATACACTTCCCCAACATAATCCTACAAAGATCCTAAAGGTTCCCGAGATCCAATAGGGCAGGATTGCCCCTTTAATGTTCAACTTCAGCAATGTCTTTTCCTGAATAACTTGACAGACCAGCGCAGAAATCCATGAGCATCAAACGCCATGCCTGTACACCACACGTGTACATGTACATAAATTGGACCCGATCGCTGAATGTCCAATTACACACCTTGAATGAGTCACTGATCCTGCCAATGCATCCTGTAAAAAAATAACACAAGCTTGCACACTATGTACTGTCTGTACATGTACCTCACAATTCAAGTTACTGTCCCACACAGCCAACCTGTCAATATACACTGTCCCAGTAGGCACTAACAGGTGAAGATGACCTTAGATTAGGGTCACCATTGAATTATGTACATGTATACAAGGAGTGGGAGTTCTGTCTGTGTATAATGTGCATACATGTTGCTAAATGCATTACCTAGATGTAGGCACAATGAGACATTTGAAGCGTAGAGCAAAAGAGCAGAAAGGCACAATTCAAGATGAGTTATCACCATGCTTTTTTTGGGGGGGGGGGGGGGGGGGGGTTGAGGGAACATTAATAAGTTTTTCCCTGCTCAGTTCAGCCGATATGCTCAATATTAGAGCCAGAATTTGGAAACAAGTGTCAAATGTCGAGGAAATTGGAAAAGGGTGTCCAATTTCTTCACTTTGTAATAATAGTTTCACAACTGAATTGTTCAAAATCAAAACGAGATATTGAAAAGACACCTCTCGGGCCGAAACTGTGCACACATGTGTTCTCTGCATTGTTGATTAGTATGGTACGTTAAGTCGCAGGGATTTATATTCATGGCCAACCTCCAACTCTAAACCCTGCTGAATCCAATGAAATCCAACAGCTCTAAGATTTGGTTTACAAACAGTGCAGCTTGTTGAAACGAGCAGTCAACACAAATGGCATATTCTTGTTGGATCTTGTTTGATCCAGCAGGGTCGAAACTGCTAATGGGCTGGATTGACTGTTGTATTTTGTTAGATTCAGCAGGATTTGAAAACATGCATGGTATGTACAATGTACAAGTATGCTGTGGTGAATGTAAATGTTGAGCACTGCAGCATCTACAATGTACATGTACATGTACGTGTTTGCCTGTTGGATATTGTTACAATGTAGATTCAGTATGGTTCTTAAAATAATACTGGAAGCAAGATTTTATGTATTGCATCTTTTCCAGAAAGAAATGATCCAAAATTCCATATACACTCTCTTCATTCACTTGCTATAATCGATCACATTTGTCAATTTGTGCACTGCAACACTGCAAACAGACAAAATATCAAATTTACATGTACACAGTGTAGATTTCTCTTTGCATAATTCATACACTACAGAAACCCTACCAAGACCTTAAGGTGGAACCCTCATTGATTTTTCCTATCTTCTTTTCTCACACCACTGTAATTTGTTTCTTCTCTATGACCCACATGTCAAGCCGTGCTGTGTGCCTGATTAGTCATAGGATAAAGCAAGGCGTACATGTGCATTGTACATGTACAGGCCCTGGCCACTTCTATTAAGGCTTAGTCATAAACCCTCCCTTATTAAACCTTAGATGCATGACGCATGTGTGGGAATCAGGGAAAGTTGTCCCATACATGTCACTGTTTTCCAAGGACAAGTGTGGAAAGCTTCCTCAAGTGTATAGATGCAGTCAAAAGTTTCCATCCACTTGGATTTTTTTTTATTAATTGTTCCCCGGGCTGTTTGGTTTCTTGCAATTTTGTTAAATGTAAATTTGTTCAAAAGTTCTGACTTATGCATACACTGTACGTTTATAGTCATTTGGATTTGTTCACAGCTTTGGGTGAATTTGGAATTTGTTTGCAGACTGCAGTGTACAAAATGTACATGTACATGTACATGTACATTGTGTACAAGCTCTCGACTGCAAAGTGTGCATAAAGGCCGGTTTATACTCGCTGCGACTGCGTGTGTGCATCCACACATTCGATTGTCGGATGGAGCGTTCATACTTGGCCAAAGTATGAACTCGATTTCTTGCGTGTGCGCATACAAAACTGTACGCATAAGCCAAATGTTAAATAATTTCAATATGTCCCCACTACGCATACAATCAGTGTGTATGCACTTTCAAAATCTTTTCAAAAGTGCACGTACACATACAAATTTTGTTTACGCACTGCATGTTCATTTTATGCATGTTCGATATTACGGACCGCCCGATCGACTTTTGCCTGTGCCTGTTGTATAAAGATCATTAGGGGTACATATAATGTTCTGATAACAAGAAACCAAACTAAAGCCTGCCTTTTTGCAGTAATTATTTTATAAGTGTCAAGGGTTTGACGGACGGGAACAATAAACCTCCCTCCACAAAAAGTTACGTTGACAAAAAGTGGCATTTGACTTTTCCATTCAAATAACATCAATCGTATCTGTACATGTACATGCATATTTTTTGAATATTTGAACTGGTAAAAAGGTATTTGAATATTTGGTTGACGATCGAATATTCGAGACAGCCCTACCTAACCGTCCCAAACCTGCCAAAATCCAACACCATGTCATGTTGAATTTTGATGGGTTCAGGACTGTAGCACCTTGGCAGCGTTACTTTACATGGAGCTATGATGCCCCAATTTGTCTAGTACATACTGCACAGTGTTGGATTTTGACAGGTTGAGGACACTTCCTAATAAGAATGCATAAGGGGTTAAGGTTAATGAATGAATAATTTTCACATGTCCGACTTTAGATTGGCAGACCAAATGTGTTTGTTGAGTGATCAATACAAAAGGCGGGAAAGTTCCTGACAATCCAAAACACTAATTTGCTGATGAAAACCAAATTATTTACAGATTTACCAACAAACAGGAATTTACAGTAAAATTACCAGAGTGAGCTTGGTATGAGCAAATACATGTCTACCCATATCAAACAAGTGCATTTGTAATGTACGCTGCACTTCCTGGTTGAGCGGCTTTTAATAGCAGAACCTTTGAACACAAATATTTTTAATTTGAATAAAAACCTGTTGAACCACCTTGCATCAAGGTTTTCTGATGGAGCTGAAATTGAGTGGTGTACTCCATTGGGCCATGAAGCAAACTGTTGACTATGCGTACAGTGGGTTTTGTAGTGGGTTGACTGGTGGCTTAATGTGGCATGACCTCACGGGCCGGGCCGTAAAACGGAAAAGTTCAAGAATCTTGTGGAAAGTTTCCTGTGAATAATCACTGGATATAGCAGACCACACATTCAAGGTTGTATTGTGTGGCAAGGGCACACAGGATACTAACAGGTGCTCATAATGTAAAGTTAAGCTGTAAACATCGCAAAATCTTCAGTTTAATGTATCCTCAGTGTTAAGGCCGGTTCATACATGTACTTCACGCGAATGCGAAGCGAATCCGATGTCATGTAACATTCGCGGCTAAGATTTGCACAAGTTGGAATGTGTTCAACTTTTGCGAATTCGCAGCGTGAAACCTTGCACCGACGTCACAAATTCACGTTTGCGTTCGCTTTCGCGCCGGGTTTGAACCGGCCTTTAAAATCATCAGAATCTTTGTTTGTTTTCATGCAGTGCGGCTATGTGGAAACGGCCCAATTTGTATAACATGACGATACGGTCTCAACGAAAAAGCCTTTTTGACTTGTCAATACAGTTTATGTAGCTTGATTTGACAATTCATATTTATTTAGTTTTATGACGAACATGAATCCTGTATTTATGGTTGATTTGTTCCTATTCCACCACAAAAATGTGATATTCTACATATTTATCATCATTTTTACCATCACGAAATTGCATGTGAGAACCTACATGTACCACAAAAAACACATTCTTAAACTTTGACTGTCCAGGAACTTGTGAAGTTTGGCTCATTAGTTCAGATGTCATCTGGTTAAGTATTGTATGGAATATTAAGGGAATGTGTTACAGCAAAATGTCTGGTTTAACAATGTTTGTTTCACGCTAACCTTCCAAAATTCCTTCAAAATCCTCTTTGCCAAATGGAGGAATTTGGAGGATTGAGAGTCTTTGGAAGTTGAAGCATCGGAGGATTTTTTTGGGGGGCAGGATTGAGGGCATAAGAGGATTTGCCTCTAGAGGAAAATGGAGGATCCAGGTCATCAGGCCCAATCTGATGCTGGATGTCTGATTTGCCTCCAATTCTTCTAAGAGCCCGTGCTTTTTTGAGTTAGTTACTTCACTTGTACTGGCAAAATTTCACAAGTGTTCATTACAGTGGCCATCTAATGCACTGCAAGGGTGGAGAAACTGCACAAGATTTTAAAAATCTTCAATCTGGATACGTACATGTACTGCAGACTTCTTCAGCCCATCATGTAAAAATAACAACAATATATAGCTTCACCGTGTTCTTAGCATAGACCCTTTTACGAATAGACCAGAAATGTGTATTGCACTGACAGTTTGTGCTAAAAGTTTGTACACAAAATCCCACATGCTGGCTACATGTATGTATGTATCTGTAAAAGTGTCTACGCTCGTAGTTCCTTTAAACATCCAAATGAAATCAAAATCACAGGCCGGCCATTCATCAGGAAAGGCTATGCCAATACAGGAAATCTTTTATGTTCTTACAAAACACAATACTTAGTTAGCAATGGTTCCGTAAACATGATTCTGGTTATACTCTTTGTATCACATGTCTGACACTTAAACTTCACTTCTGCAATCAAAGAGACAAAATTGTGCTTCGAATTACAGTCCAGTATTCAAAATTGTCTTCTCTAGAAAACACCTCACAATTCAATGTTTGTAATTCTAAACCTGCACGCTCAAACTGCTTATTGTCCGTGCCTAGTGTAAAATACTTACAACTATTTAAACCTTGTCAAATTGTGTAGCACAAAGCAAGAAATTTTCCTCACCACCAAAACAACACACGTATTCTAGACCTTTAAAATATTGAGTTTCCACTGGATAGTGCTGTACTTGTCATGTGTGTGAGATAGTATTACTCATAATGCATGCCTTACAGAAGTTTTATTTCTGTACAAGCCATGCTACAGGCTTTCAGTTCATTTCAATTTAACCTCACAAATCAGTTTCAGTTTTTGTAAACGTAAACGCAAGTTCTTTTTCTCAAGGAAAAATAGAAACAAATGTCATTTCCAAAAAAGGAAGGAGACGACCTTTTTTGTATATTATCTTTCTTTTTCTCGATCAGGCAATCAATTTAACCATATGTATACATGTATACATGTATTTTTTTTTTATACATGTGTGCAAACATTTATTTTTAATTAAAAATGTATGCAGAGGCCCTAATGGTGTTTTCAACTGTTTGGGCACACCCTGGGTAAAGAAATGTAATGAATAAATATAAATTAATATTTTCCAAGATGGCAGTCCCTATTGTTTTTTTTTTTAAGATGGCTTCATCTGTCACGTTAGTCCCCCACATTGACATGTAGTAGACTGACCTACATGTACAGGCATTTCCTCTCTTACCATTGTATTATTATTGTCATTTGGGCAGAGAAAAAAATGCGGATGATAAAAAGGAAGTTGGGAAGAATGCTTTAAATGGAATAATCATATCCCAAATAAAGTGTAACAATATTAAGATTCTTTTAATGCCTTCTCTTAAAAATCCTTTTATTTATTTTCTGCTTAATATAGCCTTCGAGAAAGATTCTGCCCTCCTAACTTTCATCATTAACCTTAACTACCCTAAGCCTTGCAAACTCCAACAGCAGGTTTTGTCAAGTTTTGATTGGTTCAGTACTTTACATGGAGCTATGATGCCCCAATTTGTCTAAGTCCAAAGAATGTGCCATATGTATACTGCACAGTGTTGGATTTTGACAGGTTGAGGAAGCCTCCTAGTAAAAATGCCTAGGGGGTTAGGGTTAATTAACCCTAACACCCTAGGTATTTTTACTAGGAAGTGTCCTCAACCTGTCAAAATCCAACGCTGTGCAGTACATGTATACATTTGGCACATTTTTGGCATCATAGCTCCATGTAAAATAATGGTGCCAAGGCGCTACCAGTCCTGAACCCATCAAAATTCAACACAACCTGCTGTTGGAGTTTGTAAGGCTTGGGGCAGTTACATGTATACGTACATGTAGGGTAGTACACGTAGGGTTATTTCAGGTCATTCCAGCTTGCAAGGAGTTCGTAGCAGTATATTTTTATTTGCATGTGTGAATTATTGATAACTACATGTACACGCAGTATGCACAATGAACATGTACATTTGTATGCACTGTGCCAAGTTTGTCTATAACAAACAATCATGTGTGGTCGTTGTACATTTTGTACGTGTGAAAATCTACAGACTGCCAATGGCAAGTCGAGGAGGAAGTTTACGGTGAAATTTACAGGGAAGTCATCAAATTGCTTCAGATTTGTTTTCACATTATTGTAAATGCTGAATCAGATATTATCTGACTAAACAGCAAAGTGCTGTTCACTGACCATAAAATATCACGTTTATCAAATGAGTTGGTATATTGTGTGAACACTGCTTGTAAAACGCTGGCCAATCACATCATAAGTTACAATTGGACAAGAAAACTTTTACATTACCCAAGGGTCTGTTTATAAATGCAATTGGTGCTTTGAATAAATATATTTGTTTTCTGTTCAATATTGGGTTATGCCCTTCACCGACGTATTTTATAAACAATGTATACTCAGTGTTGTCCCGAGAGATTATTTGGAAAAAAATCACTCGGGTGGGACTCGAACCCACGACCTCCTGCTTTCTAGTGCAGATGTCTCACCACTCGATCACCGAGCTTGTCGGAGTCGGTTGGCTGGTTCAAATTAGTTTTCTGCTTTTAAATGCTATTGTAAATTGTAAAATATCATGTAATTCAGCCTTTGGCTGCAGGATGATTTTTAATCAATAAACCAAACCAAATCAAATACAATATTGCAACATTTCAATTTTATAGATTTGTCAATTTGCAAATGGTGAGTTGGGTTTTCTGTGAATGCACATAAACAGTGGCTGCTGTAGCGGATGTAATAATATTTGTTCCTACTAACCTCCACCCCACCTCGGGTCAGTCTTAAAATTAGGATTTGTGGGTATTTGGTAATACTGATGTTCCCCAAGGTTGGGACTTTGATCATGAAAACATGCAGAACAGAATTTCATTTTGGAGTATATATGCTCTTTAGCGTGGCCCGGGCAGGGTTGTTGGGAACAGCAACTGAAATGTGCATAAAGGTAATGGCAATGTCTAAACACCAGCCATTTTCGTTTGGGTGTGTGCAATTGGGAGGGCAGGGGTGGCAGTCAGTGAAAATAAGTGTGTGGACACGAAAAAGCAAACGATCGGTTACTGCACCTGCTCTATTCAGCTATTTCAGCAAAGTGCACTAGTTGGCCGATGCTGTGCACCAGTCAAGGCAAAAGTACCAGTTGTGTGCGAGAAAGCCCACACTGCGGTCTTCCCCTGTGATGGGCTCCAGGTTATTCCAATCAAACCCTCTTCGGCACTGGGCTGCAGACTAGCTAACCGAGTCAAATGACGTCACCGAGGACCAGGGACGTTCTGTGGGTAGCTCACTCAGTCATGGGGCATTTCCTGTGTGTGAAAATGTTAAAGACACTGTCAGCCAGATTAACAGTTAACAGTGTTCTGGCAGGATACCGGTTAGATGAGTAACATCAATGTTAATTTGCGATCCAGATGTGTGCTGAGATTACCATGCACACTACGTGGACAGCAAAGAATTTAGAAGATTGTGTGTTTGTACACAAGATTATATCTGTGGCTCCATGTGTGGATGGCTCTCATTGACTGAGCCACTCTACTAATAAGCCAGTTTGGTATCTCAAAGGTTATTCGGGATAAAATTGCTGACGTAATGTCACGCCGTGTTACGCGAATGCCCATTCTGATTGAATTTAACACGGGCGCGTTGTGCGACCACCTTTTGCATGCACATGCGCGCGTTAGGTCACGCGGGTCATTCGAGATAAAATGGCATTGTGCACATGCGCAGTTGAAATACCGAACTGGCTTATGAATTGTATATGTGCAAACTCACAGCCTGTGGAATACATGTGTCGGGAAGCTTAACCCTAACCCTTTAGGGCATTTTTGCTGGAAACCCTGCCAGACTCATCAGATTGCATACTTTGTAACACTGACTTGTGTGCAGAGTCCAGCAAAGTGAAACTGTCAGCACAGATGCACTATGATACATGTACGTCCGGCAGGGTTAAGGTCCGAACACAGAAACTTATACTTTGGGTTTGTGGGGTACTTGCATTGTGCTTCCATTATCCCTAATCTTTAGAATTTCTCCTGTGGGGTACTATTACACAAAGACCAACTTGTGGGGCACCATCATTCCTATTGTGTGAGTACCCCACAAGGCTCTCCCTACAGGAACCACTCTTCACAACTTCACCAATGATTTATTTTATTCCTTTCTGTATGACTGTTATTAATGCGGTGCTGGTATGCTATACAGGCTTGTGCAGCCAAGCGTAATGCATACAATAGGCAAATAATGGATTGAATCCGTGCAAAAATGTGCATATAGATAACAACCGGCCAGGTGGTCTTTTTTAAACTGCGATTATGGCCGTCCTCCGTATTCAATGGGTTATTGAGTATGCAGGACACCCTCTTGACCAACTCAACTTGCGACAACTCGACTGTTGAGACAATTCAGCAATGTTACAAGTTGGCCATCTGTGCATTCGACAAGAAAGTCCCATCGAGACAGAGCGACATTCATTTTTTGTGGAGGGACCGGCATCTAAGGGGAGGGGGGAGGGGGGGGGACATGGAACTGATGGAGCTTGCATCACCGAGCTGGGTTTGTTTAGTGGACGGATGGTGGATTTGTGTGTGCCACAACCACAAAGTTCGTGCCCATGCACGTGAAATTGATGCCGAATGTCTCCATGTCTAAATTTACAGTCGCCGTGCCGTGCACGGCCGGCCGCGCAGCGTGGTGACCACCTGTAAATTGCGCCCTCTGTTGATGAACGTTCCAGATGTGGGTATTGCTCCACTTGTTTATGAAGTCAGCGTCGCGTGGAGACGATTTTGCGCCGCAAATATCTCCTGTATAGTCCCAGGCCATGTGCAGCTGGCTGGCGGACGTATACACGGCGCAGTAAGTATCGTGCATCCTCTGAACTGACTATTGTTTTTTGCATTATAAATGCATGCATTATTGCACAAATCAACAAAACGAACAACAAAATAATTTGGTTTGTCCTGTTTTATAGAATTGCATTGGATATCAAATTCCACCCGTGCGTGACACCCCGATTCTTCAAGTCAAATTGCCGATACCGGCAATTTTTTTTTTATTTCCCCCCGACGGTTGTTACCGTTTATCCGATACAGTTTTTGTCGAGTGACAGAATGTTTTTATGATGAACACAATGTGGTGTATCCAATTAGTGACACTAGAACATCGAAAGATTACCCCTTATGTTAGAATTTTACACTCAAAGTTAGACAAGGAAATCGTCAAAATGTACCGAAATTGAGCTGGCCGTATATAAACTAGGAAAGGTCTTCTGTCGTTGATTTTTGTTTTATCGACTGCAGAAATCCCTGATCAATAAAATGGCGACCAGGAAAACTTTGAAGCCTCATCACCGTAACCAGGAAATAGTAATTACTCCGCCTATGCGTTTTTCACGAGTACGGTCGGGAGTCGACGAACTTTCGGCCGGTTACTACTACTAGCGTGCGACAGAAAATCAGTTCCGCAAATAGCGCCGCCAACAACGGTTCGCGTGAATCTGCCTATCAAAAATGTTTCTGAAGAAAAGGGCAGTTTGTTATTTGGGATATTTCCTGGAACAATCACTGAAGTTTTCACCATCCTGCCAAGACAAAACATCTAAATCAATTCAAACACAAATCATAAACTGCCTGGTGGTGCGTGCCATTCACAAATGGATGGATGACCTTTGACACGCATTGCGTGACGAAATGCGTCCATGCACAAAATGTCGTTGTCACAACTCACTCAGTAAACAGAATAAAATTTAACGGCTGACCCGCGATGACATGCCCAAGATACTTACCTAGCAACTTCCACACAATGTCCAAAACGCACTCAGAAATCGTGCAGTAAATTATTGGCGAAACGCTAGATTTTCTGACGATTTTTGCGCAGACTGGACAGCTGACGAGAACTCCACCCAAACTGGCCAAAGTGTGCGTCGCATGGCCACCGTCTGCCAACAGAGGGCGGTAAACTAGGTCGCTTTGGTGAATAGTCTGGTGTCTAGGCAACAGCAAACACCGGGTTGACGTATCATACGAGAAGTCTGGGTGATCAACGGCACAGCGTGCGAATTTTTATTGTGTTTTGATTGTAGCGCGCGCGGCTGGCCGGGAGAACTGCGTTTTTTAGTAGCATTTCGCGTAAATACCGTAGGGCCTAATTACTTTTTAAATGTAAATATGAGTTCGGTGACAAAGGTGAGTTGTGGTTTTGGAATACGAACTCAGAGTGGTATTTTATTCAAACGATTAGGCCTAGGTTTGTGTAAATGGAAAGATTTTATAAGCCCTAGCCTACCAAAATCAGTCAGCAACAGCAAATCTTGGAAAACAACTACATGTACTGTGTTCAGAATTGTATAAACACTTATTGTGCCACACTGGTTGTGCCACATGTTTAGACAGTTGTTATCAAGGAGGGTTGGTTATTTTGTAAGATTTTGCTGTTCCTGATCAATTTTGATGGGGGGTATAGTAAAATCTTTCTAAAGAGAAGGAAAACCAGAAAAATCAATTTTTAATGGCAATAAGAAAATAATTGGGGAATCCCTCTCCGGGTACCAGTTAGTGAGTTACTAATGAATGCAACACCTTTGAAATTACGAAAGAAAAAAAAGACATAAGGACAACCGGACATGTATCTGGGAAAGTGGGGGGGGGGGGGGGGGGGGGGGGGTGGCGGCAGAGGGGGCTGTCCCACATCACATCTGAATTTTTGTATATCACCATGAATTAATATTGGCTTGTCTCTCCATGATAAAACCTCTTGCAGGTCGGTGAGATTTTCTCGGCAGCTGGGGTAGCATTCAGTCGCCTCGGGGACCTGACTATGCAGTTACATCCAATGGCTGAGCCTTCTCCAACAAGGTTGGGCACAAGACTTGCTACAACTAGACCTATCATGCCTGTTAGCCTTTTAGAGGTATGGCGGACACAATAGGATGGCGCTATTTGATTTGGGTAAACCTTTTGTATTACCCAAATCAAATAGCGCCCTCCTATTGTGTCCGCCATAACTCTAAAAGGCTCATTGCAGTGTGACAGACATGTCAAACTAAAAATGAATAAACAATAAACCTTTTTGACATTCTCAATGCATTGTGGGTTTGGAGGCCAAACAAACCATGTAATTTATACACAAACCTATGGCACTGTGAACCAGTCCAAATATTAATTGATTTTATGCTAAATATCTGTTATGAGTTCAGCGATACCCTTTTCACATATCTTGGCATGGAACATAAGGAAAAAAAACCAGAAAAATCAATTTTAAATGGCAATAAAAATAAAGGAAATAATTGGGGAGTCCCTCTCAGGGTACCAGTTACTGATGAATACAAATTTCTGGAATTAGAACATCTAATAATGTCACATTATTAGCCAATCAGAAGAGGATTGTTGCAAGCATGACAAGGAACATGTGACCAATGCGACCAATCACGTCCGTTCTAATGTGCTTGCTCTTCTAATACCAGTTAGAGCTGATGCAGTTCCTATGATGCTTCCCCAATTTTCATGTGATGTGCATTGTCTGTGACTGGTATTCAGCTATTGTTTGCTTAGCAGGAAAATCACACTGTGATTTGGGTGGTACATGTAACCTGTTTTTACTAAGCAAGATTTGTTTGTGCTAAGTAAATGTTTTTTGCAAAGCATCTACATAATATTAGCTCAAGTGACACAGTTAAAGTTAATGCTGTATTCCAATTTGTTCTGTATAGTCTGAGTAGTGCATTATTGTGAAGTATTATTTGTAGAGCCTTTCTATGCTAAACCTCTTTTTATTGCAGTGGTAAATGGACTGATGAAGAAATTGAGATGCTGCGATCGTCCATCAAGACATTCGGTGATGACCTCCAGAAAATCAGTGAAACCATTAAGACTAGGACAGTGTAAGTCCTTCCCGATTTTAAGACAAATTGGAGTAAGATGAAACAAGGCCACAGGCCTGGCAGGGCCATTCTCTAACCTTGGCTTTGGCTTCATCTCCAGCTATTGCCAATCTGAAGCCTTGAATACTTGAACAAAATAAACAGGCTGTGTGTCGCCAAGTATAAATAAGACTCTGATGTACATAGAAAAAAGGTTCCAAAGATCTTGCCACATCTCAGGACCTAAAATTAGTGGAAGCTCGGGCCAAAGCTCGGGCCAAAGCTCGGGCCAAAGCTCGGGCCAAAGCTCGGGCCAAAGCTCGGGCCAAAGCTCGGGCCAAAGCTCGGGCCAAAGCTCGGGCCAAAGCTCGGGCCAAAGCTCGGGCCAAAGCTCGGGCCAAAGCTCGGGCCAAAGCTCGGGCCAAAGCTCGGGCCAAAGCTCGGGCCAAAGCTCGGGCCAAAGCTCGGGCCAAAGCTCGGGCCAAAGCTCGGGCCAAAGCTCGGGCCAAAGCTCGGGCCAAAGCTCGGGCCAAAGCTCGGGCCAAAGCTCAAGCCAAAGCTCAAGCCAAAGCTCAAGCCAAAGCTGACGGTATGGGTAATTCTTGTGGTCAGTTATCAAAAGTTAGGAGTAAATGTTGAATTTGTTTTTGATGTGTGCATACATGTAAGCCCTGAGAAAGCCGAGATTTACTGAGATGCCTCGTCAGAATCTGTGAACCCCTAGCTGCTAATAACAAGGTGTGCTAAAATAGAATCTATCGGGGGGGGGGGGGGGGGGGGGGGGGGGAGGAACATTTTGTGGACGTGGGCAAGTCCACAAACCATTCACTCTTCCTGCATCGTTGGACATCGTTTGTTCACAGGTCTATAAAGCGTATGCAAGGTTAGAACATCATTACTTGTGTTTAAAGTGCATGTACACATTGTTACAGCCCAGTGTGCAAACGCAAATCAATTATTTTCCCGCAGGTCGCAGATCAGAACAGCAATGAAGAAGAAAGCCCACGAGCAAGCTACGGCCCAAAAAGAAGAAGCTGAGAAAAAGACAAAGAACCAGCCAGATGGAAACAGCACAGCACCGTCGGCTGACGAGCCGCCACTGAAGAAACAAAAATCAGGTAGAGCGGGTCTTTTGCTTAATCCAAGGCCCAATATTCTGTCATCAAAAGGAGTGCAAGATTTTAACCCTAACCTTCACAAATCCTCTTTGCCCAACGGAGGAATTTGGAGGATTGAGGGAGTTGAAGCATTTTGCCTCTGGAGGAACGCAAAAGGTGGTCGCACAACGCGCACCTGTTAAATGCAAGCAGAATGGGCATTCGCGTAACATTACGTCAGCAATTTTATCCCGAATAACCTTTGACCTTTGAGATACTGAACTGGCTTAGTGGCACATGCGCAAATCCAATTTGGAGTCTGCCCAGTGGATAAATAATGGTGCGTGCTTAGAGTGGATCACATTTTGAAGTCACCGGAGATTGGTATGTCAGTTGAGTATTTTCGAGTTGTGCGTTTCTCCCAGCAGAAGTCACACTCAACATGCTAAACTCCACGGAGACGCCCGGAGATTCCCTGGTCGACATTGAAGGGCTCGAGGAAACCCCGATGAAGAAACTGGAGTTTGGGTTAGCAACGAATGCCGAACAAGGTACGGGTCGGAGATGTAATCAAGTAAATGTGACAAGTAGGCCATCAGCCTCAGTCCACAAAATGGGCCACCGGTATCAAATGATCGAAAGGAGCAATACTCATAGCGATTTTTGTCAAGGTATGCACACCTAGAGTTGGAAAATGTGTGATGCATTGCAGCGTGGGCGGTGGCAGCTTTTTGGGTGCTATCACTTTTTCCTTCAAAATGGCCGCCAATATGCTTGTTACCGGATGAATTATATGTGGTAACTAGCGTGTTGGCGGCCATTTCTTTTTTTAAAGGGCGATAGCACCCAAAAAGCTGCCACCACTGCAATGCTATCACATACCTTGCCAAAAATCACCATGAGCATTATTCCCCTCATTTGATACCGACCAACCCCCCCAGGCTGATGGCCTAATGAGAAGTCTAAACACGTGCACCAAACATGGCAAATTGTGAATCGGTGCACATAGACAATAACTGCACGCTCCACTGTTCATATAATACTCAAGTGTGAAGTTATTGGTACATGACTCTGACCTAGTGAAGGGGTTCTAAAACCTCCTCGACTTACGCACGATTAACCAGTAAATGTACACACTGTTTCGCAATGCATGTCGTTCGTGTGTGCTTCGTTTATGAGCGTAAGTCGAGGAGTTGTGGGTCGTGGGGGTTTTAGAACAACCCCTAGTGAAGAGGAGCACAAGGAAGAAAAATTTCCGTCTTCAGAGTTTGAAATTGGAATTCCAGAGACTTTTTCTTTTGGGATTTAAAGTCACCTGCAGAGGCAAGAAAACAAACTATAAGAAACCACTGTGTTAGCCTCTTGAATACGGAAGTTTGAAAAGACCACCTGGCTGGTTGTCATCTATATGCGGATTCCTGCACATACTCAATCATTATTTACCTCATGGCTGCACAAGTCCATCTTGGCATACCAGCGCCCTATCAATAACAGTGTTGTGGTCGAGACCATTTCAAGACCAGGCACAAGTAACAGGCATACTTTTGTTACAGTTCATTTGAATAGCTTAAGACTTGGATTAAGAATGCTGGTCTTGTGTGGTCTTGTGATGGTCTTGACTACAACACTGATCAATAACAGCCAGACAGAAATGGAAATACTGTAAATAACACCCACATTTTTCTTTTCTGTTTTTTTCCCTCCAACTCTCAGAAGACCTTAATCTGGAATCCAATCTAATCGCTCCCAGCTCGGATATTGAGTCTCTACAAAGGTGAAAGCCTTTGGCACCATCCAAAGTACCGAATACCAGTGAGCATTGCGAAGCCTCCAGCCCTGTGTATATTGTGCGAACGTTGGTAAAAATTCCTGGGGAAGACAGAATAGCAATTACCCAACAGAATTTGCCAAACAAGCCACATTAGTATTTTGTGGGTGTACTGTCCAATCAGCGTTTGTAAACACAAGCTCCTGTGTACATATTTGTATTTGTTTTTTAATAACTAACGAAATCAGTGTGCCATGAGGTTTTTGCAGCAGTTCTGACTTCACTGTATGGATTTTAAAATCAAAATATGTAAACAATGTTAAAATATTTTTATTATCAAACAAATCAGAAACAAATCAATTTTAGAGGAGGCAAAGAAAATTGACAAGGCTTTAACAGCTACCTCCGGAACAATGTACCGGGATTCTACCACCTTGGGCACGGTATTTTACGGGAGACGTCTGGGTGTTGCAGCGGTTCTGGCAGCCAAATCGAACCGCTACAATGTGTTTGTGCAGCACAAACAACGCCAACAGGCGGTCATCCTTACGCAAGGGGTTAAATTTCCTCTATGTTGGTGGCCTCCCATGTTTGTCAATATATTTGTGGCTGCTAGTCAGAAATCATATAGCCAGGTATGTGAGAACTGTTTTAAATTATTTTTATCTATTCTATTCATTACTGCTTAACTTTGTTGATACATCCCTAATAAGCCAGTTTGGTATCTCAAAGGTTATTCGGGATAAAATTGCTGACGTAATGTCGCCATGTTACGTGAACGTCCATTCTGATTGCATTTAACACGTACGCGTAGTGCGACCACCTTTTGCGTCTACACACGCGGATCATTCGGGATAAAATGTCATTGTGCACATGCGCAGTTGAAATACCGAACTGGCTTATACGATAAAGCCTGTCAACATAGGGCAAGACAATGCAGTTGGTAGAGTACAGTACCGTACAGGTTGCATGTTCAAGTTCCACTAATGTCAATTTTCTTTTTTCTTTAAAGGAAACAATGTGACATTTGACCCATTGCCTCCAGCGAATAAATTTGCTTGCATTTACTTTGCCCAGTGCAGCCTCAATTTTTTTCTAGTGTTTATGAAGTCTATTATTGGGATTTGCTTGTAATAAAAAAAAAAAAAATGACAAACAACTGGTCAAGAAAAATGTGTGTATTAACCTTAACCAACATCAACAAGAAACAAATGTATAGGAAGAAATACCTTCAACTGCAAACAAAACTTATTTGCTTAGCATCAGAAGATCTTAGAGGTATACATATTTGTGCATGATTGGCAAGGATAATCATCCAATCACATCAGAACAAGTTGACATAATCATTGGTTTAGTAACTTTAGTTTTACCAAATATAAGCTGGTTATTTCTACTTAAGATGACAAAAAGTTCAAGAGATGCACTGAACCACTAAATAACATTCAATAACATTCAATTGTATTGCAAGTACTTTTAAATGGTGATGTAGAAAACTGCAAGATATGGACTTTAAGGCTGTGTCCGAATTACTTGGCTATGGCTTGAAATTACACAAGAGTCTATGGGAAGTGGCTGAAGCTGCTACCATAGATATGTGTGTAACATCCAGCCATAGCCAAGTAATTCGGACACAGCCTATTACTACTTAGAAATGGATGCCAGGTGGGTAAAAATCTGCGCTGTTTGCGCCGAACGACCACTCCATCACTTCTTGACGTCCATGGGTACATTTTCTTTATCCTCCCTGGAGTTCACGTCGGACGGAACTGGAATGGACTCCAACGCATCCACAATGAAACTTGCTGATGGCCGGCTGGCAGGAAGCTCCTCTGTGCAGGCCCAAAACAGACCGAGGAGTGAGTCGTACTGGGGACCAAGGGGGAAGTCAGAGGGAGGGGGCCTGGTGCCCAAAGCTACGTGATACCGGGCTTCACCTGATGACTGGTCCAAGCTCTCGTCCTCTGTGCATGAGCTGTCGTCTGCAATCGGACACCAATACAATTTGTTCAAAATTTCTTTTGTAGGCTTTGAAAAAATCTGGGTGATTGACAGTAATTCTATTTCTAGGGGTACTGGGAACATTTTAAAGGTTTGGTTAAAGGCGACTAAAATTAGAAGCATTTACTGCGGTGGCACAACGCTCACGTGCATATTTTCCACATGCGCTCGATGCAGCTTCGACCAACAGGGTGTTTACAACTTGCCAAAATGCGCACACGACTGAAATTAAAGAAAGCGGGCAACCTGCATGCGAGCGTGGCACCAGAGCAAAAATGGCTTCTAATTTTGTTTGGCGAATTCCCGTATAGCAGCAGAATTTTGCCAGCTTAAGCCACAGCCAAGTTGTACCAATGCCTGCACATGCATGGAGATTTCTATTGTTGTGTCACTATTTTATACAAACTCTGCCCCTACCATTTCCTTGCAGGGGCAGCCCGCCCTGCACAAAAATGGCTGCTGCCCCCACCAAAAATATTTTGTAATTTTTTTTCATACTTTGGATTTCTTTATTTTTTTTCCGGGGGTCGTGGTGGTGGCTGATTGCTAAAAGGAGACCAGAAATAAACACCTGCCCCCAATCCAGTTCGCTTTGTGTGCCAGTTAAGGAAATATCCGGGTTTTGGGTGAAAATATCCACCTACCTAAAAGATCGACATGTGGTAGAGTCAGCGACATCATCTCCCAGAGAACAAGGCCATAGGAAAAGATGTCGGCCTTATCGGTGACCGGTCCCTCTTCGTGAATGATCTCTGGAGCGCTCCACGGCTCAGTGCCAATGTAATGGTCACCTGTATCCTAGGGAGAAAAAAGATTCATTTACACCACACTGCCAGTTGTGTTAAAGGAGCTTGTACAACAGTTTCAAATTGTTCCACTTTTGATGCTTAAAACTGGAAAATCTAGACAAATTTTATTAACCACTGAATACGGATGACGGCCACGGTTTTTAAGACCACCTAGCCGGTAGACGTCTAAACCTGCATTCATCTGCGTATTCAATCCATTGTTTGCTTGTTGTGTCCATTACGCTTGGCTACACAAGCCCATATTGGCATACCAGCACCCCATTAACCCTAACGTCCTTGGCATTCACTTGGGGTACAGTACACTGTACTACAAAATACTACCCAATTCTCATAGGCCTGTGTAGTAAAAGTACTGCATACTACAGTTTACTCAAGTAGTATTTTGTAGTATTCGGTGACGTTAAGGTTTATAACAGCCGGCCAGAATGGGTTAAAAATATTTGTATTTGCATATTTCTGGCCTTGACGTCTAGCTACACACTTACTGAGTGACTGCGATTTTCTAATGAAGATTTCCCGACCAAACCTAACTCTCTTATTAGATCCTTCAAAATCCATCAGAAGATTTTGGAAGATTTTGCAGAAATGAGACGAGTAAGTAAAGCTCATCCACATTGAGACTTGATGTTCCTTTTAAGTACAAAGAATGTGCCATCAAAGAAAATGCCCTTATGACTCATTTTGTTAAATCCAGTCACAAATGGCTCAACCACTTACCCCTTGATAAAGAACAGTTTGTATCTTACAAACGGGTGAATTGTGATTGTACTCGTCTTACCTCCAAGCCAGTCAAGTCCTGCTTCAGTCTTAACGTTACACCAAAGTCACACAGCTTGACTGACTGGAAGTCGCCGCTGATGAGGACGTTGGCACTCTTGAGGTCACCGTGGAGGAGATGTTTCTCGTTGTGGAGATACTTGAGGGCTCTGGCTAGGCCCAGGGCAACATGGTAGATCTGGGATGCGGGAAAAGGACCTGGTATGATTCCAGAATGAAAAGATGGGTCACATGTCTTTATCACTTCTCAATTTTAGTAAGATTTTGGGAAATCTTAAAAACTCCGAAGTTCAAACTTGAATGAGAAACTTAAGTTGACACTTTTGTTTATCACTAAAAATCTTGCTTCCTACTCGCATACATATTCCATGTGTTTAACAAAAATATGCTAAGTTCATAATTTTTGGTAAATCTTGTGGCATGATAAAAAGAAAGGTAGAAGTGATGTACAGTTTGAATTGTCCTGATATTTAGAGACAGACAATTCATATTTTATGTTCAGCCTATTTACGAGCTTTGCAGAATGAATGGAACGCTGAAGGAAATTTCATACAGCTGAGAACCCTCCTATACTTATAACTATCACAGCCTATCAAAAGCTCTAAACACCAACTCTGACAGTTTGTGTGTGTTTCAATCTGTCATTTGATAGGTTTTGATCTGTACAACAACTGGGTCGATTTTGGCCAGGTGCATAGGAGGGTTAATAATGTTGAGCAGACCATTTTTGATTGGTAAAAATAGGTTGCCAGACAATGTTAAGAAAAGTCCATTGCTTCTTGCTGGTACTGTGTGGATTTTAGCTTAAGCAGACTAATTTGCAACACCCAAAATTCTGTTTAACATCACTTAATTCAAGTGGAGCCTGGTGATGACAAAATCTTGAACCTCGTACCAAGGCCCTCCTCATCCCTCGTCTCAATGAGGTCCATCAACGATTGCTCTCCGTTCTCCATAGACAGACACATGCTGCCGTCCGCTGTCCGGCTGAAGGCTCGGAACCCGACAATGTTTGCGTGCTTCAGTTGCTGTCATTGTAAAAGCCACACACAAAAAATCCAACGTGAGGGAAAGATGAATCTAAATAGAGCTGGGTCAAGGAGGGTGGGGAAAAAATGAAGAGGGTTTTCATCCAAGCTAGGGCCCAATTTCAGGGAACTACTTGAAATATTGCTTAACAAGCAAAAATCAGCTAGGATTCACAACCAGGTCGTATACACAAAGGTGTACACAGCACAAGTAGTATACACATAACCTACAATTTGGACAGTAAGGCCAAGTAAAAAACACATTAGCGTCCAGGTTTTGTTTTTAAAAAGGAGGCGCTTTTTATTTGTTACTTTTAAGATGCACAATTTGCGGCCCAAGTTTGGACAGGGCCACGTTAACCCTAACCCTGCCAGACGCAGCACAGTGCATCTGTGGTGACAGCTTCACTTTGCTGCACTCTGCACACAAGTCAATGTGACAAAGTATGCAATCTGATGCGTCTGGCAGGGTTTCTAGCCAAAATACCCTGGAGGGTTAGGGTTAAGACATGCCTGGACTGGAGATTGCACGGTCGACTGGACCGACATTCTAAAATTAGAGGTTCTGACTCTGAATCTTTTATTTTCCAATGAATCAGTTATTATTTGGGGGTTTTTTTCCCACCTCATTTTCCAATGGAAATTCTATTTTTAATCCAGTCAGCCCCCAAAAAGGAAGTGGGTGAGACGGTAAACATGTTTTTCACTTCACCTAACCTATTCTTTCTCAACGAAACATTTCTGTACCGAGCAACATTTTGTGCTTCACAGATCCATGAAATTGGAAATTTCACGTGCTCTAGTGAAATATGTGGTACATTTGCCTTGGGCTAAAAAATACTAATATTTTAGCCCAAGGCACAAGATAAGTTAAATGCTTATTAATGTGACCCGCTCTGGAAAAAGGTATATTATGTCGCAAAATATGAAAAATGAGTTTTATGTATGTTTGGAAAGCCCGCAATATAAGCTTTCATTTGGTACATGATAGAGCTCCAAAGCCCTGTCCGTTCTGGAGATATCACATTTTTGCATATTAATTTGTTCTATGTAGTTCAAATTGCACAACAGAGAAAACAGGCTTTGAAATAGCTAGTTCTAATACAATGCAATGGAACAATGCACTCTAAAAAGGTTATTTTTCCACTTTATTCGCTGAAATCAACATTGTTGTGCACCAAACCTGAAACTTTAGATGTTTAAGATGTCATTCAAGACAAAAAACAAAAATGAATTTTGACACAAAAATGAATTTTGACGAAAAATTATACCCTCTCAACTTGAAAGGGCCATTACACGTAAATGCATTGCGCAACTTATATCACCTTTTTCTGGAGCGGGTCACGTTTTATATTTTTTTGGGGGGGGAGGAGGAACCAAAAGAGGAGCAAAACTCTAAATTGCAAAGTAGGCCAAATCCTTGAAAGACTGATGTCAAAATACACAGAAAGGCAAGATTGACAAGTATTGGAAAGAAAATGGATATGGGGTACTAAAAGGCTTAAACCTATACATTTTACACCCATCAATCATAAGAGTAAGTGTAAAGTGTGTACCTTGAGAATGAATGCTTCTTTTGCAAGCATTTTTTCCACATTTTTGTCCGAGTTGTCTTTCTGAGTTCTGGCCCTAGTTTTCTTCACGGCCCATGGGGACAGTCCAGAACCATCTATTGTTGAACCCCTGTGCAAAAAATTGAAGATAATTTTTAACAACTTGGACCTGTTGGACTAAACTGAATGGTAACATTTAGTAAAGTCAGTAGGCCTAATTGAATAAGGCAAGCTTAGTTAATATTGTCATGTTATCCAAGTCCAAGTGGAAAAAGTCACTCTTACAATGTAATATCACTGGTAAATGATTTTGGGGGTTGTTGGCTCACATCGCATGTAAAGACATTTTATTTATTTATTTATTTATTTATTTATTCAATTATTTGGCATTCAGCTGGGATAGCCTGGCCACGTCGAAAGTCTTTCGACTTATTTCCAGTGGGGTCCCATGATTAGAAGACGAGGAAGGAAGTTACAGTTTTAGACGTGGGAGGAAAACCGCAGAGAATAATTCTGGAGAAAACACATGGAATCAGGTAGGCCTACTGAGGGACTGAAAACCCAATCCACATTGACCCCGACCGGGATTCGAACCGGGGTCACCATGGTCAGTGGTGGAAGGCGAGGAAAGTACCACTACAGAATACTACACCAACCTGATTATCCCTCATGCACTGTCATACGACTAAACTTAAGGAATTTTTGTTCCTCAAGCCAGGCTCTAGCCTGGGTTTAACAACCCCAAGAACTATGTGGGAATTAAATAGGCTAGGCATTGCCATGATTGCGGAGGAAGGCTTCCTCCATCTCCAAGTTGCCAATGATCAAAGTTATTTGGGGGGTTTTACGGCAAATTTCAGATAATTATTAAAAGGGAAGGCAAATTTTTTAATGAGATTTAGCCCAACTCCTATCATTGTACCATGCTGGTATTTATTGCACCTTTGAAAAAGATACACCGCAACTCCCGTTCCATAACCGAGTTTCTGCATAAAGGGAGACGGCGGAATCTTTGCCGCCACACGGCCGGTCGCTGGCGAGTTGAACAAGTCAAAATTGCACGAACTGCCGCTTCCCATCCCTCGATCGCGTCGATAATTTCGCGCGGGGCTTGCAAAGTCATCATCTTCTTTTCCAAAAGTAGCCATGAATTACAAAAACACCGTCACTTTTGTCAATATGACAGTTCAATACTTGAAAATTACTCATTAATTAACATTAGTCAAAACAACGGTATTTGTTTTGATTTTGAAATTCCCACTTTTTACTAAAAATAAAATCGGACTAGTACCCTAGCGTTCAATGTTAGAATAACTGCATCTGCGGCATGGCACCATGCTAAACTTTTATAGAGGGCGCCATGCAACTTAAATGGTTGCTTTTTTTGGGGGGGGGGGGGGGGGGGGACGATTACCAATATTTTTCATTTATCTTCACAGAAATTTACTTTCTTAATTTAACACTGTTTGATGGAATGTAATGATTGATAGTTTCAAGGGCTTATAAAATATAAGTTCTTCAATTATTTTCGTAATTTTCCTTGTTTTGCACATTTTTTATGTGCAGTTTCTCTTGAAATATGATTAATCTTCCAAACCTGCACTTATTTCGCTTTGATAAAAACATTTTTGTTCATCGTGTGCGATCAATATACATTAGCCAGTATGCAAACCTTATAAAAGTCAACAACGTACGAAAACAATGCTCCCTAATATTTGAAACTTTTCTACTGTCAAAATCCAAAGATGACAATTTCATTTAGCTGTTTGTTGTGGGGGGGGGGGGGTCGCACGAGCCGCTAAGAAGTGTGCTACCATCAAATACACGTTCCAAAGTGAAAATAAAGTGGTAAATAAGAAATACGCACGTGATTTTATGGTCAGGTGCCCACTCCCAAGCCATAACAAAGATGTACGAGACAGAAATAGACTGGTGCGGCACTTGACTTCAGTTACTTCGGCCGGCGCAAAGAATAATTCCGCAACAAAATTACTAGACTTTTCACCCTGTTAGTTATATTTTCCGGGCAATCGAAATGTCAGACGACAATTATTATGTGCCCCAGGGATCTCCTCAAAGCATTAATGCAGATTATGACGGCGATTTCGATGGGAGCGACGAGAGAGCTCTCTTATCGAGCGGTGTTCCGAGGGCGGGAGGCAGCAGGGACGATGTTGAGTTTGCCGGGCAGCTGACGGGTTGCGGGGCGTGGAAGATCTGTGATCCTCGTAATCTCTGGCATCGCTACACATTCATAGTGGTGCTGACTTGTCTTCTTAGTTTCGGTGGGTGTAGGAAGAATCTTGGGAAAGATTGTAATTTAATACCCCCGAAATTTCTTCCGGAAAGATTTTACTTTAATACCCCCCACCAAAATCGGTAAGGAACAGCAAATCTTGGAAAATAACCATCCATTTGTGTTCATAATTGTGTAAACACTTGGCACAACCTTTAATTTTGAGAATTTGTTGGGACATTTTAGTACAATATAGGTGAAGAAAGTTTGTGTTTTCTGTGTTAGAAGTTCTTGGCACCATGTAAAGTCACTCAAAGTGTTCACATACATGTTGATTTCTTCCTCATTTTTTACAGATTTTGCTGACATAAATCTTGAAATAACAGGTTGTGCCACATGTTTAGACAGTTGTTATCAAGGAGGGTTGGTTATTTTCCAAGATTTTGCTGTTCTTGACCGATTTTGGTGGGGGTATTAAAGTTAAATCTTTTCCTTTCTTCCTCACTATTCGTACCTCTATCTCACGAAAACGTATAGAATGCACCATTGGGGTGTGCCTGGGCTGTCAATGGGAGGGTGAACTACATTTTTTTTTTTTTTAATAGTTAAATAAAAAAATGTCTATTAACCCTCCTACTGTTATAACTATCCCAACCTGTAAAAAAAACAACCCCCTTCCTCTCACGTCATAGCTTGTCGCCCTGTATCACTTGATAGGTTATGGGGTATTTGGTTCCATTTTCACCGAGAGAGGGAGGGTTAATTACCTTGCATTGTATTGTTTTCCATTTAGGGAGTTATTTCTGTTACGACACCCCAGCTGCCCTTGAAGAAGTCATCAAGGATGTAAGTGCACCTTTCAGCAGTGGTGGTAGGAT
Organism: Hippasteria phrygiana; assembly: GCA_037893225.1. Classification (NCBI taxonomy): domain Eukaryota; kingdom Metazoa; phylum Echinodermata; class Asteroidea; order Valvatida; family Goniasteridae; genus Hippasteria; species Hippasteria phrygiana. The sequence goes on from JAZGUH010000242.1 coordinate 846,894, forward strand.
TGAATTTGGAAAAAAATAGTCAAAAACAACCCTCAAAATCTTAAATCTGAAGGGGAGAGCTTTGTGGGTACCAAGCAGTGTATGAAATACATGCACATATTTGCAACAATTAATAGTTATACTGTGCCAACTTGTGTTAGGCCTTGTTTGTAACTCATAATCATGCTTGAGTGCCACATTTTTTACTTGTTTGTCCTTACGACCAAGATACCTGAGCATAAATGCCACTAAAATAGCTTACAGTTAGCTCTTATCAATTTATCAATCAGTTTATCAATTTAGCTCTTAGAAAAGTTATAGTTACAAAAAAATGTCATTTTAGTGTGAAATTTTCAACTACATTGTATTTGGATGCCATTTTGTTTTTGTTTTCAGCTGCATGACATCACGAACAATCTAAGCCCTAACACATAAAAGAACGTGTTCATTGCGATTGTATGGAAATCAGGTTTTACGAGAGCCCATCTCGACTTTTCAAGTTATGCTAGAATTAGTATATTTTCTTAAGATTTGCTCATTCTCTTAAACGGACATAAGAGAAGTCGCAAATTACTAACAAGGTTTAACGTCTTGTTTATTCCACAGGATTTGAAAATAGATACATCATCCTATGTGTTGTTGTACTCCCTCTACTCCTGGCCAAATGTCGTTCTTTGTTTCTTCGGTGGTTTTCTATTAGACCGCGTATTTGGTATCAGGTAAGAAAATGACAACCCCCCCCAAAAAAAATAGGTCTAAAAGTAACAAAACAGCATATTTGTGACCCACCACCCCAAAACCAGGTCGGCAAATGCCATTAGTTTAAAACTTAAAAATGCCAGCAATTCAATTGTGTAAAAATCTCCCATATCAAACAAAATGACTTCCGCCTGGTTTGGGGGTGGTGGGTCATATTTGTATGGTTAACTTTTTGGACAAAATAATTTGACCTACCTGGTTATGTCATTCGTACAGTGCATTTTGGAATAAGGTATACAGTGTTTTTTGGAATGTTCACAGTAACTGATGCTCTTTGCCTTCTATTTTATGTTATTCCTCAGAGTCGGGACCCTTGTTTTTGGTGGTTTTGTTCTCACTGGTCAGGTAAATATTTATTCATTAGTCCTCTCCTGAATAATTCAATACACAGCATAAATGAATAAATAATTTTGTCAAAAAAATTTGAAACTTGTAGATGGTGGTGATTTTACAGCAGATAACAAAATGGCCCTTTCTTCTGTTTCTTTGATTGCACTTCAGTTCTGTTTCCCTGAAAAATTTTGTCTGGAAAAGTTGGTGAGACAAGTGAAGGTTTTTACGAGTTTTTTCCCGTGTTTCTCCACAGTTAATCTTCGCTCTTGGGGCACTGTTCAACAACTGGACGTGCATGCTGGCTGGGCGATTTATTTTTGGGTAAGGACCTAACAAGTTTAAGCTTGTGGCCTCTCGGAGGTTCCCCCTACATCTTTAGCCCCTCCCCTTCCACATCTTATATGGTCATTTTCTAAAACAGGGTTCTTAAATTTAGTATACATTATTTTCTTTTGCTGTAATTTTCAGAAATAAATTATTTTGGGGGTTAGTATTTTATAGCGTGCTAGCAAATACTGTAACACTGCTGGGAAAACAGAAGAAAAAAAATCTGTTCTATTACTAGTCTGGTTCCCTGACCCTACTTTAAACAAAACGGAACAATTTATAGACGTCAGGGAATTATCAGGTCCGACAATCGTTGGAAAACGATATAAATTTTCACTTTTCTTGAAAACGACAGAACACCAGGTGCCATGATTTCACAGGATGCTTGAGAGTGTAGTACAGTATTTTGTAATAATTCAGTAGTTTTGTTTCTTGCTGTTTGCAAATGTTGTATACATTTTTTAATAAGTCTTATAATTTTGGACCAATCCAAGAACATCCTAATTGATATTTCAGTTATACATGTTTTATTTTTAGTTTGTATATTAAATGTATTTCTGATGACTGCAACTGTATCAAATGATTAATTTTGTTTGTTTTGGAAGTGTTTGGCAGCAGTTTCATGCAAACGTTATTTTGACAAAACTCAGATGAAACATAAAATCTGCCTATCCGCACTGTACTGGCATTAGCGGGATGCAGTCCTGGAAAATAGCCGTCGTAGTCATGAAAATCTCGTCAAAAATACCTGGGGGGAAAAGTCCTGATAATTTATGGAAAAGTCCTGCAAAAATCTAGAAAATTTCTTTTAAAAATCCTTAAAATGTCCTGGAAAATGACACAGAAAAAAGACCTTAAAAAGTCAGTGAACAAAATATTGAATTTTATTTTGATGTAAGTGTACAAACCGTATTTCAAATTTGACATTTGAAAGCAGAAATTTTTCAATCCAATTATGAATTGGAGTTTTGTTTTCTTTGCAGACTTGGAGGTGAGAATTTAGCTGTGGCACAGAACACCTATGCAGTGACGTGGTTCAAAGAGAAAGAACTGAACATGGTGTTTGGGTTGCAGTTGAGCTTCTCCAGAATAGTGAGTTGGACACTCTGGTTTCACTCCAACCTTGTTTACAGAGAAGAAATCTTTCAAACAAACAAATAAATTATCTCTGCTGTTTTTTCTGGAGTTAAGTGTATACAGAGTCATACTCCTCTTGTGTTTCAAATCGTCAGATTGGGGTGGGGGTGGTTATAGCAAGGGTAGATATTAATATCAGCTCACCAGGGATTTGTAAATATTCTCCTGGGTAGGAAAAAAATCTCAAAATTACTAGCCGATAGGCTGTTAAATTGAAGCCGTGCTGGTCAAATGACTTGTGTTGTTGGTTCCTTTTGAAATCACTACTGGCTTTAATAGTTAGCCTAGAAAATATGCGTGCTAAGGTCGGGGGCCGGGGTTTGTGTCTTTGAGCAAGAGACTTTGCTGAATACCGAGTCGCACTTAAATTTCCTGTCTTTTAGTGTAAGGTTCTAACCCGACACAGGTTGGATCACGGCAACTTCTTATATCCTGCCAGGGACTTGGTGAATTACTGTATTACTAGCCTGATAGTTAGCCTAGTAGTTACCCCAAGGTCAGGAGCTTGTGTCCTTGAGCAAGAGATTTTACTTCAATTGATTATACTCACCCAGGAACAAATTGGTTCCAAAGACGCTACAGTTTTTGAGTTTGTGGTGGGTAACTGCTCTTGGATTTCTGCTAGAATTGCTTGCTGCCGAGGAAGTCTTTAAGAAGGATCCAGAAATAACTATTGACCTGAGGGTCAGAAGTAATTTTTTTTTTTTGAATACTGTGACTGAATATTGAGGTGATATAAATGCAGTATTTGTTTTGTTTTCCTCTTTCTCATAGGGCAGCACCCTGAATATGAATGTCAACAAGCCGATCTATGACTCGATAAACCCTGACCTGGAACCCTACCAACGACTTGGATACACTCTCCTAGTTGGTAATATTCAACCTAGTCGACCTCGACTACATGTACAGCACTATTGTTAGCATCATGACCCCTTGCTTTAAGAAAATGAAGAACAGAGTTAGTGATTGGTGCGAACTATACTGTCAGTGTGCAGTACAATATATCACTAGCAACCACTATGTGGGTGATTTTCAGAGATAATAATCATTATACTGTATTTTTTAAAGGTGTCGCTATGTGCGTTTTCTCCATAATCTGCGGGATCGCCATCGGAATCCTCGACTTCCGAGCAGAGAAGATACTGAACAGAAAAAAGGCCAGCACAGGTTTGTTTTCAAAAAATGATGGGCTGTTATAGGATTATTTTACTTTTTTTATGGTCAAATGAATTTATCGTCCGCATGATTTCGTACCCAACTTCTATACATGTTTGTCATCAGAGTGTACCACAGTTGGAAGGCACAATAATGTCTGCACCAACCTGATTTCCAACCTATATAGAGTTTTGAGAGCCACTGCAGGATTGTAGAAAAATGAATATTATGGATAAAAAAAAAACCCAAGAAAATTTTTCCTGTTTATCTATAGAGTGCTGGGATCATTTTGAAAATTGCCAGGTTTCAGTTAGGGTTTTTAACACAAGTTTTGCGGATTGGTCATTTTTTTTGGGGGAAATATCACAAAAAAGTCATCACATTACCCTCAGAAATTACAAAGAAAGTGAAAGATGAAGATCAAGCTTCGTTTTGATATGCAGTTTAGTCTTCTTGATAGGCCCAATGTTTTTATGGTAAAATATAATTTTTTTTTTGGGAATTGCTGGATTTATCCTTTTAAAATTGAAGAGGCACAAAACATTCAAAATTAAATTCATGTTCAATAATGTTTTTTTTTATTAAAAAGCCTTTGATAGTTTCTAGAACTAAGTGCTGTAGAAAAAATATTGACCAAAAATTCCTTCTCTTTTTTTCAGTTGACGTGAACTACATGATACATACAATGAAGACATTACTGAGATAAAACAATTTTGTTAACATGGTTCTTTTGGTTGAAATATAATTTAGGAGTATTTCAAATTGGCATGCTTAAAACGGAAATCATTGGCTCAACCTTTGTGAGTTGTCATCAATATTCTTGAAACTGTCGTTCTCAGGTGAAGTGATTCGTGTGCGAGACGTCAAAGATTTCCCAGCAACCCTCTGGCTCATCTTTCTCATTTGCGTCTTCTACTATGTCACTGTCTTCCCCTTCATCGGAATTGGAGTGTGAGTTCTAGACACAACAAATATTTAAGAGTTTGCAAAGTTGAAACATCCTCGGAACTTCTAGACTGGCCAAACTTTTGAGTGAGTGGGGGCCTGTATGGGGGTAAATGCAGAATTAACCTCTTAAATATGGATGACGGCAATAGCTGCGGTTTATAAAAGACCACCTGGCTGGTTGTTGTCTATACGCGCATTCCTGCACGTACTCAATCCATTCATGTTTCAGCTATATTGTTCTTGAATGGGAGTGTAATGAATCGATGGAGCGTTTTCAAACAGCTTTCATTCACACGTAAAGGAGGGGCTCCAAGTGCGATGAGTAGGACCACTCTATTCAGTGTATAGTGCCTATTGTTTGTGTTTACGCTTGGCTGCACAGCCTGTTCTTGGCATACCAGCCCCCATCAATAACAGCTGGACACAAAGGGCTAAAAAAGCAGTAACTCAAGATTCAAAGCAGGGTTTTGCAGGGTAACTTGCAGTTCATGGCACTCCAACCATATACAAGGTCAGTCTCGAGTTACTGCCTCTTTTGCATTTCTCCCTAACTTAATTCATTCATTGTGAAATCACAATCAATGAATACGGATTTTGCATTCCACTTTGCAGAGTGTTCTTCTCTGAGAAGTATGAACTGCGACCAGCAGAAGCGAACATTGTGAATAGTTTGGTCTACTTCGTCTCGGCTGGCGCGTCTCCTTTGTTTGGCTTCATCGTGGACAAGACCGGACGGAATATTTTCTGGGTGATTGTGGGAACTGTTGTTACCCTCGGATGTCACTTCACCCTGGCCTTCACCTTCATCACACCATTTCTTGTCATGGTGAGTTGTGGTTCATTTCGTCCGTCCGAGCCTGATGGCTCATCATGCTCGTGCAGAGTTAGTCAAGTCCCTGCAAGTCCTTTCACAAGTCCTTTCGCAAGTCCAGTCAGAAGTCCTTTCATAAAGCCGGTCACAAGTAACTGGATGAACAGTGACAAAGGAATGCCTTTTTCAAAGCTCATTTCAATAGCTTGTGATTGGGATTAGGACTGGAGGGCTTGTGATGGAGAGAAGCTATTGGGATAAAGTGTCTTGCTCAAGGACACAAGCGGCAAGACCAGCCAGGCAAGGACTCAAAGCCACCAGTACTTCTGCTTTGTTGTGCTTATTTTACTGCTTATGTCCCCGTAAAATGGCCCAAGGCTGCCTTAGCAGGAAACCGTCTGGTTAGCGGTACCATCAAGTTGGCCCATTTCTGTTCTTTAAAATCATTTTTTGTACCAAATACCAGTAGATAAATATGACACATTGATTGTTGGCAATATAGACATTGCAAATTGGACCAAAAATTGAAGCCCTTCCCTGGGTTTTGGCCAGAATCTGTAAGCAGTTTTCGTTTTGTGATGCTGTTTGTATCTTTCAGACTGTCATGGGGCTTGCTTACTCCATCTTGGCCTGCGCTCTCTGGCCCCTTGTCGCTTTCATCATGCCGGAACACCAACTGGGCACATCGTACGGCTTGTGAGTTATCTGTTTGAAGCATTATTGCCTTCTCAAAAGAATACTTTATTTCACTGACAAGTACCTCAGTCCCCTCTTACATGGAGCTTAGTTCAAGGGTTTCATAACAGCATACTAATCATTATAACACCTGTCTCTTGATTGGCTTAGAACGTGTCACATGTATTCTCTGTTCTAAAAATACATTTGTGGTAAAGATCTAGTTTATTGATGCATTATAAAACAAATATGGACTGTTTTCACTCATGACACAGTAAAACCAGCCCCCCTAGATGATTTCCATAGCATTCTATTTTTCCCTCGGTTGCGCCTTAGGAAAAATTCTCCGGGAATGACCTCCGGAGTCGGTCATTTGTCTTTCTTTTGACCTACAGCATGCAGTCCATTCAGAACCTTGGTCTGGCCGTGGTGACCATCATTATCGGAGTCATCGTGGATAGAAGCGGTTATCTGATTCTGGAAGTCTTCATGTGTGCTCTGCTCTGCGGTAAGTTAACCTCTTGACTATGGACGATGGCCATAGCTGCGGTTTGATGGTTGACGTCTATATGCACATTCCTGAGTGTACACAATCCATTCTTGTTTTAACAAGTTGTTCTTGAATGGGAGTGTAATGAATAAATAGGCTTTTTCAAACAAAGCTTTTATTCACACAAAAGAGGGGAATCAAAGTGTGATGAATAGGATTACTCTATACAGTGTTGTGCCTATTGTTTGCGTTAACGCTTGGTTGCACAGCCTGTTCTTGGAATATCAGCCCCTCATCGGACACGAGGGGTTAAACCATCCCACCGTATTGTGTTAACCTGTTACTGCCCATTAATGTTTTTGTACATTGGAAATTTCCGTCACACCCCCCCCCCCCCCCCCCCTTGTAGACTCGATTCTATGACCTTAATCTTCCTGTTGAATATCTGTGCAGTTGCCATCATTTTTTGTATACTGCTGTACCTGGTTGACGCTTCCCGTGGAACCGGTTTGAACCTGTCGGCCGGCCAGCGCCAAAAAATCAAGGCGGCCAAGGCCAAGGAGTTGGTCAATGAGTGCGAAAAGGACAAATAGAGGTAAGTCGCAGAGAGTTTAACAACAGCAGAAGTCCACACTGCAGGAGGTTGTTGAGATTCGGTAACTACTTTGTGGTGAGCCATGTTGGAGGTCATAGGTCATAGGTCATAGGTCATAGGTTTTGTTGTCAGCAGCTAAGTGACATCCAACACGGAGTAAGTTCGATCAATTGACGGACTAACTTTGCCCGAATCTGGCTGGTCAACTATTTCTATTTGACCAACCATAACCAGGCTATACAGAGCATAGTTGCACTGGTTATCAGTAGCACATATGTCATACTAGACTGACAAATCAACAGGGGACCAGCTTAGTATCCGTGATGTAGTCGAGACATCACAAGACCCTGCAAGACCAACACAAGACCATCACAAGACCTTCAGTCTTAATTCAAGTTTTAAGCTATTCAAATGAACTGTAACAAAAGCATTCCTTTGTCATGGTTTATGCCTGTTACTTGTGCCTGTAACAAGATGGTCTTGTGATGGTCTCGACTACATCACTGCTTAGTATGAGAAAATCTCTTGATTGAAGATACATAGTAGATGGGATAGGAGCCAAGACTTCAATTAGCACATGAGCAGAAAATGAAGGGGAAAAAAATAACTTCCTAATTTAAGTCAGGGTAGTACGTGGTGTGAAATTTAAAGCCAATCAAATTCATCATGGTAAAAGTGACCGTTGACGTCAATACAAATTACCAGCAATTACCAGTCTTGTTGACTTGACTAGCTGACTTGACTTAAATCGGACTCCAGTCGCAATATTTTTGACTTGAGACTTGACTTGACTTGAATAAATTGGACTTGCTGACATTAACACGTACTTCTGTTAAAATAAACACAAACATACAGTTATCAGTTTAAAAACAAGCCTGTAGCGCATATATAGCAAGCTGGGTGTCCAGTACATATGCAGGGCCGCAGCGCTGGCCGAGCTTCATGGAGAATTGTCGAAATGGCACACCAGGTTGATTTTGTACAGTGCCTGCGTGCTAGCCTATGCATTATCATTTTGTCATTGAAATACTCAATTGACTCGAGACTTGGTACTTGACTTGAAAAAAATTGACTTGGGACTTGACTTGACTTGACTTGAGAAAAAATGACATTTACCAGCATTTACGTACAATGTAACTCACAAATTGTATGTTCTAGATTTTGACTTTCATGACACTTATTTTCTTGTCTTCTGCAGTGTGACCATTAATTTGGTTTTGCCAGCATCAATCGTACAGTCTAGTGGTATTATCAGTACAAAAGAAGGTAAACATATTTGACCAAGGATTGGACAAAAATTGTAAACTGTAATTTGTAGAATTTGACCATAGGCAGCTGTTAATTAAAAAAAAACCCAAGGTTTCCAAACCTCGCGATGTTGTGTATTACACACGTGAAGGTTTGTTCATAACTTGCCACATCCCCAAAAAGTGAATTTGTGTCGAGTGGCAAGCACTTGCCATCTGCAGAAAAACTTAATGAAGTTTCCTGCACAATTCTGACCTGACAGCACAAAATAAGCAGAAAGTTGCAATTTGTCATTCTGAGTTAATATACAAATTTACTGAAAAGCCAATTTGGGATTGTAACATATTTACATTCTAAAACCCCTATTCTGTATCTCAAAGTTTATAACTGAATTCAATCTCAAAATAGTCTGGGGGTGATTTTTTTCAACTCAGGTTACAACATATAGGGTCAAAATTATAACAACTTCTTAGCAGGGTTTTAGCAGGGTCTATGCAAGTGCTACAGCCACACGCTATACATCAAATTAAAGCTTGTGTATTTACCAGTAAATACCATAATCATAATATTCAGCTTTGGCTACTTTCAACCCGTTTCGTGGGGCCAAGTGCCCAAGTCCACCATTTTTTGCCAAACTGAGTTAGACACAGGAAGTTACTGCTAACACCATGGGCTATCATGTGTGTGACTTTTCTATATTTTCTCAAAATCTTTTCAAGTGGACCTGGGCGCTTCTTTCAATCAGGTATTCAATTAATTTTGTGGTATATTGGATGGAATTCAGTTGTTTAATGTGATTTACAGTGGGTGTGGGGAAGGGGGAACATTGTAAAAAAATTGATAAGAATGCTACCTCGATCCATAGAACTTAAGTTTAAACTTACAAGATGCTAAAGTACATTTGAAGAGTCTTGCTTGATTTATGACAATTTATGACAAACAAATTTAATCAGTACAAGATAATAGACCAGTCTATCAGGCCAAGTATTTTTTGCAATTCTATTTTTGTTAGCAATGTAACTGAACTGCTTTTACCACTGTCAATAATCTGAAGTCATTAGCAAAGACATTTCAGATATAATATTATATTCTTCTTCAAAAGATAACTAGCTTAAGCCCATGTCCTATATTAAATATATCACTTACCAATATATAAATTATCTTTGTAAGTCTATTTTTACTGTCTCATTGTGGACTCTTTATATTCTTTTAACATTCTCAAGTTATTCAAATTGGAATGCATGTTTAAATGTGCCCAACATTACCGCACTTTTTGGCTGTAAGGAATGTTGCAGCTGAAGCGGTGTAGGGTGCGGGAATCGCACACTTCGATACCAAGAATTATAGGACAGATTCACAAAATTCGAGGGAAACCTCAGAGGTTTATGTGTATAAGCTGTGAAAATGACTGAAATTTCTGCCGAAGATTTTGCCCATTGTATGCGATAATCTGCCACAATGAATCTGTATGTTTATATTCTTCCAGCGTGTATGTGCTTAAGAATAATTTACTCAGATAAAAATGTAATTTGTTTATCTTACTAATGGGAGAAGAAAAAAATAATTGTGTGTTTCAGGGTAGTTTGTAGCTTAGTTTTCAGGGTATTGTTCAGGTTTTTTTCAGGGTAGAATTTGGGGTAGTTCCAGCCGTTCATTTTTAACATTCGCCGTTTTGCCATATTGGAACAAAAGCGAGGCTACCTGTCAGATGTATTCGAGTCCATGAAAGTCCATCACAAGTCCAACACAAGCCCTCCAGTCCTCATTCCAATCACAAGCTATTGAAATGAGCTTTGACAAAGGCATTTCTTTGTCATTGTTCATCCAGTTACTTGTGACCGGCTTTATGAAAGGACTTGTAAAAGGACTTGCAGGGACTGGACTACAACTCAGCTACCTGTGCAAAACATACTCTTTCACATTGGTACTGTGTGGGTTGTTGAAGCTTTCATACAAGTAATGTAAGCTTGCATGTACAGCCTCTTTCAACCAAACTGCCGGAATTGACAGTTCTACAAATTAAAAAGGAATGTTCTGGGATATGTTGCAGGGTAGTTTTGTAGTTAATAAAACACTGAATGTAAATTCAGGCCATCTATTTTTGATTTTTGACACAAGTGTATTGTTCTTATATTGGAATAAACCATTCCATTAGACCCCCACAGCCCCAAGTACATATAAGTCAGACAAAAGTCGACATGTGTGTGTAACGTGTGGCATGCAAGGCTGCATCTTGTTGCATACATGGGTACCTGTTAGGGCAGTGGTGGTTATGTGTCAGTCTGGGCCTTCAGGAATGATTGATAGGCCTGATGAGCAGGGGTAATCGTAATCATAACTGTAGATGCCAATTATTACTCTGTCAAGTGGGTGTGGCTTAATGGATCCACCCATCAATGGTTCGTCATGTGCCCGAGTAGAAAGATGTGTGTAATAACATGTTCGCCCAAGGAAAAGTGGTGCTGGTTAATTAACACGAGAATGTCAGGAAATTGCATTTTGTTTGAACAGTACGATGAAGTAGTTAAGACAATTCAATTTCTACAGCACAAAGAATACAACAAAAAGGCGGCCGTTGATTGGCTGAAGGTTTTAGAACTTGCAGCCATTCAGATGCAGGCTTCTATTAACTGTTCTGGTGTAATTAAAGTAAAACACTTGAAAAATACATGTATTGAATAAAAATGCTTTTTCCAATTCTTCACTGCTGTACAGCATTTTTATTTCTTTGAATTTGTACACAAGTGTTTCTGCACATATATACAGTGCAAGAAAATGTCCCTGAAATGCGCACCGTGCTTCACCACGTTTACAGAAAACAAAGGCACCGTCCCCAAAAGGTGAATATTCGGGGCATGTAATACATTAGCATAAAGCACCACACTCTATTTACAAGTCTTCAAAAACGAAAACATTAGCTTTTAATGTTTAAATACTACTTTTAACAAATCTTCACAGTACTGAATGAATGAAATACAATTGTTCAACATGCCATTCTCTTGTCCCCCCCCCCTAAAATATAGCTTGAAAATCGAAACTGGTCCTTTATATAAAGCTTAAACAAAACCAAAAGGCACACTTATTTTGTCAATTTTCTGAAACAGCACATGGATGAATGCATTGTTCAGTATGGCACCCTGACTTCTACAAGGCTAGCGCACCATCTTGTACATTAATAACAGTACATTAAAATGTATTCATGTTTCTAACTTGGAAAACTTGTTATTAACAAAAGTGGCAATATCCTTCAAGGTTCACCATGTACATAGATTGACATTTAAGAGTCATGATATGGGGCAGAGGGAACCCCCCCTTTTGTGTTGGTCATTTTGTTCCCAGGAATTCTTTTCAGATGTCTAGGGATGTGTTAGGTAACAATAGTCTGGAGAGTGTATAGGGACAAAAGGGGGGCAGAAAATTCCATGGTTATCTCAATAGTATTTCACAAGTTACTAAGAAATGTCTGCACACGAACATGCATCCATTTACGGGTAAGCAATGCCAGCGCTAATTAGCTACGATGAGTGACGGCATGTGAGATTTTCCCGCCAAGCATAGCAATGGAATTTTTGTGTTCGCCTCCTCGGCCAATCAGAATTCTAAACTAAGGTAAGCCATGAAATTGATCCCAAAAAAGCAGAGATAGGTATTTCACAAAATTTCTCTAAACAGCACACTTTTATCCTCAAACAAATACACAAGTTTCAGAACTCAAACAGATTTTAAAATTAACACACGAATACCTACACAAAGCAATTTTGTTCTTGATTTTTTCTTCATTTTTTTGGTTATAAAATACTGTGCTATAAAAATTACTCACAAACCTCTTACATACAAATATAACAGCTGTTTAAATTAGACATAAAAGACTTTTGGTATCCATTGAGGAAGAATACATTACATTTTAATACAAACCCTGCTTTTGACAAAATCTACATTGGACGGTTTATTAGAAATCAATCCCCAAATGGTCACATGTTCTCCCTGTTCTGGCTGTTGGCCCAACTGAGAATTTATCCAGTTGTCTCCTGAAAAATCAGTCCCTCGCATTAAATCAATATTGACATTTAGCCACCTTTTGAACCTGATCCCCATTTTCTTTAACTCCATAGACTTTATGCGTAGCACAGAGATGTAGTCGAGTCCATCACAAGTCCCTGCAAGTCCATCACAAGCCCTCCAGTCCTAATCCCAATCACAAGCTATTCAAATGAGCTTTGACAAAGGCATTCCTTTGTCATTGTTCATCCAGTTACTTGTGACTGGCTTTATGAAAGGACTTCTGACTGGGCTTGCGAAAGTACTTGCAGGGACTCAACTACAGCTCTGCCGTAGCAGCCATCTTGGATAAAACCATCTCGGTCACCCTTGGACAGGCATGGGTGAACCTGTACCTGTGCTAACATTGTTACTGAATGTGAATGAAAAAAAATATTTTGAAGATGGCCACTGCATAACATCTATTTAGTGAAAAAGAATTATATTTCAGAGAGAGTATCCAGTTTTAATTACTTGGTGTCCGAAAACAGTTTTTCCTAGACTCAAAAAATGCTTGCTGGACTACGAATATGTTAAATATTGAGCGAAAATGTTCACATCATAACACTCATACAGAATGCTAGCAAAATACATTTGTGTAATATGGTGGACTTGACAAGAAAGAACTATCAAATCTTCCAATATAAAAGTATAAATTTGGCAATTCGGTACAAGCTGAGGTTTACACACAAAAAATCCGGAATAAATAAAGCGCTTGAGGTATTACCAAATCTTTAGGCACAAAATCTGTTGACAATCCTGCCAAGTTTGTAAGCTGTAACAATTCACACCGAATAGAAAATAAATACCTACAATAAATACTGAGTGCGTAGTGCTGATGAGTTTTTATACACAGGGCATAAATTTTACAAATACCCTTAAAAAAAAAGTACTAATTTATAGAGAAATCCCCTCCTCCAAAAAAAAATAGTCTTTAAAAACCATGTATACAGAGACCATCTTTTCCCTCAAATTTAAAAGCTTTGTGACCTCTTCACGGTAACGCCTGTCCCATTTATCTGTGTGCCTTTTTTAACCCTAGCATTTTTTGGAAATTTATGCCAACTGACATCACAAAATGAGAAAGTATGGACAATTTGAGGCAAAAGTAATGCTAGCATGAACCGGCTGCAATGTTCGAATTCAAAACAAATGGAAGTTGGAATCCGAAAATTGCCAGTGCAGTGCTTGCAATGTGCTTTCCCCTTCTTTGAACATTACACTAGGTGTGTGAACGACCCCGCTGTACCAAATATGTCAAAGGTTGCAAAATGTTGATGCTGACCTCAACAGCAACCACTGGGGTCAAAGGTGAAAGTGTTGATAGCAACACAGTACAGTTTGCTATATTTGAGACTTAACTCGTCACGTTTATATACAAAAAATGGATCAATACATGGATATGACAATTCCTTCAATTCAAAGACTCTAGGAAAGTTGTCAGATGACTACCATGTCATACAGATGGAAAACATCACAAATGTAAAACTACCGACAGCACAGTATCACGAGCATGGATTCCGGGAAGGATGGGGGTCCATATATCCCCCCCCCCCCAAATTTTACTACTCTAAGAAAAATGTAAGCCTGTTTTGAAACGTAAATGCCAAAACTTAAATTTAAAAATCCAATAGGTTGTGTGTTCTGGTCATAAATATTAAACTGCGATGACACCCTCCCCCCCCCTTTTTTTTTTGTGGGGGGGGGGGGGGGGGGGGCATTTTTAGGAGGTGATTTCTGAGGAAAATAATCTTTTCACCTGTCTCCCCATTAACAGTGACCCCAAACTACAAGTGACCTACTTCTTAAAAACATAGTCAAAGTGACAAATGGACTCTTGTGGAGAAATATTATGGAAAAACAGGAACTACTAGAGTACAACAAACTGCCCTCTTAAACTTTACCAATGCAAACCTTGACAGTGATATATATCAGCTGGTCTCTTTTCCCACGAGGCCAGACACCCATCATTTACTAATGAGCCGCCCATAACTCATTTGCCAACACAAACCAAAGCCTTGTCAAGTGTCTCTTCAACACAAAGTCTACTCCTGTAATAAATGTGCAAGCGTGCTCCAGGCTAGGATTCTTTAATGTGAGGAATGCAAGTTTTAACCTTCCTATTACAGAACGTTTGCAAAGTTTTTGCCAGGACAGGGCCGTGCATGTGCGAACCAGATTTCCCCAAATCAATCATCTTCACTCACCAACAGTGCAGTGTATATGTAACGTCATACGATGGCCAGGGGAAAATGTTATTGCGTTGGTAAGCACAAAATATGGCTTAGCATATTTATGGCTCAGTGAAGTAAAAATAAATATAGCCAAAAACCAGTTACAAGCAATTCATAACAAATGGCATTTTGATTGGTGACCCGTTGTGACTAAGCAAAACTTTTTCTGTGCTGGGCAATTTGTGCTTAGCGCAATAATGATTCTCAAATAAATTTACCTGCATCAGGATATATTTTTTTGACAACTTGATCAACGATTTTGCCAAATTAAAAGGATTTTCCTGTGTGGTATACACTACACGAATGAACGCAACCTAAGTTGTTTACTTAGAAACGAGAGCCTCATCAAAGTGAGCAGATCGTTGCTACTTTTGTCAATTTGGGATTCGTCTATTGGACCACTCATGGGGCAATAAAATGTCTTTAAACTGAGTTTAACAATTTTTCTGGTATCCTAATAAATGAGGTAAAATGTGTCATGCATGAAAAGATACTGTAGCAAATCCAGTACTGCAAATTCAAAACTTAACTCTTGAAGACAACAAAAATTATTGCTTTCCAACCAAAACAATTTTTTTTTTAGGAAAGGAAAAAACACTTAAAAGAAGCATTTTGCAGTCATACAGCTTTCAAAACATTTCTATGAAAATAAAATTTCTCACACAAAATACACACTTTAAATAAAACAAAATCATTCTCAGCCACAAACGGTAATACAGAGTCTGCTGTACAGTATTTGGCATAAAGTTAAACTCGAATAAATATGTAGAACCGAGTAAAAAAATCTTTGGAAGAATATTGAAAACTTTCAGAGCTGAAACAAATTGAAGTTTTATCCAACGTAAGGCTAAAGAAGACAATGTTCTGAATAATATGAATTGTGCAAAGAGCGCCCTCAGCAGGTTTTGTTATATAAAATTCAATGACATTGAAAAGTATGTCCACTCATGCCTATTGCAGAGGAATAAAGCTACGTTCTTGATGCGACGTCAGACTCATTGTCTCTATATAATGCTATCACTCACTGATGCATAGCCCCCTCTCCTGACAACACTGAAACTTGTGCGGTAATCTTTCACTTGTCTTGAATTTCACATTTTTCGTACCAACTTACAGTTGAAATGATTGGACACCGTTTCACTGTGTCCTTCTCAAATCCTCAAAAAAATCTTTGCGAAATGGGAAGAATTTGGAGGATTGAGGGTCTTTGGAAGTTGAAGCATCGGAGGATTTTGCAGGATTAAGGGCATTAGAAGATTTTTGTCTCTGGAGGGAAAAAGGAGGATCCATGTGATCAGGCCCAATCTGATGCTGGTTGATTTCGGAGCATTGAGGTTACTGGCGTGTTTATCCAAAATCCACTGGAGGATTTTGCAGGATTCAGTCAGTGGTCCCCAGTAACAAACATTGGAGGATTTGGGAATGGGAGGATATTGCAGGATTCAGGTTACATGTACATTTTGGAAAAATTATGTAGGGAGTTAATACAATCCACAATGGGTCAATATAGAAATAAGCTCCGACAAGCATCAGGGAATGAACAGGCTTCCGTCAGAAACAACATAGAGTATTAAGTGCTGTCCAGAACACGGTATAGCAAGCACATACACACAAGCCTGTGACCTGGACTTTAAATCTGTAGGCTTCTGCCGAGCATTCATTCTGGTTTAAGCTAAAAATATCATTTTGTGTTGCCAACATTATTATCAATATTATGAAAACCGCTGCCTTTAGTTTTTTTTACATCTGTTCAATAAGTGTTGAGGAGTACTTCTCTGATGCTCAAATATTCCATTCCGAAGTTGGGCCCCACGTTGGAAAGGCCTGGTTTTTCATCTGGGGACAATCAAGCGAAGGTCGGGGGGGGGGGGGGGGGGGGGGGGGGGAGAATGGAGGAGTTTATCAAACCAAACACTGCAGCATTCCAGATGTGCCAGAATGCCCTTAGAAGAATTCTGGATGACAACTCCAATGTTATTACGTCCAGTTGTGTGACTGTGCAGATCCTGGATCTGAATAAGATTGGTGCTGTTTGCCCTCGCATTTTTCAAAGATGCCAAGGATTTTAGAATCACAACTGGTAAAAATGTTCCTGTGCAAGTGTTTCTCGTCTGAGACTCGTGTACGTCAATAGACAAAAATGATAACATGATAAAAATTCACGTCAAGCGCTGGACAGTTTCTTTCCCTCAAACATCAATCAGCTTTCAGCTTGACCCGGTCACTCGAGAAGAAAACCAGATGCGAACTGAGGAATTCACCAGCTTTGCTTAGTTCCAAAGCTGATGATGTTCTCGGTGTGAAATGGCGACGGTCTCCACAACACGGAAACCTTGCCATCCAAGACATCAAATGCGCAGTGCCGCTTGCTACAAACGTAGAGTCTGACTGAAGTCCTACAGCAGTGAATTTGTGATCGAGTCACAAATAAAAACATTTCAACTGTTGATACATTAAACTTCTTGTACGTGCTATAATCTGTTTTTGCAGGTACAATTTTTGCAGGTACCTCATCAGTGACTTTTTCTTCGCATTTTGATTACAATCTCTTTGAAATCAAATTCCATCTCCTTACAAATTGATTTAGTAAGCACATGAAAAAAAAAATCAGTTTTGAGAAACTGAGGCAAATGCTTAAATAAAAACGGCAATTGGTGATGGGGTTTGTTTAGCATTTTAACATGACAGATTGGTTCAGAATAACTGGTGATTTGGAGACCAAAATTCCCCCTCGGAGAAGCTGCAATTCTCCTTAAAACACAACATTAAGCAGAATTCGGAAGTTTGTCAGAGTTTGCGACTGTTCCAGCAGCCGTCAAAAATCTCGGAAGATTTCTTGGATTTTGGGGGTCGCAGCCTCCGAATCCTGCCAGCCATCATCTTCGTATTTATCAAAGTTCTGGGTGTCACCATCATGCGTTACCGTGGGAACTATGGGGGGCTGTTGGAAGAACAAAGAAAACCATTAATTTATGAACATTGCCAACGATGGACGATGACAAGAAACTACGAATGTGCGTAAACCACAAGCGGGCAGCCATTTATTTATTTATTTATTTATTTATTAATTTATTACATTTCTTTACCTAGGGTATCCTCAAACAGTTTATAAAACTGGTTTCCATTGGGGCCCTGCATACAATACATTTACAAATGAATACACACATGTACAAGTATAATACATTATAAATACAATACAATAAAATAACAGCACTGTTTAGCAACTAGTATAAATATTGTACAACTATTACAATTGAATAGTCATTGAATAGTGCAATAGCATAGGATCTACATTGTACATACAATAAGAGTACAGCAGCGCAATGTTCAATTCCAATCAATTTTGCTAAAAACTTCACAGCTGTGCAATTATTTAAATTATTTAAGACACTAGACTGCTTTTCTGACGACCACTTGGGTATAATGTTGAAAATCCAGAGTTATAAAATCACTATGCTGGCACCATTTTGAAAATGCTCTTGTCTTTTTTCTCCCAAATTAGTGGCAACTGTAAGAATTCCTTAACCGGTACACCTGCATGGGAATCTCATATCATTAATATCAGAAGTAGTCTGGCGAATATATTTTATCCCGCTGAATTACTTCAGCAAGGTTTTACTCTATGATTGCTGACATTCAACTTGGTAAGTCATTCTTCTAAAAGAGTACCGAAATCCGACGTCAGTTGGCACGACAACTGGCTCCAAACAAATGGAGATTTTGACTTCCTTTGTCATGCAAACACATTGACAAAAAACAACAAAAGTATTCTGGCTCCAAACATTGCACTGACGTCATCACTTCGGTACAACATGCCTGTTTTTAACCCCTTCTGTAGGGCTGTTATTGATGGTGTTATGGGGATGTGCAGTCAAACATAAACGAACAATAGGCACCACAATGAATAGAGTGGTCCTACTCGGAGCCCCCCTTTCGTCTTGAAAAGACTCCATCTATTCATTACACTCCCATTCAATTTTACCTTGAGCTGTTTTCGCCTGACTGCGTCCCAATCTGTTCCTTTAAACCAATCGTGATTCTTGATGTCATCGCTACCATTGACCAAACAGCCGATTCTCTTTGTCCTGTCGATGACCAGTAACTTCTGTATCAGGTCCCTGCAGTGACAATTTTATAGATATTTATGCAAGCACATGTTAGGGCCTTGTCACACGAGGCAATTTTTACGAGCAACGTGTAGGCAACAAACGACATTGTAGTAGGGCTGTTCATTTTCGAATAATTTATTATTCGAATATTCGAAACTGGGTTTGACCGAATATTTGAATATTCGATACTCGCCGATCAAGTTTTTCAGTGCATGCCACACCGGTAAAAAAAACATTGCACGTAAAAGCACGCCGGTGTTTTACGTATGGCGACTGATATTATGGATCATTCAAACAGCATTATTTTGGCATGCCCTTGTTGTTTCAAGGGTTTCACCGACAGGAACAATAAACTTCTATTTTAATAGCATCAGAGTTGTATCTGTACGTGCATATATATCTTTTCGAATATTCGAACTGGCAAAATGGTATTCGAATATTCGCTTGACGATCGAATATCGAATATTCGGTATATTCGCCGGAACAGCCCTACATTGTAGGCTCAAGGAATGCTTCGGTAGCACAAGAGAAATTATTCTAACAGCGTATCGATATTCCTATTAGAAAATGATGTGAAAATGGTAATGTGAATGTTTTTCTACTTTCCTTTTTTTACACTGTTTTTCTAGAATGCCTGTAACTGATTGCCTGTAAATTGCCTCGTATGACATGGCCCTTACATCTAAATTTATAATAATATCCATCTATTAAATATTTCTAATGGTTGGGGTGGATGGCAAAAGCTTGTAGAAATTTCCCTCCATCAAATATCACTGGGTCGACTTCAACCCGGGTTGAGAGGCTCTCCAGTGTGTAAAGGCCTTATAGCACTCCAACGGAATGCAACCTTTTTATATTGCTTTATGGTGCAGAATTTTGGCCCCAATTGCAAAGTTGTAGTCGAGTCCCTGCAAGTCCTTTCACAAGTCCTTTTACAAGTCCAGTCAGAAGTTCTTTCATAAAGCTGGTCACAAGTAACTGGATGAACAATGACAAAGGAATGCCTTTGTCAAAGCTCATTTGAATAGCTTGTGATTGGAATTAGGACTGGAGGGTTTGTGATCGACTTGCAGGGACTTGTGATTGACTTGAATACATCCCTGTCCAATTGGGTAAGAATCTCCAATATTGGATTCTTGTGATGTTGGCAGTCTATGAGCATGGCAATGGAATATTGTAAGGTTATCTAGAGTATTCTGCATAACCGTGTGTTCACAAACCTCGCATCTTTATCTAAATGTTTTGGCCAGTCGATCTTGCCTTCAAGAATCTTCTCATAAATGCCAAATGGATTGTCATCAAAGAAGGGTGGGTACCTGTTAGACACGGGAAAAGAAAAATACATCGCAGTTTTGAGGCAAAGGTCGTTATTGTTTTATTTAAACAGTTTTTTGTATTTTTTTTAGAATAAACTTTTGATGTGGAAATGCAAAATGCCTGTCCAAGATTTAAAAAAACCAAAAAACTTGGCAATGTGCCAATCTCTGATACAAAACACTTTTGACGATTCAGTGACTTTGTCAATTGATGTCTTTTTTCGATGCAGGCTGTAGACGTGCACAATGGTTTTACATTTGAAAACAAAAAAAATCTTAACTCAATTTCTTTTTGAATTTTTCTTCCTGTACAATTTACAAAAAAAACAACATATGTCCAACAAAACAATGGTAAAAACGGCAAAACAATTTTTCAAGCCTGAACTGAGAGTTGTCTGTAAGAATCAAATGATATGTTAAAGCTACTACATGTATGTCCATGCTCTGGCTAACAATTTTAAGTTCAATGGATTACCCCCTACTGACCAATTATTGAACAGGGGTGAGACTAGCCGAAAATGAAAAAATTTACAAATCTGCAGTGTTTAGGTGTCATTGAGGACCCCAGAGGAATGTAAGGTCTATGGTTTGTATTTGCCTCAAGGCACATACCCGTGTCTATTGGTCTATATCCACTTTTACAGGTAAAAACACCTTTAGGGTAACACCTCAGGATTAAAAAGAGATTCTTTAAAGATTCTGAAATCAGTAAAATTTCTGACAACAAATTCTGAAATCAGAAAAAACTCTGACAAATTTCACCCCCGATGGAAAACTTTCTTTGAAAACAAAAACAAATGTCACTACACTCTGCACTCCAGATTCATTATGTACTATGCGCAAAAATTGCCCTATACATTAACACTGTAAGAATTAGGAGTGTTCTGCTCCAATTCTACATCTGTTACTTAATTATCGGGGGCCAATTTTTTGGTGAAATGTCTTTCTGGAAATCTCATAACTTATCTAATGCGAACAAATTAGTCATTCAATTTGTAAATTTATTTCCCAGGGTGTCACGCTCCCAAAAGCATGGACACAGCATCTTTAAGTCTGATTGGAGGGTTCAGCTGACTGAGCAACTCTGCGAAACAAATAAGCAGACGTGGTAAACCCATTACAACCAGCTGATCTATGTGGCCACATTGTTTACCATCCCACACATCAAATAAAGCGTGAATTATAATGTAATATCCGGCAGCTGCACAGAGACCACAGCAACAAATCGTCACCTCTCCAGGAGTATTTTTAGCAGTAATGAACATGTGGATTTCGCTTTGGGGCTTTTTTCAGAAGAAGCCGTACAAATGTGGTAAATATTTTCCGGTAAATTCTCTGGGATGTATCCAGGGATGCAGAGTTTAGGGACGGATGTTGTTGACTTGGAGCCAGGTGAATACGCAATACATAGTAGCACCGTTCTCCCAACATATCAACTGGAATGCTGGTCAAATATTTGTGGACTTTAAATTCACCACTCCCCCACAAAAAAGAGAGAACAAACCACCCCAAAAGATATAAATAAAAAAAATTACAATAGAATCTTCCTTCTTGAGGGGGGAGGGGAGAGCAGTGGAGGAGCTTGGCTTATGTTGTAGGAGAGAGTGGAAGGCTGAGGAATAAGAAACTGTGTTGGGAGCTGACAACATGCCTGTGAGAAACTTTAAGAGGGGACAAGACAATCCGACAAACCTTTTCTATAAAGGTGAAATTTTACCTCCAAAAATCCCTGCTTAATCCCTTGCGTACGGATGACGCCATATGGCGCAAAAAAACACAAAAACAGTGTCACCAGGCCGGATGATGCCATTGGCCGCTGTTTGTGCAGTTTCAATCTATTGTTGGATTATTGTGTATGTCATGCGTGACTGCACAAACACATTGTAGCGGTTCGATTTGGCTGCAAGAACTGCCGCAACACCCCGACGTCTCCCGTAAAAAAATGTACTCAAGGGGTTTAAAGCACCTAGTATGTCAATGCTTTGATTGAAAATTTCAATTCGGTCGATTCACAACTTGGTGCGCCGCCAGCGGCAACCGGGGATAGGCCAAATTATGCAGTGCATCATGGGAAAAAGTCGACATCGCAAAACCGGAAGTGGGTATCTTCAATACATCGACCGTACTTCTTACACATTTTCTCCACTTAATCCATCAACTTCTCTCTCTTCTTTCCCGCACAAAGTATTCCCCGATTAGTCAAAAATTGCTTTAACTCATCCACTCGCATTCGCGCGAAATCCATACTACTGTACTGTTCACCATCTAATACAACACGATAGACGCGATGTCGACCCCGAAAGTGGGAAATTGGCCTTTCCTGGCTTGCCGCTGGTGGCGCACTGAGTTGTGAATCGACCGAATTGGATTTCCCCCACTAATGGAATTTTTTTTTTTTACAAAACAAAAACTGGAGCAAATGACATGCAGTGGGACATGAGCTAGATTCCTTTCTTCATAAGACAAGGCTTGGTCTACAGTCTAAAAAGGCAGGCAACACTGTGCACGTATGTGCACGTATGTGTACCATGGTACATATGTACATGTTAGAATCCAAGATCTCGATATCATCAGGAAAGATACACATGAATTGCACCAGACACTATTAGCATCTCACTTCAAAAGAGGTATGTAGAACTACACTGTACATGTACTGCCTGAAGCCTACCCCATACCAGTTGCGCAAGCAATCAGACAAGAATGCACAACAAACAAACAAACCCATTTCCAATTTAATTTCTTTCCCATCTAATAAAATAAAATAAAATAACGTCGGCCATTTCTTTTCTTCACCGAGATGCGGGAAAAACTCCCGCCTCTTGTAGAAGTTATGTGAATTATGACAGCACTAACCAAGACCTGCAATGCATCCTCTATATTTACTAGAACAAAACAAAAAATATCACGGGATGAGGTTGCGTTCGGCGTACTGACTTTATGAACTTCCCGACAGATGTTTCTTGGGTTTGAAGAAGATCGCAGATGTGAAAACTGACGACCGTCCTTTCCCAAAGGACGATCCAAAGTGTCAACTAGACCGGTGACCGCATCTCGGAAGGGTCGGCTAATCCAGATGTGTTTGGAGAAATCTGCACTTCCACAAATCAATAGCCTGGGCGTGCCAGCGTACAAAACATACAATGTACGAGAAGATGAAGTGAGGTCGTTTGTGACATTCATTTGTGTTATAATTTTAATTCAAAACTTACTTGTAGCAATGCACCGAGATTTCTACATGACATTTCTATGAAGTAACGGCTCTTCAAAATACCATGACCAAAAAAATGTATACCATGAATTCACATAAGCTATCTTCTGCCAAATTTGGAAACTTGTCATCAAGACGCAGTTTTGCTGTTTGTACACAAAGTGCACAGATGTACATGTACAAGCACATGGACGTGAAATTAACTTGCTCCCTTCAAAACAAGAGCCAATTTAAGGGAGCTACATGTACACATGTACATGTACATAGCCAAGCACAAACATTTGCTTAGTACCAAAAATCTTCATCACGTCAGAAGATACAACATGTTTTAGATGCATCAAAATATTTATATTTTTTTGGAGGGGGGAAGGAGAAAGAAATCAAAACAAACAGTTGGAGCTTGTAAAACAAACAGTTGGAGCTTGTAAAACACACAGTGGTGTTTACTGATCGAAATTGCTGTTGGGACACTGATGAATAATGGCCTTGCTTTTGCTACATGTATGTAAGTCTGGTCTTGGCAGACTACTTTTGGGATGTACCCTTTAATTGCAGGTTTGCCAACTTGAAGTGTCGGCCAAATGCGTTCTTGGATGCGATTGAAGATAGCTCTGGCGGAGCGATCAGTCACTTATTGGTAGTCAAGAAGCGGACTTGAGTCATGTTCAGCAAACATTCTCAAGAGGACTCCCTGGCATCAATCGGTAAACCCAGATGTCGGCATTGCTGGAATATCCTGTGAATGTACGATGCGTCAGCACAATGGTTTTTGCCGCTGATGAAGCCTGCTGAATTGCATTAATGGAATATCAACAAAACTGGCGGGGAAATAAATTCCACGTTAATTTTGTTTTCCTGTTTGGTTGGAGATAAGACGACATGGGATAGAATTTCAACAGAATACAGGCCTTTCGAATATTGAAAGCTCCTTAGATCTCAACCTCATATTATGCAGTCATTTCATTTGGCTTTAAATGGTGAATAATTCATCTTGTCTTTTCTTTAATCTCCGTTCATTTCTTTGATTCTTATTAACCCTAACAGCCCAAGGCTTTTTACTAGAATCCTTCCCTAACCACACAAACTCCAACACTGTGTAGTAAACCAATGGCACATTCTTTGTACTTAGACAAAATCAGGGCATCAAGTCCCATGCAAAGTGATGGTGCCAAGGCTCTACAGTACCCAATCACACAAAATTCAACACAAATGGGGTGTTTGATTTTGGCAGGTTAGGGATGGTTAGGGTTAAAGAGGAAATTTAAGCCATTTCTCACAAAATGAGCTCTCCAGCAGAATTGATTGTTATTTTCACTTGTGCTTCCATCAAGACCATCAGTAAATGGTGGCACCTTAATCTGCTGAGATTTTATTTTCTTCTAGTCAAGCCGCTTATATGAATAACACTCACCCCAAATGCAAAGTAAGCGAAATTGCACAAAATAGTTTTTCACCTATTATTTAACCCACCTCCCCCCCCCCTCCCACACTGCCCCACCTCCCTTCATGCTGCCCGCCCCCAGTGTAGAAATTGTCATTTTGGATGTGACCAAGTTCCCGCCCTTGGGCACCATTCTTCTGTAAATAAATATACAGCTGATTTTTCTTTCAACTCAATACAGGACATACATGTACGTAAGTCCCCATTGCCAGGCCTGGCAAGTCCCTCAACAATCGGTGCACAGAGCGAATAGACATCTTTCATATTTAATTTAAACAAAAACATTTTATAGAAATGGCGGTCATAACGTGAGACTGACAGAACGGATAACTGGTGGACATATCCTTGAAATCAAGGTTGACCAATGCAGCTACATTTCCATTACTGATAATTTAAGGATTTAACATCTTCACATCCAAAGAAACCACATATGATTTCCTATGATTTCATTCCTCCTCAAAATAACCATAAGCTCAAAACTGTCTTCAATCTCAGATATTCTCCGTCACTTTTCCTCCCTCTCAGGAGGGAATTGACACAACTCAAAACCAATTTCTATTTCTTTTGGAGTCAGTGCCATCTACACTCCTAAAATCCCCCCCCCCCCCCACTCCCACAGGAAGTTGCATAATACTTCAGCCGTAAGGTAAATTCTCGCAGCAAGGCTTTCACTGATTTGGACAAAGTCCATTCCCTCAAGGGAAGTACAGCATCCATCCTAAATCCTGCTCCCGGATCTTGACACAAATCATCCTGTGTTCCAAAAGTAGAAACACCCCGTGTCCACAGGTGCTGACTCTGAGCCGAGTGTAACGAACGGGCGATCTGTGGCTGCCTTCTTAGGTGGAAATTAAAAAAATCTTGCACACTTTTTAGTACCACAGGTCTTTGCTGGAGTGCTTAAATGAAAGTTACGCAATGTTTATACTTTTTACCAAAAAAGGGTCAAGTCCTTAAGATGTGCTCAATCCACACAGAAAAACTGTTGACAACAAAAGGAGTTAAACTCGCTGGAATTTAAATCAACTCTCAATGGACCTTGGGTAGATACCAATCGATCTATCTTGGGTAGATATCTGTAAATGCTGTTTGGTGTATGTTGGGAGAAAAGGCAGAAAAATGAAAATCTTCTTACATTTGATAAAGGGATTAATTTTTCTTTAAAATAAAAACCTGAAAGGGAAAAAACAATCAGCAGAATATTCACGCAGACCCAAACTTTGCATCAAGAAATCTTTCATTCTTGCATGGATTATCATCCAAGTCTGCATGCACAGTAAGCAGGAAGTCGTGGGTTCGAATCCCGCCCAGGCTTTTGGAAAGCACTAAGTATACGGTGCTTCATACATTACGTCGGGACAGAGCAAAAGAAAAAACATACATGTACTGTTCTAATTTGCATGCACATTGCCTTCCATGCTCTACATGCATAAGTCACAACAAAGGTCAACAAATCGTGATTCAACAATACACATACATTGTACACCTCTGAAAAATTTGATTGGGCCAACATATTTATCACTTTATGTCACTCTGAAAGTGTCCACGTTTGACGAGTAATTCATTCCAGGTTTCAGTATGGGGTGAAAACCGCAAACAAACAAAATCATTTTGTTGTACAATAATTTGTAGAGGATGTCTGTAGAATTCTAATGTTTGGATTCTGTGCTGATATGGCAAATGTGAAGAAAAAAAAATCATAAAATGAGGTAAACAAAACATCTCAAATGAGATTTGGGCAATCACTGCTTCAATTTTGACAATTTTGAAGTTCCAAATAAGTTTGTAACAAATAAAGGATATATTCTTCTCTAGAGTTGTATGTATTCATGGGGAGTTACGTAGACTAAACATTCTCTGATGGGTCGTTAGCAAGCGACTTACACCTCACATTGACAAGCCCACTGAGTACAACTGAGACGGGCCCTTACAAAAATGTCCCATGGCATCGCCATGGGATCCCCATGGGACACCATGGGGATCCCATTGGGATTTTGGATGTACTCATGGTGGTCGCTAAAAACACCATGGTAGCCCATGTGAACACCATGTACAATAATAGGAACGCCATGGTGCCCCATGGGAACACCATACAGAGTTATTGGAACACCATGGGAACACCATGAAGTATTACAAAGCACCATGGTGGTCTCCTGAAACACCATGGTGGTCTCCTGAAACACCATGGTGGACCATGCGAACACCATGGACAGTTACACGAACCCCATGGTGGCCCATGGCAACACCATGCAGAGTTATTGGAACCCCATGTGTATTTGTTTGAACACCATGAAGTATTACAAAACACCATGGTGGTCCCCTAAGACACCATGGTGGACCATGCGAACCCCATGGACAGTTATACAAACACCATGGTGGCCCATGGGAACACCATGCAGAGTTATTGGAACCAGGAGAAAATTCCAGTTGAATCCCATTGTGTCCCATTGAAAACTTTAATGGGACCCAACTGGTGCTTACGGGTGTCAATGGGACTGAACGGGATCCCTCTATTTCAATGGGAAATTCATTATAACCCGAAGAGATGTATTAACTGGACCTAATGGGACCTTATGGGATTCAATGGGTCACACCCTTCTTCAACTGGAGTATATGGGATCAGGTAAGAATCCAACGGGATGACTAGGTTTTCAACGGGGAAGTGCTTTTTTAAGGAATGTATCAACTAGACTTAAGGGATGCATTAAATGGGTTCCATTAATTTCAATGGGAAATCGATGTGATTCATTGGATTTTTGTTCAACAGCATGTGGGATTCCATGAGAATTCAACTTTATGTAGGACTTTAAAGTTTGAATTGTTTAAATGTAACATTTTCAAGAAATGTATTAACTGAACTTAATTGGATGAGTCAATGGGTTAATTAATTTTAATTAATGTTAACCTTAAGGGATGTATAGTAATTGGATTTTATGTGATTCGAATGCTCAATTGTTGAGCAGCAGCATATGGGATCCGATACGAATTCATAAATTTTTTATTTCACTTGTCACACTGTTTTCCTAATTAACCGTTCGATCAGTCTTCACGCTACAATTCCAGACTTGAAACAAGTCTAAGTTATCAAAACAATATATAAAAGTCGAAAAAAAATGTTTAAAATCGATTTAATCTTTTTTCTCCAAAGTTACAACAAATGATATTGTATATAAATTCTACCAGTGTTAATGTACAAGAAGTGAAATTGCCCGCACACAATAAAAACAACAATGAAACTGCTGATTACCCGTTAGTTTTTACAACAAGACAATTCCCGACTTGAAACAAGTCTAAGTCATCATGAAAGTGATTGCATTGATGTACACATGTAGTCACAAGCCAGCTGCATACATGTACGTACGTACGTACGTACTGTACGTGCATATTGCACTACACATGTACATGTATACATGCGCGCAACGGCATACATAGTGCGTCACTTGGAGCAGAATATTTGTGTACAAGTGCTACCAATTCTATATTGATGTATTAAATTAAAAATAATACTTTGATGACCAAGGCTTGACCAAAATCACAGGATAATGGGGAGATAGCTGTGCATTTTTATGTGCAACCCCCCCCCCCCGCCATGCGTAGGAATATCAATATGTTAAGCGGTCTCGATCGCGGACAGGATTTGAACGTGTTCGATATACGGGACAATTCAAGCCAAGATACAGCCGTTTTTTGCTGCAATTGTTTGTCGTATCTGCGCCGAAATCTCAACATCTGATGGAACATTAGATCCTGGGTGACATGGGAGCATTTACTGCATGTAATGGTGAGTTTATTAAGGTCATTTTCGTGACATTTGAACGATTTATTTGGCATGTACGCACAGTGCCCCATCGTTTATTTTTTATGTCCGTTGTATGTGCATGTATATATAAGCCGGCATAAGGTATAGCATACCTGTCATGTACGTGCGTGGGGACCCGGCCACCCCCCCCCCCCCCCCCCCCCCAACCTTTGTTGGAGTGTTGGCTAAACCATGGAGGTAGGAATATCCCTTGATGAGCTTTAGGTTAAGCCTAATTTAGTTGAATATTTGAACAAAGATTTTAGTAGGCCTGTCTTGAAATTAAATGGCAAAATGGGGATGTCCGGAAATTGGGTACAAAGTCGGCCGATCAAACCATGGAGGAATTTCTGCTTGCTGTACTCTATCTTTCGAGGCTGCCTCCTTTTTTGCTTCTCAAAGAAACAGCATTTTTTTGGCTTATTAATAAATGCCATAATTATAAAGAAGAGAAGAGAGGAAATACTGTAGGCCTACACCAAGCCTATTTAGTCCTATTATTAAACTATAGTCTAGGCTATAGCATGTTTTGAATCGTTAATGTCAGTGAAAGACATCTTAAAAAATACATGTATGGGAGCATCCATTCCAGAAAATTTTGCCTACCGTGATGTCAAAAGTAGACGTAATAATAAGGGCCTCTTTCCTTTGTTGAAAACAACATGACGCTAACCACGTTTATGTTGCCCAATTTTTCTGGCAGATTTAAAAAGGGTTCACTTGCATACATGTACAAAATAAAACGAGACTTTTTGATCAGGGCTACTTTAAACTCCTTGAAAACTAAAATTATTAATTTTGAAACTGCGAAATGTTACTTGAAGTAATAGCTTGAGATTGTTTAAATATCTGAACTGTACAAGTGTTAGGGTTATTGGAATTATTTTGCACATTGCCGACTAGAGGCTGTCCCTCTCTAGAAACTTAGAAAATAAATACAATTGTGTAAACCAACTTATTTCAAATTTGTCTCATATTTTGTTTTATTTTGTGCTTTTTCCTTGCACAGTGGTGTGTTTCATCACTTGAAGAGGAGCACGAAGGAACTAAAGCTGATTATCTACAAGGGGATGCTGTGCTTGGAACTGACAACCTACCAAGCTTCATTGATGGGCAGATCAACAAGAGTACTTCATAATCTTTCAAAAAAGAGTTGAATTTCATTGTTTGTTAAAAATATGAATTAAAAATCTATAATAGTGCATGGCCTACGACAATGGAAAATTAAGAAATTATCACGTTTTAACTTATTTTCACAGTTGGCTGCACATGCTTTGTGATTTACATAGTAAACATTTCCACAGAAAAGTTACACAAGATAATTTTCACATAAAAGTTCAACAGAAACAATACCATAGGAATGCATGTACAGTGCATCTTCTTTTAAATGATAGGGCACATGTCTCGCAAAGTTGAGATCAAATTTGAAACTGGTGTGGAGCAGGCCATTTTAAAATGTGTTTAATTTCTTCACAATCACAGTTCTGGATACAACATTTAGTTTTGTCCAGAGTATTTTAATCTTGTCCTGTAATGAATCAGAGTTTGTGGGGA
This sequence comes from Hippasteria phrygiana, assembly GCA_037893225.1. NCBI lineage: Eukaryota > Metazoa > Echinodermata > Asteroidea > Valvatida > Goniasteridae > Hippasteria > Hippasteria phrygiana. The sequence goes on from JAZGUH010000242.1 coordinate 877,050, forward strand.
AAACACCATGGGGCACGTGAGGAAAACACCATGGGGCACGTGGGGGAAAACACCATGGGGCACATGGGGGGAAAACACCATGGGGCACATGGGGGAAAACACCATGGGGCACATGGGGAAAACACCATGGGGCACATGGGGGAAAACACCATGGGGCACATGGGGAAAACACCACGGGGCACGTGGGGAAAACACCATGGGGCACGTGGGGGAAAACACCATGGGGCACGTGGGGGAAAACACCATGGGGCACATGGGGGGAAAACACCATGGGGCACATGGGGAAAACACCATGGGGCACATGGGGAAAACACCATGGGGCACATGGGGGAAACACCATGGGGCACATGGGGAAAAATTTCCCATGGCGAAACACCATGTCCAAAACCCTATGATGAACCCCATGGCGATTTCCAATGGGATCCCATGGCGATATCCCATGGGAAATCGCCATGGGAAAACGCCATGGGAGATTTTTGTAAGGGGGGTTTCTGATCCAAGATGACATTTTGACTTTGCTAATCCACGTCCTGCTGAGAACCCAGTGGCAGTTATTTTCAAGGCTTCAAAAAAACTCCAAAGTGATTTTGCGGTGAATACTTAAGAAATTTGCAAGGACATTTCAGTGTGTGGGGAGCTGGATATGTGTAAGCAACAATATTTACAAGATACCGGGTAGCAAATGTTTGCACAATTCCTCCTTTCTAAATAACAGGGGAAAGTGGCAGGGGAAGAAAAACGATGAATATAAAAGTGTTTAACAAATTCTGGTTTCAAAACTACATGTACATGATGACCAGAAATGTTACAACATTAAAACTAGACATCTTGCGTCTCTTGCAAACAGACGCAGGGCTTTTCCGTTTTTCTGTTATATTAAGCACAAAGCTCCATCACTTCGATGTCTTTTGCTACTTCAAACTTGACCTTTAAGCGTGACGCCATCCTGACTTCTTTCTTGGTCATGTAATTTCCATTATAGGATATATATGACAAACTTGTTTAAGACCTTAGGCTGTTATGTGGCGCAAGTCCCGGTTAGAAATTACATAAAAAATTTTAAAAACCTAACAATCAACATAAAATCGTAGGATAGCGTCGTCATGACGTCACATATTCGGAACGTGGTCTTGGCTTGTGTCAAGATTGCAGTCAATCTGATCAATGACAGTTTAAAAAAATTGAAAAAAATGAAAAATTCCTACAAAATCAGCCAATCACGTCACTTCAGATTTTACAAATTTTCATAACGATCCACTTACTCTCATGTGTTTTTTAAAAGGGCATTTTGATGACGTCAGGATGATGTTACACATTTTAACATACATAACTCTGACCTAATGAATTGATTACAAAAAGGAATTTCGAATTTATTATATTCTGTTAATGAGATATGGCTTAAAATTTCAAAACCTTAAAAAAAATATACAAATAATTTGATGGTCATCATGACTAAAAAATTAACAGAAAATCAGCCGATGACGTCATCATGACGTCACCTCGGATTTTACATGCTAGTATCACTATCTACTTACCCACCAATTTTTATGACGCTCGGACCAACCCTTATATGTGTTTCAAAAAGCCTATTTTTGATGACGTAATGATGACGTCACACAATTTTCACATTTATGTAAAGGAATATAGGAGCTAACAAAGCTATTACAAAAAGAATTTTGAATTTAGCATGTTCTGTTGGTGAGATATGGCTTTAAGAAACTTTGAAGTTCAAAAACTTAAAAATTACTATAAAATCGTATGATGACGTCATCATGACGTCATGTCAATTTTCATCTATAAACCTGCTGGCCTACTTAGATATTACATTTCAACTTAATCGAGCTTGTACTTTTGTAGATATGGCTTCAAAAACTGCCCCTTTAAGATGACGTCACGTGACATGTGATGACATCATGATAATGTCATGTCAATTTTCAGCTATAAACCTACTGGGCTACCTAGATATTACTTTTCAACTTAATCGAACTTGTAATTTTGTATATATATGGCTTCAAAAACTGCCCCTTTAAGATGACGTCACGTGACATGTGATGACGTCATCATAACGTCAATTCAATTTTTATCTATAAACCTACTGGGCTACCTAGATATTACTTTTGAACTTAATCGGACTTGTGCTTTTGTAGACATATGGCTTCAAAAACTGCCCCTTTAAGATGACGTCACGTGACATGTGATGACATCAATTATGATAATGTCATGTCAATTTTCAGCTATAAACCTACTGGGCTACCTAGATATTACTTTTCAACTTAATCGAATTTGTACTTTTGTAGATATATGGCTTCAAAAACTGCCCCTTTAAGATGACGTCACGTGGCATGTCATGACGTCATCAAGAGGTAAAAGTTCGGCACACATTGTGAGCAGTTAGTCTAAGTGTCTGCCAAGTTTAAAAGTACCCAAAGTGCCGGTAAGAAAGAAAACGTGTACAAATGCTATAGGCAATAATCTAGCGAGTGCCCCTTTAAGATGACACCACGTGACATGTTATGACTTGATCATAACGTCATGTCAATTTTCATCTATAACACCAGGTGGCATACCTTACGTTCCAACTGAATCGGAATTGTACTTTTGTAGATATATGGCTTCGAAAAATGCCCCTTTAAGATGACGTCACGTGACATGTGATGACGTCATCAGGACGTAAAAGTTCGGCACACATTGTGAGCAGTTGGGGTAAGTGTCTGCCAAGTTTAAAAGTAGCCAATGTGGCCGGTAAGAAAGTAAACGTTTACAAATGCTATGGGCAATATTCTATCGACTTGAAAAAATAATTTTTTTATGACGTCATCATGACGTCACACAATTTTCACTTTTTAGGGCATATCTTTGAGACATACCAAAGCTATAACAAAAAGAATTTTGAAAATATCTTGTTTTGTTCGCTAGATATAGTGAAAAGAATGTTACGATTATAAAACTTCAAGAATTCAGCGACTTGAAAAAAGACTACAAATCAACCCCTTTTATAAACAGCAAGCTCATAATAGCCATGGTTATCAGCCCATCCCAGAATTCCTTTGTGTTATATTGAATTTGGTCTAAATTTTGAAATGGCTGTCATTTCTTACTTGAGTGAGCCACGATCATGAAATTTTGGAATTGGGTACAGAAAAATACAATGTATACATTTTTGTAATCGGATTGACCCTTACATGCGTTAAAAAAACAACATATTTTTGATGACGTCATCATGACGTCACACAATTTTCGCCTTTTAGGGCATATCTTTGAGACATACCAAAGCTATAACAAAAAGAATTTTGAAAATATCTTGTTTTGTTCGCTAGATATATTTAAAAGAATGTTACGATTTTAAAAATTCAAAAATTCATAAAAAATCACGTGATGACGTCATCACGACGTCACTCTACGACATACAATTTCAGCTTAGGGTCTATGTTTGATGTAAGTTTGGTTAGGTTCTGAGGTTTTTTAAGACCTAAAGTGCCGCCGACAAAATTCGTGTACAAAGTCTATGGGATTTTGGTCAGAACTAAAAGAAGAAGAAGAAGAAGAAGAAAAAAAAAAAAAAAAAAATCAGAACAAAAACAAAGCCTTTTCCGAAGGATTTCGGAAAAGCCAAAAAGCACAACATTGAATGGACTATTTACACAGATGTCCACAACATTTCTTCCTAAGGTTTTGAATCGCGCAAAGCCTCAATAAGCTTTGATTCCATTTCTCCCACAGGCTCTCAAAAAGCACACATACACATACAGTGCACACAGTCGTGTTTTCCTAACCCAGGATGAGTGCTGGGTCCATCACTTTGAGCCAGAGACAAAGAGGCAATCCATGCAGTAGAAATACACGTCCTCGCCCCCTCCAAAGAAGGCCAATGTCGTTTTGATGCAAAATTTGGTCCATTTTTACGAAGTCGTCTACAAACCACCAAAAATCGGAAATGCACCATATTCTCAGTGTGTTGAACTGTTAACCCCCTTGAGTACGTTTTTTTACAGGAGACGTCGAGGTGTCGCGGCGGTTCTGGCAGCCAACCCTACATGTTTGTTTCTTGTACTCTGTCATTTGCCTTTGAGAAAGAACTTGCTTAAGTTTGAAACGTCAGGCCAGCTAATTGTTTGATTAGTTATCAAAAGGGTTGAAATAAATGCATGCTAAGTTTCAATGATCTGGCATTACTCCTTCAGAGTCAACCTACAAACTTTTCAGCCAACCCTCGTAATTTACATCATTGCCCCCTCCCCCTCCCCCCCCCCCTCCCCCCCCCCCCCCCTCCCCCCCCCCCCCCCCCCCCCCCCCTCCCCCCCCTCCCCCCCTCCCCCCCCCTCTCCCCCCATCAAATTCCATCTTCACATTGTGTGGTACCTGCAGCAATACTGCATTCGCATCGGTCAGCTTTCACTTTGGCATGTTTCCAAGTCTGTACCAGTACAATCGATGGATCCACATTAGAATGCAGGTGACTGTCATTCAATTATTTTTCATGGCACCAAAAACGTCCTGGAGCAATCACCTGAACAAACACCTGAACAATCCTCCATGGATGCAGGTTCAAAGAAATGGGTCTGATATGGGTCCTTCACTCAGACAACTTCTGGCTTGGAATAAAAAAAAAAAAGTGCCAATTTTATACTACATTGCATGTTGCCTTCATCTACAGAATTTACTTCCTGGAGCAATTCGGTTGGGCGACTAGAGTGACTAGACTTAACCTTAGTCAATCTACATGTAGATGTCACTCGAACGCTGCGTGGTTTGACTAGCTCGTCCAACTGGATCAACCTTGCTCCGGACCATGGTTTCTCTAGTCACTCGCGAGTTACGTCACGGTTTCAAGATGGAGGATAGGTAAACTGGGCAAGTTTTGCAAACGTTTACGGTAAATTGTTAGTTTTGTCCAATGATAATAACTCTTTGCAATAAGATAATTAATTATTTATTGCACTAAAGTTAAATAGAGAAAATGAAAGAAATACATAATAGAAAATATAAATGACGTACCAACATTTGCTTCGTTAACAATTAGCAGACGACATTCTTTACAGTTTGTTGTTGCTACACAAACTAGATTTGACGTAGTTGATCGACGAGATGCGTTCGAGTGAAAACAGACCACGCATGCGTGATATAAATCGCAAAATTGACAAAAGGGACTAGATCAGCAGCACCCGAACTTGCTCCTTGTTAACCAAGAGGTAGAGGCATCGCAAGACCATATCAAATGGGGGAGTTATTCAAATTTTGCAGAATGGGTATGAGCAAGCAAAAGAAAGGAAAATTGCCCCACACAAACTTCCGTCCTAAAAAATCCACCCTGCACTTGGCACTTCCTTGTTCACTCTCAAATTATTTTTGCCCACAGCTAGCTACACAATTTTGCCGATTGGGATTGGTTGTTGCCGGCAAGTACTTGCCAACAAATTCAACTTATCAGGGATGTCACACCACCCACACAACACACCCTCTAGTAATGCCCGGGCCCGAAGGATCAGTTTACACTCACAAACATTGACTCAGAAAATCATCTCACAGCTGTTGTTAACCCGAGCATATTGCAGGGTTTACCCAAAATGGGGCAGTGGTCTTCTGTGACCACTTTCAGCAACACATAGTGCAACACAGCCTGGGTATCTCACAGATAGCCACAAGATTCCCCTCTTAAGGTGTAGTGTGAACGGACCAAGTCGTTTTCTGACTTTTCCCCCCCATTTTTTGTTGGACGGCTTGCAGGTATGCAACTGTAGCTTCGACTTGGTAACTTATACCACCATTACCAGCAGAACTCACTGTAAGGAATCGGTGGTGAAATCTGTAGGGACTATACTGGCAAAGCCTGCTAGCAATATGACAACAGCACTTCTGCCAATTCATCCGGTAACCTCTAGACGAACATATTACCACAAGAATGTCTGGAGCCTCTTCTGCCTTGTAGGTTTGCATTTGATGAGATCACTCCTTGATGAAGGCAGTCATATGTTCATGTAAAAATGTAGGCCCACACAAGAGTAGTCATAAATGTATCACTGTAAGCGTACATATGTACACGAGCCAAGAAATATCACAATTCAACATAGAGACTCTAGAATGTTCTGCCAAAAGTTTTGAAACTTTAACCCAATAAAATTAAAGCTTGTTGCCAGGTACAAGTACATCCTTATGTTTAAAAAAAACAACAACAAGTGAATAGACATTATGTATGATTGTTCACATACATACACATACGCAAGTAACATCACAATTATACAGACTCCAAAATTCCCGGCTAAAAAGTTGCAAATACTCTAAAAAAACAATTTTGAAACTAAAAAAAAAAAAAAAATACTTTTCCAGGTACGTCTTAAAAAGTAAACTGAAATTTAAGCAAAAACAATTGTGGCATCAGCTGCAAATATCTTGAAACTTTACTTGTGATTTCCTGTTTGCTTAGGCAGCCACTCGACAATTCAATATGCCATGTCGGTGGAAAAACAGCCAATCCCCAAAACCTCTCCAATTTCTTCTTCATCTTTGAAGAGCAACTCCACCGAGGCTAAGAATCTTCATTGCCAGGCAATGGAGAGGGAGGAGGAGATTTTTTTTTCAGTCAGCCGTGAAACGTCCTCGGTTGGCAAGAAATGCTGCTAATGGACGTGAAGTTTCAGCTGCGCTTTTGTGGAGTCCGTAGGGTTTACTTTCTACCCCAAGGTATCCCGGAGAGTTAAATTTTTTAACAAATTTAAAACAACTGTTATTGCAGTGATGTTTTCTTTTCAGAATAAGTGGCAGGCGTGGCCTTTTTAAAGAAAGATTCGGTTTGTCCAAGCATGACCGTGAGTGGGAAAATTTAAACACAAAATTGACAGGGTCATCGCAAATGTTACCAAAACACTTGTGGCTTGACTGTACAATTTCTGGACAGGATTTCACTCATTATTTCACGATTGGCAAGTGCAAAAAATGAAAAGTGGGAGTGTAACTTTTTTCCCATACCTGTATTTGTGTGCTTAATTATCACACAAAACAAGCATTTCTTGCAAAAATACATTGTAGGCCATGTTTTGCCAAATTTAGCATGCAAAACATGGGGTTTATTTTTTTAAATTGAAATCACCCAATACAAGGATGAGGGGGTGCATGGCTCGCTGACTAAAACACATTTATGTATTAATTAATGTTTTAAGAAAGGACTACTTTTTGACAGACTACTTTTCTGATAGGCTACACGACATGAATCTGCATGACATCAAAATGATTTATGATGGCGATGGTGGATTGCGTAAACGTCTGGCATTTGCTTAAACGTGAATTTCTGATGGCGGTACCATGCTGGGGGTTGCTTGAACACGAACTGTAAGGGCTAAGTCATTCCAGTACCAGCCACGTCAATGAAGGGCTGCATCTCCAGTCGTCAAAGCATCCGAGGAATTCCATCCTTAATATCAGCGGACGTTAAACTTGTCTTTACTTAACTTAACCAAACCATCTGACTCAATTACTTAAAACTTTCTATGCTACAACTTTAAAGGGGCAGTGAAGGATGTAAACGGATAAAAAACACCTTGTAAAATAAATCTCTTCCAGGAAGATGTGTGGTTCTGACGTTTCGGACAGTGTGCTCTGTCCGTCCTCAGGAGTGTGAAGCTCAGGCATCACGATTACGTTGTTCGTAACTTCTACTGTAATCAAATTTTATGTAATTATATTTTTTTGTTTCACCAGTTTATCCAACTTGGTTCCTCCAGTTTGTGTGTTGGACCATCAGATCAGCTTTCTGCTTGTTTTCACCAATATACTCTATCTATCTAGATGTAGAATGAATGGCTATTGTGCAAGTAATTCTTGGCCTGGTCACGTTTCCTCTCATCCTATGATATTACATGTATCTACAATGTGCTTCAAGAGGAGATTCTTTTCTTATTGTAGCCCCATACCTTAAATGGCTCTTAGCCAAATTTGGTGTGAACCTGCATTAAAACCCTCCTGTTCTCAAGGCCAAAATGGAGCCAGCTACATGTACCCTATATATATCAAAACCTATCAAGTGACAGATTGAAACACACACAAACTGTCAGAGTTGGTGTTTATAGTTTTTGATAGGCTGTGATAGTTATAAGTATAGGAGGGTTAAACAAAAAATATGATGTTGGCAATTGTTTGACAAATTCTCAACTGGTCACCCAAATCTGCCATTAACTCCATTTGGCTTTTTCCTGGGCACATCACCGAATCAAACAGATATGCTCTACATTGTTTCTTGGAGTGTGAGAATGAAAACTACTCCGGCCACAAAATAGGGAAATACATAAAGAGGTGTACAAATCATAGCCGTTGGAAGAATCCTATATGCAAATTCCGGAATACCTGTTTTATGACAAAGACATGTGCAAACCATTACCAAACCTTTCTCAAGTTTCAAAAACTAAATGTCATGTTGTCTCAACGCTTCCAATCCACATATACCTCTCTCCTCAGCCACATACGATAGATTTTATGCGGAAAAAAAACTGTCGCAGCGCAAAAACAAGAAATCACAGAAGACACACCAATCAGACTTACCCAACAAGCATCTCATATATAAGAATCCCCGTCGCCCACCAGTCCACCGCTTTGCCGTGACCTTTGCTTTGAATGATTTCCGGTGCGAGGTATTCGGGGGTTCCACACAGCGTCCACGTTCTAAGAGAGAGAGAGATTGACAAAAAATTGTTCAAACTGAAGAACAAAACTCATGAAACCTCAAATATTTTAGAATATTAATATTTCCTGTGTGATTGAGCAGAGGACTACCAGCCAAAACAACTTTTCCACACATAATGCAGATTTTTAAAGCACACGTCCACCATGCACACAATGCTCAAGGTTCTACAGTATTACCCCTGCTTATCAGGCCTATAAATCATTCCCAAAACCTTATCAGCTCTCAGGGGAGTACACAGGCAGTAAAACAAAAATAGCTGAATATTGGAAAAGTTGCTCCTTCCAATCAATAGACCAATTCACCCTGACCCTCTCGCATCATAAAAAAACCAAAACTTGGTTTTGGTTGATCTTGGTGGATTCTGGACAGTAGAACAAGCCCCTATTACATGTACTTTTCATGAGGCTTAATTGTTCCTATTTTGATTTCTGTTAACCTTCAACGGATGACTTTAATTACATACAATGTATGTACTTGAAGGCTGAAATATTTCAGAAACCATACAGAAGGCCACATATTAATATCTTGGGCAACCTCCAAATAAGTTATTACACAAATACTAGAAAACAAAAAAAACATGAACTTGATTCTGCAAAAAGATTTCAGTTTAACCAGAACTAGAACCGAAGACGTGTTCTACTTCCAAACTTAGCCAGCCAACCCGGCTTGGTTTGGGTCTTTGAAAACAAACCTTACCTATCTTTTAACTTCTTCGCAAATCCAAAATCGGTAAGCTTGACGTGGCCCTCACGATCAATTAAAATGTTTTCTGGTTTCAAATCCCGGTACACAATGTCCTCTTTGTGTAAATAGTCCAGGGCGGACGTTATCTCCAACGTGAAGAATTTGGCTACGGACGCTTTGAATCGGCCCATGGTCCTTAGGCAGGTAAAGAGTTCGCCGCCGCACACATACTCTAGAAGCATATACAGGAATGTGTCATTGTGGTGGGCCCAAATTCTGCATTAAAAAAAATAAAATAGAATTGAGTACCGACAAGATAACATGTCATCCTGTACAAACATGACAAAGGTGCATTCTTGTTAGTTTTTTTATTTTTAGAATTTGTTCGATTTTTGTTTGTTTGTTTGTTTGTTTGTTTGTTTGTATGTTTGTTTGTTTGTTAGGGATGGGAGTGCTTGATACGTTTAAAGGTTACAGCAACTGACCTAAATGTATAGATCGGTTTTGAAGAGAATGCAATATACAATGTATGTGGCCAAAAGTCTAAAACCCTATCACAGAGACCTTTTGGACAAAAAATCTACAACCTTCGAAAGAAAAACCTTTTGACCCTGTCCTTACAAATGTCAATAGCAAGAGAGATGCTGACCTAAGGCCACAAGATTGCTTCTGATAAAATGGCCTGAAAAATAATCAAACACAAAGGGCTTCCCTCATCAAAGGGACATTTATTACTAAGTGGCCATGCTGCATGGGACTCTCAGTGTCGAAATTACGCTAATCTTCTTTTACCTTATGGTGTATTACATAAAATAACATGTTGGTTTCAATGGCCCTGCCTGAGGGTACAGGCACCAGATCTCCCTGTGGGCTGATCCCAAAATACCAAGGACGCCCATAATGACTTGTGGAATGACACCTTATGGTGTACAAGCTAAGTAGGAATCCAAGACATAATATTTGTTTGGAGGTTGTAGACTTTTGTCATGCAAATATAAAAAATCGACGAAGCCGATCTACCAACACGATTTAACTTGCATCAAGGACCAATTTCATAAGTGCTTATAAACAAACAACTGAAGGGACCTCACAATGTTACACACAGGCACGAGATGATGAAACTGAAAAAATCCACAAATTCTGCAATGTTTGGGGGTCAGCGAGGATCCCAGATCAACGTACAAATGTATGTAGGATCTAATGTTTGTATTTGCCTAAAGGCACCCCTTAAAATACCCGTTTCTGTGTATCCTCTTTTATAGCTAAAAACACCTTTAGGGTAACACCTCAGGAATTCAAAATTTAAAAAGAGATTCTTTACAAGTTCTGAAATCAGTAAAAATCCTGACAAGAAGATCTTAAAAACAGGAAGAAACCTAACAAATATCACCCATGCACACAGCATTAAGAATGTGAAAGAAGGAGGAAGTCTTGAGAAGAAAACGACGAGAACAGCTCTCTCTCTCTCTCTGTATAAGGACAGAAACATTTCTCCTTCTTGATCCCGGCTAAAGGAGATCTTTTGCTTTTGAAATGATTTATCGAGTCACTCGGACTAAACACTTGGATATTATTACTCACAGATGCACCCAAGACATACAGTTTGTGCATGTTGATTGTTGACCAAATCGGTTATGCAGGTACAATGCTTGCCGCCGACTGCTAGCTGTGCACGACACAAAGGGCCAAAGTGGGGCAGCAGCACAACTGCCCCTTTAAAGCTTCAATCCACACATGATTATGTAGACACTTGTTTGTATGTCAAGTGTTTACTTATCTCTCTGCAGACCACATGGCAATCACTCTTGACAGCTTGTTGGTACATGATTAAAGAATTAACCCCTTGGAACCGGGGTCCAACTCGGAATTTCATGGGGGCGCCGGGGCACCAGGCCGGGTTATGCAGCCAAGCGAAACGAAAACAAGAGGCACCAAAGTTTGTATTTTGTATACATTTTTTGGCATTCAATTGTGGACCTTTAACAAAAGGGTCCACAGTTGAGCCAAGGTCCTCGGTTTGAAATCATGGACAAAACCAATAAGGGTCATTCCCAACAAGTTAAAGCATAAACAAGTTTAGGGATGTGTTTGGGGTGGGGGTGGGGGTGGGGGTGGGGGTGGGGATGGGGGTGGGGGTGGGGGTGGGGGTGGTGGTGTGGGTGGGGGGTGGGAGGTGGGAGGTGGGGGGGTTGGGGGTGGGGTGGGGGGGTTGGGGGTGGGGTGGGGGGGTTGGGGGGGTGGCGGTTGGTAATGGTCGTAATGTGGTGGCACCTTCCATTTCTAATGAAAAAATTAATGTGGCTTGTTTGACAAATTAACAAATAGTGACAATTCGACCTTTTAGGGTTGAATTGTCAGGCCCGGCAATATTTTATCACTGATCAGGTCATTCCAGTTACTATGTAGTTTGTAGCAGTATTTATCTCATAAATGAATAAAAATGGATTTCTCCATATATTCACACTTCTGAAAACATTCACAGAAGGGAAAAAGTAGCTTCCCAATACTTACAAATGAACTATGAATGGATGCTTTATGGCCATGAGTATCGTCTTCTCATTTAAGACGTGGTCTGCCTGCTTTAACCGTACGACGTCCGCTATTGTAAGAACCTTCAACGCCATGTACTCCTTGGAAGTTTTATCCTTCACGAGGATGACCCGCCCAAAAGTACCTGTCCCTGAAAAAAAGTAAAGGTAAAATTGTGTTAGTTTTTGTCAATGAAACTCTAAATATTGGCAATTTAGGCAAAGAATTTTTTTTCTCAACAATTTAAATGTCCAACAAAACATGTTTTGTCCAGTTACATGTACACGTATGTCAAAGCAATCAATACAATTTCAGTAGAAACCAAACAATGCTGTACCAAGCATTTGGCAACAACAAACACCTCCTTTGGCCCCATTGATGGAATTAACCAATCACTTTGTGTTAACAACTCGGACAAAAGTCTTGCATACATGTGGCGCACACAGCTATGATTGGTCAATACACACACCGAGGGGCGGGGCTTAATGAATGGGGCGGGGCTTAATAGATGGGCCTTCTGTCTCTGGCAAAATGACTCATTTATTAACCCTAACGTCACCGAATACTACAAAATACTACTTTTTTTTAGTAAACTGTAGTATGCAGTACTTTTACTACACTGGCCTATGAGAATTGAGTAGTATTTTGTACATCTGTAGCCCAAGTGAATGCCTAGGACGTTAGGGTTAACAAGAATAAACTTTGGCTCTAGCTAAAATAGGTTTTTTTTTTTTAAATGAAGCAGCACAGTTCCACACATGTATACAGTCGTACTTTCCCAATACTTCCAAGGACAATGCTTTGTGTTTCCTATTGTTCCTTTAATTAATATAACCCAACCCCATAGACTAAGCAGGTACTTCTACGTGCGAGGACCGATTTCAACAAAAGACTTGACATGCGAGGACTAAAAGGTTTCTTGGTATTTCCTTTTCTCCTCTTGTCCTCGAAGATATACAGAACCTGTACATATACATATATCATACAAATAAATGTACATAAACATATGTTGAGTAGGGAAAGGAAATAAATTTCATTTCTTTACTGAGGTACATGTACAATATGTATGTAATACAATAACATTTGTATTCAGAAGGGTACTGTACTTCTTCAGATCTTGGAAATGCAAAACAGCCAGTGTTGTTGGCAACTAACGACAGGGAATAATACATGAGGTAACAGTGTTACCCTCCTGGCCCCGATGATACCCTCAATTCCTTTCTGCATGGTTGAACTCAATTGGACAGAAATCTGAGAAATACAGTACATGTAGATTTTTATACAAAGCCTACATTGTACAGTACTCAGGGCAGTAGGGCACAAAATCAAATTACAATTACAAGCACAACATTGATGTGTGAGTTTACAAGAAGTGTTTGGGCTTTGATAGCTCAGGTATCCTTTCTCCTACACGTATACATGCAATACTGTACTCCATCGACATCCAGGATACATTTTCACTGTACAATGGGAAATAAAGTTGCGGAAAATTATCTTGAAACTTACCCTGGTAGAACTTTTGAAAATAAGCATACAGGTGGTTTAACCTTGTGTGCATAGTTTTGCATATTTTTTTTTTGCACAAGCCTGTGTAGGCTTTTTTATAGATTTTATAGATATTGCAATTTTAGAAAAACAATTTGTTGCTAATTTTCCAACATAACCAAAGTCAATAACTTTACAATGAAACATTGACCAAAACAAATTATTAAATCAGACCACAATTAGTAATCAGTTAATAAATTTCAACTTTTGAAATAGGTGCGTCCCGCTCCTACGAGAAAGCTCCTACGATTACACGTAATTGAACTGGGAAAACAAGGATTCAATGAGCACTGCTAGACTGCCGTCAATCATTATTTGGTCTTGCCCCCGAAATGTAGCAGCTCCGGAAATGGTTCTTGTAGAGGAGTGAAGATATTCTGCCGTTTACTTATTTTTTATTAACCACAACAGTCCTAAATCCTCTAATTTTAATATGATTTTCCACACACCCTAGGGAGTTAGGGTAAACAAAAATTTTCCTTGATGATTTGTTAGCAAGAACAACATTTTTTCTCGTGAGCAACGATATACACTGTAGTAACTTTAAACATCGCACAACTAAGGCCAAGTAAAACAAAACAACAGTTGATCGTCCCCGCCCGCTTCCTTTTTTCGTGCCGCATTGATTTTGTTATTATTTTTTATTTTTTTATTTTTTATTTTTATAGTCAAACTTTTCGAAAAATTGCATGTAAACAAAAATAAAATCTGAAATCGTCGTCGATATTTCGATTGTTTTAGACTTCTACCCATATTTACTTTCACTGGTATGCACAGTATGCACCTACTAAACTTTAATCGGGTGCATTTGTAAGCGTCTACGAATCCATGAGCCCTGTGAACAAACGTAATCGATTTAGACGTATTGCAGCCGCTTTGTGTATTTTTTCGTCTTTTTCGCTTCCGCTGTGACAAATACGACTGAATTTTACAGACTACGTATTTTAAGAGTACTGCGCTGTGTATATGACGCCAAACATCGACAGTGTGAAACTTTAAACTTTGCTTTTTCGAGACTTTGTTTTAAACGCCGGCTTTTTACTTCAAAAAGCCGGCGGCATCTTGGAAAAAAAATAATAGATATTAAATAAAAGGCACCTCCCTCATCCTTTTTTTGAAAAGTCCGGACGATCAACTGTTGTTTTGTTTTACTTGGCCTAAATAAAGAAACACAAAACCCAGCCTAGCAAATTTAACCCCTTGCGTACGGATGACGCCATATGGCATCAACAAAAAGTGCCACCAGGCCGGATGACGCCATTGGCCGCCGTTTGTACAGTTTCAATCCATTGTTGGATTATTGTTTATGTTACGCTTAACTGCACAAACACATTATAGCGGTTCGCTTGGCTGCCAGAACCACCGTGACACCCCGACGTCTCCCGTAAAATATCGTGCTCATCAAGGGGTTAACAAATAACAAACATTATCGCCAACATGCGAGTACATGTACATGTATGTAGAACATAACATGTAAACATGTCTGTACACTCCCATGTATATAACGAGCACCCAGTATATATTCACACAACACTTCCAGAACAATCCCTCCTTCCAACATGACACTGGAAGTTGGTGGTGTGTTAGTGTTGCCATGACCCCCGATTACCAGGCAGTCAATGCTCCTTTGGGATAACAGCAAGTTTTCAAGTGGTCTAGCAAAGCTGGCCTTGCCCTACATGTAGTCTTGATTCAAGATGTCAGTGGATCCACTGTTGTTTGCGTGGGCTAAAGTAGTGCACAAGAACAATCCCCTGAAGTCTTGAACCAAGACTATTCCTGCCCAGGTCAGGCAATGAACCTTGTTGCGATACTCGACACCACTGTCTGACATTCATGAAACTTTATTTCTTTGAATGCCCTAAGGCCACAATTTGAGGCCTGGGTTGACAGTTCCATGTAGAGGGTTACAGCTTTTAATCACATGTTTAATCATTTTTTGTGGATCCCAGATGTTTTGTATATTTGCCTTACAGGAGTATAAAAAAGATTGTTATAACAAAGGACACCACGGACCCCCTATACAGCATGAATTCCTTTAATGACCAGGTTACTTAGGGATTAACTTTACAAGCTGCCTGCCTGGATTATTAGACAGTGGTGGGGGGCTTTAAAGCATCGCTTACAGTTAATCATGTTCTTTTTACTGACATTGTTGAGCAAAATTTGTAATTGGGAAAATAAATATGGACTGTAAGCTAAGCCTTGGGGCTGTCTAATCTTGCTCCTTAGTAATAAAAAAAAATATGTAACCTATCTCCAAGAAGCAAGTGGATATTGTAAAAGTTGAAAATTGCAGATCATGATATTTCCTGAAAAGTTCAGTTGTAGCTTCAGTGGGCCTCATCAGTACCCTTTCAAGCTGTTGGAGTCTCCAGGTGCACAAAGTGTGCAAGACAGTTACTCATGATAGTAATATTTAGACCTGTAGACATTTTTTTTTAAAACAACACATACATTGTAAAACAAATTTGTGATTTTAGGCTTTGCATGGTGGAGAGTAAAATGAGGGAGAAAAAAAAAATAATAATAATAATAAATAAATAAAAAAAAAACAAACATGTGAGCTATATGTAACTAACTCGAGAAGTGTGGATCTACATGTATATGTACAGATTTAATAATTTAAAGACCAAATCCTACAAGTATATTATGTATGTCAATAGTGCCACAAGTCCCCAAGCCCAATCATGCCATTACTCAGGGCCACTTCACAATGTCTGTACATGTACATACATATACAAGAATGGCACTCCCATTGAGGTTTAGCAAAGAGGGCTGCTGATAAAACCCCTAATTGAGAGAGCAAAATGGTCTCTTCGTGTTATTGTCCACAACTCCTACGCCTGGTTTTTATTACCGCACACTCCAATGAACTATCTGAAAGACAGTTTCCAAACAACACCAAACTGTGGCATAAGGTACAATGCGGACAGATTCCAGAGGCAAACATTGTAGGGTGGGATGGTATCAAGGCTGCAAATATCTGACCATGGAGGTACCGCTCCCACCATGTACAATAGCAAACTTTTCAGAAGTTGACTGAAAATTTTAGGGGTTCCTGAATTTTATCATTTTCTTTCCAGCTGGCAAGCAGGCAAGCACAATGTTTTGAAACAAAGATTGTTGAATGCTGCCTGTAGTGGGAATGTTTTCATAGACTGGTTTCTGCCCCCAAATTTGGGGACTGATGATAGTGTGGATGATATACATGTACTTCTGATTGGCTCTCATGTGTGCAAGCAAGAAATCTGCTGAATGCACTTGTGTTTTTTAGTTGAGAACATCGCATTGCATTAAAACCCTAACCCTCCCAGACTCAGCACACTGCATCTGTGCTGACAGCTCCACTTTGCTGCACTCTCCACACAAGTCAATGTGACAAAGTATGCAATCTGATGCGTCTGGCAGGGTTCTAGCCAAAATACCCTGGAGAATTAGGGTCAAGGATTCATACAAAAACTGTTTCTAGTATTACATGTACCCGCTATCAGTCTTAACATTCAAAATCAGAATAAGTGGAACTGGGAACAGTCTGTTTTGGGGTTTTTGGTGACAAACCATCATGGCTGTCCCGCTTCTCTAAACAAAACTCAGTACATAAATCTCAAGTTTTCAGCGACAGAATCCCAATAACTCAGCCAGGGATTGCAGAATGGAATTTACCCAAGTACATGTACTTTTCATTTTGAATTTTGGTTTGGTTTGGTTTTAATTGAATTTTGTTTAAGTACAGTACTTGACTCAACTTTCTTTTTTGAAGGCGACTGTGGTTCCATTTTATCAATAACCTTCAGATTTTGTGACCATGATTTCTGAAATTGTTGACTGGAGTGAGCTTTCACAATTTCAATACATATTCATTTTTGGCAGACGGATAGCAGCTGTTCATGTCTAGGAAGAGAGAGCTCATACCTACCTTGAACAATCAGGCTCAAGTTACCAGGATTCCTGGCTCATGTGGTCTTATATACAAGTACAAAGGTCACGGTGGAGGTCAAACTGGGTCAAAGAAGATATTTCCCTGGTGAAGTCAGCAAATACCGTTTTGGGGGCCGACTGTCAAAATTGCATTTGTGCAGATCAATAAATCTGTTTCCAAAGTAATCAAACTGAAACCCGGAGCAGAAAATACTCAAACTGTCTAAAGAAAATTTTAACCTTAAAATAAGACAAACTTTAGGAAAGTTGTGCCTCAATACATCAGTTTAACAACCTGTTTCCACTTTTCATGACATTAAAAGAGTTTCGTTAATTTTGTTATTTAAATTTTAAGAAAAATACTGAGTCAAATGAATGCACAATCTAGATTTACATCATGTGACTCCATCATCAAACCCTAACCCTCCAGGGTATTTTGGCTAGAAACCCTGCCAGACACATCAGATTGCATACTTTGTCACATTGACTTGTATGCAGAGTGCAGCAAGGTCAAGCTGTCACCACAGATGCACTGTGCTGTGTCTGGCAGGGTTAGGGTTAAGATCTTACACCCTTGAAACTGGCAAATATTGTAGCCTAAACAAGATTTGCAAAACACTTGCTCAATTACAGAGGAGACATTTTCCCGGAACTGGTGGGAGATGATTGCTTTGCCCTCTGGCTGTTTTTGTGGATGAAGCACCAAGTAACTTTATCATGCTCCAGATCCTCACCCAAGTCCATGACCTGCCATTAATGGCAAATTAAAGACAAACAAAGAAGCCCACGCCAAATTTCATTGAGCTAGCTGCGGGGGAAGTCACATTTCCCAAGCTTTCCCAAGCAGAGCAACAACCAAGTAAAATGTTGTTTGATATGCACTGCTTGAGTGTGGTTCTAAACAATCATTTTTTAAAGACATTAATTTACTGGCCAATGTTTTCTGCTGATAGCTCTCAGACTTGATAGCCAAGAAATACGAGATATGTTTCACACCTTTGGCTAAATATCTTTACATGACACAGAGCATTCACACCATTTTGAGGGGCTTTTTCTCCTTCAAGGGAAGTTCATGTTTTGCCGATGGGAATACTGAACTAAGTAGCGTGGGATGTGTATATGTGTAGATTGAGGGAGGGGTATACATTTTTCTATTCTGTAATTTTGTATAGTATGTATGTGACAAATTGCACCTTGACGTTTCTCTTCAAAAATCCACTTGACAAAAATTTTCTAACAATCAACATTAATTATTAATTCTCACTTTTGTGGCAAAACTGATGTTGGAAAAGGACACAATTTTACGTTTTACTGAGAAAGATACACACATGTACATTGCCCCACCCTACATGCGACACAACAGCCAATTTGGTAGATGATTTCCTTCAATCAACCCGATATTAAATTGATTAAGATTGGGGCTCCTCTGACAGCCATGGACATTCCCACTTATGAGCCGAATGCAATAAAGAGCCCATTGGCTTGGGGAAAGGGGGGGGGGGGGGGGCGGCAGCAATGGGCAAAGCTAGAAACTTTACCCTGGATGAAAACCAAATGCCATTCCTCCGGCCATACTCCGACTCTGTCCTTACCCACAACTACAACGACAAACTAGGAATCCTGAGAATTTAGTCCGGATCTCTCGCACCAAAGACCTAGGACGCTATCACTCGCAATTGGTGGTGCGAGGTTTGAGGGAGTGGCGATGTTTGCTCTAGGCGACAGCTGATGTGTCACTTAATGAGCAGAGGACAGTTCAGTAACCAGGGGCGACCAGGGAAACCCCCGCTGGTTCCTACTTAGCCCAACCTCTGGAGAATGCTCAAGTAATAATAGAAGATACTCAATTTGTCTGGGGCATAATACAATAAGGCTGATATTTAATCTTGACCGTGACACCTTGTGGACATTGCAGCCAGTTTCATGGCAGACTGCTCTTCACCATAGTGAAATGACCTTTCAGCACGCTGGTGAGCCTTTTTTTATGACTGAAATTTTAAACCTGTGATGTCTGTGCATTAAGGGTTTTTTATATTTAATTGATAATATGTTGGCATTAGAAACAGTATGAGTTTTCCTGCGAGATTTTCTCAAAACAAAAATTGGAAAACAATAAGTGAGAGATTTAATCAGTTTCTAATTTTGAAGTAGAAGACCGGCTCAAACTTTACAGGAGAGTGAACAGGAATGTCAAATATCACACACCCATCCTCACATATGGGTAGATATGGGGTACCTCTATTGTGGACTTTACTTTCCTTCTTTTATTTTCCCTTTGTCCCCATTGAAATCTCAAAAGCCATAGCGTTAACTCTGTGGGGTACCTCGATTTCTAAAGACCACCTCGTGGGGTACATCTCCTATTGTTCATACTTTAACTTTTTGGCAAGGGCCCTCATTGGTTTTGTACAGTTTTTAACCGGGGGATCTTTCTAAACCGCGGACCCTATTGTCCTCTGTTGTTAAAGGTCCCCTATTGAATGCGAAAACAAACTCACACACATCTACTTGTTCTGTAATTGTGGGGACACGCAATGGTCGTGTGTTGCGGGGATCAACAAAGCTAATTTGCCTAAAAAATAAAAATGCTCCCACTACACGGTCAAAGCCTGGGCATACACGCACACTCACAATAACGCAAGCACTATGAAAAGTGTTCAAGTCAAAATCATTTCAAAATTTGCAGCTTCGTTGCCGCTGCTGTCACGATTTTCAAAGTCCTTTTGCACTGGGTATATGAAATGTCTGCTCCAACTAGTGGCAATGACGACTCGCTGCACTGTATTCTCAGCCACACACCCAAGTACAACAACAGATAAAGCCTGTGCATCAGCTATATGTATAGAGTCCAAATTTGAGACAACTCAACAAAGTATGCAAGTAACATCCAAGTGAATGTGTGCCAGGGGAGTTGAGGTACTGTCAAGCGCAATCTGGAGTTTTGGGCAAGTTTATTGTACCCCCTCCTGAGTTCATATCCCTATGAATGGATTTCATTCAAAGGGAAATTAGCTCAGGAGGGAGTACAATAAACTTGCACAAAACTCCAGATTGCACTGACAGTACCACCAAATGCATTATCAACAGGACAAAACAGACCGAAGCTGCTCCTTATCTTCAACCTGACTTTAACCCTAACGTCCTAGGCATTCACTTGGGGTACAGTACACTGTACTACAAAATACTACTCAATTCTCATAGGCCTGTGTAGTAAAAGTACTGCATACTACAGTTTACACATCAAGTAGTATTTTGTAGTATTCAGTGACGTTAGGGTTAATTGCGATGCTCAGAATTTACCCGTGATTGGATGTATGGCTAAACTTAGAGTGCATCGAGTCATCCTTGCAACACTCATGTGCCGCTACAAGTTTTACATGCAACTCACCGAGTATAGACAACATGTCAAAGTCCTCCAATTTGTACTTGCGTTCGTGAGAAGCCTCGGGAGGGGGAAGGTCCTTTAGTTTGCTCGAGGATCCAGTCCGCTTCAAAGTCTTTCCTTTGGCTATTCTTGACGAGGCCATCGCGATTTGTCGTGCAAATCCCTTTGTTTCTCTCGATGACAGCTGAACTTTCCGCCCAGTGGTACAGTAAACAGTTCTGTCATTTGCTCAACATTTCATTTCTTGTCCAAGTTTAAAGGTCCAAGTTCCGTGAACATCTGTAATTTCAGGGTGGTCCATCAATCACTGTATTCACTTTACCTCACCAGTCAACATCAAATAAAAACTTTGTCTTGAGAAAGAATCATTCAAAAAAGCCTGTTGCTCAGCGATCCTGATTTAACATGTTTACTGCAAGGGTATTGGCCTAAATAGGCTATGCTAATGGCATGCCTAATTTCAGGACAACAAAAACGTGTGAAGTCTTGAAGAAGAAAGGGGCATCATGCAAATTGCTATTTTTGCGATTTCGAGGACAGAAGCGAACTGTTTTGGGGTCCAGGAAGTTTCCGTCTTGGAGGTGAAGATCAGGACAATAGTAGTAGTACTAGTAGTACTAGGGGGCCTAGTACTTAGTACATGCACAGTGCGCTGATTTGAGTCCTGTTGATTCGGCCTTAAATTGCCTTCGAGGAGTGGTGTTCTGTTGAACTATTTGATGCTTTGTACGAGCAGACTTCGCAGTTTTTTATTTAGGCCTAACGTTACGTACAGTACTTTCCACATCACGACAGCGGGTCATCAGGATCAGAATACATGTACATTTCCAGAAGAAAAGTCCTAGTCACCTTCTTTTTTTTAAGCAGAGATCACTCCATCAATCAAATTCGACCGAAATCAAGTCACAGGCATACATAATATACAGCTGAACCGGTCACACATCACAGTACTACTACTCTTCACTACCGACCGACTCGACTCACAGCTGATTGTTGCCCTCGCGCCGCGCCATGCGCCAAATCAAAGCGCGCCACGAGTGA
Organism: Hippasteria phrygiana; assembly: GCA_037893225.1. Classification (NCBI taxonomy): domain Eukaryota; kingdom Metazoa; phylum Echinodermata; class Asteroidea; order Valvatida; family Goniasteridae; genus Hippasteria; species Hippasteria phrygiana. The sequence goes on from JAZGUH010000242.1 coordinate 898,826, forward strand.
CGTCAGGAAGATTGGTCTGAAATGTTTGATTCCCACTGTTTTTCCGGGAAGGGCACGTTGTCAGAGAGGAATTGTAGTTTAAGCATGGAGGTAGGTTCCTACCTCCATGGTTTAAGTAATTAATTAAAAAGGAAAAATCCAAGTAATTAAAACAGACGGAGTATTAACAAATATATTAACTGGAAAATACGTCTTGGTGAACTTTCTCGGACAACACTCTCAACGGCCCACGGATCGGAACAGCGGGGCGGCCGCGCGCAACATCGTTTGTTTACCGCCCTCTATCGATATGATGTCAATGACCTACACGAGGAAGAAAAGTTGACAAAATTTGGTGGTTTTTGAATGATAAGTGCTAATTTACGTTTTTAATTTGCATCCAGCATGGCAGAATGGGATAGAGGAAAGACAAGGGAGTCAAAGTTAGGTGGAAGGAGATCAGACGGCCAACGTGAAGCAACAGGTTAGTCTTGAACTTAATTATCAAAAAATTAGCTGGCCTGACGTTTCGAACTTAAGCAAGTTCTTTCTCAAAGGCAAATGACAGAGTACAAGAAACAAACATGTAGGGAACACACATGCATGAGGGGGTGGGTGGAGAAACACAAAAGAGGGATGCAAGGGAGCATGGCAGTGGGTAAACATCAAAGAGAGAGGTTTGGGTAAGGATGAAGGTTGAAGCTGGGGAATTGGACAAAGGAATGTGGTTAGTGGCAAAGATAAACAGGAAATGGTAAGACAATCCCATTTGGCCAAGAGACCCCAAGAGGGTTTGCCAGGAGGATAATCTGTAAACAAATGACAATGGGGGAAAAATTAAAAGTTAATCATTCCCTTCCTGGATGTTTAGACCATGTGGTTGAATAGTCCGAAGACGTTTCATCCAAACTTTCTCTCGGCTGAGGCGAACTGAGTCCTTGCGGTGGAAAAGTGATTCTATGCCCTGTAGAATCATATCAGAAATGGAATGGTTAGGCAAGTTGAAGTGATGACCAACAGGGGTGTCAATTTTCTTGGTGTTTACAGTCGATCGATGGCCATAGAAACGCTTCTTGAGCGTGTTCTTGGTCTCCCCGACATACTGGATACCACAAACCCTGCAAGAAATGAGATATATGACATTAGAGGTGTTGCAAGTAATGTTGCCATTGGTTCTGTGAGTAGTTCCAGATGAATGGCCAGAAAAGGAGTCAGACTCCTGCATGTGAGTCTGGCAAACAACACACCTGGAATCGCACTTAAAAGTACCATGCTGTATGGGAGGGGATGCAGCCAAGGTGGGGACCTCGGCTCGAACAATCAGGTCTCGTAGATTGCGGGGGCGCCTATAAGCCAATATTGGGTTGTCAGGGGCGGCACGGGCAAGGCGATCTGAAGTATGAAGGATATGATGGTTGTCATTAGTTATTTTACGAAGGGGAGGGAGACTAGGATGAAAGGTGGTGACCAAGGGAATCTTGGGGTCGGCATTAGTGCTAGGTGTCTTTTTCTTGAGCGCAAAATCTCTGGTGATAGATTTGGCTCTGGCGATAGCACGTTGAACTTGGCGGGAGCTGTGGCCCCTGGCAACCAAGTTATTCTTCAGTACCTGTACATGATGGGAAAAGTCAGAATTATTAGAACAAATCCTTCTGAGTCTAAGTGCCTGGCTGAATGCTATGCCTGTCTTGCAATGCCTGGGGTGACAGCTGGAGGAGTGGAGGTACTGGTGGGTGTCTGTGGGTTTAGAATACAGATCAGTGGTTACCGAGTTGTCTTCCTTGCGGATGGTGACATCCAGGAAGTTGGTCTGATGCACTGAATACTCTGATGTAAACTTGATGGTCCTGTGGAAGGAATTAATGTGATTAATGAAAGTCTCCAGACTGTCCTGATCACTGGTCCAGATGAAAAATACATCGTCAATATATCTCCACCATACCCAGGGGCGACATGGTGCTGAGGCAAGCATGCGCTCTTCGAGGTCGCCCATGAAGAGGCATGCAAAGGAGGGGGCCATGCGAGTGCCCATGGCTGTACCGTGTACCTGTAGATAGTGTTTGCCTAGGAAGGAAAAATTGTTCTTGGTTAGTACAAGTCTCATGAGGGTGCCAATATCACTGATGGGTGGGGTTGTGTGTCCTGCCTTGGCCAGGGCCGAGGAACAAGCACGAATACCCTCCTCGTGGGGGATGTTGGTGTACAGGGATGAAACGTCAAAAGTCCCAATGATGGCTGTGCTGGGAATCTTGTTCTTGATTCCATCCAGCTTGCGCAGAAAGTCTGGGGTGTCATGGATGTATGATGGCATCTGTGGAACGAGGGGTTTGAGAAAACTGTCAATAAACAGGGAGATACGTTCCGTAGGTGAACCATTACCAGAGACAATGGGCCTACCGGGGTTGCCAGCCTTGTGAATCTTTGGAAGGAGATAAAATCTGGCAGTCCTACAGTCAGAGGGAGAGAGAAATTTATTGAACTTAATTAGTTGGAACCTTTTCGACATCGACATTCTCAATGCACTGGGTATGGAGGCCAAACAAACGATGTAATTTAAATTTGTACACAAGCCTAACTAGGCTATATGGTGATGTGAACCAGTCAAAATATTAATTGATTTTATGCTAAATATCTGTCACGAGTTGAGAGATACTCTTTCCACATAACTTTGCATGGAACATAAGGAAAATAATAAACCAGAAAAATCAATTTTAAATGACAATATCAATGCCAATGAATGAAATAAAGAAAATAATCGGGGAATCTCTCTCAGGGACTCAGCATGCTCAGGGTACCAGTTACTGATGAATGCAACTTTCTAGACTCTGGAATTAGAACGGCTAATAATGTCACATTGTTAGCCAATCAGAAGAGGATTTTTGCAACCATGACATGGTGACCAATGCCAATAATGCAATTAATCACATCCGTTCTATGTGCTTGCTCTTCTAATTGCATTTTTCTACCGCAATAAACTGTTCAAAATTTCAACCAAAAAAGGTCAATAGAATTAATTAAGAAGAGAAGTCTGACTAGGAGCAATTCGGGACCTAGTCCTTTTTGTCAATTTGCTATTTAAAAAACGCATGCGTGTTATGTCCTCCACTCGAACGCATCTAGTTAGTAGTTGATCGACTACGTCAAATCTAGTTAGTGTACAGCAACAACAAACTGCAAAGAATGTCGTCTGCTAGTTGTTAACGAATCAAATGTTTGCATGTCATTTCTATTTTCTATAATTTATTTCTATTTTTTTCTCTACTTAATTTTGGTGCAATAAATAATTCATTATCTTAGGCCAAATAAAAAAAAATCCATGTTTAGTGTCCCCGCCCGCTTCCTTTTTTGAAGCTGCCTGCTTTTTTTTTTTTTTTTTTTTAAATGAAAAAACACGAAAAAAAATGAAGAATAGTTGATCTTTTTCAAAAAAAAAAAAAAATCCCAAAACAAAAAGTCGTATTTTTAGACTCTAGCATCACCTTATGTATGCTGGCGGCCATCTTGAAAAATAGCCCAGCCGGACGTCTTGGAAAATGTGTCGAGCAACCAAGGGCCTCCTCCTTCCTATTTTTTAAAAAGGCAGGACGCTAAACATGTTTTTTTTTTTATTTGGCCTTATTGCAAAGAGTTATTATCAATTCCGGAGAGACCCGCAGGACATGTCTTTTCGTTGTCTGTGTACATGGCATTCAAATCGTGACCCCTCGACCTTATATGACGTCACCCCGGCGCGGCGCACACGCACACTGCGCGACAAGCCGTATGCCGGTGACTGTTTCATAAAAGGTGCAATGGACATGATTAGATCAATGCTGCACATGCCCGTATACCGCTACCGACTATTGTACCGTTCAGGAAACAGTCACCGGCGGCATACGATAAGCCGGGTGATGCCAACCTCGTTCCAAAGGCTTACTTTATAGAGAGCAACAGTTGTGAGGGCAGTGCTCGACACCATGAGAACGAGGTTGGAGCGATGCATTATGCATGCGCACGCAGGACTGACATCACGACAGGTCAAGGGGTCAAGATATTTATATCTACAGTTAGCGCAAGATACATGAGATAACATGTCCTGCGGGTCTCTCCGGAATTGAACGGATGGTAAGTGAACCTTAGTACCTTCATCATAATCATGGAACTCCACTTGTATCTAAGGTGGCGTATCCAGTATTTTGGTGGTCGTTTTGATGGTGAAAATGGGATGTTTTTGTTGGGTCTTTCGACAAATTAGATTAATTCTTAGTCGAAGGCATACATCGACCTTGGACCCTACTATCGCCAGATCATGTCCAAATGTTTAAAAAGGCGATAAAGGGTCCAAGCTACTCGGACTAGCGTTGACTACACCTGACTTGTAGAGGGTTGTGATGTCAGATAATGCAGTGATTAGTGTTGCATACACATTGTGATTTGTTCACAATGTTAGTGGTGACACAAACTTATCGACCTTCGCAAACTTTATATCAAAAAGCATTGGGGGAGGTTTTGTTTTTATTCCAGTTGCTATTTATTTTTTAGTTGGATCCCCTCTTCAAGTTACTGCCCCAACTCATGTATGCATGTATAGGAATTCAAGTACTTGTACTCATACTCCGACTCATGACAAAGTGTTCTTGAAAATGTTAATTAACCCTAACCCTCCAGGGTATTTTGGCTAGAACCCTGCCAGACGCATCAGATTGCATACTTTGTCACATTGACTTGTGTGCAGAGTGCAGCAAGGTCACCACAGATGCACTGTGCTGCGTCTGGCAGGGTTAAGGTTAATGTAGTCCTTTGAAGTCTCTCGCTACTCAATTGGGTGGGATGTACAGTGTATAAGTTGTGCATTATTATTTTGTTCAGATTTAATGCAAGTCTTGGGACTATTTTCCATGCGGTGATTTTTACAGGAGAGATAGATGAGCTGACTCTTCACACTATATCTCAGAAACTTGGTCCAAGTGACTTTACAGGACTGGGTCTTGAACTAGGCTTCAGTAGAACCGACATCTCTATCTTCAAGGAGGATGAATCCAGGGTTGTAGATCAAATCTTTCACATGCTGGTTAGATGGCAACAGAAACAAGATGATGTAAATCAGACTGAAGCTCTGTGCACTGCATTGGCATCAGAGAAGGTTGGGAGAAAGAATCTTGCTATTTGGCTGAGAGGTATGTAGACAGATGCTAGGATATGTTATTTAAATATTTTGACAAGTAAATTTATTTTCAGATCATGGTTTGAACTACAAGAATTACATGCAGGAAGCAGGATCATAATGCAATAAAAAAAATGCCAATTTGTCACCAATCTTGAGTATCAATCTACTACTGAGCGAGCCTGCAATGGTTGTTCAATCATCTCCTAGTCAGTGATGCATGCACATTAACCTTGGAATGCTCAAAATAATTGTATTATATGTGCATTGGTGCGAATTAGTTTTCCATTCATGTCTGGCTGAACAGAAACGCAGGGTGTAAAAATGCTCCTAATTTCATCTTCCAGTTATTTCTGCATACATGCACCTGACTGAGAATCGACTCCATGCATTGTGCACCTGCATTTGCATACGTGTATTATTTGTACTGTTGCAATGGGATTTTCATTAATAGCTTATTGAACAGAAGTAAAGTTGGTCATGTCTTCAGGCAGATAATTTGGAATGCCAACTGCCCAGTGTAACTTACTCCTGTCATTTGATTTGATCATAGACCAAGCTCGTGCATTACACCAGTCTGCTCACACATCAGCTGGCATATTGGAGGATCAACCAAGTACATCACAGCAACCAACTAAACGGGGTACACAGACACCAGATAACCAATTTTGTTACTTATGGGTCATTCCAGTGTCTTTGGGCCAGGTGGGCAACTGTGGAATAAGTGGCATAAACTATTCATTTAGCCAGCTCCAATCATTTGCTGATTGGCAAGCAACCGTTTGTCAAATCCAAGACCCTCCTTGAAACAGCTGGTGTGGAAAAACTAACTGAGTGGTTTTACCAAAATCAAAACAAAACAATATCCACCTGACTTTGTCTCGGCTATACATGGAGGTTTCTATGCCTGTAGATGTAGATCACTCAGTGCAGTGGTAATAGAATGGGACAAATAAATCTTATTAATTTTGTTTTATTCCACAACAACGTGAGTGCAAAATTCCTGTCTGACATTTAATGGAAAAAAAATACCACTATCAACTTTTAAAGCAATTTATTAATCGTAACTTGTACAAGGGTTTAGTTTCTGGCTGATCATAAAATGATTTATGTAGGCCAAAAAATCAGCTGTAGTGTGTTACATATTCATGTACTTACGTCATTGATGATTTTCGGCCGGCGTAGATTTAACAAACCTACGCTAATGTTGTCAAGCTCACATTTTATCCACTAAATGATTTGTGAAATGGATTTTCAATGCCACAAAACAACTGTGTTACCTGAAAAAAATGATTAAACAGTGGGAAGTAAAATAAATATTGTTGCAGTTTTTGTCTTCATAGTTTTAGGGGATTTTCCTCTGAGCGTAGGTACCAATATCTTAAGTTCGTAAGGATACCACACACGGGATGTGGGCACCAACGCGTGTGTTGAATTCAAGATCAGGAGAATCTTGCAGGGGGGGAGGTAGGGGGTTTACAAAATTTGTTGGGTGGAATTTTTATTAACTAAAAAATCATTGCCCCGAAAACTTTTGTCTGGAAAATAATTTGAAAGTGTTGTAGGAGGCGGGGGATAAAGCTCTTTCTGACATTGGTGGTGCCATTTTAATTGTCATTTTATTGACTTCATTGTACGATTCTGCATGCTGCATGCTGCATGCTGCATGTGTGGTTTTAAAAACAAAATTGACAAGCCAAATGAGCCCAGGAGCCCCCCCCCCCCCCGCAACCCCTTCTATTTAAACTCATTGAATATTTTCTTTACAATGATTCATACCTAAGTCTTTCTTTACATTTCATATATTAAGAAGTCAGCTCAGCTAAGCTGATGAAGCTCCACACAGCTGAAGAAAATGCTGCTGCTGACCACTGTGAGGAGGAATTGAAGGAATACTACAGGAGTAAAGGTAGCTTTGTGGAGATATTTGAGGAGGAAAAAAGACACATTAAGGGAATCTACACAAAATTAAAGATAGTTGAGGATGATAAAAATAAATGTAGACCAAATAGATGTTGTAAAACTGAAAGTGGCAAAGATAGGACATTGAAGTCATATGAGAAAGTTTTTTCCTTCAAAACAGAAGGGGGTGATGTGATCAGTATCGGTGTTTTGAGTGGTTTGCCTGGAAGTGGAAAGTCTACACTTTTTGTCCAAATGGCATATGATTGGTCAGATGACGTTGACTCCAGTCATGCTATAAAAAAGTATAAACTTGTCTTCTCTTTGAAAATGCATGCACTGAGGCAGTGCTCGGATCTCATTGATGCAATCTTTGACCAGCTCTTGGCTGAAGACACAGAGGTAGAGAAACATGCCTTGGAGTCCTATATCAAAAGGAATCCTGACAAAGTACTCATTCTGTTAGATGGCTTTGATGAGCTCATGACGACTTCCCTAAATGAATCCTCATTTGGTTCTGTCTTGAAAATGCTGAAACGAAAGATGTATAGAGGTTGTACTGTTCTGGTTACCACCCGCCCCTCACACTATGCTAAACTGGTAGACATAGTTAATGAACCATTCACACACGTCAATGTCTCAGGGTTCAAAGGAAAAGATATCAGAGAGTATATTAATAAATTTTTCTCTGAGTCTGATGAGGATAATGCAGAGAATCATTCTGAGTCTGATTTTGATTCTGATTCTGATTTTGATTTTGATTTTGATTTTGATTTTGAGTCTGATTATGACAATTCTGATGGGCTGCATAAAAGGATTAAACAATCAAACGTCCTGTCTAATTTGGCAGAAAGTCCTTTGCTGCTTCTTTTGATGTGTTTGCTGTGGAGCGACAATCAGTCACTCCCAGAAACAATGTCACTCCTTTTCAGTGAAGTAGTTCATTACCTTTTCAAAAGAAAAGCAGATCATTCACAAGAGGAATCCAAAGTTGTGACTGAAATCGGCAAAGTTGCCTTACATGGTCTTCTTTCTCCAGATCAAGTGCTCGCTTTTAGAGAGCGTGAATTTGAGAATAATTTGCTTGCTATGGCACAAACAGTAGGTATTCTCACCAGCCAAAAAGTCCGTAAGCGACTAGCCACTCACAATAGTGTACAGTTTATTCATAAGACCTTCCAGGAGTTCTGTGCTGCTGTATACATGCAAAGCTTGTATGATAAAGATGCAGAGAAATTCAAGAAGATTCTGAATGACATCATGTCAAAGAATCCAGAGGATTTTGAGTATTTTCTGCGTTTCTGTTGTGGTGACAGTGAGGCATGTACAAAGATGATTCTGAATGTATTTCAGGAGAGGTTTTATTACAAATTGTCATTAGACACATTTGTGGGCCGATTGGCACTGCACTGTTACTTTGAGAGTCAGTCAGTTTTTTTGCTTGCAAAGGAATTCATCAAGGGGTATGTAAGGAATGATATTTTTATTTCTGTTTTTGATGGTGATGTGAACTCAGTCATATACTTCCTGAAACAAGTTGCTGACCAGACAAAGCACAGTGGCATTGCCTACCTTGCTGGAATACACACATTTAGCATTATGGCAGGTCACATGCGAATTAATCACACAGATTTAGCATGTTCCATAAGGGAAATGACAAATATTCAGAGTCTGAGTTTGGAGAGGTGTATTTTAACTGCCAGCGAGATTGTTCACATTATTTCATCTTTGGAAAATGCAGAGAAACTGACTAAACTAAATATTGCAAGATCTACTAGGTTTGTTTCTTCGAAGCCTTCGAAGGGCATTAAGGAACTTAAGCTCTCTGCATCTAACTTGACTGGTGAAGATATGAAACACATTGCTGGGTCACTGGGTGACCTACACAACTTGGTTTATTTGGACCTTTCTGGCAACAGTGACCTGGGTGGTACAGCAGTATTGTGGTCCAAAGAGTTCAAGCTCCAGCATCTCAAAACTCTCAACTTAAGCGATTGTGATCTGACTGGTGAAGATATGAAACACGTTGCTAGGTCACTGGGTGACCTGCACAACTTGGTTGATTTGAACATTTCAGGCAACCGTGGCCTGGGTGGTACAGCAGCATTGTGGTCCAAAGAGTTAAAGCTCCAGCATCTCAAAACTCTCAACTTAAGCTTTTGTCATCTGACTGGTGAAAATATTAAACACGTTGCTAGGTCACTGAGTGACCTGCACAACTTGGTTCATTTGAACATTTCTGGAAACAGTGACCTGGGTGGTACAGCAGCATTGTGGTCCAAAGAGTTAAAGCTCCAGCATCTCAAAACTCTCAACTTACGCAGTTGTAGTTTGACTGGTGAAGATATGAAACACGTTGCTAGGTCACTTAGTGATCTGCACAACTTGGTTGATTTGGACCTTTCTGGCAACAGTGACCTGGGTGGTACAGCAGCATTGTGGTCCAATGAGTTGAAGCAATCTAATATTCAGAATCTATCATTCTGGGGTTGCCAACTGACTGGTGAAGATGAGAAACTTATTACTGAGGCACTACATGGACAAAATGTATTTTATTGAATGACCCATACATACATGTATGGACTACATGTAGATTTGTGAATGTGATTAGTATATGCTAATCAAAGTTCTGATTTTGATTATCCAACTAATCGATAGTGCTGGCTCCAGTATCTGGCTCCTGAACAGTGTGACAGAATGCATTACAAGCATGATCATTGCTCTTGACTTTATGATACATTTCTTGTGATGCAAATTAAGTGTGCACACATACGTGAGCATGTAGGCCTACATAAGTACATGTAGGTACACATGGACCAGCATGAAATTTCAGACACCCCATCCACTTACGCTCAGATATTTTTTGTTTCTGTGACCACACCCTTGTTAATTCAAGATGTGTTTCAGTCGCCAAAGAATGGCATGTCATCCGAAGTAAGCTTTAACACTGAGAAAATGCATGCATTTCACCCATTGTATGCCTTATTCATAAAACGAGTTACTGTTTTAGGCGGAGAATATTTGTGGGACCATAGATATTACACATTGAGAAGGTATCAACTTTGCTTCTCTGGATATTACATGTTTGTGGGACCGTAGATATTACACATTGAGAAGGTATCAACCTTGCTTCTCTGGATATTACATGTTTGTGGAACCATAGATATTACACATTGAGAAGGTATCCGCCTTGCTTCTCTGGATATTACATGTTTGTGGAACCATAGATATTACACATTGAGAAGGTATCAGCCTTGCTTCTCTGGATATTACATGCTTGTGGGACCATAGATATTACATATTGAGAAGGTATCAGCCTTGCTTCTCTGGATATTACATGCTCTTTGGGAACCCTTCTAATTCTGGTAAGTCTTTATTCCTACATGAGTAAAAAATAACCAAGCATGTCCCGAACCAATACGGCTTATCAGGCCTTTGTTTATATTCGGTTTTGTTGACAATACATGACTGAGAATATTTCTATTCCCCGTGGACATGGTGCCAGTCCATCACAGGTTACTTCCCTCTCTCACTAGTACCCATGTCTGCTCCTGGGTGGATAGAAGCAATTATGATAAAGTGTCTAACTCAAGGACACAAGTGTCATGACCAGCCAGACGAGGATTGAAACCAACCATTTGGTGACTCAGCCGCCAGGGTCCAAAATTGCTTAGCACAAAAAGGCTTGCTTAGTAAAAGCACCAGTCACAAGCAAGACATCTCATGAAAATATGGTTGGTGACCCTATTTTTACCAAGGAATACTTTTATGCTAAGCAGCTCTGTGAAATTGGTCCCAGAACTACTCTAGACCGCTCAGCCAAGACACTCCGTCAAATTCATTTTGTGTTCGCATCCACATGAAATATGAACCAGCCTGATGGTGTAGCATAAAAAATGGTGAATTTTACCTAAAATCTGCAGTTTAGTAGAGGTGATTTCTTGCCAGAGGAATGAAGAGAAAGATGGCGAGATTGTAATCTGTAAATTATGAGAAACCTTTTTACTCTGTATTAGTAACTTGTCTGTGACAGTTGTAACAGTTGTAATTATAAATATGATCGTTACTTGTGGTATAATGAATGATTTTGAATATTAACATGTAATATATACACCTAGAAGGTTAATACAATGGTTTTATTGCTTGTAAATATAAGAGACCAGGCGTCTTACTTCATTCTATTTTTGTATTAATTTATACATAATGTATACAGAGCAAAGATTGCTTTATTTTTGTAACTCATCAGGATCAAATGTAAAATATATTTAAAATGCTACAAAAATTGTATCAGTAAAGAAATACATTTTAAGCTTTCCATTGTGTTTATGGTGATTCTGAACAATTTAAACAAGAAAAGATTATTTTGTTGGAAGTGCAGCAGGTATAAATGTCTGTTCTCATTGGAATTTGTAATCGCATTTTGAATTTTGTGGAATATTCAGGCCAAATAATTCAGCTGCTAACTGACAATGTTTGAAATCTAGATATTTTCACAGGAAAGTTTGGAAAAATTGAAATGTTGAATCTAATCAAAATTCCTCTGTTGTCATACTTTAGAATATACTTGTGAACAAATATGTCCACGAAAGCGGGTTGGGGATGGGAGTGAATGGGTTTGCTTTACACTTTACAAAGTATGTACATTTAATCAACTGGAAATTGTTGATTATTGGTTTGTTTGTCATGGCCTTGTGTACAACTTGTGTGCCGCAGTCATTAAAGAAATAATTCGACTTATGGGCAATTCCGTATGAGAAATGAGTAAAATGACTAATTTAAAGTTGATCCAATCACCATTCAATTTGATGTCCAGAGTTGCTAAATGCATGCTTACATGTAGCAAGGAACCAAAAACCGTTTGGGAATATCTTTATTGGTTATATAGATTTCTTAGAATTTTATTTGGAAATTAAGGTAAAAAATATCCAAAATGTACTGGCGTAAATCCGTTAATGACCCATTTTTTGGGCTTGGATCTTTCCACATGTAAGAAGCTTCATTTTCTTTGATAGGATAGCAGGGGTATAACCAGACCATATAAAAGTGTTGATCAGGTAGGCCATACGACTAATCCACAGCATGTAAAAATACAGACCAAATTCTTCTGAAATGTAATTCCGTTACCGTGGAATTGCTTTACCCGCAATTTTTTTAATTTTCAGTGGCAGTTCAAACTAAAACTTATGTGTGTCTCCAACAAAAGACATGTTCCAAATTTTTTGAATAATGAGCTTCATTTTGTTAATTATTTCAATCATACAAATGTTCAGATTATAACTGAAACTTTGTGTATTGATCCATCACAAGACACACCTGCCTTATATTTGAATAATGCTGCCCAGGATTCAAGATTTGCGTCACTGCCTCGGTATATAATTTTGGGGAATTGAGAAAGGAAAAATATGCATATTTTTCACTTGACAACAATTTTATTTCAGTTGAAACAAAGATGATGCTCATTGTTTTACCTCCAAAGATTTTTGGATTGTACATGTTTGATATTATCATTAAGTTTAAGGTCTGTATGTGTATCCGTACCTGATTGGCAGCATTTAAAAGCTGTTTATTGGTTTTAAAGAAAGACAATTACAACTGTTTGGAAAATTGGAAAGAAAATTCTTCAGAAAGATTCTCCTCTCAAGAAATGTCTTGACAACAATTAATGTGCACGTGCATCTGATTCTTGCAATTTGAGAATTATTTCCACTCTCAAATTAATCGAACACTACATTTCATTTGTTATCCGGATTTTTTAACATACATCTACTAAACTTGTTGCCAGTATGAAATAAAAGCCAAATATACTGAAATGATGAAACAATCGGTTTTGATGACTCGTCATTAACGGTTGATTGATTTACACTTATATGATTCAGGGAAATTAATTAAAATCCACATCCCCACCCTAACAGTTAAATATTTTAGCAGTGATTTCGTCCCAGTTTATGTCTATACATTATACATTTCTCACCACGTGACCAGATGTGAAATGTAAACAAAATCACTGTGTGTGGACGGCCTTGGAGTGATCCTCGTAATACGTAGCATCATATGGGGCAGGTTAAATCTCAGTCATGCGAACCACGCGAAAAAAATAATTTGACATTTTGTAAAGTAATTATTTGAGAATTAAATGTGGGGATCATTTCTCTTTGTTCGACATCTCATTCAAAGTTAAGAACTTTTGCATTGCTAGAAAAACAACAGCTGTTTTAGAAATATCATTTCTCGGTGTGATATTCAGAAGCGCACAGACATCTTTTAAAAATGTTTCCCTGAAAAAACAAATCCGAGTCCACTTTTCCCTTTTTGCCACCCTGGGTATACAAATGAAATCTTGATTTTCCACGACCCCTTACACCCCCCCCCCCCCCCCATGAAAAAAGCAGAGCATTAGTGGGCGTAACTCCTCTATTAAATACACTTCTGTAACTGGTGTCAGTAAGAACATTATTGCAACAGAAATTTTGTTTCATGGAAGTATAATTGTTTATGATGTAAATTGTTGGACAGGCGTGGCTGTTGTCGGACTGTTTGCCAGATGTTTGAACTTTTGACCAATCAGCTGGCACGCGCACAAAGTCTGCGTAGCTGTAGGCGCCGTGACGATTGGTGGCGCTATTTCCGCAGATATCAACATGGCGGCCTCCATGTCGTCGGGAGTTCGGAGTTGTCGGAGGCTTTTGAAGATCAATTATTGTCACTTCATGAAAAGAAATAGCGCCAACATGAGGGTAATTGCTTTAAACCGGAAATATCAAAGACGTCTGAATGTGAATTAAGCCCCAAACATCATACAATAATGATAAAAAAAATACTAGGCCAACCACTGCACCGTCGAGCTGCCTGCCTGCCTGCCTGCTGACAAAGTTCGCCCAGTTTCCGGACGTGTTGTTGGGTGGTTATGCTGTATTACTAGCTAGGATGTTCATAGTCTTATATTGTTTCTTATGTAAGGATGTTTGTGTTGTTGGGGACACTTATGGAACATTTTATAATTTTTAGTTGCTTTTATCTTTCCAAAATGATATGTGAAAGAGATTCTGAACTGACGTGACTAAGCCTAAGGGTAGTCCGAGTAACTTGGACCCTTCATATCGCCTTTTTAACATTTGGACATGATCTGGCGATAGTAGGGTCCAAGTCGATTGCGCGATAGAGAATGGCCAAAAAATCAATCCCCCCAAAAAACATCAGAATTCAACCTTACAACGGCCACCAAAATACTAGATACGCCACCACCTGAACAAGTGGGGTTCCATGATCAGATAAATGTACCAAGGTTTACTTAACATCCAAATAAAAAAAGAAATTTTACCGTTTAATTCCCAGAGACCCCCGCAGAACATGTCTTTTCGCTTTTTTGAAGTTCAAAAAGTGACTCCTCCATCTTGCATGACGTACGTCACCCTGATGCGCAGCGCCCGCATGCACCTAGTCTAGGTTCCAAGACGTTCTTAGCGGTGCGACGTATAGCGCGCACAGCCGGCCGTCAGCGCCCTCTCGCTACACATACACACGCCAAGGCGTGTGTTTGTGTTTGTGTAGCTAGAGGGCGCTGCCGTGCGCGCTGTACGTCGCACCGCGCTAAGGACGTCTTGGAACCAAGACTAGCATGCACCGCGCGACAACCTGTTTATGCCGGCGACTGTTTCGTGAAGAATTTCCTACCTCATGACGCGCGTGCAACCTCGAATCAATATACTACACATGCTACATGTATAACTCTATGATCTACACACGAACACGTACAGCGACCGTTTTATCACTCGCAAAACAGTCGCCGGCAGGTTGTCGGGCGGTGCATGCGGGCGCTGCGCATCAGGGTGACGTAAGTCATGCAAGATGGAGGAGTCACTTTTTGAACTTCAAAAAAGCGAAAAGACATGTTCTGCGGCGGTCTCTGGGAATTAAACGGTAAAATTTCACTTTTTATTTGGATATAAGTAAACCTTGGTACATTCATCTGATCATGGAACTCCACTTGGTCAGGTGGTGGCGTATCTAGTATTTTGGTGGCCGTTGTAAGGTTAAATTCTGATGTTTTTTTGGGGGGTTGATTTTTTGACCATTCTCTATCGCGCAATCGACTTGGACCCTACTATCGCCAAATCATGTCCAAATGTTAAAAAAGGCGATATGAAGGGTCCAAGTTACTCGGACTAGCCTAAGGGTAAGGGTCACTCACATTTCATGTCAAAAAATTTACAATGATACTTTGATTAGGGAATCATCAGGTTGGTGTAGTGGTACTTTCCTGCCCTCCACCACTGTGACCCCGGTTCGAATCCTGGCTGGGGCCAACATGTGGATTGGGTTTTCAGTCCCTACCTAGTACCTAATTCCGTGGATTTTTCTCCAGAAACATTCTCTGGGGTTTTTCTCCCACGTGTAAAAACTGTAACTTCCTTCCTCATCTTCTATCATGGGACCCCACTGGAAATAAGTCGAAAGACTTTTGTGGGCTATCCCGGCTGAATGCCAAACAATAAATAAATAAATAAATAAATAAATAAATAAATAAATAAATAAATAAATAAATAAAATTAATACACGTGGAACGTGTGATACGAGAGGTGAGATTTTGTATTACTTTTTTCTAAGTTGCAGCAGATTTGACACTCGACAGTATTTTAAAAATCCCAAAAATTGAATTGTACTCTTCTAGACGGATGCACTTCCATCCTTTGTGAAGATTGTGGAGGTTGGGCCACGAGACGGACTTCAAAATGAGAAGGTAAGAACTGCTCCTGAATGGACTTATATATAGCATATCAGGCCTTGAATTTGGTAATTTTTAGGGCAAGGCCACTTTGGCCTTGGATAAAGCAAAATTATGGAGGGCACCAAGGCCAGTAAGTAGGGCACCAAGGCCAAATTATATCTGCAGAAAGGGCACGGAGGGCGCGGCACTGTTGATGTTTTTCCGTTCAAAACGTATTTAACTAAGAGTAAGAGTAAGACTATGAGGCCAAAAACATACTGCTTCCGATCACATGGCTATTCAATTATATGTGAATTCCAGCCTAAACTATTTCCGTTTACGCTACGAAAGCTATAACAAAAAATTGCCAAACAAATTATCAAAACTTGCCCTAATTAATGTCAAAAATATTTACGGTCGATAATTCTTAAAAATCATGGAGAATTTAGGTCGTACACATCACTATGCACAACGCTAATTTATAACCATAACGCTAACCACGATGGGAAACTGGCCAACACTGTCCGTTTATCCATGGAGAAATAAATTTCTCCATGGTTTATCGTACGGTGGTAATGCGTGCGTGATGCACTTTGTGTGGCGGGCGATAAACCTCGTGTTGCGGCAGGAAATGTCGGGGAAACACGCTGCGGTGTACAAGCGGTACAACCTCGAAATAAATTCATGAACACGGAAAATGCATACACAGACAAAATAGATCAAGTTCTGTGAATTAACGTGCAGAAATCTTCTTTCTCTATCGATTTTTTGGGCCTAATTATTCATCGAAACTTTTGACAATCGGAACACCGCGTGTTGTGACCAAAGTTCATGAAGTTACTGTACGTATGTAGCGCGCCGAAGGCGTGCTTCATAGCACCGCCTACAGGGCGCGTTTCCTCATACACGAACATCGATGCGTATTGTGAGGCGCGCACGTGCAAGTACTGAGAAAAAGAAAGTCAGTTGACTGCACGTAAACGTTGCCGTACATGTACATACTCCTGCTGCTTTGTGTGTACGGACGAATACACACATTTAATCTTGCGGTGGGGGTGTTGATGCTTGAACTTTGAAGTATCGGCACACTCCGAAACTGGACCAGATTAATAGTTTGTGTGCGACGTGCATGAACTGTGATTCTGTACGCGCGATCGTCAACGTGTTGTGCAGCGAGATTTTATGAAGGGCTGGCATGACATCGAAAAAACAAATGATATGAAGGATTGTACTTGTAGTGGCTGTGTTTTTGCAAAAAGGGCACGACGGCCAAGGTAAATTTGGGGCAAGGCAAAACTGGCCGTGAAGACGGAGATTTTGTGTGGGGCACCGCGGCCAGTAAGAAGGCAACGACGGCACTGGCCGTCGTGGCCGTCGTTCATTTCAAGCCCTGGCATATGCAATGTGTACGCAATCAATTTTCAATTAAATGTGTGCAAAAGCATCAGTTACACCACAGTGGTTGCACAACAGAAAATGGCACTTGTAGATTGTCCCACATTTTATTTACTTTTTGAATTTTTTTATTTTGTTTTAATAATGTTGTAAACTTTTGGCAGGAAATTGTTAGCACAGAAACCAAAGTGGAGCTGATCAACAGATTGTCTGGTACTGGACTCAAGGTTGTAGAGGCAACCAGTTTTGTATCCCCAAAATGGGTACCACAGGTAAGGAACACCCATTATATAGATACCACTTAATTAATGAAACACCCAAATGGGTACCACAGGTACGTGTAAGGAACACCCTTTATTTTACCCTCATTGATTAATTTAACAAATCAAAATGTGTACCACAGGTGCGAGATAAATTAATTGTGCACGTGCTAAATGTATTTAAAACAGTCATAAGAAATTGTTATCACTTTTAGTGAATGTTTTATCTTACTTTTTATCTAGATGGCAGACAGCACAGCGGTGATGCGGTCCATTGAGAAGAGAAACGAAGTGAGCTATCCAGTGCTGACACCCAACGTACAGGGCCTGAAGTCAGCCCTACAGGCCGGAGCTCAGGAGGTGGCTATATTCGGAGCAGCTTCAGAAACATTCAGCAGGTTGGGTAACAGACTTTCCTGATGGAACCATGCACATCATAGCTATGTCGCATTGACAGTATGAAAAGCACTGACGGATCTAGAGCAAATCCAGGGCGAACAATACAGATCCGAAAAAAATAGAACAAAAACAATAACAAAACTTTTTTTCTGAAGAATAATTTGATAAGCCTGTCACTGCTGCTTGTTCAGTCTCTGAACATATTTATGGTGGGTCAAACGAAAGTTTGAAATTATTTATATAATTTTTTGAAGAGGCCCTCCTCCCCCCCCCCCTCAATCCACCACTAGCCCCCACCACTAGCCCCCACCCCCCATTTTTTTTTTATTAATAAATTATAAATAAAACAGTATGGGGTAGGCACATTGCTCCATTTTCAATTATATACCCATGTTGGGTGTGTTATTGGTGCAAAATGTACACTGAGGTTTTGTGCACATTCAGTTGCAAATTAGTCTGTTTGTCTAATGCTGGCTGTTTGTCTAATGTCTGTTTGTCTTTAGGAAGAACATCAACTGTTCAATATGGGAGAGTATCGACAGGTTCCAGGCTGTCGTCGATGCAGCGAGGGAGGCTGGTGTGGCTGTGCGTGCCTACGTGTCATGTGTGCTAGGTTGCCCCTATGAGGGAATAGTACTGCCGACTGCAGTCGCTCAGGTTAAAAAAAATACCAAAATTACTGTTTGTGCTGAGGAAATTGATCCATAATATAGAATCATTTTAACTTAGCTTGTAAAATATTGTCTAGTTGCATTAGTTATAATTCTATGCAGAACATGCACTTCTGAGACGGACAAAACTTACTGCAGAAAATTTGATAGGGTGGAGTTAGGGGCGTGGATGACTTGGATGGGGGGGGGGGGGCAATAGATGAAGTAATTGTAGAGATTACAAATCACTGGGGAAACTCAATCAGATTTTTACATTGTGTGGTTTGTTTGCCAGTTCTTTCAGAAGTAATACCTTTGATAAACACTTCAGGCTCATTGATGGCATAGAGCTTGTTAACCTTCGGAAAAATTTCTAGCAGTCTTAGTTCGTGTTTCAGCTCAGAACAGATTTTATTCAGTCTCGCAGAATTTGTGGCTTTGCAAAAGTTTTGTCTGAAATCCAGTACCTTAACATATTGTATTATGCTCTCAACATCAAAATTTAGGTCCACTTTTGTAAAAAAGTTTGACCCGTTTGTTTTCATAATTAATTGCAATAACTTCAGGTGGCTAAGAGGTTCTATGACATGGGCTGCTATGAAATATCTCTGGGAGACACTATAGGGGTGGGCACCCCCGGTGAGATGAAGAAACTGCTGGAGGTCGTTACCAAGGAGATACCAATCGAATGCATCGCTGTCCATTGCCATGACACTTATGGACAAGCCCTGGCAAACATATATGCTGCTTTACAGGTGAGAATGAATCAGGCTTTAATTAAAAGATGTATTTCTTTCTCAGATGTGGGAAAAAGATTTGGAAAGTTTGGAACTTTTTAAAGAATTTACCAAACTGTACCAACATTTCTGCTGTTAGTTGGCCTTTAAAAACTTATACCCACTTCCAAAAAAACAATCACAGAGGCCTAAAATTGGGGACATGAAGTTGCTGTAAGGCCAGTCTCATTAAACTGTCAGAAAGCAGAGCAGTGGGAAAAAAGGGGCGGTTGTAAGATTGCTTGTGATATTGGTGGGGCCATTTCTATCGGGATTTTTTTCCTGAGATGTACAATATTAGCAGCTATTGATCCATAACAAGGGTATTCCCCTTCTCCGTATTTCACAGGCTTTTTCTTCTTTCCTACAACTCACATTTTTTCCTCTCATTTGTTTGGGTGTGAAATGAGGTCATGGTGGAGTTTGAACCCCTGACTCCCCCAATGATCCGACAAAAGTCTGACAAAAGTGACGGGCGTGTGACACGCACTCGGCTGTGATTAATCAACACATCTAGGGGCAGGGTTTAATAGATTGGTCTATTCCCATGCTACATGTGGGATTCTATTAGAGCAGGCACAAGGACATGTAACATTTTTCTTTCTTTTTTTACTCAAGTTTTCATACTGACGCTTACTATGGCAAATTTTTGAAAAGGGAAAACAATTGAAATGGATGGTTGTTTTTTTCGAGTAGTCATTATTACGAATAAAATAGACTTTTGAATAATAATATACTGCCACAAACAGATTGCCAACTGAAATGACCAGAGATATATAAGTGATTAAAGTTTAGAGGGCCTGACGTTGTGATCCTAGCAGATTTTTTTCTCAAAAAATAGTCTTTTCTCTGTCTGTTACAGGCCACAAAATAATCTGAATAATGAAAAATGCAATATAAACCGCAATTGGAGATGAGCTGTGACAAAAAGGCCAACGTAGGCCAAGAGAGCTCAGTTGATAGCACGGTAATCAGGAGTTCCATTGTAGTCAATTTTCTATATTGAGTCCAATGTTTTTGTTTTTGTTTTTGTTTTTGTTTTTGTTTTTGTTTTTGTTTTTGTTTTTGTTTTTGTTTTTGTTTTTGTTTTTGTTTTTGTTTTTGTTTTGGGTCGATTGGGGAGGGGATGGAGTGTGGTTACTTTTTGTTCTGTGGGTTCTTTTGTTTTGTTTTGTTTTGTTTTGTTTTGTTTTGTTTTGTTTTGTTTTGTTTTGTTTTGTTTTGTTTTGTTTTGTTTTGTTTTGTTTTGTTTTGTTTTGTTTTGTTTTGTTTTGTTTTGTTTTGTTTTGTTTTGTTTTGTTTTGTTTTGTTTTGTTTTGTTTTGTTTTGTTTTGTTTTGGGTCGAGTGGGGAGGGGATGGAGTGTAATTGTTTTTTGTTCTGTGGGTTCTTTTGTTTTGTTTTGTTTTGTTTTGTTTTGTTTTGTGTTGGGTCGATTGGGCAGGGGATGGAGTGTGGTTGCTTTTTGTTCTGTGGGTTCCTTTTTTATGGGGGGGGGAGGGTTGGGGGTGCATATGTTCAGTGTTTTTTGTTTTTTATTTTTTGTACTTTTCCTTGTATTTCTATTGATACATTATTGATAAAACAATGCATACATGTATGCCTGGTAAACCAACTTGTGTCAAGGTAAGCAATAATGAACAAACATATAAGATTGTGAGTGCACAACTTTAATACTTTATCGGTAGTTAAAAGGGCATATGTTTTTCCCCACTTTTTCTTGTACTTGTGTACTAGCTGGACTAAAGGAGGAGTGTAACACTGAACAGTAACCCAGTGGGGCAGTCTCTGTACTTGAAGAATAAAGGGGGCATCAAGTGCAATGTAAACAATAGTGACTGACCTTTGAAATACAAAGTCCATCAAATTGCAGCAAATGTCAATGTGGATTTTTTTCAGTTTCAGGACGGTTTGGGTTTATTAATGATTTTTGACCCATGAATTTGCATACAATCGGCAACATGTACATGTATGTATTTATATCTACGCCTTGTACAAAGCTGAGTTTGAATTAAAAGTCTGCATCCTGCCCTGTTGTCTGTTCCGTAAACACAATTTTAGGCCGTTGAAAGTATCAAGAGGTGGTGGCTTAAAAACAAAGAAACCAAGTGACAAATATAATATTTTCCCGTGTTGAATTGTTGGTATTCCTATGGCAGCTTTTATCAGTGGATGGAAAGGATTTCTGAATAATTTTTCATCCTTGACAAATAAAAATTGTGAACCGTTTTTACCGGAAAAAGTTCCCTATTTTATCAGTGGTATCAACCCAGGGTACAATGTACATTATAAATTGCACATGCGCAATGCTATCAGACATAGCGTCTGTTCTTGATGACGTGGATAGGGTGCGGCAGTCACGTGTGGATGCTCTATAAATTGATCAAAGCAGGCCATAGCGTACGTGCCAGTCAGCATACAATCGGCAACATGTTGGACTTTCCACATTTCTGAATGTTTCTCGAATAGCACCGACTGGGCAGTAACAACTGGAAACCAGCACATCAATATTCAAGACTGAAGACAACTGATGTAAGTGCTGATTTCTGGTATTTTGTGACCCAATTGTCCCCCCTTAGAAAACAAATAGGCTGAGAACTGAGTCATATAGTTTGGAGATGTTCTTGAAGTTCATTATATTGATGAAATTATACAGTATTTTAAAAAGATTTAATTTCTCTCCATCAAATTTGTAGTATTAACCCCTTGCCACCGGTTGACACAAATATGTGCAGATTGAAATTGCCACCTGGCCGGTTGACGTCTATACACGCCAATTTTTGCATTTTCAATCCATTATGTACGTATGTATTTACAGTACCTACACCATGTACAAGCTTAATTTTAGTTTAAAGTTTGTGTCCCGCCCTGTTGTCTGTTCTGTAAAGTAAACACAATTTTAGGCAGTTCCATGTCAAGTATCGCAAGGGAAAAAAACACATTTGGGGTTTAAAAACAAAAAATCAAAGTATAAAAAATAATTTTTGCTCTTGTTGAATTGTTGGTATTCCTGGTGCCAGCTTTTATCAGTGGAAAGTATTTCTGAATAATTTTTCATCCTTGAAAAATAAAAATTGTGAGCTGTCACATGGGAAAAAGTTCCCTATTTTATCAGTGTATCAACCCAGGGTACAAATTTACATTATAAATTGCACATGCGCAATGCTATCAGACATAGCGTCTGTTTTTGATGACGTGGATATAGGGTGCGGCAGTCACGTGTGGACGCTCTATAAATTGATCAAAGCAGGCCATATAGCATGCCAGTCAGCATAGTGCATGGTGGACTTCCCACATTTCTGAATATTTCTCGAATAGCACCGAATGGGCAGTAACAACTGGAAACCAGCACATTAATATTCAAGACTGAAGACAACTGATGTAAGTGCTGATTTCTGGTATTTTGTGACCCCATTGTCCCCCCCTTAGAAAACAAATAGGCTGAGAACTGAGTCAAATTAGTTTGAAGATGTTCTTGAAGTTCATTATATTGATGAAATTATACAGTATTTTAAAAAGATTAAATTTCACTCCATGAAATTTGTAGTATTAAGTATACTCAGACCACTACCCCTTAAATAAGCCAACTTTAATACTAAATGATGTTTATTTTTTTGTGACGCAGCTCCGTCCTAACAGGTTGGCAGCTCTGTCCTAACATCAAAATTTAGGTCCACGTTTAAGAACAAGTTTGACCGTTTTTTTTAAATAATTAATTACAATAACTTCAGGTGGCTAAGAGGTTTTATGACATGGGCTGCTATGAAATATCTCTGGGAGACACTATAGGGGTGGGCACCCCCGATGAGATTAAGAAACTGCTGGAGGTATAGTTACCAAGGAGATATCCATTGAAGTGCAATGTGAACAATAGTGGCTGGGCTCTGACATTTAAAGTCCATCAAAATTCAGCAAATGTGAATGTGGATTTTTTCATTTTCAAGAGTGTTAGGGTTGATGAATGATTCTGACCCATGAATTTGCATACAATCGGCAGCATGTATGTATATGTATTTACAGTACCTACACAATGTAAAAGCATAATTTGAGTTTAAAGTCTGTGTCCTGCCCTGTTATCTGTTCTGTAAAGTAAACTCAATTTTAGGCAGTTCCATGTAAAGTATCGTAAGGGAAAAAACACATTTGGGGGCTTAAAAACAAAAAATCCAAGTATGAAAAATAATTGTTGCCCTTGTTGAATTGTTGGTATTCCTGGTGCAAGCTTTTATTGGTTGAAATGTGTTCTTAATAAATTTCCATCCTTGAGAATTGTGAGCTGTTACATGTGAAAAAAGTTCCCTATTTTATGTTAACAACCTAGGATAATAATAATTATAACTTATTCATTTCTACTGCGCAAATTTCATGATAAATATGTTTAAATGTGCATTCCATAAAAACACACATAAAACATTAAAATACGTTAAGATTCCACAAAAATAAATATTACAAAATAAGCTAACAAAATATAAATCACAAGAGAAAAATGATATATAAACTATTGCACGACACCACACCCCCCCCCCCCCCCCCATTTCCAATTAAAACTACTGAAAAGCAGTTACAAACAAATATGATTTCAACAAAGACTTAAAAGTTTGCACACTGCTGGCACATCTCACATTATAAGGCAAACTATTCCATAATGTAGGGGAAGCAAATTCAAATGCATGATCCCCCATTGTAACCCTACTATGAACCGAGGGGTAAGAAAGAAAGACACCATTCTCTGAGCTCCGCAAACGATAGCGGGATTGTAACCGAACACGGATTAGCTTAGTTTAATATTCTGGACCTAATCCATGCAAAATTTTATATGTCCGCAATAATGTTTGAAACCTTATTCTGAATTTAACTGGAAGCCAATGTAAATCAATTAATACAGGAGTAATATGACTAAACTTAGAGATCTTCAAACACACCAGTCTTGCATGCATTTTGAACACGGTGGAGTCTACTTTAATTGTCTGAGTTTCTGGCAAACCGTGATATAAACTATTACAATAGTCCAACCGACTTGTAATAAATGCATGTACTAACACCTCCGTACTCTTTTGCAACAGAAACTTTCTAATTAACTTAAAATTATGGAGATAATAAAATGCTGTCTTACAAGTTTTAGCAATGTGTGTATTCATCGATAGATTATCATCAAACCATCAAACCATTATAAATTGCACATGCTCTATGCTATCAGACATATCACGTTTGATCATGTGGATAAGGTGTGGCAGTCATGTGACTCTCTATAAACTGATCGAAGCAGGCGCAGGCCATTACATAGCGTGTCATCCCATGTTGGACTTCCTGCAGTAACAACTTGAAACCAGCAGTATAAATATTGAATTTGCATTGCATTCAGGGTTGAAGTCAATGTACCAGGAAATAGTTCAATTTAAGTAGGCTAATTTATTTGTTTGGACAAAGCAAATAAGTTGTAAACAAATATGCATATTTTATAAGTAAAAACTGTTGTGATGATCTTGATTCCCATTACTCGGACACTCTCGATAGAAGTGACATTTAATAGATTGTACACGAACCATCAGAATGAGCCAATAAGGAAACAGCGCCGATGGTTTGTGCATTTACGGATCTAGCCAATAAGAGAGCATACAATCACAGGCGGTCATCGCTCCGGTGATTGTATGCTCTATTATTGGCTATACCCGTCAAACGTCAGTGCACAAACCATCGGCTCTGTTTCCTTATTGGTTCATTCTGATTTGTACACTAACCACTTTACAGCATGCATTGCATGCATATCTCTGCATAAGTCTGTGTCCCGCCCTGTTGTCTGTTCTGTAAAGTAAACACAATTTTAGGCAGTTCCATGTAAAGTATCGCAAGGGAAAAAAACACATTTGGGGTTTAAAAACAAAATGAAAAATAATGTTTGCTCTTGTTGAATTGTTGGTATTCCTGGTGCCAGCTTTTATCAGTGGAAAGGATTTCTGAATAATTTTTCATCCTTGACAAATAAAAATTGTGAGCTGTCACATGGGGAAAAGTTCCCTATTTTATCAGTGGTATCAACCCAGGGTACAATGTACATTATAAATTGCACATGCGCAATGCTATCAGACATAGCATCTGTTTTTGATGACGTGGATAGGGTGCGGCAGTCACGTGTGGACGCTCTATAAATTGATCGAAGCAGGCCATAACGTGCCAGTTAGCATAGAGCATGTTGGACTTCCCACATTTCTGAATATTTCTTGAATAGCACTGACTGGGCAGTAACAACTGGAAACCAGCACATTAATATTCAAGACTGAAGACAACTGATGTAAGTGCTGATTTCTGGTATTTTGTTACCCCATTGTCCCCCCTTAGAAAACAAATAGGCTGAGAACTGAGTCATATAGTTTGGAGATGTTCTTGAAGTTCATTATATTGATGAAACTATACAGTATTTTAAAAAGATTTAATTTCACTCCATCAAATTTGTAGTATATTAACCCCTTGCCACAGGTTGACACAAATACGTGCAGATTGAAATTGCCACCTGGCCGGTTGACGTCTATACACGCCAATTTCTGCATTTTCAATCCATTATTGGGGTATTGTGTACGTTATGCTTGGCTGCACAAGCCTCTTGTTTCCGTTTCGCTTGGCTGCATAACCCGGCCTGGTGCCCCGGCGCCACCCGGTGGCAAGGGGTTAAGTACAGGTATACTCAGACATTACCCCTTAAATAAGCCAACTTTAATACTAAATGATGTTTATTTTTTTGTGATGCAGCTCTGTCCTAACATCAAAATGTAGGTCCAAGTTTATGAACAAGTTTGACCCTTTTTAAAAAATAATTAATTGCAAATACTTTAGGTGGCTAAGAGGTTTTATGACATGGGCTGCTATGAAATATCTCTGGGAGACACTATAGGGGTGGGTACTCCCGGTGAGATGAAGAAGCTGCTGGAGGTTTTTACCAAGGAGATACCCATCGAAGTGCAATGTGAACAATAGTGGCTGGGCTCTGAAATTCGAAGTCCATCAAAATTCAGCAAATGTGAATGTGGATTCTTGCATTTTCAAGAGGGTTAGGGTTGATGAATGATTCTGTATGACCCATGGCAACATGTATGTATGTATTTACAGTACCTACACCATTAAAGCTTAATTTGAGTTTAAAGTCTGTGTCCCGCCCTGTTATCTGTTCTGTAAAGTAAACACAATTTTAGGCAGTTCCATGTAAAGTATCGTAAGGGAAAAAACACATTTGGGGGCTTAAAAACAAAAAATCCAAGTATGAAAAATAATTTTGGCCCTTGTTGAATTGTTGGTATTCCTGGTGCCAGCTTTTATCAGTGGAAAGGATTTCTGAATAATTTTTCATCCTTGACAAATAAAAATTGTGAACCTTTCTCACCGGAAAAAGTTCCCTATTTTATCAGTGGTATCAACCCAGGGTACAATGTACATTATAAATTGCACATGCGCAATGCTATCAGACATAGCGTCTGTTTTTGATGACGTGGATAGGGTACGGCAGTCACGTGTGGCATAACGTGCAAGTCAGCATAGCGCATGGTGGACTTCCCACATTTCTGAATATTTCTCGAATAGCTCCTACAGGACAGTAACAACTTGAAACCAGTCGTATGAATATTGAATTTGCATTTCATTAGAGTTTCATGTACATGGAAATAGTTGAATGTAAGTACCCGGTACATGTATAGACTTCATTTGTTTGGATAAAGCAAATGTCAGCTTTGATCACGAGAAAGAAGTTCTGGACAAATTTCTATACCTTATGAGTAAAAACTGTGAGTTGTGACGATCTTGATTTCCCTAATTTCATGGAAGATTCTTTAGGTGAATTTTCACATTCTCTTAGCTGGCAGCATTTTGTGCAAACTTTGTTTTACTTTTGTGTATTGTCTTCAGGCTATTCTTCCAAGCTATTGTCTTTTCTTTTTATTGGCTGTTGTTTCGGACCTAGTCCTTCCCCCCAGGTTTTTGTAATACAAAATTAAAAATCTGCATTGGTCAATTTCACATTTTGAGTTTTTGTCTCGCCTGAACAAAGTTCAGAAAGAGACTATGCAATCACTATTTTTGTACGTAGTCCGTACGTAGTCCGTATGTGTCATTTTGGTTAAAGTTTTGACAAATTGCTCTTATATGCAAATTTGAATTCCAATTGCAATCAAACTTGGGTCATGCATTCAATAGTGCGACCTTTATATGATGCTTGTGCCAAAGGTCAAGTACTGAGGTCAAAGGTCATTTGAAGTCAAGTTGAAAAATGGGCTGGAATTGTAAAATTGGTCTTATATGCAAAGTTGAAGTCCAATTGCAATCAATCTTGGGTCATGCATTCAATATTGCGACCTTTATATGATGCTTGTGCCAAAGGTCATTTTGAGGTCAAGTTTGAAATTGGCTGGAATTGTAAAATTAGTCTTATATGCAAAGTTGAAGTCCAATTGCAATCAAACTTGGATCATGCATTCAATATTGCAACCTTTATATGATGCTTGTGTCAAAGGTCAAGTACTGAGGTCAAAGGTCATTTGAGGTCAAGTTGTAAAATAGGCTGGAATTGTAAAATTGGTCTTCTAAAAAATATGCGAATTTGAAGTCCAATTGCAATTAAACTTGGGACATGCATTCAATATTGCAACCTTTATATGATTGTGTCAAAGGTCATTTGCTGTCAAGTTCTAAAAAGGGCTGGAATTGTCCAACTTGTCTCCTTTGAAAACTGGAAGTCCAATTCTTCTCGGGTAATCACGAAAGCAGGCGAGACGCGTGGTTCGAGAACTACTTGTTTATTTAAAAGTGAAAGTTGACTTCATCGTTGTAACATGAAAACAGATATCCTTCTATTTTCCTTTACATTTTTACTATTCCCCCTCTATATACTTTGAAGTTTTGTCAAGTAGGCATACATGTATGTGGAGAGAGGAAAATACCTCTGCAAAGGGAAACAGTATGATATTTGTTTTCATGTTTTATATAAGAAAAAACTGGGGGGGGGGGGGGGTGGGTGTGTGTGTGTGTGTGTGTGTGTGTGTGTGTGTGTGGATGATCCTATGGCTCATCCCCCTGGTCCAAAGGTAGGAGAGGTATATCCTCATCGTCCTATGGAATCTGCATCCTTGGTCTCAGAGCTATTGGCTCAGGTCTGTTGTCTCAAGGCTATTGTATCAAGGCTATTGTCATAATGCTCTTGTTTCTGTTGCCCAAAGGCTATTGTCTTAAGCTAGGCTACTCTCTGAAGTCTATAACGTAGACCCGGCTCATTACAGCATCACAAAGGGTGGTTCATCAGCTTTCTTACATACCTGAAAGATGACTTATGAGCACCATTTAAGAGAAGAACTTGAAAAACAGCATTCTGACCCCAAAGGAAATAATGGCAGGTTGTGAGATTTAAAGATAGTTATTCATGTCAGAATGTGTTCAAAGCATAGGTTGGACATCAGGCCAACTTGGAAAAAGACGGTTTTTAGCCGTTATTTAAAATCAGTGGTGCTCAGTCAACCGTGACTGCAGGGATGCAAGAAAGTCATTGATGAAAAAGTGACATACCAACCTTATGATGCAACCATATTTAGAGTGATCAAGCTCATACCTTTAACATAATAGCCCATTGTTTTGGATTATCTTTTTATATAGGCTCCGTATTTGACCTTCGTACCTTCATTGTTTGCAGGACTAGAGAAACCAGCCAGAATTCTTTGATGAAGAGGCTACCATTGTGTGATTATCAGTGAGTTGGAAAGGGAAAGCAGACTTCCTGCACATCAGTATTCAAGACTGAAGACAACTAATGTAAGTGTTGATTTCTGCTATTTGTTTTTACCGAATTGTCCCCCCTTAGAAAACAAACAGGCTGAGAACGGAGTCAAATTAATTCGGAGATGTTCTTGAAGTTCACTATATTGATGAAATTTTGCAGTGTTTTAAAAAGATTAAATTTCACTCTATGAAATTTGTAGGATTAAGTATACTCAGACCATTACCCCTTAACCCCTTAACCCCTTGAGTACGGTTACTTTATACAGGAGGCGCCAGGGTGTCGCGCCGGCTCTGGCAGCCAAGCAAAACGGACACAATGTGCTTGTGCAGTCAAGCGTAACATACACAATAATCCAACAATGGATTGAAACTGCACAAATAGCAGCAAATGGCGTCATCTGGCCTGGTGCCACTGTTTTTTTTTGCAGCATTTCACGTCATCCGTACACAAGGGGTTAAATAAGCCAACTTTAATGCTAAATGATGTTTACTTCTAGTTCCCCAGAGCTCAGCTAAGACACTGCCACACTACATAAACCAAACATCAAATTTGCAGACTATTTGCCTTTCAGTGTTAAGATGAGCCCTAATACTTGTTATGCCTCAATGATAATATTGAAGAGGTACACTGTTTCTAATGAGTTGTGTTTACTGAATTACAGTGTGACTTTGGGCTGTTGCTCCAGGGGGTGATATACTAACATTGACAGACAACACTGTTAGTGTTTACATTGTGTGCAATTCAACATGAAATTACTTGAAACTGTGAAAGTTTGAGCTCAATCCGTCATCCAAGCGACGAGGAAATAGTAAAAATCAATTTTGTTTAAGCTGTGATTTTGTGCACATTCATGTGTGCTTATTTCAGTTGTTGAAAATGAAATTAGCCACAGCATTTTGGGGAGATCTTTAGATACAATTTTCTCAAAGATTACAGCATTTCAGACAGAAACATTTCTGTGAGACTGGTACCATGTTAATAATTAACAATTAAAGCTTCCACATTGAAACTAATCAAGTTTATTTGTTATCATTACCAAAGCTTATCATATCTTTAAGATGCTGAATACAATTCTCAATGTGTCATCAGTACTATTTGATGTATGCAATTCTTGATAACAAGCTAAAGATCTGTAGCAGAGATTGGACACGAATTTGAAAGGTTAATAATATGTACAGTCCAGTTTTACAAGTGTCTTCATGCAATTTGTTAACCAGTTCGTGCCGGGATTTTAAAAAAATTGCTGGACCCAGGCGCGGGAATATTTCTCATCGAAAAAATTTGTTTGTTTTTTATTCAGTAAAATATTCCTGTTTTGATAATGCAACAAATACAAGATGCCAACACTGAAGGCCTTTTCACACTAGACAAAATCTCAGGGGTGGCCCCGGGGCGACACGGGGGTGAGAATGTGTGATGTTTTACACTAGCCATTTTCGCCCTTGGGCCACCCCCGAGATTGGTCTCGCCCCGGGACGAACTCACCCCTGCTCCAGACCAGGGGTGAGATTTTTCAACATGGGGCGAGACCGATCTCGGGGGGGTGGCCCCGGGGTGAAATGGCTAGTGTGAAACGTCGCACATTCTCACCCCCGCGTGCAGGGTTTCGTACAACCCGGATTGAGAAACAGGTGGTCCCGACAAAAGAGGAAAAGAGGTCAAAGTGTGGGCTAATTGTACAGCTTGGCCGAAAGCGCATTGCACCGTGGGTATAGACCTTTATCATGCTGTCACCATCTTTGTCTTGTTCCCTGTATGCATAAGCAATTATGAATAGTGATATTGAATGGAGGTGCCAGACTATTCTTCCTTCCAGCCTCGGTTTGGTTACATTGATTTTAATAGGAGAAAAACAAGATGGCTGTACCATGATAAAGGTCTATTGTACAGTTTTAAAGTTTAATAATCATTATGGAGAAGACAATAGTGAAGAAAATAGAGCGGACAATTAGTGTGAAACGTTCATGCCCAACCCCGGGGTGAGCTTGCCCCGGGGTTGGCTGGGGTAGGTTTGTGCAAAACAAGTGTGAAACAACACTGGGTTGAAATCGGGGGTAAAAATGCCAGGGTTCGGCCCTCTAGTGTGAAAAGGGCTTTAGTTTATTAGCACCGTTATTTACAAGTTTTTGCCGACATTCTGTCACTGAGGGCGTTTCTTCTCTCTACTAGCTATAAGTCTGGGCGTGATATCACGTCATCCGGTACCCGCCAATAATTCTTACGCGTGTTTAGACATGTATTTACATGTCACTACACATAGGGCCGGGGACAATAGTGCAAACCTATAGAAATGTTTGCATGCCCAGCTGGAAAGGAATTTCAAAGGAACAATGGGGTAATTTGTATGTCTATGACTAACTGGTCCCAGCTCAGTGATAATCCTTTGGCTGTATGAATAAATGCACACAAAGGCACTAGGGTGTTGATGAATTGGTGTTCATGATGGCAAGGCTTACCGACTATCTGTGTGAAGATAATTCCTGGGATTTGTTACTGGTTAGTGGTTATGGCGTAAAACTACATGTAGCTGGTTATTATTTATGCGACCCCTTCATCTCTAGTTTATAGTAAATAAATACAGACAAAATAAATGACAATGGAAACAGTTGGGGGGTCGAACACCCCCCTCCCCCTCCCCCTCCCCCCCACTCGTTGCCAATTTATTTTATTTTTTATTTTATTTTTTGCTTGTAAGGGCCTACGCCTATAGCAAACCAGAAAAGAAAAGCAAAACACTGTAAAGGTCTTGTTTTGCGTATCTGTTACGAGCATGTCCAGCGCCCTCAATCCATACGGAATTTCTCCCCCCCCCCCCAAAAAAAATTGGGGCTTGTTGCACACGGCATGGGCATAATCACTGAAGCGTGATGCCATGATATCAGTCAACGAGGCATGGCTTGGCAAATGCAGCATGTATACACGTCGACCGCTGCGTTACACAATTCCACCGTGTATACAAGTCCAATGCAGCGCCTGACAGCAACGGCAGGCATGTAAACACGTAAACCGCAACAAACAAGGAAACTTCCGCAGTGCGTATACACGTCCTCCGCTGAATCAAACCACCATGCCTGATGGGTTAACGCGTCATCCGTGGGTAGTACACAAATATTTCTGGCCGTGTGCGTTGCGAGTTTATCCGTCATCCATTTCGAATTCCGCAAAACATTTGCGTGTATACACGTCATCCGACGCGAACTGCTTAAAGCGGATGCTGATTGCTGAGAGAATTCTGCGTCATTTGGAAGTTTTACATATATTTTGCGTATTGTAAAATAAAACGGCCAATTATTTCTGCCATGAAATAAAAAAGTGACTTTTGAGAGCTATTTTTATCAAGTCCCCTCCAGCTCGCTGGTACCATTTGTCTAAAAGTCGTTGCTGCGGGCAGCAAACAAATATGACGTCATAACACAAATTCCCCTTTTGTGCCTAGTGCTAGACACAAAAGAGTTCGTGTTATGACATTTGTTTGCTGCCCACAGCGATGACTTTTAGACAAATGGCCCCAGCAGGCTAGAGGGGACTTGATAAAAATGGCTCTCAAGTCACTTTTTGCTATTTCATGGCAGAAATAATTGGCTGTTTTATTTTACAATACGCAAACTACATTAAACTACAAAATGATGCAGACTTCTCTCAGCAATCAACATCCCTGGGCTGAAAAAAAAATAACCAGTGTCGGGTGTTGAAAATTCGGCACGCTGAGGTGTGTAGGCCAATCACCTCAGGTAAACCCCCCTTAGTGAAAACCTAGATCCGCCCCTGTCTTTAAGGTAGTCTTCATACTAGACTTCCAATGGTCAGACCATTCTTTTGTTACGTTTGCCTTTTCAGCATGGCGTCATGGGATGGAGGAAAGAGATCAACGGTGGGTGGAAAGAGATCACACGACCAATGTGAAGCAACAGGTTAGGCTTAGAATCTTATTATTAATTGTCCAGGAAAACCTCAGGAAATTCTGAACATTTGAATGTCCAGTTTCCTTACCATGTAAATTAACTAAAGTTGTAGAAGTTATGGAGGAAATTTAAACTCTTTTTTGTTGTTGAATCAGGCACCTGTGTAGTGGCGCATCTAGGATTTGTCTTGGGGGAGGGAGCAAACGAGCTTTTATAAAAACATATTTAAAAATCCCCCTCAGGAAAATAATTTGTGTTCAATTCAAGAGAACGGTGCAAAAACCAACAAAAATGTATATTGATAGTACCCTGGAATACTTTCATATATAAATATAGGGTGGGGAGGATATACATTGACAAGGGGGATCCCCACTAAGAAATTCCAACACAGCAAAAAAAAGTAAGCCTATAGTACTCCTCCCCCCAAAAGAAAATTTATATTTTTTTTTTTTAAATGGCAAAATGTTGATCTAACGTACCTGTTTTTAATTAACCCCTTATCCCCGGATTTCATATGGGGGCGTCGGGGCACCAGGCCGGCTTGTGCAGCCAAGCAAAACGGAAACAAGAGGCTTGTGCAGCCAAGCATAACGTACACAATACTCCAATAATGGATTGAAAATGCAGAAATTGACCTGTATAGACGTCAACCGGCCAGGTGGCAATTTTCAATCTGCACGTATTTGTGTCAGCCGGTGGCAAGGGGTTAAACTGGCCCATGTTCCTACTCATCGTAACAACTCCCCCCCCCCCCCCCCCCCAACAATATTTTCAGGTGAACACTATTTTTGGATTTTACTGAAAAAAAGTCTTGGTCAGCCCCCCACTTTTGGATACAGATTTTCACTACTGCACTTGGCCTGCCCTGCACTTATACACCTGAGTTGTAGAGGGTTGTGATGTCATATGCAGTAATTAGTGTGGCATACACATTGTGATTTGTTCACAATGTTAGTGTGACACACCACAAACAATTCCTTCAACATTCCCTCCTCCTTCGCAAACTTATCAAAAAGCATTGGGAGAGAGGAATTTTGAAGGTTTTGTTTTTATTGCAGTTGCTATTTATTTTTTAAGTTGGATCCTTCTAAAATGTTGGGTAGCCCATGTTGATGCACCAACTTATATGCATGCTTAATTAATAGAATTCAAGTGCTCATACTTGTACTCACAGAGTTGTTTGACCTTCACTTTGAAATGTGAAGATGGAATTTGCGTCGGGGATGATGATGTTAATTAGAACAGATTTTCTTGCTCTTTTTTTCCCTTTCCCGAAGTAATATATAAAGCACTGTATATGCCCAGTGCTTTCTGAGAGCCTGTGAAAAATTCAGGCTTACTCGGGCGGGATTCGAACCCACGACTTCCTACCCGAAAGCACTGAGCATACAGTGCTTCATACATTACGTCGGGAAAGGGCAAAAAAAAGAGAAAATCTCTGTTCTAATTTACATCATCATCCCTGACGCAAATTCCATCTTCACATTGGTTACACAGTACCCGCTGCTGCATTGGATTCGAATCGGCCAGCCGACCCCGGCAAGACATCTGCACTAGTAAGCAGGAGGTCGTGGGTTCGAATCCCGCCCGAGTAAGCCTGTGAATTTTTTCACAGGCTCTCGGAAAGCACTGAGCATACAGTGCTTCATATATTATGTCAGGAAAGGGCAAGGCCAAGAAAGATAATTTAATTTACACCTTGAAAATGTTATGCAGTCCTTTGGAGTCAGTCTGTCTTTACTTTGGTGGGATGTATAAGGTGTGCAGTATTTGTATTTTTTAGATTTAATGCAAAACTTTTGACTATTTCCATGTGTTGATTTTTACAGGAGAGATAGATGAGCTGACTCTTCACATGATATCTGAGA
Source organism: Hippasteria phrygiana (assembly GCA_037893225.1). NCBI lineage: Eukaryota > Metazoa > Echinodermata > Asteroidea > Valvatida > Goniasteridae > Hippasteria > Hippasteria phrygiana. The sequence continues at coordinate 933,554 of JAZGUH010000242.1, forward strand.
AACTTGGTCCACGTAAGTTTAAAAGACTAAGTCTTAAACTTGGCTTCAGCAATGAAGAGATCTCGACCTTCAAGAGTGATTACCAAGGTGATGCTGTAGATCAGATCTTCCAGATGTTGAATACATGGCGACAGAAACAAGAAGCTGATGTAAATCAGACTGAGGCTCTGTGCACAGCATTGGCATCAAAGGAGGTTGGGAGAAACGGTCTTGCTAAAGTGCTGAGAGGTATGTAGGCAGATGTTGGGATTTAAGTAGATCTTGTATTGATGTACATTTTTGGTTGGAATTGTTTTGTTCATTTGTACTTCCGGGGTACCAGAAGTTTAACTTTAAGGATATAACATCAGATTGGTAGCAAATATATAAATCTGGTTTGGACCTGGGTCCTTAGAAAGGCCATACCTTTCCTAACAAAAGGTTTAGTAATGTGCACAGATGCAGTGATGGCACGATGATGTCATCAATGTTAACCCCTTGAGCCCGGATGACGGCTAAAGCCGCAGTTTGAAAATGACCACATGGCCGGTTGATGGCTATACACACATGTTCTACATTTACAATCCATTGCTCAGTTATTGTGTACGTTATATGTGCGTTTGGCTGCACAAGCCTATTGTGTGCGTTACGCTTGCCTGCACAAGCCAGTATGGCATACCGTGGCCCCATTATAACAACATGGCGGAAGGGGTAAAATAACATACAGAAACCCCCAAAGTTAGCATTCTCTGAAACGTCAACCTGAAGTGATGCTATACACAGGGTTTTCACATTTTGGTGATGAGATTGATTTCAAGTTGATGCGAGCATATAACATTATATTGTCATAAATACCTACGACAGTTTAGCCATTCCTATTGGTCAACTGCCCATAATTTCACGCTACACCGGCACTGCTGCGTTCTGCACCACCTGGCGAGCGCGTCGGCGCGCGTCAATTTCCATATAAGGAAATGTTAAGCACTACTCGCGCGTGGCATGAACCATTAAATTACCCAAGGGGTGTTTTACAAAACAAGGTAAATTGTTTGAACAGAATCATTGGAAATTTATATTTGTCATCGCTTTTTGCTGAATTATACAAAGAGGTATTTAAGAATGGGAATAAATATGTGCTGGGCCGGTTTTAAACAAGTACGTTTAAAACCACCTTGGTGCCTGGATGCTGATAATGACCCTCGCCTTTGGCTCGGGTCATTATCAAGCGGAGGTCACAGGTTCGAATCCCGCTCCTGCCAGTTTCTTTGTTCACTTTGAAAATGTATTCAAATTTACCTAGTCAGTTTCCCTTGTGGATTGTTTGACTTATATAATCAGTTAAGGTACTTGTAATAATAATAATAATTACATTTATATAGCGCGCATTCCATACAAATATGTTCATGTGCGCTGTACATTATACATAAAACAACATTAATTACATCATACTATTATTCAGTTAAAAATGAAAATCATGATTCAAAATCGAAAGCTAGTTTAAAAAGATATGTTTTAACTTCAGTTTTAAACTTATCTAGACTCCTAAGATTCCTTATGTGACCAGGAAGTTTGTTCCATAGTTTAGGGGCAGCTGTCTGAAAAGCACAATCACCTAGTGAAACTTTACATTTAGCACTCCCTGGAGTCAGTAACACACTATTCATTGAACGAAGACTACATGTATATCTGTTTTGACGAATAACAGACACCAGGTCACAGAGATACCCCGGAGCTGTTTCATATAAACATTTAAATGTTAAAATCAAAATTTTAAACTGAATACGATATACAACTGGTAACCAATGAAGGAGATGAAGAACTGGCGTGATGTGACATATACGTGGTGAACCGGTTACAAGGCGAGCTGCAGTAATTTGAATTCTTTGTAATTTACCAATGTGTGTACTGGAAAGACCATACAGTAAACTATTACAGTAATCTAGTTTGCTTGTTATAAAGGCATGCACTAAAGATTCTATAGACTGTCGAGTTAAAAACTTCCTGATCCTACGCAAATTATACAGGTGGTAAAACGCAGAACTACTTATTTTACTTACATGATACCCCAATTTAAGTTCAGAATCAAACCAAACCCCAAGGTTACGAATAGCACCAGGTGACGCACGAACAACAGTATTGCCAACTTTTAAATGAGACATAGTTACCTTTTCCAGCTGTTTCTTTGAACCTAAAATAAGAAATTCTGTTTTTCCAGTATTGAGCTTGAGTTTATTTACTGTCATCCATTGTTGAATTTCAGTGATACAATTTTCAATGGCACACTTAGCAGTAGACTCATTTGTACCAGGTTTGGGTTTAAAAGATAAATATAGTTGTGTATCGTCGGCATATGAATGAGCATGTAGAGGATGTTTCTCTGTGACCTTAAATAACTCACTGGAATACAACGAGAACAATAAAGGACCAAGACAACTACCTTGTGGGACACCAGATTCAAGATGGAAACTATCTGATAATACCCCATCAACTGATACACGTTGAGATCTACCCAATAAATATGATTCAAACCAATTGTACACTGTTCCAGTTATTCCAAAGTTATTACGTAACCGACCAAGTAATATACATGTACCATAATCTACAGTATCAAAAGCTGCGCTTAGATCTAATAGCACAAGTAGAGTTACACATTGTTTGTCCATATTCATAAGAATGTCATTCTTAATTCGCAACAACGCAGTTTCAGTACTGTGCCCCAGACGATAAGCTGATTGATTGCTAGGCAAATACTTATTTTTTACCAGATATGAATAAAGTTGATCAGTAACGGCTCGTTCAACTAGCTTGGACACAAACTGCAGATTAGAAATTGGACACAAATTCGCAAACCCCGTTTCAAAACCAGGTTGTTTCAATTTTGGAACTACAAGTGCTTCCTTCCAGGAACAAGGAACCATTCTACTCTGCAAAGACATGTTAATAATTGATGTTAACGATGGTAAGAGTTCATTAATGCAGTCCTTCACAATAAACGTTGGCACCGGGTCAAAGATGCAAGACTTAGTGGGCGCCTTTAACACAAGTTTCCTCACAGAATCTTCGCACAGTGCCTCGAATTCATGAAGGAATGCATTATTCGTTGAAATCTTAATAGGCATTGAAGCAGGTAATACAGTAACTGAAATTCCCAATTTATCCAACCCAACACGTATATCAGTGATCTTTTTAACAAAATAAGACCCAATTTGATTGGCAAGATTGAGCTTATTACAATTCTGTGGAAATAGCGTGTCCGAATCCTGATTTAGCAGTTGCTTCACAGCTGAAAACAGTTTCCGTTGATTTTGAACACAATTTTTATCAATAAAATCAGTATAAAATTCACAACGTGTTTTATTCATGATGTACGTGGTCTTATTCCTCTGAAACTTAAAGGCTTTCAGATCTACATCAAGTGCAGATAGCCTCCATTTCCGCTCTGCACGTCGACGTAGTCTCTTTGCCTCTCGAATCTCATCAGTAAACCAAGGCACCTGAGCACGTGTGACGACAGTCCGCGAGCGTAGAGGAGCATGTATGTCCAATACCGAGGCCAAAGTGTTATTGTACATGTAAGCTAGCCGGTCTAGATCTGATGGTGCATCGCGAATAAGGGAGGAAGCACATAAATCATGTTTAAACTGATCAATATTGATTGATTTTAATTTCCTAAATGTCACCTTCTTGACAGTAAGTTCACAAAGTATTGTTGCATGGTCAGAGAGAAAACTATCAATTCTTGGTGCATCCAGAACAATGGTGTCACTCAGCCGGGTAATTCTTAAATCCAAAACATGTCCATGAACATGAGTAGGCAAGCTCACATGTTGCTTAAGACTCATTGAATTTAACAGATCATTTAATGTCTTTGTATTAGTATCAGTTACATTATCCATGTGTACAAGGATATGTGCATACAAATAAATCTAAGTATACCCAGAGTTCAATAATGTCAAAGTGATGTCATGATGATGTCATCAAGTATAAAAAGACCAAAAATTGCATATTTTAAAATTGTCTATATCTCTATAACTGAATGACAAATGACCTTCATGTTTGGTGATCAGATAGATCTTGTATTATGTACAGTTTTGGTTGGAAGTGTTTTGTTCATTCTGATTTTTACTTCCACTTCTGGGCAGGGTTGTTTGATTTAAATCACTTGATTTAAATCATTGATTTATATCATGATTTAAATCAATGGACAAAAATCATGTTTCAATTTTTAAATTTTATTTCTGTTAATTTTTAATGTAAAAACAAAATATGTTATTTAAACCTGACTTTCATTAACTTTAAATCACTTATACTTTAAAGTGATGTATGAGGCCAATTTCTTGAAAAATGTACTACATTTATCTTGTGTACAATGCATTCTGAAGCAATGTACGCATGGTCATTCTATAAATTTGGGGTCCAATTTTACATCTGACATGTTTAAGATTTTGCAAAGCGCTTTCTATCTCCAAGCGTGATTATATGTAAAGCAAAGTACATGCCAAACAAGTAAAAAATAGTGTGAGGTGAATTTTAATGATACTTGATTGGAAATTACACAGGTCAGGTGTAACAGGGAAACAAAAAAATGTCACTTTTGATAATTTGAACCCCACATTTATAGAATGACCCACATACATGTACATACATGTACATGTGCATGTACTACCTACACGTATGATGCAGTATTCATCTCTTGCCTGTGCACTTCTTACTTTTGGCACATAACTGCCATTAATTATAATCCCTTGATGCTGGTTATTTATAATGAGGCGCCGGAGTGCCCTGGCGGCCTGTACAGCCAAGCGAAACGGACACAAGAGGTTTGTGCAGCCAAGCATAACATACACAATAATCCAACAATGGATTGAAAATGCAGAGAATGACGTGCCCTGGCAGCCTGTACAGCCAAGCAAAACAGACACAAGAGGCTTGTGCAGCCAAGCATAACATACACAATAATCCAACAATGGATTGAAAATGCAGAGAATGACGTGCCCTGGCAGCCTGTACAGCCAAGCAAAACAGACACAAGAGGTTTGTGCAGCCAAGCATAACATACACAATAATCCAACAATGGATTGAAAATGCAGAGAATGACGTGCCCTGGCAGCCTGTACAGCCAAGCAAAACGGACACAAGAGGTTTGTGCAGCCAAGCATAACACAAGCGAAATGGACACAAGAGGTTTGTGCAGCCAAGCATAACATACACAATAATCCAACAATGGATTGAAAATGCAGAGAATGACGTGCCCTGGCAGCCTGTACAGCCAAGCAAAACAGACACAAGAGGTTTGTGCAGCCAAGCATAACATACACAATAATCCAACAATGGTTTGAAAATGCAGAGAATGACGTGCCCTGGCAGCCTGTACAGCCAAGCAAAACAGACACAAGAGGTTTGTGCAGCCAAGCATAACACACAATAATCCAACAATGGATTGAAAATGCAGAGAATGACGTGCCCTGGCGGCCTGTACAGCCAAGCAAAACAGACACAAGAGGCTTGTGCAGCCAAGCATAACATACACAATAATCCAACAATGGATTGAAAATGCAAAGAATGACGTGCCCTGGCAGCCTGTACAGCCAAGCAAAACGGACACAAGAGGTTTGTGCAGCCAAGCATAACACAAGCGAAATGGACACAAGAGGTTTGTGCAGCCAAGCATAACATACACAATAATCCAACAATGGATTGAAAATGCAGAGAATGACGTGCCCTGGCAGCCTGTACAGCCAAGCAAAACGGACACAAGAGGTTTGTGCAGCCAAGCATAACACAAGCGAAATGGACACAAGAGGTTTGTGCAGCCAAGCATAACATACACAATAATCCAACAATGGATTGAAAATGCAGAGAATGACGTGCCCTGGCAGCCTGTACAGCCAAGCAAAACGGACACAAGAGGTTTGTGCAGCCAAGCATAACACAAGCGAAATGGACACAAGAGGTTTGTGCAGCCAAGCATAACATACACAATAATCCAACAATGGTTTGAAAATGCAGAGAATGACGTGCCCTGGCAGCCTGTACAGCCAAGCAAAACAGACACAAGAGGTTTGTGCAGCCAAGCATAACACACAATAATCCAACAATGGATTGAAAATGCAGAGAATGACGTGCCCTGGCAGCCTGTACAGCCAAGCAAAACAGACACAAGAGGCTTGTGCAGCCAAGCATAACATACACAATAATCCAACAATGGATTGAAAATGCAGAGAATGACGTGCCCTGGCAGCCTGTACAGCCAAGCAAAACAGACACAAGAGGTTTGTGCAGCCAAGCATAACACACAATAATCCAACAATGGATTGAAAATGCAAAGAATGACGTGCCCTGGCGGCCTGTACAGCCAAGCAAAACAGACACAAGAGGCTTGTGCAGCCAAGCATAACATACACAATAATCCAACAATGGATTGAAAATGCAGAGAATGACGTGCCCTGGCAGCCTGTACAGCCAAGCAAAACGGACACAAGAGGTTTGTGCAGCCAAGCATAACACACAATAATCCAACAATGGTTTGAAAATGCAGAGAATGACGTGCCCTGGCAGCCTGTACAGCCAAGCAAAACGGACACAAGAGGTTTGTGCAGCCAAGCATAACACAAGCGAAATGGACACAAGAGGTTTGTGCAGCCAAGCATAACATACACAATAATCCAACAATGGATTGAAAATGCAGAGAATGACGTGCCCTGGCAGCCTGTACAGCCAAGCAAAACGGACACAAGAGGTTTGTGCAGCCAAGCATAACACAAGCGAAATGGACACAAGAGGTTTGTGCAGCCAAGCATAACATACACAATAATCCAACAATGGTTTGAAAATGCAGAGAATGACGTGCCCTGGCAGCCTGTACAGCCAAGCAAAACAGACACAAGAGGTTTGTGCAGCCAAGCATAACACACAATAATCCAACAATGGATTGAAAATGCAGAGAATGACGTGCCCTGGCGGCCTGTACAGCCAAGCAAAACAGACACAAGAGGTTTGTGCAGCCAAGCATAACACACAATAATCCAACAATGGATTGAAAATGCAGAGAATGACGTGCCCTGGCGGCCTGTACAGCCAAGCAAAACAGACACAAGAGGCTTGTGCAGCCAAGCATAACATACACAATAATCCAACAATGGATTGAAAATGCAGAGAATGACGTGCCCTGGCAGCCTGTACAGCCAAGCAAAACGGACACAAGAGGTTTGTGCAGCCAAGCATAACATACACAATAATCCAACAATGGTTTGAAAATGCAGAGAATGACGTGCCCTGGCAGCCTGTACAGCCAAGCAAAACAGACACAAGAGGTTTGTGCAGCCAAGCATAACATACACAATAATCCAACAATGGTTTGAAAATGCAGAGAATGACGTGCCCTGGCAGCCTGTACAGCCAAGCAAAACAGACACAAGAGGTTTGTGCAGCCAAGCATAACACACAATAATCCAACAATGGATTGAAAATGCAGAGAATGACGTGCCCTGGCAGCCTGTACAGCCAAGCAAAACAGACACAAGAGGTTTGTGCAGCCAAGCATAACATACACAATAATCCAACAATGGATTGAAAATGCAGAGAATGACGTGCCCTGGCAGCCTGTACAGCCAAGCAAAACAGACACAAGAGGTTTGTGCAGCCAAGCATAACATACACAATAATCCAACAATGGATTGAAAATGCAGAGAATGACGTGCCCTGGCAGCCTGTACAGCCAAGCAAAACAGACACAAGAGGTTTGTGCAGCCAAGCATAACACACAATAATCCAACAATGGATTGAAAATGCAGAGAATGACGTGCCCTGGCAGCCTGTACAGCCAAGCAAAACAGACACAAGAGGCTTGTGCAGCCAAGCATAACACACAATAATCCAACAATGGATTGAAAATGCAGAGAATGACGTGCCCTGGCAGCCTGTACAGCCAAGCAAAACAGACACAAGAGGTTTGTGCAGCCAAGCATAACATACACAATAATCCAACAATGGTTTGAAAATGCAGAGAATGACGTGCCCTGGCAGCCTGTACAGCCAAGCAAAACAGACACAAGAGGTTTGTGCAGCCAAGCATAACACACAATAATCCAACAATGGATTGAAAATGCAGAGAATGACGTGCCCTGGCAGCCTGTACAGCCAAGCGAAACGGACACAAGAGGTTTGTGCAGCCAAGCATAACACACAATAATCCAACAATGGATTGAAAATGCAGAGAATGACGTGCCCTGGCAGCCTGTACAGCCAAGCAAAACAGACACAAGAGGTTTGTGCAGCCAAGCATAACATACACAATAATCCAACAATGGATTGAAAATGCAGAGAATGACGTGCCCTGGCAGCCTGTACAGCCAAGCAAAACAGACACAAGAGGTTTGTGCAGCCAAGCATAACACACAATAATCCAACAATGGATTGAAAATGCAGAGAATGACGTGCCCTGGCAGCCTGTACAGCCAAGCAAAACAGACACAAGAGGTTTGTGCAGCCAAGCATATCATACACAATAATCCAACAATGGATTGAAAATGCAGAGAATGACGTGCCCTGGCAGCCTGTACAGCCAAGCAAAACAGACACAAGAGGTTTGTGCAGCCAAGCATAACATACACAATAATCCAACAATGGTTTGAAAATGCAGAGAATGACGTGCCCTGGCAGCCTGTACAGCCAAGCAAAACAGACACAAGAGGTTTGTGCAGCCAAGCATAACACACAATAATCCAACAATGGATTGAAAATGCAGAGAATGACGTGCCCTGGCAGCCTGTACAGCCAAGCAAAACAGACACAAGAGGTTTGTGCAGCCAAGCATATCATACACAATAATCCAACAATGGATTGAAAATGCAGAGAATGACGTGCCCTGGCAGCCTGTACAGCCAAGCAAAACAGACACAAGAGGTTTGTGCAGCCAAGCATAACATACACAATAATCCAACAATGGTTTGAAAATGCAGAGAATGACGTGCCCTGGCAGCCTGTACAGCCAAGCAAAACAGACACAAGAGGTTTGTGCAGCCAAGCATAACACACAATAATCCAACAATGGATTGAAAATGCAGAGAATGACGTGCCCTGGCAGCCTGTACAGCCAAGCAAAACAGACACAAGAGGTTTGTGCAGCCAAGCATAACATACACAATAATCCAACAATGGATTGAAAATGCAGAGAATGACGTGCCCTGGCAGCCTGTACAGCCAAGCAAAACAGACACAAGAGGTTTGTGCAGCCAAGCATAACACACAATAATCCAACAATGGTTTGAAAATGCAGAGAATGACGTGCCCTGGCAGCCTGTACAGCCAAGCAAAACAGACACAAGAGGTTTGTGCAGCCAAGCATAACATACACAATAATCCAACAATGGATTGAAAATGCAGAGAATGAAGTGCCCTGGCAGCCTGTACAGCCAAGCGAAACGGACACAAGAGGTTTGTGCAGCCAAGCATAACATACACAATAATCCAACAATGGATTGAAAATGCAGAGAATGACGTGCCCTGGCAGCCTGTACAGCCAAGCAAAACGGACACAAGAGGTTTGTGCAGCCAAGCATAACACACAATAATCCAACAATGGATTGAAAATGCAGAGAATGACGTGCCCTGGCGGCCTGTACAGCCAAGCGAAACAGACACAAGAGGTTTGTGCAGCCAAGCATAACATACACAATAATCCAACAATGGATTGAAAATGCAGAGAATGACGTGCCCTGGCAGCCTGTACAGCCAAGCAAAACAGACACAAGAGGTTTGTGCAGCCAAGCATAACATACACAATAATCCAACAATGGATTTAAAATGCAGAGAATGACGTGCCCTGGCAGCCTGTACAGCCAAGCGAAACGGACACAAGAGGTTTGTGCAGCCAAGCATATCATACACAATAATCCAACAATGGTTTGAAAATGCAGAGAATGACGTGCCCTGGCAGCCTGTACAGCCAAGCGAAACGGACACAAGAGGTTTGTGCAGCCAAGCATAACATACACAATAATCCAACAATGGATTGAAAATGCAGAGAATGACGTGCCCTGGCAGCCTGTACAGCCAAGCGAAACGGACACAAGAGGTTTGTGCAGCCAAGCATAACATACACAATAATCCAACAATGGATTGAAAATGCAGAGAATGACGTGCCCTGGCAGCCTGTACAGCCAAGCAAAACAGACACAAGAGGCTTGTGCAGCCAAGCATAACACAAGCGAAATGGACACAAGAGGTTTGTGCAGCCAAGCATAACATACACAATAATCCAACAATGGATTGAAAATGCAGAGAATGACGTGCCCTGGCAGCCTGTACAGCCAAGCAAAACAGACACAAGAGGTTTGTGCAGCCAAGCATAACATACACAATAATCCAACAATGGATTGAAAATGCAGAGAATGACGTGCCCTGGCAGCCTGTACAGCCAAGCGAAACGGACACAAGAGGTTTGTGCAGCCAAGCATAACATACACAATAATCCAACAATGGTTTGAAAATGCAGAGAATGACGTGCCCTGGCAGCCTGTACAGCCAAGCGAAACGGACACAAGAGGTTTGTGCAGCCAAGCATAACATACACAATAATCCAACAATGGATTGAAAATGCAGAGAATGACGTGCCCTGGCAGCCTGTACAGCCAAGCGAAACGGACACAAGAGGTTTGTGCAGCCAAGCATAACATACACAATAATCCAACAATGGATTGAAAATGCAGAGAATGACGTGCCCTGGCAGCCTGTACAGCCAAGCGAAACGGACACAAGAGGTTTGTGCAGCCAAGCATAACATACACAATAATCCAACAATGGATTGAAAATGCAGAGAATGACGTGCCCTGGCAGCCTGTACAGCCAAGCGAAACGGACACAAGAGGTTTGTGCAGCCAAGCATAACATACACAATAATCCAACAATGGATTGAAAATGCAGAGAATGACGTGCCCTGGCAGCCTGTACAGCCAAGCGAAACGGACACAAGAGGTTTGTGCAGCCAAGCATAACATACACAATAATCCAACAATGGATTGAAAATGCAGAGAATGACGTGCCCTGGCAGCCTGTACAGCCAAGCGAAACGGACACAAGAGGTTTGTGCAGCCAAGCATAACATACACAATAATCCAACAATGGATTGAAAATGCAGAGAATGACGTGCCCTGGCAGCCTGTACAGCCAAGCGAAACGGACACAAGAGGTTTGTGCAGCCAAGCATAACACAAGCGAAATGGACACAAGAGGTTTGTGCAGCCAAGCATAACATACACAATAATCCAACAATGGATTGAAAATGCAGAGAATGACGTGCCCTGGCAGCCTGTACAGCCAAGCGAAACGGACACAAGAGGTTTGTGCAGCCAAGCATAACATACACAATAATCCAACAATGGATTGAAAATGCAGAGAATGACGTGCCCTGGCAGCCTGTACAGCCAAGCGAAACGGACACAAGAGGTTTGTGCAGCCAAGCATAACATACACAATAATCCAACAATGGATTGAAAATGCAGAGAATGACGTGCCCTGGCAGCCTGTACAGCCAAGCGAAACGGACACAAGAGGTTTGTGCAGCCAAGCATAACATACACAATAATCCAACAATGGATTGAAAATGCAGAGAATGACGTGCCCTGGCAGCCTGTACAGCCAAGCGAAACGGACACAAGAGGTTTGTGCAGCCAAGCATAACATACACAATAATCCAACAATGGATTGAAAATGCAGAGAATGACGTGCCCTGGCAGCCTGTACAGCCAAGCGAAACGGACACAAGAGGTTTGTGCAGCCAAGCATAACATACACAATAATCCAACAATGGATTGAAAATGCAGAGAATGACGTGCCCTGGCAGCCTGTACAGCCAAGCGAAACGGACACAAGAGGTTTGTGCAGCCAAGCATAACATACACAATAATCCAACAATGGATTGAAAATGCAGAGAATGACGTGCCCTGGCAGCCTGTACAGCCAAGCGAAACGGACACAAGAGGTTTGTGCAGCCAAGCATAACATACACAATAATCCAACAATGGATTGAAAATGCAGAGAATGACGTGCCCTGGCAGCCTGTACAGCCAAGCGAAACGGACACAAGAGGTTTGTGCAGCCAAGCATAACATACACAATAATCCAACAATGGATTGAAAATGCAGAGAATGACGTGCCCTGGCAGCCTGTACAGCCAAGCGAAACGGACACAAGAGGTTTGTGCAGCCAAGCATAACATACACAATAATCCAACAATGGATTGAAAATGCAGAGAATGACGTGCCCTGGCAGCCTGTACAGCCAAGCGAAACGGACACAAGAGGTTTGTGCAGCCAAGCATAACATACACAATAATCCAACAATGGATTGAAAATGCAGAGAATGACGTGCCCTGGCAGCCTGTACAGCCAAGCGAAACGGACACAAGAGGTTTGTGCAGCCAAGCATAACATACACAATAATCCAACAATGGATTGAAAATGCAGAGAATGACGTGCCCTGGCAGCCTGTACAGCCAAGCGAAACGGACACAAGAGGTTTGTGCAGCCAAGCATAACATACACAATAATCCAACAATGGATTGAAAATGCAGAGAATGACGTGCCCTGGCAGCCTGTACAGCCAAGCGAAACGGACACAAGAGGTTTGTGCAGCCAAGCATAACATACACAATAATCCAACAATGGATTGAAAATGCAGAGAATGACGTGCCCTGGCAGCCTGTACAGCCAAGCGAAACGGACACAAGAGGTTTGTGCAGCCAAGCATAACATACACAATAATCCAACAATGGATTGAAAATGCAGAGAATGACGTGCCCTGGCAGCCTGTACAGCCAAGCGAAACGGACACAAGAGGTTTGTGCAGCCAAGCATAACATACACAATAATCCAACAATGGATTGAAAATGCAGAGAATGACGTGCCCTGGCAGCCTGTACAGCCAAGCAAAACAGACACAAGAGGCTTGTGCAGCCAAGCATATCATACACAATAATCCAACAATGGATTGAAAATGCAGAGAATGACGTGCCCTGGCAGCCTGTACAGCCAAGCAAAACAGACACAAGAGGTTTGTGCAGCCAAGCATAACATACACAATAATCCAACAATGGTTTGAAAATGCAGAGAATGACGTGCCCTGGCAGCCTGTACAGCCAAGCGAAATGGACACAAGAGGTTTGTGCAGCCAAGCATAACATACACAATAATCCAACAATGGTTTGAAAATGCAGAGAATGACGTGCCCTGGCAGCCTGTACAGCCAAGCAAAACAGACACAAGAGGTTTGTGCAGCCAAGCATAACATACACAATAATCCAACAATGGATTGAAAATGCAGAGAATGACGTGCCCTGGCAGCCTGTACAGCCAAGCAAAACAGACACAAGAGGTTTGTGCAGCCAAGCATATCATACACAATAATCCAACAATGGATTGAAAATGCAGAGAATGACGTGCCCTGGCAGCCTGTACAGCCAAGCAAAACAGACACAAGAGGCTTGTGCAGCCAAGCATATCATACACAATAATCCAACAATGGATTGAAAATGCAGAGAATGACGTGCCCTGGCAGCCTGTACAGCCAAGCAAAACAGACACAAGAGGCTTGTGCAGCCAAGCATATCATACACAATAATCCAACAATGGATTGAAAATGCAGAGAATGACGTGCCCTGGCAGCCTGTACAGCCAAGCAAAACAGACACAAGAGGCTTGTGCAGCCAAGCATATCATACACAATAATCCAACAATGGATTGAAAATGCAGAGAATGACGTGCCCTGGCAGCCTGTACAGCCAAGCAAAACAGACACAAGAGGTTTGTGCAGCCAAGCATAACATACACAATAATCCAACAATGGTTTGAAAATGCAGAGAATGACGTGCCCTGGCAGCCTGTACAGCCAAGCGAAATGGACACAAGAGGTTTGTGCAGCCAAGCATAACACACAATAATCCAACAATGGTTTGAAAATGCAGAGAATGACGTGCCCTGGCAGCCTGTACAGCCAAGCAAAACAGACACAAGAGGCTTGTGCAGCCAAGCATATCATACACAATAATCCAACAATGGATTGAAAATGCAGAGAATGACGTGCCCTGGCAGCCTGTACAGCCAAGCAAAACAGACACAAGAGGCTTGTGCAGCCAAGCATATCATACACAATAATCCAACAATGGATTGAAAATGCAGAGAATGACGTGCCCTGGCAGCCTGTACAGCCAAGCAAAACAGACACAAGAGGCTTGTGCAGCCAAGCATATCATACACAATAATCCAACAATGGATTGAAAATGCAGAGAATGACGTGCCCTGGCAGCCTGTACAGCCAAGCAAAACAGACACAAGAGGCTTGTGCAGCCAAGCATATCATACACAATAATCCAACAATGGATTGAAAATGCAGAGAATGACGTGCCCTGGCAGCCTGTACAGCCAAGCAAAACAGACACAAGAGGTTTGTGCAGCCAAGCATAACATACACAATAATCCAACAATGGTTTGAAAATGCAGAGAATGACGTGCCCTGGCAGCCTGTACAGCCAAGCGAAATGGACACAAGAGGTTTGTGCAGCCAAGCATAACACACAATAATCCAACAATGGTTTGAAAATGCAGAGAATGACGTGCCCTGGCAGCCTGTACAGCCAAGCAAAACAGACACAAGAGGCTTGTGCAGCCAAGCATATCATACACAATAATCCAACAATGGATTGAAAATGCAGAGAATGACGTGCCCTGGCAGCCTGTACAGCCAAGCAAAACAGACACAAGAGGTTTGTGCAGCCAAGCATAACATACACAATAATCCAACAATGGTTTGAAAATGCAGAGAATGACGTGCCCTGGCAGCCTGTACAGCCAAGCGAAATGGACACAAGAGGTTTGTGCAGCCAAGCATAACACACAATAATCCAACAATGGTTTGAAAATGCAGAGAATGACGTGCCCTGGCAGCCTGTACAGCCAAGCAAAACAGACACAAGAGGTTTGTGCAGCCAAGCATATCATACACAATAATCCAACAATGGTTTGAAAATGCAGAGAATGACGTGCCCTGGCAGCCTGTACAGCCAAGCAAAACGGACACAAGAGGTTTGTGCAGCCAAGCATAACACACAATAATCCAACAATGGATTGAAAATGCAGAGAATGACGTGCCCTGGCGGCCTGTACAGCCAAGCGAAACAGACACAAGAGGTTTGTGCAGCCAAGCATAACATACACAATAATCCAACAATGGATTGAAAATGCAGAGAATGACGTGCCCTGGCAGCCTGTACAGCCAAGCAAAACAGACACAAGAGGTTTGTGCAGCCAAGCATAACATACACAATAATCCAACAATGGATTTAAAATGCAGAGAATGACGTGCCCTGGCAGCCTGTACAGCCAAGCGAAACGGACACAAGAGGTTTGTGCAGCCAAGCATATCATACACAATAATCCAACAATGGTTTGAAAATGCAGAGAATGACGTGCCCTGGCAGCCTGTACAGCCAAGCGAAACGGACACAAGAGGTTTGTGCAGCCAAGCATAACATACACAATAATCCAACAATGGATTGAAAATGCAGAGAATGACGTGCCCTGGCAGCCTGTACAGCCAAGCGAAACGGACACAAGAGGTTTGTGCAGCCAAGCATAACATACACAATAATCCAACAATGGATTGAAAATGCAGAGAATGACGTGCCCTGGCAGCCTGTACAGCCAAGCAAAACAGACACAAGAGGCTTGTGCAGCCAAGCATAACACAAGCGAAATGGACACAAGAGGTTTGTGCAGCCAAGCATAACATACACAATAATCCAACAATGGATTGAAAATGCAGAGAATGACGTGCCCTGGCAGCCTGTACAGCCAAGCAAAACAGACACAAGAGGTTTGTGCAGCCAAGCATAACATACACAATAATCCAACAATGGATTGAAAATGCAGAGAATGACGTGCCCTGGCAGCCTGTACAGCCAAGCGAAACGGACACAAGAGGTTTGTGCAGCCAAGCATAACATACACAATAATCCAACAATGGTTTGAAAATGCAGAGAATGACGTGCCCTGGCAGCCTGTACAGCCAAGCGAAACGGACACAAGAGGTTTGTGCAGCCAAGCATAACATACACAATAATCCAACAATGGATTGAAAATGCAGAGAATGACGTGCCCTGGCAGCCTGTACAGCCAAGCGAAACGGACACAAGAGGTTTGTGCAGCCAAGCATAACATACACAATAATCCAACAATGGATTGAAAATGCAGAGAATGACGTGCCCTGGCAGCCTGTACAGCCAAGCGAAACGGACACAAGAGGTTTGTGCAGCCAAGCATAACATACACAATAATCCAACAATGGATTGAAAATGCAGAGAATGACGTGCCCTGGCAGCCTGTACAGCCAAGCGAAACGGACACAAGAGGTTTGTGCAGCCAAGCATAACATACACAATAATCCAACAATGGATTGAAAATGCAGAGAATGACGTGCCCTGGCAGCCTGTACAGCCAAGCGAAACGGACACAAGAGGTTTGTGCAGCCAAGCATAACATACACAATAATCCAACAATGGATTGAAAATGCAGAGAATGACGTGCCCTGGCAGCCTGTACAGCCAAGCGAAACGGACACAAGAGGTTTGTGCAGCCAAGCATAACACAAGCGAAATGGACACAAGAGGTTTGTGCAGCCAAGCATAACATACACAATAATCCAACAATGGATTGAAAATGCAGAGAATGACGTGCCCTGGCAGCCTGTACAGCCAAGCGAAACGGACACAAGAGGTTTGTGCAGCCAAGCATAACATACACAATAATCCAACAATGGATTGAAAATGCAGAGAATGACGTGCCCTGGCAGCCTGTACAGCCAAGCATAACAGACACAAGAGGCTTGTGCAGCCAAGCATAACACAAGCGAAATGGACACAAGAGGTTTGTGCAGCCAAGCATAACATACACAATAATCCAACAATGGATTGAAAATGCAGAGAATGACGTGCCCTGGCAGCCTGTACAGCCAAGCAAAACAGACACAAGAGGTTTGTGCAGCCAAGCATAACATACACAATAATCCAACAATGGTTTGAAAATGCAGAGAATGACGTGCCCTGGCAGCCTGTACAGCCAAGCGAAACGGACACAAGAGGTTTGTGCAGCCAAGCATAACATACACAATAATCCAACAATGGATTGAAAATGCAGAGAATGACGTGCCCTGGCAGCCTGTACAGCCAAGCGAAACGGACACAAGAGGTTTGTGCAGCCAAGCATAACATACACAATAATCCAACAATGGATTGAAAATGCAGAGAATGACGTGCCCTGGCAGCCTGTACAGCCAAGCGAAACGGACACAAGAGGTTTGTGCAGCCAAGCATAACATACACAATAATCCAACAATGGATTGAAAATGCAGAGAATGACGTGCCCTGGCAGCCTGTACAGCCAAGCGAAACGGACACAAGAGGTTTGTGCAGCCAAGCATAACATACACAATAATCCAACAATGGATTGAAAATGCAGAGAATGACGTGCCCTGGCAGCCTGTACAGCCAAGCGAAACGGACACAAGAGGTTTGTGCAGCCAAGCATAACATACACAATAATCCAACAATGGATTGAAAATGCAGAGAATGACGTGCCCTGGCAGCCTGTACAGCCAAGCGAAACGGACACAAGAGGTTTGTGCAGCCAAGCATAACATACACAATAATCCAACAATGGATTGAAAATGCAGAGAATGACGTGCCCTGGCAGCCTGTACAGCCAAGCGAAACGGACACAAGAGGTTTGTGCAGCCAAGCATAACATACACAATAATCCAACAATGGATTGAAAATGCAGAGAATGACGTGCCCTGGCAGCCTGTACAGCCAAGCGAAACGGACACAAGAGGTTTGTGCAGCCAAGCATAACATACACAATAATCCAACAATGGATTGAAAATGCAGAGAATGACGTGCCCTGGCAGCCTGTACAGCCAAGCGAAACGGACACAAGAGGTTTGTGCAGCCAAGCATAACATACACAATAATCCAACAATGGATTGAAAATGCAGAGAATGACGTGCCCTGGCAGCCTGTACAGCCAAGCGAAACGGACACAAGAGGTTTGTGCAGCCAAGCATAACATACACAATAATCCAACAATGGATTGAAAATGCAGAGAATGACGTGCCCTGGCAGCCTGTACAGCCAAGCGAAACGGACACAAGAGGTTTGTGCAGCCAAGCATAACATACACAATAATCCAACAATGGATTGAAAATGCAGAGAATGACGTGCCCTGGCAGCCTGTACAGCCAAGCGAAACGGACACAAGAGGTTTGTGCAGCCAAGCATAACATACACAATAATCCAACAATGGATTGAAAATGCAGAGAATGACGTGCCCTGGCAGCCTGTACAGCCAAGCGAAACGGACACAAGAGGTTTGTGCAGCCAAGCATAACATACACAATAATCCAACAATGGATTGAAAATGCAGAGAATGACGTGCCCTGGCAGCCTGTACAGCCAAGCGAAACGGACACAAGAGGTTTGTGCAGCCAAGCATAACATACACAATAATCCAACAATGGATTGAAAATGCAGAGAATGACGTGCCCTGGCAGCCTGTACAGCCAAGCGAAACGGACACAAGAGGTTTGTGCAGCCAAGCATAACATACACAATAATCCAACAATGGATTGAAAATGCAGAGAATGACGTGCCCTGGCAGCCTGTACAGCCAAGCGAAACGGACACAAGAGGTTTGTGCAGCCAAGCATAACATACACAATAATCCAACAATGGATTGAAAATGCAGAGAATGACGTGCCCTGGCAGCCTGTACAGCCAAGCGAAACGGACACAAGAGGTTTGTGCAGCCAAGCATAACATACACAATAATCCAACAATGGATTGAAAATGCAGAGAATGACGTGCCCTGGCAGCCTGTACAGCCAAGCGAAACGGACACAAGAGGTTTGTGCAGCCAAGCATAACATACACAATAATCCAACAATGGATTGAAAATGCAGAGAATGACGTGCCCTGGCAGCCTGTACAGCCAAGCGAAACGGACACAAGAGGTTTGTGCAGCCAAGCATAACATACACAATAATCCAACAATGGATTGAAAATGCAGAGAATGACGTGCCCTGGCAGCCTGTACAGCCAAGCGAAACGGACACAAGAGGTTTGTGCAGCCAAGCATAACATACACAATAATCCAACAATGGATTGAAAATGCAGAGAATGACGTGCCCTGGCAGCCTGTACAGCCAAGCGAAACGGACACAAGAGGTTTGTGCAGCCAAGCATAACATACACAATAATCCAACAATGGATTGAAAATGCAGAGAATGACGTGCCCTGGCAGCCTGTACAGCCAAGCAAAACAGACACAAGAGGCTTGTGCAGCCAAGCATATCATACACAATAATCCAACAATGGATTGAAAATGCAGAGAATGACGTGCCCTGGCAGCCTGTACAGCCAAGCAAAACAGACACAAGAGGTTTGTGCAGCCAAGCATAACATACACAATAATCCAACAATGGTTTGAAAATGCAGAGAATGACGTGCCCTGGCAGCCTGTACAGCCAAGCGAAATGGACACAAGAGGTTTGTGCAGCCAAGCATAACATACACAATAATCCAACAATGGTTTGAAAATGCAGAGAATGACGTGCCCTGGCAGCCTGTACAGCCAAGCAAAACAGACACAAGAGGTTTGTGCAGCCAAGCATAACATACACAATAATCCAACAATGGATTGAAAATGCAGAGAATGACGTGCCCTGGCAGCCTGTACAGCCAAGCAAAACAGACACAAGAGGTTTGTGCAGCCAAGCATATCATACACAATAATCCAACAATGGATTGAAAATGCAGAGAATGACGTGCCCTGGCAGCCTGTACAGCCAAGCAAAACAGACACAAGAGGCTTGTGCAGCCAAGCATATCATACACAATAATCCAACAATGGATTGAAAATGCAGAGAATGACGTGCCCTGGCAGCCTGTACAGCCAAGCAAAACAGACACAAGAGGCTTGTGCAGCCAAGCATATCATACACAATAATCCAACAATGGATTGAAAATGCAGAGAATGACGTGCCCTGGCAGCCTGTACAGCCAAGCAAAACAGACACAAGAGGCTTGTGCAGCCAAGCATATCATACACAATAATCCAACAATGGATTGAAAATGCAGAGAATGACGTGCCCTGGCAGCCTGTACAGCCAAGCAAAACAGACACAAGAGGTTTGTGCAGCCAAGCATAACATACACAATAATCCAACAATGGTTTGAAAATGCAGAGAATGACGTGCCCTGGCAGCCTGTACAGCCAAGCGAAATGGACACAAGAGGTTTGTGCAGCCAAGCATAACACACAATAATCCAACAATGGTTTGAAAATGCAGAGAATGACGTGCCCTGGCAGCCTGTACAGCCAAGCAAAACAGACACAAGAGGCTTGTGCAGCCAAGCATATCATACACAATAATCCAACAATGGATTGAAAATGCAGAGAATGACGTGCCCTGGCAGCCTGTACAGCCAAGCAAAACAGACACAAGAGGTTTGTGCAGCCAAGCATAACATACACAATAATCCAACAATGGTTTGAAAATGCAGAGAATGACGTGCCCTGGCAGCCTGTACAGCCAAGCGAAATGGACACAAGAGGTTTGTGCAGCCAAGCATAACACACAATAATCCAACAATGGTTTGAAAATGCAGAGAATGACGTGCCCTGGCAGCCTGTACAGCCAAGCAAAACAGACACAAGAGGTTTGTGCAGCCAAGCATATCATACACAATAATCCAACAATGGTTTGAAAATGCAGAGAATGACGTGCCCTGGCAGCCTGTACAGCCAAGCAAAACGGACACAAGAGGTTTGTGCAGCCAAGCATAACATACACAATAATCCAACAATGGATTGAAAATGCAGAGAATGACGTGCCCTGGCAGCCTGTACAGCCAAGCGAAACGGACACAAGAGGTTTGTGCAGCCAAGCATAACATACACAATAATCCAACAATGGATTGAAAATGCAGAGAATGACGTGCCCTGGCAGCCTGTACAGCCAAGCAAAACAGACACAAGAGGTTTGTGCAGCCAAGCATATCATACACAATAATCCAACAATGGTTTGAAAATGCAGAGAATGACGTGCCCTGGCAGCCTGTACAGCCAAGCAAAACAGACACAAGAGGTTTGTGCAGCCAAGCATAACATACACAATAATCCAACAATGGATTGAAAATGCAGAGAATGACGTGCCCTGGCAGCCTGTACAGCCAAGCGAAACGGACACAAGAGGTTTGTGCAGCCAAGCATAACATACACAATAATCCAACAATGGATTGAAAATGCAGAGAATGACGTGCCCTGGCAGCCTGTACAGCCAAGCAAAACAGACACAAGAGGTTTGTGCAGCCAAGCATAACATACACAATAATCCAACAATGGATTGAAAATGCAGAGAATGACGTGCCCTGGCAGCCTGTACAGCCAAGCAAAACAGACACAAGAGGTTTGTGCAGCCAAGCATAACATACACAATAATCCAACAATGGATTGAAAATGCAGAGAATGACGTGCCCTGGCAGCCTGTACAGCCAAGCGAAACGGACACAAGAGGTTTGTGCAGCCAAGCATAACATACACAATAATCCAACAATGGTTTGAAAATGCAGAGAATGACGTGCCCTGGCAGCCTGTACAGCCAAGCGAAACAGACACAAGAGGTTTGTGCAGCCAAGCATAACATACACAATAATCCAACAATGTATTGAAAATGCAGAGAATGACGTGCCCTGGCAGCCTGTACAGCCAAGCGAAACGGACACAAGAGGTTTGTGCAGCCAAGCATAACATACACAATAATCCAACAATGGATTGAAAATGCAGAGAATGACGTGCCCTGGCAGCCTGTACAGCCAAGCGAAACGGACACAAGAGGTTTGTGCAGCCAAGCATAACATACACAATAATCCAACAATGGATTGAAAATGCAGAGAATGACGTGCCCTGGCAGCCTGTACAGCCAAGCGAAACGGACACAAGAGGTTTGTGCAGCCAAGCATAACATACACAATAATCCAACAATGGATTGAAAATGCAGAGAATGACGTGCCCTGGCAGCCTGTACAGCCAAGCGAAACGGACACAAGAGGTTTGTGCAGCCAAGCATAACATACACAATAATCCAACAATGGATTGAAAATGCAGAGAATGACGTGCCCTGGCAGCCTGTACAGCCAAGCGAAACGGACACAAGAGGTTTGTGCAGCCAAGCATAACATACACAATAATCCAACAATGGATTGAAAATGCAGAGAATGACGTGCCCTGGCAGCCTGTACAGCCAAGCAAAACAGACACAAGAGGCTTGTGCAGCCAAGCATATCATACACAATAATCCAACAATGGATTGAAAATGCAGAGAATGACGTGCCCTGGCAGCCTGTACAGCCAAGCGAAACGGACACAAGAGGTTTGTGCAGCCAAGCATAACATACACAATAATCCAACAATGGATTGAAAATGCAGAGAATGACGTGCCCTGGCAGCCTGTACAGCCAAGCGAAACGGACACAAGAGGTTTGTGCAGCCAAGCATAACATACACAATAATCCAACAATGGATTGAAAATGCAGAGAATGACGTGCCCTGGCAGCCTGTACAGCCAAGCAAAACGGACACAAGAGGCTTGTGCAGCCAAGCATAACATACACAATAATCCAACAATGGATTGAAAATGCAGAGAATGACATGCCCTGGCAGCCTGTACAGCCAAGCAAAACAGACACAAGAGGCTTGTGCAGCCAAGCATATCATACACAATAATCCAACAATGGATTGAAAATGCAGAGAATGACGTGCCCTGGCAGCCTGTACAGCCAAGCGAAACGGACACAAGAGGTTTGTGCAGCCAAGCATAACATACACAATAATCCAACAATGGATTGAAAATGCAGAGAATGACGTGCCCTGGCAGCCTGTACAGCCAAGCAAAACAGACACAAGAGGCTTGTGCAGCCAAGCATATCATACACAATAATCCAACAATGGATTGAAAATGCAGAGAATGACGTGCCCTGGCAGCCTGTACAGCCAAGCGAAACGGACACAAGAGGTTTGTGCAGCCAAGCATAACATACACAATAATCCAACAATGGTTTGAAAATGCAGAGAATGACGTGCCCTGGCAGCCTGTACAGCCAAGCGAAACGGACACAAGAGGTTTGTGCAGCCAAGCATAACATACACAATAATCCAACAATGGATTGAAAATGCAGAGAATGACGTGCCCTGGCAGCCTGTACAGCCAAGCAAAACAGACACAAGAGGCTTGTGCAGCCAAGCATATCATACACAATAATCCAACAATGGATTGAAAATGCAGAGAATGACGTGCCCTGGCAGCCTGTACAGCCAAGCGAAACGGACACAAGAGGTTTGTGCAGCCAAGCATAACATACACAATAATCCAACAATGGTTTGAAAATGCAGAGAATGACGTGCCCTGGCAGCCTGTACAGCCAAGCGAAATGGACACAAGAGGTTTGTGCAGCCAAGCATAACACACAATAATCCAACAATGGTTTGAAAATGCAGAGAATGACGTGCCCTGGCAGCCTGTACAGCCAAGCAAAACAGACACAAGAGGTTTGTGCAGCCAAGCATATCATACACAATAATCCAACAATGGATTGAAAATGCAGAGAATGACGTGCCCTGGCAGCCTGTACAGCCAAGCAAAACGGACACAAGAGGCTTGTGCAGCCAAGCATAACATACACAATAATCCAACAATGGATTGAAAATGCAGAGAATGACGTGCCCTGGCAGCCTGTACAGCCAAGCAAAACAGACACAAGAGGCTTGTGCAGCCAAGCATATCATACACAATAATCCAACAATGGATTGAAAATGCAGAGAATGACGTGCCCTGGCAGCCTGTACAGCCAAGCGAAACGGACACAAGAGGTTTGTGCAGCCAAGCATAACATACACAATAATCCAACAATGGATTGAAAATGCAGAGAATGACGTGCCCTGGCAGCCTGTACAGCCAAGCAAAACGGACACAAGAGGCTTGTGCAGCCAAGCATAACATACACAATAATCCAACAATGGATTGAAAATGCAGAGAATGACATGCCCTGGCAGCCTGTACAGCCAAGCAAAACAGACACAAGAGGCTTGTGCAGCCAAGCATATCATACACAATAATCCAACAATGGATTGAAAATGCAGAGAATGACGTGCCCTGGCAGCCTGTACAGCCAAGCGAAACGGACACAAGAGGTTTGTGCAGCCAAGCATAACATACACAATAATCCAACAATGGATTGAAAATGCAGAGAATGACGTGCCCTGGCAGCCTGTACAGCCAAGCAAAACAGACACAAGAGGCTTGTGCAGCCAAGCATATCATACACAATAATCCAACAATGGATTGAAAATGCAGAGAATGACGTGCCCTGGCAGCCTGTACAGCCAAGCGAAACGGACACAAGAGGTTTGTGCAGCCAAGCATAACATACACAATAATCCAACAATGGTTTGAAAATGCAGAGAATGACGTGCCCTGGCAGCCTGTACAGCCAAGCGAAACGGACACAAGAGGTTTGTGCAGCCAAGCATAACATACACAATAATCCAACAATGGATTGAAAATGCAGAGAATGACGTGCCCTGGCAGCCTGTACAGCCAAGCAAAACAGACACAAGAGGCTTGTGCAGCCAAGCATATCATACACAATAATCCAACAATGGATTGAAAATGCAGAGAATGACGTGCCCTGGCAGCCTGTACAGCCAAGCGAAACGGACACAAGAGGTTTGTGCAGCCAAGCATAACATACACAATAATCCAACAATGGTTTGAAAATGCAGAGAATGACGTGCCCTGGCAGCCTGTACAGCCAAGCGAAATGGACACAAGAGGTTTGTGCAGCCAAGCATAACACACAATAATCCAACAATGGTTTGAAAATGCAGAGAATGACGTGCCCTGGCAGCCTGTACAGCCAAGCAAAACAGACACAAGAGGTTTGTGCAGCCAAGCATATCATACACAATAATCCAACAATGGATTGAAAATGCAGAGAATGACGTGCCCTGGCAGCCTGTACAGCCAAGCAAAACGGACACAAGAGGCTTGTGCAGCCAAGCATAACATACACAATAATCCAACAATGGATTGAAAATGCAGAGAATGACGTGCCCTGGCAGCCTGTACAGCCAAGCAAAACAGACACAAGAGGCTTGTGCAGCCAAGCATATCATACACAATAATCCAACAATGGATTGAAAATGCAGAGAATGACGTGCCCTGGCAGCCTGTACAGCCAAGCGAAACGGACACAAGAGGTTTGTGCAGCCAAGCATAACATACACAATAATCCAACAATGGATTGAAAATGCAGAGAATGACGTGCCCTGGCAGCCTGTACAGCCAAGCAAAACGGACACAAGAGGCTTGTGCAGCCAAGCATAACATACACAATAATCCAACAATGGATTGAAAATGCAGAGAATGACGTGCCCTGGCAGCCTGTACAGCCAAGCAAAACAGACACAAGAGGCTTGTGCAGCCAAGCATATCATACACAATAATCCAACAATGGATTGAAAATGCAGAGAATGACGTGCCCTGGCAGCCTGTACAGCCAAGCGAAACGGACACAAGAGGTTTGTGCAGCCAAGCATAACATACACAATAATCCAACAATGGTTTGAAAATGCAGAGAATGACGTGCCCTGGCAGCCTGTACAGCCAAGCGAAACGGACACAAGAGGTTTGTGCAGCCAAGCATAACACAAGCGAAATGGACACAAGAGGTTTGTGCAGCCAAGCATAACATACACACTAATCCAACAATGGATTGAAAATGCAGAGAATGACGTGCCCTGGCAGCCTGTACAGCCAAGCGAAACGGACACAAGAGGTTTGTGCAGCCAAGCATAACACACAATAATCCAACAATGGTTTGAAAATGCAGAGAATGACGTGCCCTGGCAGCCTGTACAGCCAAGCAAAACAGACACAAGAGGTTTGTGCAGCCAAGCATATCATACACAATAATCCAACAATGGATTGAAAATGCAGAGAATGACGTGCCCTGGCAGCCTGTACAGCCAAGCAAAACAGACACAAGAGGTTTGTGCAGCCAAGCATAACACACAATAATCCAACAATGGTTTGAAAATGCAGAGAATGACGTGCCCTGGCAGCCTGTACAGCCAAGCAAAACAGACACAAGAGGTTTGTGCAGCCAAGCATATCATACACAATAATCCAACAATGGATTGAAAATGCAGAGAATGACGTGCCCTGGCAGCCTGTACAGCCAAGCAAAACAGACACAAGAGGTTTGTGCAGCCAAGCATAACACAAGCGAAATGGACACAAGAGGTTTGTGCAGCCAAGCATAACATACACAATAATCCAACAATGGTTTGAAAATGCAGAGAATGACGTGCCCTGGCAGCCTGTACAGCCAAGCGAAACGGACACAAGAGGTTTGTGCAGCCAAGCATAACACAAGCGAAATGGACACAAGAGGTTTGTGCAGCCAAGCATAACATACACAATAATCCAACAATGGTTTGAAAATGCAGAGAATGACGTGCCCTGGCAGCCTGTACAGCCAAGCGAAACGGACACAAGAGGTTTGTGCAGCCAAGCATAACACAAGCGAAATGGACACAAGAGGTTTGTGCAGCCAAGCATAACATACACAATAATCCAACAATGGTTTGAAAATGCAGAGAATGACGTGCCCTGGCAGCCTGTACAGCCAAGCAAAACAGACACAAGAGGTTTGTGCAGCCAAGCATATCATACACAATAATCCAACAATGGATTGAAAATGCAGAGAATGACGTGCCCTGGCAGCCTGTACAGCCAAGCAAAACAGACACAAGAGGTTTGTGCAGCCAAGCATATCATACACAATAATCCAACAATGGATTGAAAATGCAGAGAATGACGTGCCCTGGCAGCCTGTACAGCCAAGCGAAACGGACACAAGAGGTTTGTGCAGCCAAGCATAACACAAGCGAAATGGACACAAGAGGTTTGTGCAGCCAAGCATAACATACACAATAATCCAACAATGGTTTGAAAATGCAGAGAATGACGTGCCCTGGCAGCCTGTACAGCCAAGCAAAACAGACACAAGAGGTTTGTGCAGCCAAGCATAACATACACAATAATCCAACAATGGATTGAAAATGCAGAGAATGACGTGCCCTGGCAGCCTGTACAGCCAAGCGAAACGGACACAAGAGGTTTGTGCAGCCAAGCATAACATACACAATAATCCAACAATGGTTTGAAAATGCAGAGAATGACGTGCCCTGGCAGCCTGTACAGCCAAGCGAAACGGACACAAGAGGTTTGTGCAGCCAAGCATAACATACACAATAATCCAACAATGGTTTGAAAATGCAGAGAATGACGTGCCCTGGCAGCCTGTACAGCCAAGCGAAACGGACACAAGAGGTTTGTGCAGCCAAGCATAACACAAGCGAAATGGACACAAGAGGTTTGTGCAGCCAAGCATAACATACACAATAATCCAACAATGGTTTGAAAATGCAGAGAATGACGTGCCCTGGCAGCCTGTACAGCCAAGCAAAACAGACACAAGAGGTTTGTGCAGCCAAGCATAACACACAATAATCCAACAATGGATTGAAAATGCAGAGAATGACGTGCCCTGGCAGCCTGTACAGCCAAGCGAAACGGACACAAGAGGTTTGTGCAGCCAAGCATAACATACACAATAATCCAACAATGGTTTGAAAATGCAGAGAATGACGTGCCCTGGCAGCCTGTACAGCCAAGCAAAACAGACACAAGAGGTTTGTGCAGCCAAGCATAACACACAATAATCCAACAATGGATTGAAAATGCAGAGAATGACGTGCCCTGGCAGCCTGTACAGCCAAGCAAAACAGACACAAGAGGTTTGTGCAGCCAAGCATAACACACAATAATCCAACAATGGATTGAAAATGCAGAGAATGACGTGCCCTGGCAGCCTGTACAGCCAAGCAAAACAGACACAAGAGGTTTGTGCAGCCAAGCATAACACACAATAATCCAACAATGGATTGAAAATGCAGAGAATGACGTGCCCTGGCAGCCTGTACAGCCAAGCAAAACAGACACAAGAGGTTTGTGCAGCCAAGCATAACATACACAATAATCCAACAATGGTTTGAAAATGCAGAGAATGACGTGCCCTGGCAGCCTGTACAGCCAAGCAAAACAGACACAAGAGGTTTGTGCAGCCAAGCATAACACACAATAATCCAACAATGGATTGAAAATGCAGAGAATGACGTGCCCTGGCAGCCTGTACAGCCAAGCAAAACAGACACAAGAGGTTTGTGCAGCCAAGCATAACACACAATAATCCAACAATGGATTGAAAATGCAGAGAATGACGTGCCCTGGCAGCCTGTACAGCCAAGCAAAACAGACACAAGAGGTTTGTGCAGCCAAGCATAACACACAATAATCCAACAATGGATTGAAAATGCAGAGAATGACGTGCCCTGGCAGCCTGTACAGCCAAGCAAAACAGACACAAGAGGTTTGTGCAGCCAAGCATAACACACAATAATCCAACAATGGATTGAAAATGCAGAGAATGACGTGCCCTGGCAGCCTGTACAGCCAAGCAAAACAGACACAAGAGGTTTGTGCAGCCAAGCATAACATACACAATAATCCAACAATGGTTTGAAAATGCAGAGAATGACGTGCCCTGGCAGCCTGTACAGCCAAGCAAAACAGACACAAGAGGTTTGTGCAGCCAAGCATAACACAAGCGAAATGGACACAAGAGGTTTGTGCAGCCAAGCATAACACACACAATAATCCAACAATGGATTGAAAATGCAGAGAATGACGTGCCCTGGCAGCCTGTACAGCCAAGCAAAACAGACACAAGAGGTTTGTGCAGCCAAGCATAACACACAATAATCCAACAATGGATTGAAAATGCAGAGAATGACGTGCCCTGGCAGCCTGTACAGCCAAGCGAAACGGACACAAGAGGTTTGTGCAGCCAAGCATAACACACAATAATCCAACAATGGATTGAAAATGCAGAGAATGACGTGCCCTGGCAGCCTGTACAGCCAAGCAAAACAGACACAAGAGGTTTGTGCAGCCAAGCATAACACACAATAATCCAACAATGGATTGAAAATGCAGAGAATGACGTGCCCTGGCGGCCTGTACAGCCAAGCAAAACAGACACAAGAGGTTTGTGCAGCCAAGCATAACACACACAATAATCCAACAATGGATTGAAAATGCAGAGAATGACGTGCCCTGGCAGCCTGTACAGCCAAGCAAAACAGACACAAGAGGTTTGTGCAGCCAAGCATAACACACAATAATCCAACAATGGATTGAAAATGCAGAGAATGACGTGCCCTGGCAGCCTGTACAGCCAAGCGAAACGGACACAAGAGGTTTGTGCAGCCAAGCATAACACACAATAATCCAACAATGGATTGAAAATGCAGAGAATGACGTGCCCTGGCAGCCTGTACAGCCAAGCAAAACAGACACAAGAGGTTTGTGCAGCCAAGCATAACACACAATAATCCAACAATGGATTGAAAATGCAGAGAATGACGTGCCCTGGCGGCCTGTACAGCCAAGCAAAACAGACACAAGAGGTTTGTGCAGCCAAGCATAACATACACAATAATCCAACAATGGTTTGAAAATGCAGAGAATGACGTGCCCTGGCGGCCTGTACAGCCAAGCAAAACAGACACAAGAGGTTTGTGCAGCCAAGCATAACACACAATAATCCAACAATGGATTGAAAATGCAGAGAATGACGTGCCCTGGCGGCCTGTACAGCCAAGCAAAACAGACACAAGAGGTTTGTGCAGCCAAGCATAACACACAATAATCCAACAATGGATTGAAAATGCAGAGAATGACGTGCCCTGGCAGCCTGTACAGCCAAGCGAAACGGACACAAGAGGTTTGTGCAGCCAAGCATAACACACAATAATCCAACAATGGATTGAAAATGCAGAGAATGACGTGCCCTGGCAGCCTGTACAGCCAAGCAAAACAGACACAAGAGGTTTGTGCAGCCAAGCATAACACACAATAATCCAACAATGGATTGAAAATGCAGAGAATGACGTGCCCTGGCAGCCTGTACAGCCAAGCAAAACAGACACAAGAGGTTTGTGCAGCCAAGCATATCATACACAATAATCCAACAATGGATTGAAAATGCAGAGAATGACGTGCCCTGGCAGCCTGTACAGCCAAGCAAAACAGACACAAGAGGTTTGTGCAGCCAAGCATAACACACAATAATCCAACAATGGATTGAAAATGCAGAGAATGACGTGCCCTGGCAGCCTGTACAGCCAAGCAAAACAGACACAAGAGGTTTGTGCAGCCAAGCATAACACACAATAATCCAACAATGGATTGAAAATGCAGAGAATGACGTGCCCTGGCAGCCTGTACAGCCAAGCAAAACGGACACAAGAGGTTTGTGCAGCCAAGCATAACACACAATAATCCAACAATGGATTGAAAATGCAGAGAATGACGTGCCCTGGCAGCCTGTACAGCCAAGCAAAACGGACACAAGAGGTTTGTGCAGCCAAGCATAACACACAATAATCCAACAATGGATTGAAAATGCAGAGAATGACGTGCCCTGGCAGCCTGTACAGCCAAGCAAAACGGACACAAGAGGTTTGTGCAGCCAAGCATAACACACAATAATCCAACAATGGATTGAAAATGCAGAGAATGACGTGCCCTGGCAGCCTGTACAGCCAAGCAAAACAGACACAAGAGGTTTGTGCAGCCAAGCATAACATACACAATAATCCAACAATGGATTGAAAATGCAGAGAATGACGTGCCCTGGCAGCCTGTACAGCCAAGCAAAACAGACACAAGAGGTTTGTGCAGCCAAGCATAACATACACAATAATCCAACAATGGATTGAAAATGCAGAGAATGACGTGCCCTGGCAGCCTGTACAGCCAAGCGAAACAGACACAAGAGGTTTGTGCAGCCAAGCATAACACACAATAATCCAACAATGGATTGAAAATGCAGAGAATGACGTGCCCTGGCAGCCTGTACAGCCAAGCAAAACGGACACAAGAGGTTTGTGCAGCCAAGCATAACATACACAATAATCCAACAATGGATTGAAAATGCAGAGAATGACGTGCCCTGGCAGCCTGTACAGCCAAGCGAAACGGACACAAGAGGTTTGTGCAGCCAAGCATAACATACACAATAATCCAACAATGGATTGAAAATGCAGAGAATGACGTGCCCTGGCAGCCTGTACAGCCAAGCGAAACAGACACAAGAGGTTTGTGCAGCCAAGCATAACACACAATAATCCAACAATGGATTGAAAATGCAGAGAATGACGTGCCCTGGCGGCCTGTACAGCCAAGCAAAACAGACACAAGAGGTTTGTGCAGCCAAGCATAACATACACAATAATCCAACAATGGTTTGAAAATGCAGAGAATGACGTGCCCTGGCGGCCTGTACAGCCAAGCAAAACAGACACAAGAGGTTTGTGCAGCCAAGCATAACATACACAATAATCCAACAATGGTTTGAAAATGCAGAGAATGACGTGCCCTGGCGGCCTGTACAGCCAAGCAAAACAGACACAAGAGGTTTGTGCAGCCAAGCATAACATACACAATAATCCAACAATGGTTTGAAAATGCAGAGAATGACGTGCCCTGGCAGCCTGTACAGCCAAGCAAAACAGACACAAGAGGTTTGTGCAGCCAAGCATAACACACAATAATCCAACAATGGATTGAAAATGCAGAGAATGACGTGCCCTGGCAGCCTGTACAGCCAAGCAAAACAGACACAAGAGGTTTGTGCAGCCAAGCATAACACACAATAATCCAACAATGGATTGAAAATGCAGAGAATGACGTGCCCTGGCAGCCTGTACAGCCAAGCAAAACGGACACAAGAGGTTTGTGCAGCCAAGCATAACATACACAATAATCCAACAATGGTTTGAAAATGCAGAGAATGACGTGCCCTGGCAGCCTGTACAGCCAAGCAAAACAGACACAAGAGGTTTGTGCAGCCAAGCATAACACACAATAATCCAACAATGGATTGAAAATGCAGAGAATGACGTGCCCTGGCAGCCTGTACAGCCAAGCAAAACGGACACAAGAGGTTTGTGCAGCCAAGCATAACATACACAATAATCCAACAATGGATTGAAAATGCAGAGAATGACGTGCCCTGGCAGCCTGTACAGCCAAGCGAAACGGACACAAGAGGTTTGTGCAGCCAAGCATAACATACACAATAATCCAACAATGGATTGAAAATGCAGAGAATGACGTGCCCTGGCAGCCTGTACAGCCAAGCAAAACAGACACAAGAGGTTTGTGCAGCCAAGCATATCATACACAATAATCCAACAATGGTTTGAAAATGCAGAGAATGACGTGCCCTGGCAGCCTGTACAGCCAAGCAAAACAGACACAAGAGGTTTGTGCAGCCAAGCATAACACACAATAATCCAACAATGGATTGAAAATGCAGAGAATGACGTGCCCTGGCAGCCTGTACAGCCAAGCAAAACAGACACAAGAGGTTTGTGCAGCCAAGCATAACACACAATAATCCAACAATGGATTGAAAATGCAGAGAATGACGTGCCCTGGCAGCCTGTACAGCCAAGCAAAACAGACACAAGAGGTTTGTGCAGCCAAGCATAACACACAATAATCCAACAATGGATTGAAAATGCAGAGAATGACGTGCCCTGGCAGCCTGTACAGCCAAGCGAAACAGACACAAGAGGTTTGTGCAGCCAAGCATAACACACAATAATCCAACAATGGATTGAAAATGCAGAGAATGACGTGCCCTGGCGGCCTGTACAGCCAAGCAAAACAGACACAAGAGGTTTGTGCAGCCAAGCATAACATACACAATAATCCAACAATGGTTTGAAAATGCAGAGAATGACGTGCCCTGGCGGCCTGTACAGCCAAGCAAAACAGACACAAGAGGTTTGTGCAGCCAAGCATAACATACACAATAATCCAACAATGGTTTGAAAATGCAGAGAATGACGTGCCCTGGCGGCCTGTACAGCCAAGCAAAACAGACACAAGAGGTTTGTGCAGCCAAGCATAACATACACAATAATCCAACAATGGTTTGAAAATGCAGAGAATGACGTGCCCTGGCAGCCTGTACAGCCAAGCGAAACAGACACAAGAGGTTTGTGCAGCCAAGCATAACACACAATAATCCAACAATGGATTGAAAATGCAGAGAATGACGTGCCCTGGCGGCCTGTACAGCCAAGCAAAACAGACACAAGAGGTTTGTGCAGCCAAGCATAACATACACAATAATCCAACAATGGTTTGAAAATGCAGAGAATGACGTGCCCTGGCGGCCTGTACAGCCAAGCAAAACAGACACAAGAGGTTTGTGCAGCCAAGCATAACATACACAATAATCCAACAATGGTTTGAAAATGCAGAGAATGACGTGCCCTGGCGGCCTGTACAGCCAAGCAAAACAGACACAAGAGGTTTGTGCAGCCAAGCATAACATACACAATAATCCAACAATGGTTTGAAAATGCAGAGAATGACGTGCCCTGGCAGCCTGTACAGCCAAGCAAAACAGACACAAGAGGTTTGTGCAGCCAAGCATATCATACACAATAATCCAACAATGGTTTGAAAATGCAGAGAATGACGTGCCCTGGCAGCCTGTACAGCCAAGCAAAACAGACACAAGAGGTTTGTGCAGCCAAGCATATCATACACAATAATCCAACAATGGATTGAAAATGCAGAGAATGACGTGCCCTGGCAGCCTGTACAGCCAAGCAAAACAGACACAAGAGGTTTGTGCAGCCAAGCATATCATACACAATAATCCAACAATGGTTTGAAAATGCAGAGAATGACGTGCCCTGGCAGCCTGTACAGCCAAGCAAAACAGACACAAGAGGTTTGTGCAGCCAAGCATATCATACACAATAATCCAACAATGGATTGAAAATGCAGAGAATGACGTGTATAGACGTCATCCGGCCAGGTGGCAACTTTTTTTTTACGTCTATAGACGTCATCCTGCTTCAAAGGGTTAATTAGTTCTTACACTAATACCATGTACATGTAAATGATGTCTTAACCCTAACAGTCCTCAATTCTCAGTTGATGATAACAAAACATATACATGTCGCTTTTGGGCGCGATCGGTCGATGTGCGTGATCAGTCGATCACGTTGCACTATCGGTCGATTATGACGGATATCTTGGACTTTATACTTACCTTTAAAAAACAAGTCCTCCAGAGCCGTGAATTAGAAAGAAAATGTGTTCGACTGGTGGCAGCGCGATCGGCCCATAGCATTACGATCGACCGATAGTGCAGCACGATCGACCGATCGCGCACATCAACAGATTGCACCCAACACCTACATGGTGATATTTATGGTAGCTGTATTTCATTTTTAAATAGTTTTATTCCACTGTGGTTGTGTGCAGAGTTGTAATCAAGTCAATCACAGTCACTTTGCAATTCTGGTCTCATGATGTAACAAGCTATTCAAACACATACATGTATATAACAAAAGCATTCCTTTGTCATTGTTCATCCCATGTACATGTAGCTTGTGAGCTGACTTTGACTTGTGATCTACCTTTTGATCTGACTTGTGAAGTTGTGATTGACTTGATTACAACTCTATTTGTGTGTAAAGAGAGGGGGGTTGGTTCCTGTTATCAACTTGGATGAGAAATGTGCAGTATGATGATGATGATGCTGTACCTAAAATGCCACAGAGATTTTAAGACAAACTATCTATTCTAGAAAAGAATATGATAAATAAAAGGGATTTTTCAAAAGTACTGATTTCCAGAATAATTGCGTGCACTATGGTTATACTAGACTTTTAATTACGGTAATTTAAATTGACTTATTTTTAAAAAATGTTTTAGGCAAATGGTACAATGGTAAAACAAATTTTAAAAATAAATTTAAATAAATAAAATCTGATTTTTAAATATTTTTTTAAAATCATGATAATATGATAGGGTGGGAAGGATATACATTGACAAGGGGCGATCCCCACTAAGAAATTCCAACACGGCAAAAAGTAAGCCTATAGTACTCCTCCCCCCAAAAAAATTGTTTGTTTTCTTTAAATGGCAAAATGTTGATCTAACGGCATAGTAATGTTTACATGTGAACAAAACCATACCTGTTTTTAATTAACCCCTTAACCCCGGATTTCATATGGGGGCGCTGGGGCGCCAGGCTGGCTTGTGCAGCCAAGCAAAACGTACACAATACCCCAATAATGGATTGAAAATGCAGAAATTGGCGTGTATAGATGTCAACCGGCCAGGTGGCAATTTCAATCTGCACGTATTTGTGTCAACCGGTGGCAAGGGGTTAAACTGCCCCATGTTCCTACTCATCGTAACTACTCCCCCCCCCCCCCCCCCCAAACAATATTTTCAGGTGAACACTATTTTTTGATTTTACTGAAAAACAGTCTTGGTCAGCCCCCCACTTTTGGATACAGATTTTCACTACTGCACTTGGCCTGCCCTGCACTTATACACCTGAGTTGTAGAGGGTTGTGATGTCATATGCAGTAATTAGTGTGCCATACACATTGTGATTTGTTCACAATGTTAGTGGTGACACCCCACTAACAATTCCTTCAACATTCCCTCCTCCTTCGCAAACTTATCAAAAAGCATTGGGAGAGAAAATTTGAAGGTTTTGTTTTTATTGCAGTTGCTATTTATTTTGGGTAGCCCATGTTGATGCACCAACTTATATGCATGCTTAATCAATATAATTCAAGTGCTCATACTTGTACTCACAGAATTGTTTGACCTTCACTTTGAAAATGTGAAGATGGAATTTGCATCGGGGATGATGATGTAAATTAGAACAGAGATTTTCTCTTTTTTTCCCTTTCCCGACGTATGAAGCACTGTATATGCCCAGTGCTTTCTGAGAGCCTGTGAAAAATTCAGGCTTACTGGGATGGGATTCGAACTCACGACTTCCTACCCGAAAGCACTGAGCATACAGTGCTTCATACATTACGTCGGGAAAGGGCAAAAAAAGAGAAAATCTCTGTTCTAATTTACATCATCATCCCTGACGCAAATTCCATCTTCACATTGGTTACGCAGTACCCGCTGCTGCATTGGATTCGAATCGGCCAGCCGACCCCGGCAAGACATCTGCACTAGTAAGCAGGAGGTCGTGGGTTCAAATCCCGCCCGAGTTAGCCTGTGAATTTTTTCACAGGCTTTCGGAAAGCACTGAGTATACAGTGCTTCATATATTATGTCAGGAAAGGGCAAGGATAAGAAAGATAATCTAATTTACACCTTGAAAATGTTATGCAGTCCTTTGGAGTCAGTCTGTCGTTACTTTGGTGGGATGTATAAGGTGTGCAGTATTTTTATTTTTTAGATTTAATGCAAAACCGACTTTTGACTATTTCCATGTGTTGATTTTTACAGGAGAGATAGATGAGCTGACTCTTCACATGATATCTGAGAGACTTGGTCCACATATGTTTCAAAGACTAAGTCTTCAACTTGGCTTCAGCAATGAAGAGATCTCGACCTTCAAGAGTGATTACCAAGGTGATACTGTAGAGCAAATCTTCCAGATGTTGAATGGATGGCGACAGAGACAAGAAGCTGATGTAAATCAGACTGAGGCTCTGTCCACAGCATTGGCATCAAAGAAGGTTGGGAGAACCGATCTTGCTAAAGAGCTGAGAGGTATGTAGGCAGATGTTGGGATTTAAATAGATCTTGTATTGATGTACATTTTTGGTTGGTTGTTCATTTGTACTTCCGGGGTACCAGAAGTTCAACTTTAAGGATATAACATCAGATTGGTAGCAAATATATGAATCTGGTTTGGACCTGGGATCTTAGAAAGGCCATACCTTTCCTAACAAAAGGTTTGGTAACGTGCACAGATGCAGTGATGGTACGATGAACGTTAACCCCTTGAGCCAGGATGACGGCTAAAGCCGCAGTTTGAAAAAGACCACATGGCCGGTTGATGGCTATTCCGACATTTTCTACATTTACAATCCATTGTTCAGTTATTGTGTACGTTACATGTGCGTTTGGCTGCACAAGCCTATTGTGTGCGTTACGCTTGCCTGCACAAGCCAGTATGGCATACCGTGGCCCCATTATAACAACCTGGCGGAAGGGGTAAAATAACATACAGAAACCCCCAAAGTTAGCATTCTCTGAAACGTCAACCTGAAGTGATGCTGTACACAGGGTTTTCACATTTGGTGATGAGATAGATTTCAAGTTGATGCGGGCATTTAACATTATGTTGTCATACGACAGTTCACCCGTTCCTATTGGTGAACTGGTGGTTTTAAACGGCCGATAAAACACCAAATGAAATTTAGAGTGCTATGAAATCTGGTCCATTTTATTGGTTGAACACTCGAGCGACCAGTCACTCTCCTAATAATGCAAGCACAATACTACCGATGCGTCCGTATTTAGAGTCCATAATTTCACACTACACCGGCACTGCTGCGTTCTGCACACCTGGTGAGCGCGTCACATGCTCGTCAATTTCCATATAAGGAAATGTTAAGCACTACTCGCGCGTGGCACGAACCATTAAATAGCTAAAAGGGGTGTTTTACAAAACAAAGTAAATTGTTTGAACAGAATCATTGGAAATATATAATTTTCGTCGCTTTTTGCGGAATTATACAAAAAGGTATTTAAGAATGGGACGGCTCGGGTCATTATCAGCGTCCAGGCCCCAAGGTGGTTTTAAACGTACTTGTTTAAAACCGGCCCAGCACATATTTATTCCCATAATCAAACTGAAAATCCCCAAAGGCTGCGTTTGTTACAACAAAAGTCTAGCTCAAGTTTCATTTGTTTTTGTCATAGGTCATGTTTATAAATCACATCAGTCTGGTCACCCATCAGTTGCCATATCAGAAGATCAACCAAGTACATCACAGGAACCAACCATAAACTATTACACAGAATGTAGATGTTCAAAACAGGGTGTTTTCTAAATCACTGAAAGTATACATTGCATTCATATGAAAAAAATTATGTATAAGGTTTTATAGCCAATTTATGTAAATACATTTACATTGTACAGTTTTTTTGCATATGTATTTTACTCTTTAAATGTGCTGGTTTTTATTGGTAAGATAGATGATTTGACTCTTCAGATGATATGTAATATCATGCACCAGTTGCATACCTGAATTATTCAGACTGTTGCGATGGATTTTTCATTCATAACTTTATAATAAACAGAAGTACAGTTTGTCATATCTTCAGGCAGATAACTTGGAATGCCAACTGCCCAGTGTAACTTACTTCTGCCATTTGATTTGATCATAGACCAAGCTCGTACATCACACAAGTCTGGTCACCCATCATCTAGCATATTGGAGGATCAACCAAGTACATCACAGCAACCAACTAAACGGGGTGCACAGACACCAGGTAACTAACATTTTTACTTATGGGTCATTCCAATGTCGATATAACATATTAATTTAATTAGGCATGCAGTCCATTTGGGGCCAGTTGGGCACAGTGTTGGAGTACCTGTACCCGTACTCTTACTCGAGTACCACTAAGTAATCGACTCAAACTCTATTTCCAGTACTAACAAAAAAATTTGTTTCGGAACGTACTCGGTTTTTTGTACTCGGACTTGTACCTGGACTCAGCATTTTGTTCAGTTATTTTCTCTTTTAATGCTACACCTTCGGACTCGAAAGTACACATACATAAACAGTTCTTGGGATGTTCTGAAAATGAATGCACTGAAGCAGAGCTCAGATCTCATTGATGCAATCTTTGACCAGCTCTTGGCTGAAGACACAGAGGTAGAGAAACATGACTTGGAGTCCTATATCAAAAAGAATCCTGACAAAGTACTCATTCTGTTAGATGGCTTTGATGAGTTCATGACGACGTCCCTAAATTAATCCTCATTTGGCTCTGTCCTGAACATGCTGACATGGGAAATGTATAGAGGTTGTACTGTTCTCATTACCACCCGCTCCTCGCACTATGCCAAACTGGTAAAAATAGTTAATGAACCATTCATGCACATCGGAGTCCTGGGGTTCAAAGCAGAAGTTGTGATCACAGAGTATGTTAACAAATTCTTCTCTAAGTCTGATAAGGATAATGCAGAGAATCATTCCGAGTCTGATTCTGATTCTGATTCTGGTTCTGACAATTCTGATGGGCTTAAAAAAAGGATTAAAGAATCAAATTGGTAAAAATAGTTAATGAACCATTCATGCACATCAGAGTCTTGGGGTTCAAAGCAGAAGTTGTGATCACAGAGTATGTTAACAAATTCTTCTCTAAGTCTGATAAGGATAATGCAGAGAATCATTCCGAGTCTGATTCTGATTCTGATTCTGGTTCTGACAATTCTGATGGGCTTAAAAAAAGGATTAAAGAATCAGACGTCCTGTCTAATTTGGCAAAAAGTCCTTTGCTGCTTCTTTTGATGTGTTTGCTGTGGAGCGACAATCAGTCACTCCCAGAAACAATGTCACGCCTTTTCAGTGAAGTAGTTCAGTACCTCTTCAAAAGAAAAGCAGATCTTTCACAAGAGGAATCCAAAGTTGTGACT
This sequence comes from Hippasteria phrygiana, assembly GCA_037893225.1. Lineage (NCBI taxonomy): Eukaryota > Metazoa > Echinodermata > Asteroidea > Valvatida > Goniasteridae > Hippasteria > Hippasteria phrygiana. The sequence continues at coordinate 973,272 of JAZGUH010000242.1, forward strand.
GAAATCGGCAAGGTTGCCTTACATGGTCTTCTTTCTCCAGATCAAGTGCTTGATTTTACAGAAAGTGACTTTGAGGAAAATGTGCTTGATCGGGCACTAAAAGTAGGTATTCTCATCAGCCGAAAAGTCCGTAAGCAACTAGCCACTCACAATAGGGTACAGTTTATTCATACGACCTTAAACTGTCTGTCCAAAAGGCTGCTGTCCAAAAGGCTGCTGTCCAAAAGGCTGCTGTCCAAAAGGCTGCTGTCCAAAAGGCTGCTGTCCAAAAGGCTGCTGTCCAAAAGGCTGCTGTCCAAAAGGCTGCTGTCCAAAAGGCTGCTGTCCAAAAGGCTGCTGTCCAAAATGGTAAATGGCAAATGTGAATTTAATGCGTACATGTATGTGAACATATGGTGTACTTTTTTTATCTTAAGCCTCCATGTTCCTACTAATTGTAACCCTCCACCCTTCCGATCCGGGCCCCCACAATATTTTCAGGTGAACACTTTTCAAGGTCATTATTTCTTGTGATTTCTGAAAAAGTCTTGGTCTTCACCCCATTATTAGATATGGATTTCTACTACTGCACTTCACCTGCACTATACCTGATTGTAGAGGATTGTGATTTTTGTTTAGTATGACATGCACATTATGATTTATTTGCAATGTTAGGGGTGACACACCACTAACAACTCCTTTAACAGTCCCTCCTTCACAAACTTGTCGAAAAGCACCGAGGGGACATTTTTTGGAGGTTTTGTTTCTATTGCAGTTGCTATATGTATTCTCAAGTTGGATCCCCTCTAACATTTTAGATGCCCCCACTTACCTATGCATGTGTAATCAATAGAATTCAAGTGCTTGTACTTGTACTTCGACTCATGACAAAGTGATCTTACATAGTACTCACGGAATTGTTTGACCTTCATTTGAAAATATTATGTAGTCCTTTGAAGTCATTACTTGTATGGGATGTTTAAGGTATGCAGTATTATTTGGTTCAGATTTAATGCAAATCTTTCAACTCTTTCCATGTGTTGATCTTTACAGGAGAGATAGATGATCTCACTCTTCGCACAATATCTCAGGCACTTGATCAGAATTGCTTCACAGACCTGGGTCTTGAACTCAGATTAAGTAATACTGAACTCTCCAGGATCCAGAAGGATTACCCCACTGTTGTAGATCAACTCTACCAAATACTGATTCGATGGAAACAGAACCTGCGAGCTGATGTAAATCAGACTGAGGCTCTGTGCAAAGCATTGGAATCAGAGAACGTCAGGAGAAGGGAAGTTGCTATTAAGCTGAGAGGTACACTGTGATATATTATTTAAATAACAGGATCATCAGGACCATATAATGCATTCAACAAGCAATTAGTCAATTTCTCCCAAATCTTGAGTATCAATTTGCTACTTGTAAGCCTGCAATGTTGATACCCAGCACGATATGGGGCATATGGTTACCCCCCCCCCCCTTTTTCTCCCTATAACCTCTACACACTCCAGACAATTTTTACCCAACACATCCCCCTAGAGTTCTGAAAAGAATTCCTGAGATTCTGGTGTCCTGCCAAAAACTGTTCCCTGCGAAATAGTGTCCGCTTATTAGCATATTGGCATCTGATTGGTCCTGCGCCTATGACATCACATTGTTTACGGAGGCTTGCCAAATAGTGTCCGCGTTAAGCGTGCATTCTATTACGTGTCTTGCTGTTGTGCTCAGGCTTTCAAGACGTCATGCATTTTTCATGTTAATTTTCATTTTACAATTTCTTTGAACGCTTTCCTATAGCTTTTAGTGATAGTTCAACTTATATTTGTCCAAACTCTTTGTGTATTTTTCATGATACTGACAGTTCACCTGTTGTCAAAACACGTGCGTATGACCATGGGAGGAAGGGAAAAACTGTAGCTGCACTACATACTGCTTAGTAGCGTAAAACTAACATTGATAATTTTTCTTTAATACGATTTCTTCTCGGCACATTTACATTTTTCTGTCTGATCCTTCAAAATATTGTCTGTTCCTGCCAAATACCGTCCGATCCTGCCAAACACTGTCCATTCTTGCCAAATGCTGTCCATTCTTGCCAAATACTGTCCGATCCTGCCCAAAACACCTTTTTCTGCAAAATACTGTCCATTCATCACAGGCTCTCCTTTTCTCTGCCAAACGCGGCCGCCCCCAAAAAATACTCATGTGTCTCAGTGTATTTAAGTTCTGCGAGATGCATTACTATACTGCGCACTCGGACACGTACTATTTTGGCATGTATTACATGCCAAATAGTGTCTGGCATCTACTACTCATGCCCAGTGGACCCTATTTCGCAGGGGATACTTTTTGGCACGACACCAGGAACACAATGATGACCAACACAAAAGAGGGGGAGAGGTTGCGAGGTTGCGTTTGCCCCATATTGTGCTTCATATGTCAATGGTTGGACAATGCATGCATGCACATGAACCTTGTGATATCAGGCTCAAAATAATTGTATTGTATGTACATTGGTACAAATCTGTTTTCCATTCATGTCTGGCTGAACAGAAATGCAGGGTGTAAATATGCTCCTGACATCGTCTTATGCACCTGACTGAGAATCAACTCCATGTTTTGTGCACCTGTGATATCATGTACCGGTTGCATACATGTGTTATTCACACTTGCAGTGGACAGGGTTTTTCATTGATAACATAATCATAGTTTAACCCCTTGGGCACGGTATTTTACGGGAGACGTCAGGGTGTTGCAGCGGTTCTGGCAGCCAAATCGAACTGCTACAATGTGTTTGTGCAGTCAAGCATGACATAAACAATAATCCAACAATGGATTGAAACTGCACAAACGGCGGCCAATGGCGTCATCCGGCCTGGTGTCACTTTTTTCTTTACGCCATATGGCCGTATTGTACGCAAGGGGTTAACCAGTTGAGTTACCAGTGGCAAGGACACGTGTGCATACAAATAAATGTATGTATGCCGAGTTGATGTCATCAGGTATAAAATGACCAAAAAGTGAATATTTTAAAACTGACTATCTCTTTAACTGAGTGAGGCCATCTTTTTAAAAGTTGGGTTTTTTTGTCCAGCGGCTTAGGGAGAAGCATTTTTCTTGCAGTCTCAGTAGAAAGCTCTGAACTTCTTTCATGCAAAGCCTTTGCTTGTTAATGTTTTATGTTTAAGTCAAGTACCGTTTTCAGTTCACATTGAGGATGTGCACATACATGTAAGAAACGTTAAACTTCCACACATTGAAATTACAGGTCGTTGCTGCTGTGGTTTATATAACACTATTTACTATCAGCCAAATGCGCTCAGGATACTCCTTTACTTTATGTCCTCTGTATGCTTCACATAGCTGGCAATGGGTCCAATGCAAGTTTTACCATGCAACGGCCGTTTCCATCTGCCTGTAAAACCACTTTGGTAAAACTATGTAAATAGCTAAGTGCTTTTGGCATTGTGAAAGGGGTACTGCTACTGTGTGTGTGTTTATTTTGGTGATTGGTATGGGGGGGGGGGGGGGGTGGTAAGCTCAGACTGGACTGTGGGTACTTATTGTTGGCTGGGGGGTAGGGTGGGGATTGGGAGTTGGGGGATTGTAGCAGACGGCTGTTGCATGTAATAGGAGAAAGAGTCGGAAACCAAGCATGTAAATAGCTAAGTGCATTTGTTTTGAACATTTTGATTACTTCATTTCATTCTTCAAATTTCTTAGTACTTTTTCCAAATAGTAGTTTTTTAATGTTATCTATAATTGTTCCTATCGTGGCCAGTTAGATAAGCATCTGAATAAAGTCGGAAAAAAATTAATTTGGAAAAAAATCAGACTTTTCAGTAATTAATTATTTTTATAATTAATTTTTAAAATTTGTTTTGGCTAAAACTGTTGGGTTGGGCCCAGACTGTTTCTATTCTTATAATTAACACTTTTGATAAAGAATTGTGCTCACCCCACATGATTATTACGCCAAAATGTACTGTTGCAAACAGTACCTTGGGCCGGCGACGCGCAGGGTTAACCAATAATATTTAACTTTTTACGCACCTGTCTGTGAAACTTATGAATTTAATGTACATGTACTTCAACAAAAATCTACAGTATACACATGAAATAGTCGCAGTGAGATCTGTCTTCTCAGCATACACCGTGACGAAACACAATGGTTTCCTGGCAGCACGCCAAGCAAGCCCAACTCGAACCCAGGTGCGGGAAATCCCAATGACATGAAATATATCACTGTGAATCCCTTGGATGTGATTTCCTATTTAAAATGGACATGAGGATTAAGAGGATGTGATTTTAACAATGAAGGTCCAAAATCACATCCTACTCTATTTAAAATCACATCTGAAGCCTGTGAACTATTATCCCACCCTGACAAAGAGTACTGGTACATTGTGACTTCTGAGTTTAACAGCTAAGCTTAAACTGCATTGTGATTCTGGGTAGCGCCAGTATCACACCGGGAGGACTGACACTTATCATAATTTATTCCCTATGTCAGTATTTTGGCGATTGTGTAGTGTAGGGCCCCTCTTTAGTTTTGATCAACCGTCAAAATAGAGTCAAGGGTATTTTGTCTCATTCCAAAATGACTTTTTAAACCTAAGCAGACTTCTCTTAATTCTTTTGACATATTTTTTGTCATTTTGAACAGTTTATTACGGTAGAAAATGCAATTTTCTCACGCGCTTTAAGGCAGTTGCCATGCGAATCGACGCGGTTTTGCGTGTTTACTGTGCGTCGCGGTGATCGCCATCTTCTATTTTCGAGTTGCGTTTTGTCGTCTTCATCGCCGCTTTACCCCAAAATTTCCCTCAAAAACTAAAACCCTGCCCTTTATCAACGGCATATACTTGTTGGTTTGTAATGTCGCTAACTAGTTTGGCAATTCCATTAACGTAAAAGTGGATTTTTGTTTCCTTTTATAGATACACTACACAATCGCCAGTATTTTACTACAGAGGTCAAACTGGAACATGAATTATGCAATTTTGCACACACGCGATGCGCGCGTGCATATTGGTGGCTCGGCTGGGGAATTCGCCAGCGGGTGTAATACTGCTGCTGCTGGAGGGTCTCTAGTATCACACCCGCAGGAAGGGAAGCATAGGTTGTTGATTCTACCTCCATGATCCTACCTCCATGGTTATAGTTACGAGTGTGAGGAGATAGCGACTGCGATCAATGACTATTTTGACCTCAACCAGAAACACTAAAAAACAAAAAACATTTTAATGAACAATAAAAAGCTATACCATTAAACTTTTTTTTATTCATTCTTTTCTAATTATAATTATTTTTTTATCGGCAGTCGGGTACCCGTCAACCCGGTACCCGCAGGCCTGCCATTTATCACACCAGTCTAACCACCTCCCCCCCCCCACCCACAACCAATTATTTAGCATAATCAAGTAAGCACACCGGTCCCTACATGTCAATATTAAACAAGTAGCACAGACACCAAGTTTAAAGCCAACAAAAAAGTTAAGTCAGTTTAACCCCTTGACACCGGATTTCATATGGGCGCCAGGCCAGCTTGTGCAGCCAAGCAAAACGGAAACAAGAGGCTTGTGCAGCCAAGCATAACGTACACAATACCCCAATAATGGATTGAAAATGCAGAAATTGGCGTGTATATAGACGTCAACCGGCCAGGTGGCAATTTTCAATCTGCACATATACTCATCAAAAAAAGTAACGCAAGTTTTTACTCTGAGAGATCAAGGAGGATATGTGCAACCCATTTTTATCATACTGTATCTTACATTATCAGTTCTCAACCCAATTTTAGCATCCTGTATCTTATATTATCAGTTCTCAACCCAATTTTAGCATCCTGTATCTTACATTATCAGTTCTCAACCCAATTTTAGCATCCTGTATCTTACATTATCAGTTCTCAACCCAATTTTAGCATCCTGTATCTTACATTATCAGTTCTCAACAGTGGCGGATCTACGGGGGGGGGGGGTTTGGGAGTTTAAACCCCCCCCCTTGGGCTGAGAAAAAAATTAAAAATAACCAGTGTCGGGTGTCGAAAATTCGGCACACTGGGGTGTGTAGGCCAATCACCTCAGGTAAACCCCCCCTTAGTGAAAACCTAGATCCGCCCCTGCTCAACCCAATTTTAGCATCCTGTATCTTACATTATCAGTTCTCAACCCAATTTTAGCATCCTGTATCTTACATTATCAGTTCTCAACCCAATTTTAGCATCCTGTATCTTACATTATCAGTTCTCAACCCAATTTTAATCAAGCTCGTACATCACACCAGTCTGGTCACCCATCAGCTGGCATATTGGAGGATCAACCAAGTACATCACAGCAACCAACTAAACGGGGTACACAGACACCAGGTAACTAACATTATTACCTATGGGTCATTCCAATGTCGATATAACGTACATGTATTAATTTAATTAGGCATGCAGTCCATTTGGGGCCAGTTGGGCACAGTGTTGGAGTACTCGTACTCGTACTCTTACTCGAGTACCACTAAGTAATCGACTCAAACTCTATTTCCAGTACTAACAACAAAATTAGTTTCGGAACGTACTCGGCTTTTTGTACTCTGACTCGTATCTGGACTCAGCATTTTGTTCAGTTATTTTCTATTTTGATGCTACACCTTCGGACTCCAAAGTACACATACATAAACAGGTCTTGGGCTGTTGTGTAAATTCCAAAAAGGAAAACAATCTGGCTCAATCACATGTGATGTACAACTTTTTGAGTAGGTTCATCATGTTGTGTAAAAAGTAAATAAAAAACATGAAAATAAAGTGAAATAGTCAGTCTCCTGAATTGTTGGTATTTAGACTCTTGATGATGCAGGTACATTGTAATAATGTTCAAAACATAACTTGGAATTTTTGTTTCTTATGGTGTACTTGTACTCGGCCCATACTCGGACCCTAAAAGACTTGGACTTGAATCTTTGGTCCAGGACTCGATCATCTATGTACTCGGACTCAGCCCGTGCTCGGAGAACTTGGTACTCGGATTGTAGGACTCAACTCCAACACTGGGCAACTGTGGAATGAGTGGCATAAACGATTTATTTAGCCAGCTCCAATCATTTGCTGATTGGCAAGCAACTGTTTCTATCAAATCCAAGACCCTCCTTGAAGCAGCTAGTGTGGCAAAACTAACTGGGCAGTTTTACCTAAATCAAAACCAAAAAATCCACCTGACTTTGTCTCGGTTTTACAGGTTTACCAGGCATCTCCATCTTAAATATCACTGGTGGCAACAAAACATACAGACCAGATTCTATGCCTGTAGATCACACATTGCAGTAACAATGGAGCGGGACAAATAAATCTTATTAATTTTGTTTTATTCCAATACAACGCGAGTGCAAAATTCATGTCTGAGATTTAATGGCAAAAAAAGACCACAATCAACGTTTAAAGTACTTTATTAATCGTAACTTGCACAAGGGTTCAGTTTCTGGCAGATTGTAAAATGTTTCATGTAGGCAAAAAAATCAGCCATAACGTATCCATGTTTTAATTTCATTGATGCTGCGAATTACGTTTTCGTCCTGTGTAGATTTAACAACCCTACGCTAATGTTGTCAAGCTCACATTTTATCAACTAAATGATTTGTGAAATGGATTTTCAGTGCCACAAAACAACTGTGTTACCTGAAAAAAGGATTAAACAGTGGGAAGTAAAATAAATATTGTTGCAGGTTTTTGTCTTCATAGTTTGAGGGGATTTTCCTCTGAGTGTAGGTACCAATACCATAAGTTCGTAAGGATACCACAGTGTTGGAGTTGAGTCCTCAAATCCGAGTACAGAGTACTTTAGGGGCCGAGTCCCGGGCCGAGTCCAAGTACACTGGTGATGAGTTCGAGTCCAAAGCACCGAGTACGAGTACATTCAAGGTCGAGTACTGGGCCGAGTCCGAGTACCTACGTCCGAGTCCAAGTCCGAGTCCCGAGTACAGTACCAAAAAAGTACAAAAACAAATAAAATTAAATTAATTTATAGAGGGCGATAGAAGGGCGCCATTTTTCCTTTAAAACAAATCCTCCGAGGGGGCTGGAATCGGACTTACGTGCGTAATTCAAATGAGAAGCTTGGGAAAAAGTACCGAGTACCAAACCATCGAGTCCATGCAAAATTTGAGTACAAAGAATCGAGTACAAAGAATCAAGTACGGGTCAAGTCCAAATAATTTTCGAATACTTATGTGTACTCGAGTACGGGGCCGAGTACTCCAACACTGGGATACCGCACGCGGGATGTGGGCACCAATGTGTGTGTTAAATTCCACATCAGGAGAATCTTGCAGGAAGGAGGGAGGGGGCTCACAAAATTTGTTGTGTGGATTTTTTTAAAATAAATAAATCATTGCCCCGAAAACTTTCCTGTCTGGAAAATAATTTGAAAGTGTTGTAGGAGGCGGGGGATAAGGCTCTTTCTGACATTGGTGGTGCCATTTTAATTGTCATTTTATTGACTTCATTGTACGATTCTGCATGCTGCACTTGTGCTTTTAAGAACAAAATTGACAAGCCAAATGAGCCCAGCAACCCCTTCACCCCCCCCCCCCCCAGCAACCCCTTTTATTCGAAATCATTGAATATTTTCTTTACAATGATTCATACATAAGTCTTTCTTTATATTTCATATATTAAGAAGTCGGCTCAGCTAAGAGAGTGAAGCCCAACACAGCTGAAGAAAATGCTGCTGACTGCTGTGAGGAGGAATTGAAGGAATACTACAGGACGGAAGGTAGCTTTGTGGAGATATTTGAGGAGGAAAAAAGACACATTAAGGGAATCAACACAAAATTAAAGATAGTTAAGGGTGATAAAAATACATGTAGACCAAATACAGGGTGTAGAACTGGAAGTAGCAAAGATAGGACATTGGAGTCATATGAGGACGTTTTATCCTTCAAAACAGAAGGGGGTGATGTGATCAGTATAGGCGTTTTGAGTGGTTTGCCTGGAAGTGGAAAGTCTACACTTTTTGTCCAAATGGCATATGATTGGTCAGATGATGGTGACTCCAGTCATGCTATAAAAAAGTATAAACTTGTCTTCTCTTTGAAAATGTATGCACTGAGGCAGAACTCGGATCTCATTGATGCAATCTTTGACCAGCTCTTGGCTGGAGACACAGAGGTAGAGAAACATGACTTGGAGTCCTATATCAAAAAGTATCCTGGCAAAGTACTTATTCTGTTAGATGGCTTTGATGCGCTCATGACGACTTCCCTAAATGAATTCTCATTTGGTTCTGTCTTGAAAATGCTGAAACGAAAGATGTATAGAGGTTGTACTGTTCTTGTTACCACCCGCCCCTCGCACTATGCCAAACTGGTAGACATAGTTAATGAACCATTCACACATGTCAAGGTCTCGGGGTTCAAAGGAGAAGATATCAGAGAGTATATTAATAAATTTTTCTCTGAGTCTGATGAGGATAATGCAGAGACTCATTCTGAGTCTGAGTCTGAGTCTGATTCTGATTATGACAATTCTGATGGGCTGCATGAAAAGATTGAAGAATCAAACGTCCTGTCTAATTTGGCAGAAAGTCCTTTGCTGCTTCTTTTGATGTGTTTGCTGTGGAGCGACAATCAGTCACTCCCAGAAACAATGTCACTCCTTTTCAGTGAAGTAGTTCATTACCTTTTTGAAAGAAAAGCAGATCATTCACAAGAGGAATCCAAAGTTGTGACTGAAATCGGCAAAGTTGCCTTAGATGGTCTTCTTTCTCCAGATCCAGTGCTCGCTTTTAGAGAATGTGAATTTGAGAATATTTTGCTTGATATGGCACAAACAGTAGGTATTCTCACCAGACAAAAAGTCCGAAAGCGACTAACCACTCACAATAGTGTACAGTTTATTCATAAGACCTTCCAGGAGTTCTGTGCTGCTGTATACATGCAAAGCTTGTATGGTGAAGATGCAGAGAAATTCCAGAAGATTCTGAATGACATCATGTCAAAGGATCCACGGGATTTTGAGTATTTTCTGCGTTTCTGTTGTGGTGACAAGGAGGCATGTACAAAAGTAATTCTGAATGTATTTCAGGAGAGGTTTAAGGACAAATTGTCATTAGACACATTTGTGGGCCGATTGGCACTGGACTGTTACTTTGAGAGTCAGTCAGGTTTTTTGCTCACAAAGGAATTCATAAACTTGTATGTAAGTGATGATATTTCTGTTGATGGTGGTTGTGTGAACTCACTCATATACTTCCTGAAACAAGTTGCTGACCAGACCAAGCACAGTGGCAATGCCTACCTTGCTGGAGTACACATTTTTTGCATTGGGCCAGATGAGGACATAATTAGTAATCGCACAGATTTGGTATGTTCCATAAGGGCAATGACAAATCTTCAGATTCTGAGTGTGGGTAATTGTCGTTTAACTGCCAGCGAGGTTGGTGACATTATATCATTGGAAAGTGCAGAGAAACTGATTAAACTGGACATTTCAGGATCTAATTTGGGTGGTTCAAGGGAACAGTTTGTTCATTTGAAGCATTTGATGCACATTAAGGAACTTAAGCTCTCTGCATGTAAATTGACTGGTGAAGATATGGGACATGTTGCTAGGTCACTGAGTGACCTGCACAACTTGGTTGATTTGGACCTTTCTCACAACAGTGGCCTGTGTGGTACAGCAGAATTTTGGTCCAAAGAGTTAAAGCTCATCAAGTGTCTCCAAACTCTCAACTTAAGGTTTTGTGATCTGACTGGTGAAGATATGGAACATGTTGCTAGGTCACTGAGTGACCTGCACAACTTCGTTCATTTGGACCTTTTTGGCAACAGGGGCCTAGGTGGTACAGCAGCATTGTGGTCCAAAGAGTTAAAGCTCATCAAGTGTCTCCAAACTCTCAACTTAAGCTATTGTGATCTGACTGGAGAATATATGAAACACATTGCTAGGTCACTGAGTGACCTGGACAACTTGGTTCATTTGGACCTTTCATACAACAGTGGCCTGGGTGGTACAGCAGCATTGTGGTCCAATGAGTTAAAGCTCATCAAGTGTCTCCAAACTCTCTACTTAAGCTATTGTTATCTGACTGGTGAAGATATGGAACATGTTGCTAGGTCACTGAGTGACCTGCACAACTTGGTTCATTTGGACCTTTCATACAACAGTGGCCTGGGTGGTACAGCAGCATTGTGGTCCAATGAGTTAAAGCTCATCAAGTGTCTCCAAACTCTCAACTTAAGCTATTGTGTTCTGACTGGTGAAGATGAGAAACTTATTACTGAGGCACTACCTGGACTACATGTATATTTGCGGATGTGATTAGTATATATGCTGATCAAAGTTCTGATTTTGATTCTCCAACTAAATCGATAGTGCTGGCACCAGTATCTGGCTCCTGAACAGTGTGACAGAATGCATTACAAGCATGATCATCATTGCTCTTGCCTTTATGATGCATTTCTTGTGATGAAAATTAAGTGTGCACACATACATGAGCAGGTACACACGGACCAGCATGAAATTTCAGACGCCCCATCCACTTACGCTCAGATATTTTTGCTTTCTGCGAGAATACCCTTGTTAATAAGCTAGTTCGGTATTTCCACTGCATCCCGAATGACCTAACTAGCACATGTGAACACAAAAGGTGGTCGCACAACGCGCACGTGTTAAATTCAATCAAAATGGGCATTCGCATATTAAAACATGGCGTGACATTACGTCATCAATTTTATCCCGAATAACCTTTGACCTTTGAAATACCGAACTGGCTTATTCAAGATGTGTTCCAGTCGCAAAAAAATGGCATGTCATCCGAAGTAAGCTTTAACACTGAGAAAATGCATGCATTTCACCCATTGTATGCATTGTTATTTATAAAATGGTAACGTTTTAGGCCATAGATATACATGTATTACACATTGAGAAGGTATCAGCCTTGCTTCTCTGGATATTACACGTTTGTGGGACCATAGATATTACACATTGAGAAGGTATTAGCCTTGCTTCTCTGGATATTACATGTTTGTGGGACCATAGATATTACACATTGAGAAGGTATCAGCCTTGCTTCTCTGGATATCACACGTTTGTGGGACCATAGATATTACACATTGAGAAGGTATCAGCCTTGCTTCTCTGGATATCACACGTTTGTGGGACCATAGATATTACACATTGAGAAGGTATCAGCCTTGCTTCTCTGGATATTACACGTTTGTGGGACCATAAATATTTTACATAGAGAAGGTATTAGCCTTGCTTCTCTGGATATTACATGTTTGTGGGACCATAGATATTACACATTGAGAAGGTATCAGCCTTGCTTCTCTGGATATTACACGTTTGTGGGACCATAGATATTACACATTGAGAAGGTATCAACCTTGCTTCTCTGGATATTACATGTTTGTGGGACCATAGATATTACACATTGAGAAGGTTATCAGCCTTGCTTCTCTGGATATTACATGTTTGTGGGACCATAGATATTACACATTGAGAAGGTATCAGCCTTGCTTCTCTGGATATTACATGTTTGTGGCACCATAGATATTACACATTGAGAAGGTATCAGCCTTGCTTCTCTGGATATCACACGTTTGTGGGACCATAGATATTACACATTGAGAAGGTATCAGCCTTGCTTCTCTGGATATTACATGTTTGTGGCACCATAGATATTACACATTGAGAAGGTATCAGCCTTGCTTCTCTGGATATTACACGTTTGTGGCACCATAGATATTACACATTGAGAAGGTATCAGCCTTGCTTCTCTGGATATCACACGTTTGTGGGACCATAGATATTACACATTGAGAAGGTATCAGCCTTGCTTCTCTGGATATTACATGTTTGTGGGACCATAGATATTACACATTGAGAAGGTATCAGCCTTGCTTCTCTGGATATTACATGTTTGTGGGACCATAGATATTACACATTGAGAAGGTATCAGCCTTGCTTCTCTGGATATTACATGTTTGTGGGACCATAGATATTACACATTGAGAAGGTTATCAGCCTTGCTTCTCTGGTTATTACATGTTTGTGGGACCATAGATATTACACATTGAGAAGGTATCAGCCTTGCTTCTCTGGATATTACATGTTTGTGGGACCATAGATATTACACATTGAGAAGGTATCAGCCTTGCTTCTCTGGATATTACATGTTTGTGGCACCATAGATATTACACATTGAGAAGGTATCAGCCTTGCTTCTCTGGATATTACATGTTTGTGGCACCATAGATATTACACATTGAGAAGGTTATCAGCCTTGCTTCTCTGGATATTACATGTTTGTGGAACCATAGATATTACACATTGAGAAGGTATCAACCTTGCTTCTCTGGATATTACATGCTCTTTGGGAACCCTTCTAATGCTAGTAAGTCTTTATTCCTTCATGAGTAAAATAACCAAGCATGTCCTGAACCAATACGGCTCATCAGGCCTTTGTCTATATTCGGTTTGGTTGACATTACATGACTGAGAATATTTCTATTCCCCGTGGACAGGGTGCCAGTCCATCATAGGTTACTCCCCATTTCTCACTAGTGCCCATGTCTACTCCTGGGTGGAGAAAAGCAATTATGATAAAGTGTCTTACTCAAGGACACAAGTGTCATGACCAGCCAGACTAGGATTGAAACCAACTATCTGGTGACTCAGCCACCAGGGGCCAAATTTGCTTAGCACAAAAAGTCTTGCTTAGTAAAAGCACCAGTCACAAGCAATAGACATCTCATTAAAATATGGTTGGTGACCCTATTTTTACCAAGAAAGACTTTTATGCTTAGCACATTTTTGTGCTTAGCAGCTCTGTGAAATTGGTCCCAGAACTACTCTAGACCACTCAGCCAAGACACTCCTACATATGGATTGTAATTCGTTGAAGATGTCTGTGTTTCTGTTGCTTTGTGTTTCCCCCTGGGGGAGTGAGTTCCAGTCATCTACCAGCCTCTGGCTGAACACATTCTGCCTATCAGCTGTGAGAGGATCTTTCCTTGAATGTCTCTCTGTGTGTTTCTTTTGTATTTGCCATGGTGTACCACAATTTGAGGATTTTTTGCCTGCTGTAAGTCAATTCAGTATTGAAGGATTTGGGGACTTAAACTTCTGCTCTGATTAACTATAATAGTCAAATTTGGACCTCTTGAATGTGATGGGAAATCCTCTCAGTGTTAAATGCAGGTTGGCAGTGGAATTCACCGTATCTATCTACAGTTCACTTTGTCATGTTCAATAACTGATCTTTCTTGAATGTTTGTATGAGAGCTTACTGAATTTCAGAGCAGTTTCTGTTTACCAAGGCCTCAGAGATTTTACTGCTCTATATACATCGTCAAGGCCGGTTCATACTCCATGCGAAAGCAAATGAGAAGTGAATTTCTGACATCAAAGCTAAATATTCGCACTGCAAATCGCAATAGTTGATGACTTTTGAACTGGTGCGAATCTTCGCCACAAATATTTCATAACGTCAAATTCATTTGTCGTTCGCATTCCCATGAAATATGAACCAGCCTTAATGATGGTGTAGCATAGAAAATGGTGAATTTTACCTAAAACCTGCAGTTTAGTAGAGGTGATTTCTTGCTAGAGGAATAAAGAGAAAACTGGTGAGATTGTAATCTGTAATCTGTAAATTATGAGAAACGTTTTCACTACATATTAGTAACTTGTCTGTGACAGTTGTAACAGTTGTAAGTATGATCATTACTCTGTGTTGAGATTGTATTACTATCTGTAATCTGAATACTGAGGAACCTTATCACTGCATGCCAGTCACTTGTCTGTGACAGTTGTAACAGTTGTAATTATAAATATGATTGTTACTCGTGGTATAATGAATGATTTTGAATATTAACATGTTTTATATACACCCAGAAGGTAAATACTATGATTTTATTGCATGTAAATATAAGAGACCAGGCGTCTTACTTCATTCTATTTTTATATTAATTTATACATAATGTATACAGAGCAAAGATTGCTTTATTTTTGTAACTCATCAGGCCACAGGATCAAATGTAAAATATATTTTAAATGCTACAAAAATTGTATCAGTTAATCAATACATTTTAAGTTTTTCGTTGTGTTTATGGTGATTCTGAACAATTTAAACAAGGAGACTTTGTTGGAAGTGTGGCAAGTATAAATGTCTGTTTTAACTGGAATTTGCAATCGCATTTTGAATTTTGTAGAATAATCAGGCCAAATAATTCAGCTGCAAACTGACATTGTTTGGAATCTAGATATTTTCACAGGAAAGTGTGGAAAAATTGAAATGTTGAATCTAATCAAAATTCCTCTGTTCATACTTTAGAATATACTTGTAAACAAATATTTCCACGAGTAAGCTGTGCATTTTCATATCATTAGTTTTTACTTTTCATTGGAGGTGGGTTGAGAAATGAGTAAAATGACTAATTTAAAGTTGATCCAATCACCATTAAATTAGATGTTCAGAGTTGATAAATGCATGCTTACATGTAGCAAGAAAACATAAACCGTTTGGGAATATCTTTATTGGTTATATAGATTTCATAGAATTTTATTTGGAAATTAAGGTAAACAAATTTCCATAATTTTCTGACGTAATTCCGTTAAAGACCTATTTTTGGGCTTGGATCTTTCTACATGTAAAAAGCTTCCTTTTTAAAATTTTTAATATGATAGTAGGGGTAGGTCATAACACTAATCCACGGCAAGTAAAAATACATCCCAAATTCTTCCGAAATGTAATTCCGTTTCTGTGCAATTGCTTTACCCGCAATTTTTTTAATTTTGAGTGGCAGTTCAAACTAAAACTTATGTGTGTCTCCAACAAAAGACATGTTCCAAATTTTTCGAATAATGAACTTCATTTTGTTAATTATTTCAATTATATAGATGTTCAGATAATAACTGAAACTTTGTGTATTGATCCATCACAAGACACACCTGCCTTATATTTGAATAATGCTGCCCATGATTCAAGATTTGCGTCACTGCCTCGGTATATAATTTTGGGGAATTGAGAAAGGAAAAATATGCATATTTTTCACTTGACAACAATTTTATTTCAGTTGAAACAAAGATGATGCTCATTGTTTTACCTCCAAAGATTTTTGGATTGTACATGTTTGATATTTTCATTAAGTTTAAGGTCTGTATGTGTATCCGTACCTGATTGGCAGCATTTAAAAGCTGTTTATTGGTTTTGAAGAACAACAATAACAAACGTTCGGAAAAATGGAAAGGAAATTCTTCAGAAGGATTCTCCTCTCAAGAAATGTCTTGACAACAAAGTAATGTGCACGTGCATCTGATTCTTGCAAATTGAGAATTATTTCCACTCTCAAATTAATCTAACACTACATTTCATTTGTTATCCGGATTGTTTACATACATGTACTAAACTTGTTACCAGTATGAAATAAAAGCCAATAAACTGAAATGATGAAACAATCGTTTTTGATGACTCGTTATTAAAGGTTGATTGATTTACACTTATATGATTCAGGGAAATTAATTAAAATCCACATCTCCACCCTCACAGTTAAGGGGACTGTTTGCAAAGCAAATTGCTAAGAATTCTTTTTTGAGGTTACGTCATAGGGTGCTCCTTTAAAGTATAGATTTTGTGAAAAGGGGCTCTGTACTAACTTAGATAATGTTTTAAACTTTAAATTACAGTTGATGTAAAAAAGATGTTTTACTTTTCCCATAAAACTTGATTAAGTAATTGTACTGAAATCCAATATGGCCGCCATTACCATGGCAACAGCGGATTTGCGTACTTTTTTTTGGTAAATTCTGAAGACAATATATTGGTGATAATACATTAAAAAAAACTTTAAAACAAAAAAGTAGTCTGCTTAGCTAACAGTCCCTTTAAATATTTTCGCAGATTCATGAGAAAGGTCTATGTATAGACATCAAGATGTCTATACATAGACCTTTCTCACCCACGTGACCAGATGTGAAATGTAAACAAAATCACTGTGTAGACGGCCTTAAAGTGATCCTCATAATACGTGGCATCATATGGGCCAGGTTAAATTTCAGGCGGTCCACAACACGTGAAAAAATAGGGCTGTAAATGGTTCTTTTTTAACTTCTGTCATTTTACGGTCACCATTACACAGTAAAATGACAGAAGTTAAAAAAGGAACCATTTACAGCCCCATTTGTAGGGCTAGTTAAATCTCGTGCTCTCACGCGACATGCTGAGAATAAGCACAATATGCGGTCCACGACAACATGTGAAAAAAATTATTTGACATTTAGTAAAGTAATTATTCAATGACTTAATGTGGGGGATCATTTCTCTTTGTATAACATCTCATTCAAACAACTTTTGCATCGCTAGAAAAAAACAGCTGTTTTAGAAATATTATTTGTCGATATAATATTCAAAAGTGCACAGACATATCTTTAAATAAACATATTTTACATGAAAGAAAATCTGGCTTTTCTTTTCCTTTTGTGCCACCCCAAAAGGTATGAAATGTAGATGTACTAATTAATGTACTACCCCTTTACCCCTCCCCCTCCCCCCCCCCCCCCCCACACACACACACAACAGAAAAAAGCAAAGCATATTAAAGTGGGCGTGGCTGCAGTTAGAACATTATTACCAAGGACAATTATTTTCAAGGATTTTTTTAAGCACCATAATTTTAATGATGTAAACTGGTTGGGTGGGCGTGGCTGTATGTGAGACTGTCAGCAACTTTAATGTGAATTGTGATCTGCATATCGGACGCGTGACGATTGGTGGCGCTATTTCCTCAGATATCAACATGGCAGCCTGCTTCATGCGTATGTGTCCTTGTCGTCGGGAGTTCGGATTTGTCGGGATTTTGCAGATCAATTCTTGTCACTTCATGAAAAGAGATAGGCCTGGCGCCAACAATGAGGGTAATTGGAAATACCAAAAAGACGTCTGAATGTGAATTATTCTCTTCATGATTACATGAAATCGTTATGTGACCAGCCAGACCGTTTCGTTGCCTGGATCATTTCATGGAGTACGAATAGTCCGAGTATTAACTTGGACCCTTTATCGCCTTTTTTAACATTTGGACATGATCTGGCGATCGCCAGATCATGTCCAAATGTTAAAAAAAGCGATAAGACATGATCTGGCGATCGCCAGATCATGTCTAAATGTTAAAAAAGGCGATAAAGGGTCCAAGTTACTCGGACTAGGACTAGGAGTACGAGTGGAAAGGTAGGTGATCATGGTGAATAGACCCGCAAACATGGCGGTATACACCGCCACGCTCTGTTGCATTGCAAAAACACTCTATTTATTGGTCGATAAAAGACTCCATGTCCATTGACGGGAAGATTTGTTATCGTTTTCCTGTTCAGTACTTACACATGCTCTTTTACACCAAAATCCGCAAGCATAGCACCTGTCATTTCTCAGAAATTCAATGAAAAAAGGTGGATTCCTATACAAACGTATATGTATTGCCTTTTTGGTTCGCGAGCGATGCCGGGATTGCCGGCAGATCTTCGCACGGTGCCCTGAATCCTTAGCGTAGAAATTGCGGTACTGTACTACGGCTGGAGAGACGTTACCATCCAGCATGGACCAGACTTTTTGTTGCGCACGGTGACGTCGGGGTCAATCGCTTCATTCGGTGCATGTGCACACGATTCCACGGATTGACGACTGTTTCATGCTGCTTAAAGCCAGATAAGTTACGGCTCAATGAGATCAATGGGCTCAATACTAGCCACTAGCTAAAACCGCCAAAACGCACCCCTGCTCCCATGAACAAAGATACCAGCATATTAGGAGACTGCCAACATAGGGCAAGGTAGCTCAGATGGTAGAACGCTGTGCAATAATCTGGAGGTTACCGGTTAGTCTTGGGCAAGGTAGCTCAGATGGTAGAACGCTGTGCAATAATCTGGAGGTTACCGGTTAGTCTTGGTTCCAAGACGTCCTTATCGCGCAGTGCGATGCAGCGCGAACATGTTAATGGCTGTACAGTGCCCTCTACACACGCACACCTCGGCCACATCGCTAAGGACGTCTTGGCCCTTTCGTGGTTTCGCTCACGAAATCGCGAGCAGAATTGTGTGTGTATTTACATGCGTGCGTGACGTAGAGTGCATATATTTGCGTGACCTACATTACATGCATTGAATAATCGCTGACTCACTGGTCTAGTTTCCTGCGCTATACAGCTTGAGGTACGCATATGTAAGTACGTACGTTACCGGACTAGCCAGCTATTTACTAAAACATGATTTCCTCCAGTGTGCAAGTGCCATTATTCTTTTGACCTGCCTGTTAAATTATGCACAGGTCGTGCTCAGTTCCCTACTAAAGGGCCAGATGTCCTTAGCGATGTGGCCATGGTGTGCGTGTGTAGAGGGCGGTGTACAGCCATAAATAACCTGTGCATGCTGGATCGCACCGCACGATAAGGACGTCTTGGAACCAAGACTAGTTACCGGTACATGTATGTACAGCAGTTGGAGTCTTGCTCCTGCCAGTTTTTATTGTTCACATTGAAAATATATAACAAATACCAAGTCAGTTTTCCTTGTTTCTTTATTTGTTCAGTGGTGCATTAAATCCCAATTGAAGCTGTCGACCCTATTCTGTTTTGGCTGAATCTATACAAGGTGCTGATAGGCCTCATGCAGGGCAAGAATTCTACACAAATTCCTGGTAAAACACAAATGATGAAGTGCTAAAACTTTCAAGGAAATGAACATTTCTAAAAATCACCGCTTTACAGCATGCATTGCAATTGCATGCATATCTCTGTACACAGTTCAACCCGTTCAAGTGAAAAACAACCATCGTGTTAGTGTGCGGCTTTGGACTTCCGAAACCAGGTTCCTATATCCTGGTTCATCAGGAAAAAACATGGTAATCCAGTCTGCTGTTTCCTTTTGGTTTGGTAAACAGCAGGGTGGGTTACTTCCTGCAAAATTAGCTAAAAGTGGGACCATTGCTGAGGGAATTTGTATCTATCTGTCTGACTGGGAGGGGCATGGGGGAGGGGGGGGACTTGTTCAAATATCAGTAGAGGTCATCTCTTTGTTTATGTGTAAGCCAAAAATGAGTAGCTCAGGTCCAGCTTGTTGAACAGCCCGACAACTTGACCGGTTGGTTAACATATTTCTCAGACTCTGCTATGCAGTTTTTAAAGCCAAATCATGTCTAATAAGCTTGCAATTCCTTTTAAAAACTCTAAAGCTATATGTACATATGATCTTGATGGGTAAGAAAGGTTACACTTCAGGAGACAATTTCATCAGTGGAGCTGCGTGCACCAGAATTTGTTTAGCATAAAACATCTTCCTTAGTCAAAACAGGTTACCAGCTAAAACTACATGTGATTTTCATGCTAAGCAAAAAACAAACTAGCTATACCAGTTACAAGCAATCACATTGAGTTTTTGAAGGTAACTTGTGGAAGGTAACGAAGAAAGACTTCTTGTGTTACATGAAATTGGCTGCAGATTTCCGCCCTGGATACAAAATAAACAGCGGTCACAATTACAAGCATTTGGGAAATTCCTATATAGGCTGCAGTGTACATGTACATTAAATTGCACATACTCAATGCCATCAGATGTATAGTATCATTTATGATGATATGGATAGGGTGTGGCAGTCATGTGTGTGCTCTCTATAAACTGATATCGAGGCAGGCCTGTAGCGAGCCAGTCAGCATAGCGCATGTTGGACTTCCTGCAGTAACAACTTAAAACCAGTAGTATTGCATTCAGGAGACATGTACGTAAGTACATTTTATAGACTTTGATTGTTTGGACAAATTACCAAATGCCAGCTTTGATCATGAGAAAGAAGTTCTGAACAAATGTCCATACTTTATGACTAAAACATTACTTGTTGTGAAGATCTTGATTCCCCTAATTTCATGGAAGTATCTTTAAGTTTAAGTGAATTTTCACATTCTTAACATGTAGCTGCCAGCATTTTGTGCATTTTTGCTGACATACATGTACAGGTGGTTTATACATCCATAGAGGGTGTGGTAAGTAATGGAAAGTTGATTTGAAGTCGGTGTTAAGTCTTTTAGCTTTATGGTTTTTCTGACTTTTGTAAATGTATTGTCTCCATCAGGCTATTGTCTCAAGGCTGTTGTCTCAAAGCATGTTGTCTAAAGGCAGTTGTCCAAAGGCTGCAGTTGTCCAGAGGCTGCAGTTGTCCAGAGGCTGCAGTTGTCCAGAGGCTGCAGTTGTCCAGAGTCTGCAGTTGTCCAGAGGCTGCAGTTGTCCAGAGGCTGCAGTTGTCCAGAGGCTGCAGTTGTCCAGAGGCTGCAGTTGTCCAGAGGCTGCAGTTGTCCAGAGGCTGCAGTTGTCCAAAGGCTGCAGTTGTCCAAAGGCTGCAGTTGTCCAAAGGCTGCAGTTGTCCAAAGGCTGCAGTTGTCCAAAGGCTGCAGTTGTCCAAAGGCTGCAGTTGTCCAAAGGCTGCAGTTGTCCAAAGGCTGCAGTTGTCCAAAGGCTGCCGTTGTCCAAAGGCTGCTGTTGTCCAAAGGCTGCCGTTGTCCAAAGGCTGCCGTTGTCCAAAGGCTGCCGTTGTCCAAAGGCTGCAGTTGTCCAAAGGCTGCAGTTGTCCAAAGGCTGCAGTTGTCCAAAGGCTGCAGTTGTCCAAAGGCTGCCGTTGTCCAAAGGCTGCCGTTGTCCAAAGGCTGCAGTTGTCCAAAGGCTGCAGTTGTCCAAAGGCTGCAGTTGTCCAAAGGCTGCTGTTCAAAGGTTGCATTTGTCAAAGGCTATTTTCAACATGCTCAAGCCTACAGTTTCACTGTTGCTGTCCCAACTGCAGGGTCTGGTTGCCAACGTGATTGCTATTAATTCTCCTAAACCGGGTTAGATACTAGGCCCAGCCTCTGCACGAAGGTAGCCAGTTTTGAAGTCTACTGTGTAAAGTTCTTGGGCTGGCAATCTTCTTCTTGAACTAGACAACATTGGGGTGACTTTAAGCTGCTAATACTCCTGCATTGATGATCAAACTCTTAAATGTCCACTGAGTTTCAAAGAGTTTTGATGCATGACAGATTTGACTGCACAGTATACAGTTCAGTGGTCATCTATTATGGGTATCCTATTCTGATACCGCTTAAAAATAGTCTCAGAGTTGGATTTATGTCTTTACAATCAGATGCAAAATGTAAACTGTAAAATCCTCATCATGTTTGGTTTATGAAATAGAAGTTTAAAGAATTTTGTGTGAATATATTTGGTCCCCAAAATTAAACGTTACCTCTGAAAACATGTTTTCATGAGAATTTCCCCTAGTAACTTTGGGTTTTTTACTTTTGATATTAAAAATCTGTTTTCTTCTTTACTATGTAAATGACATAATGATATATTATAGATGTTATTTTAAGGGATGATGCACGATGCATTTTGGGAAAACAGCAGCCAGGCTGGCTCCGCTGCCATTTTTGTCTTTAAGTCTGCGAGGGATGATGTATGGAGCTAATTTTTTTGAGGTTATGCAACCATAAACAATATCGTATCCACTACATTTTTAGGTTTAAAAGTAGCTTAATTTATGCAGCCAGGTTCACATGTTTTATTTTTCCATACTCTAAATAGATAACTGGAAAAGCATATCCAGTGCTGAAACTTATCTTCTACAAGCAAGTACCTAAAATGTTTTGTGAAGTAAACAATTTTAGGCAGTTCCATGGAAAGTATCCTAAGGGAATAAACACATTTGGGGCTTAAAAACAAAAATCCAAGCGACAAAAATACTTTTTGCTCGTTGAATTGTTGGTATTCCTGGTGCCAGCTTTTATTGGTGGAAATGTGTTCTTAATCAATTTGAGAAATAGAAATTGTGAGCTATTACATGTGAAAAAGTTCCTTATTTTATGTTATCAACCCAGGATATATTTAAAATTGCACATGCTCAATGCTACATGTATCATGTTTGATTATGTGGATAAGGTGTGGCAGTCACGTGTGTACTCTCTGTAAACTGATCGAAGCAGGCCATTGCATAGCATGCCAGCCACCCCATGTTGGACTTCCTGCAACTTGAAACTAGCAGTGTAATTTGCATTGCATTCAGGGTTGCAGTAAATGTACCAGGAAATAGTTCAATGTAAGTAGGCTACTTCATTTGTTTGGACAAATCAAATGCAAGTTCTGAACAAATATCCATACTTTATGAGTAAAAACTGTTGTGATGATGTTGATTTCCCTCATTTCATGAAAATGTCTTGAAGTGAATTTTTGTCACATTCTCATAGCTGGCAGCATTTTGTGCATAATTTTTTACTGACATGGGGGGGGGGGGGGTACATCCACAGATGAGGTCTATTGTCTCCAGCCTATTGTCATAATTCTCTTGTCTCTGCTGTCTAAAGTTTATTGTCTTGAGGCTGCTCTCTCAAGGCTATAATTGTTTCAAACTTAGACCAGGCTGATCTGATTACAGCATCATAACGGGTAGTTCATCAATTTTCCATTCATACATGTACCTTCCATGACTAATGAGCACCATTGAAGAAAAGAACTAGAAAAAGTATTCTGACCCTAAAGGATATAATAAATTTTTAAAGATACATGGATTATTCTATAAATGTTTTAGTGTCCCTGTTACACCCCACCTGTGTAATTTCAAATAAGTATCCGGCATTAAAATTGACTTCACACTATTTTGTATTAGTTTGGCTTTACATAATCACTCTTGGAGATAGAAGGCATTAATTAAAACCCTCCTATGCAAACATACATTCTGAGCCATGTTGTTGTATGGGTCAAAATCAGTCAAGTCGTTGTTGTGACTCGTTGGAATTCTATGCAAAGAACTTCATTTTTGACCTGTGTGATGACTGTTTCAGCAACTAGCTATGAGAATGATTTGGCATGTTGTGACCAAAACCGGTTGACTGAATGTGACCTGCCATAGTACTAACCAATAAGTAATCTGACCATTGGTGACTGGTCTGTGTTGAAAGTACATGTATAGGCAGGGGGGGGGGGGGGGGTGGATGGAAATTTTGACTGATTTTGACCTTTTAAATAGTAGTAGGGTTTTAAAGAATGTCCTGAATTGCAAAATCCTGTACATGTCGGATGTAACAGGGACACCAAAATTGGACCCCTAATTTATAGAATGACCCCTATGTAGTTATTCATTCCAAAATGCATTCAAAGCGTAGGATGGGTTTCAGGCCAACTTGGAAAAAGTGGTGCTCAGTCATCCATGACTGCAGGGCAACAGCAGCGGCTGCAAGAAAGATATTCATGGAAAGTTGCCATACCAACCTTATGATGCAACCATATTTGTGACCCGCTCTGGAAAAAGGTATATTTATGCCACAATGATATTAAGTGACTTTGGGCTGTTGCTACAAGGTACAAGGCATGATATACATGTAGCATTGGTAGACAACACAGTTGCAGACAGTGTTCACATCTTGTGCAGTTTAACATATTTATGCATGAAATAACTTGAAACCTTGAAACTTTAAACTCAATCCGTCATCCAATCGACGAGGAAATAGTAAAAAAACAAACATTATGTTTAAGCTGTGATTTTTGTGCACATTCATATCTGCTTATTTCAGTTGTTGAAACTGAAATTAGCCACAGCATTTGGGGAGATCAGGCAATTTGTTAAAGCGGATGCTGATTGCTGAGAGAATTTGCAGTTTTACATACATGTAGATTGCGTATTGTAAAATTAATAAAACAGCCAATTATTTCTTCCATGAAATAACAAAAAAGTGACTTTTGAGAGCTATTTTTATCAAGTCCCCTCTAGCGCAGCATAGACTGATGGTGCCATTTGTCTAAAAGTTGTCACTGTGGGCAGCAAACAAATCTGACATCATAACACAAATTCCCCTTTCATGCCTATAATGCTAGACACAAAAGGGAAGTTCATGTTATGATGTTTGTTTGATGCCCGCAGCGAAGACTTTTAGACAAATTGGACCAGCGGGTTAGAGGGAACTTGATAAAAATAGCTCTCAAGTCACTTGTTTGTTATTTCATTGCAGAAATAATTAGCTGTTTTATTTTACAATACGCAATCTACATAAAACCACAAAATGACGCAGATTTCTCTCAGCAATCGACATCCTCTTTAAGGCAGTCTTCATACAGTTCGCTGACGTCATTTTTTAAAGAACTTCCAATGGTCACCATTTTTGTTCCCATTTGCTTTCAGCATGGCAGAATGGGATGGAGGAAAGTCAAGGGAGTCAACGATAGGTGAAAGGAGATTAGATGACCAACGTGAAGCAACAGGTTAGGCTTAGAATCTTATTGATCCTTCAAGAATCTAATTGATCGTTCAGGAAAGGCTCAGGAAATTCTTAACAATTGAATGTCTCAGTTTCCTTTACATATAAATTAAGCAAAGTTGTAGAAATTACAGAGGAAATTTAATTTTTTTTAAAGCTCTTTCTTAAATCAGGTTAACATGTTTTTGATGTAAATTTGCACCTGTGCAGTAGCACCCCAGGATTTGTCTTGAGGGAGGGGGATCACAAGCTCTTTCTTGAATCAGGTTTACATGTTTTTGATGTTAATTTGCACCTGTGTAGCAGCACCCCGGGATTTGTCTTGGGGGAGGGGGATCACAAGCTCTTTCTTGAATCAGGTTTACATGTTTTTGATGTTAGTTTGCACCTGTGTAGCAGCACCCCGGGATTTGTCTTGGGGGAGGGGGATCACAAGCTCTTTCTTGAATCAGGTTTACATGTTTTTGATGTTAGTTTGCACCTGTGTAGCAGCACCCCGGGATTTGTCTTGGGGGAGGGGGATCACAAGCTCTTTCTTGAATCAGGTTTACATGTTTTTGATGTTAATTTGCACCTGTGTAGCAGCACCCCGGGATTTGTCTTGGGGGAGGGGGATCACAAGCTCTTTCTTGAATCAGGTTTACATGTTTTTGATGTTAGTTTGCACCTGTGTAGCAGCACCCCGGGATTTGTCTTGGGGGAGGGGGATCACAAGCTCTTTCTTGAATCAGGTTTACATGTTTTTGATGTTAATTTGCACCTGTGTAGCAGCACCCCGGGATTTGTCTTGAGGGAGGGGGATCACAAGCTCTTTTTCACAAAACAAATTAACGTATGTTCAAAGAAAAAGTGCCCAGTCAAATTCTCCATTAGGAAAATAGTGTGTACTAGAGAACTGTACGAAAATATATATTGAAACTACTTTTTTTTTTAATCTCTCATTTTTTAACAAGGGGGATGAACCCCCCCCCCCCCCACCCCCCCCCCCCCCACCTCCAGAAATTCCAACACAGCCCCAAAAAATGTAAGCCTATTTGCAAAAGAAAATGGCAAAATGTGAATTTAACAGCAAAGTATTATGCGTACACGTTATGTGAACATATGGTGTACCTTTTTTAACTCTAGCCTCCAAGTTCCTACTAATTCTATACAATTCCTTCAACATTTCCTCCTCCTTCGCAAACTTATCAAAAAGCTCTGAGGGGAAAATTTTGATAAAACAAAACTTTTTTTAGTATTTTGTTAAAAACAAAACTGAAAGTTTTGTTTTGTTGCAGTTGCTATGTATTTTTAAGTTGGATCCCCTCTACAATTTTGGATATATCCCCAAGTTACTGCCCCAACTCACGTATAATAAATAAGGGGATAAAAGTGTGATGACCCGGTCTTTACCACGTCAATAATAACCGAGGAGGGGCGTGACCGCTGTTAACAGCGGTCACGAGCCTTCAAAGTTATTATTGACTGGTAAAGACCGGGTCATCACATTTTTATCCCCATTCATAAATGCCTTCTTACGAAAAATGCAAAAACCTCCCGTAAAAAGGACAAAATGCGAAGCTTTTTCACCCCACTTTTTCTCCCATTTGCTCAGTACAAAACACATGCGCGTGAAGGCGCTCCGCGCCTGTCTGTCGCGTGCGCACACGCATGGGATGCAGCGTTTTATACGCGTTGATTAGCGTTGTCTTACATTATGAAATTCAGTACATCTTGGGCGCGCACCTACTACGCTCTCCCTGTTGCGTATCGGCTGAGAACAGCTGGTTATGACGCGCCGTGTTTAAACAACTTCCAGCCGTGTTTAAACAACCGTTTAAACACACCCACGTGACAGGCTCTCGACCAATAGGGATAGTGAAACTCACTGAGGCATTTATGAATAGGAATTCAAGTACCGGTACTTGTACTCAGACTCCTGACAAAGTGTTCTTGTACGCACAGAATGGTTTGACCTTCACTTTGAAAATGTTAATTTGTGTAGTCCTTTGAAGTCTCTCGCTACTTAATTGGGTGGGATGTACAGTGTATAAGGTGTGCAGTATTATTTTGTTCAGATTTAATGCAAATCTTTGGACTATTTTCCATGTGGTGATTTTTACAGGAGAGATAGATGAGCGGACTCTTCACACGATATCTCAGAAACTTGGTCCAAGTGACTTTACAGGACTGGGTCTTGAACTAGGCTTCAGTAGAACCGAAATCTCCATCTTCAAGGAGGATGAATCCAGGGTTGTAGATCAAATCTTTTACATGCTGGTTAGATGGCAACAGAAACAAGATGATGTAAATCAGACTGAAGCTCTGTGCACTGCATTGGCATCAGAGAAGGTTGGGAGAAAGGATCTTGCTATAAGGCTGAGAGGTATGTAGACAGATGCTAGGATATGTTTTTAATAGTAAATTTAGTTTTAGATCATGGTTTGAACTACAAGAATTACATGCAGCAACCCAGGAAGCAGGATCATAATGCAGTAAAAACAAATGTCAATTTGTCACAAATCTTGAGTATCAATCTACATGTACTACTGAGCGAGCCTGCAATGGTTGATCAATCATCTCCTATCATCAGTGAGGCATGCACATTAACCTTGGAATGCTCAAAATAATTGTGTTATATGTGCATTTAATAGGTGCGAATTGGTTTTCCATTCATGTCTGGCTGAACAGAAATGCAGGGTGTAAATACGCTCCTGACATTGTCTTCCAGTTAGTTCTGCATATACATGCACCTGACTGAGAATTTACTCCATGCATTGTGCACCTGCATTTGCATACGTGTATTATTTGTACTGTTGCAATAGGATTTTCATTACTAGCTTATTGAACAGAAGTACAGTTTGTCATGTCTTCAGGCAGATACATTTGTAACTTGGAATGCCAACTGTCCAGTGTAACTTACTCCTGTCATTTGATTTGATCATAGACCAATTAGCTCGTGCATCACACCAGTCTGCTCACCCATCAGCTGGCATATTGGAGGATCAACCAAGTACATCACAGCAACCAACTAAACGGGGTGCACAGACACCAGGTAACTAATTACATTGTTACTTATGGGTCATTCCAGTGTCTTTGGGCCAGGTGGGCAATTGTGGAATAAGTGGCATAAACTATTCATTTAGCCAGCTCCAATTATTTGCTGATAGGCAAGCAACCGTTTCTATCAAATCCAAGACCCTCCTTGAAGCAGCTAGTGTGGCAAAACTAACTGAGTGGTTTTACCAAAATCAAAACAAAACAATATCCACCTGACTTTGTCTCGGCTATACAGGGAGGTTTCTATGCCTGTAGATGTAGATCACTCAGTGCAGTGGTAATAGAATGGGACAAATAAATCTTATTAATTTAGTTTTATTCAACAACAACGTGAGTGCAAAATTCCTGTCTGACATTTAATGGAAACAAAATACCACTATCAACTTTTAAAGCAATTTATTAATCGTAACTTGTACAAGGGTTCAGTTTCTGGTTGTGTTACATATGTTACATATTCATGTACTTACGTCATTGATGATTTTCGGCCGGCGTAGATTTAACAAACCTATGCTAATGTTGTCAAGCTCACATTTTATCCACTAAATGATTTGTGAAATATTTTCAATGCCACAAAACAACTGTGTTACCTTAAAAAAATATTAAACAGTGGGAAGTAAAATAAATATTGTTGCAGTTTTTTGTCTTCATAGTTTGAGGGGATTTTCCTCTGAGTGTAGGTACCAATACCTTAAGTTCGTAACAATACCACACACGGGATGTGGGCACCTACGCATGTGTTGAATTTCATATCAGGAGAATCTTGCAAGGGGAGAGAGGGGCTCATAAACAATTTGTTGTGTGGATTAATTTTAATTGTCATTTTATTGACTTCATTGTACGATTCTGCATGCTGCACGTGTGCTTTTAAGAACAAAATTGATGAGCCCAAGAGCCCCTTCACCCCAACCCCACCTACCCCGGCAACCCCTTTTATTCAAACTCATTGAATATTTTCTTTACAATGATTCATACATAAGTCTTCCTTTACATTTCATATATTAAGAATTCGGCTCAGCTGAGAGAGTGAAGTCCAAAACAGATGAAGAAATTGCTGCTGCTGACTGCTGTGAGGAGGAATTGAAGGAATACTACAGGATCGAAGGTAGCTTTGTGGAGATATTTGAGGAGGAAAAAAGACACGTTAAGGGAATCTACACAGAATTAAAGATAGTTGAGGATGATGAAAATAAATGTGGACCAAATAAAGGTTTCAAAACTGGAAGTAGCAAAGATGGAACATTGGAGTCATATGAGGATGTTTTTTCCTTCAAAACAGAAGGGGGGGATTTGATCACAATAGGTGTTTTGAGTGGTTTGCCTGGAAGTGGAAAGTCTACACTTTTTGTCCAAATGACATACGATTGGACAGATGATGGTGACTCCAGTCATGCTATAAAAAAGTATAAACTTGTCTTCTCTTTGAAAATGCATGCACTGAAGCAGAGCTCAGATCTCATTGGTGCAATCTTTGACCAGCTTTTGGCTGAAGACACAGAGGTAGAGAAACATGCCTTGGAGTTCTATATCAAAAAGAATCCTGAGAAAGTACTCATTCTGTTAGATGGCTTTGATGAGTTAATGACGACTTCCCTAAATGAATCCTCATTTGGTTCTGTCTTGAAAATGCTGAAACGAAAGATGTATAGAGGTTGTACTGTTCTCATTACCACCCGCTCCTCGCACTATGCCAAACTGGCAAAAATAGTTAATGAACCATTCACGCACATCAGAGTCTTGGGGTTCAAAGGAGAAGGTATCATCAGAGAGTATATTAACAAATTCTTCTCTGAGTCTGATGAGGATAATGCAGAGAATCATTCTGATTCTGATTCTGATTCTGATTCTGATTCTGATTCTGATTCTGATTCTGATTATGACAATTCTGATGGGCTGTATGCAAGGATTAAAGAATCAGACGTCCTGTCTAATTTGACAGAAAGTCCTTTGCTGCTTCTTTTGGTGTGTTTGCTGTGGAGCGACAATCAGTCACTCCCAGAAACAATGTCACTCCTTTTCAGTGAAGTAGTTCAATACATCTTCAAAAGAAAAGTAGATCTTTCACAAGAGGAATCCAAAGTTGTGACTGAAATCGGCAAGGTTGCCTTAGATGGTCTTCTTTCTCCAGATCAAGTGCTTGCTTTTAAAGAAAGTGACTTTGAGGCAAATGTGCTTGATATGGCACTAAAAGTAGGTATTCTCACCAGTCTAAAAGTCCGTAAGCGACTAGCCGCTCACAATAGTGTACAGTTTATTCATAAGACATTCCAGGAATTCTGTGCTGCTATATACATGCAAAGCTTGTATGATAAAGATGCAAGGAAATTCAAGAAGATTCTGAATGACATCATGTCAAAGGATCCACGGGATTTTGAGTATTTTCTGCATTTCTGTTGTGGTGACAGTGAGGCATGTACAAAGATAATTCTGAATGTATTTCAGAAGAGGTTCGAGGACAAATTGTCAGCATTAACACCTGTGGGCCAATTGGCACTGGACTGTTACTTTGAGAGTCAGTCAGATTTTTTGCCCACAAGGGAATTCATAAATTTGTATGTAAGGAAGGATATTTTAGTTTACCATGGTTGCAATAACTCATTCATATACTTACTGAAACAAGTTGCTGTCCAGACAAAGCACAGTGGCAATGCGTACCTTGCTGGAGTACAAACACTTAGCATTATGCCAGATGACATGAGAATTAATGGCACGGATTTAGCATGTTCCATAAGGGCAATGACAAATCTTCAGATTCTGACGTTGAACTATTGTCTTTCAACTGCTAGCGAGGTTGGTCACATTATGTCATCTTTGGAAAGTGCAAACAAACTGATTAAACTTTATATTTTAGGAGCTACTTTGGGTGGTTCAGGGAAACTGTTTGTTCATTTGAAGCATTTGATGCACATTAAGGAAATTGTGCTCTCTGCATGTGAATTGACTGGTAAAGATATGAAACACGTTGATGGGTCACTGAGTGACCTGCACAACTTGGTTGATTTGGACCTTTCTGGCAACAGGGACCTGGGTGGTACAGCAGAATGGTGGTCCAATGAGTTAAAGCTCCAGCATCTCAAAACTCTCAACTTGTCTGCTTGTAGTTTGACTGGTAAAGATATGCAACACGTTGCTAGGTCACTGAGTGACCTGCACAGCTTGGTTTATTTGAACCTTTCAGACAACAGGGACCTGGGTGGTACAGCAGAATGGTGGTCCAATGAGTTAAAGCTCCAGCATCTCAAAACGCTCAACTTGTCTGCTTGTAGTTTGACTGGTAAAGATATGCAACACGTTGCTAGGTCACTGAGGGACCTGCACCACTTGGTTGATTTGAACCTTTCTAACAACAGTGACCTGGGTGGTACAGCAGCATTGTGGTCCAATGAGTTGAAGCAATTAAAACATCTTCAGAAGCTAGTATTATGGGATTGCCAACTGAATGGTGAAGATAGTAAACTTATTACTGAGGCACTACATGGACTACATGTAAATTTGTTGATGTGATTAGTATATATGCTGATCAAAGTTCTGATTTTGATTATTCAACAAATCGATAGTGCTGGCACTAGTATCTGGCTCCTGGACAGTGTGACAGAATGCATTACAAGCATGATCATTGCTCTTGCCTTTATGATGCATTTCTTGTGATGAAAATTAAGTGAGCGCACATACATGAGCATGTAGGTCTACATGAGTAGGTACACACAGTCGTACTTTACCAATACTTGCGAGGACAATGCTTTGTGTTTCCTATTGTTCCTTTAATATAACCAACCCCCATAGACTAAACAACGTATCCTTACGTTCGAGGACTGATTTCAACAAAAGACTCTACGTTCAAGGACTGAAAGGTTTCTTTGTGTTTCCTTTCTCCTCTTGTCCTCGGGGATATATACAGAATATGTACACATGGAGCAACATGAAATTTCAGACACCCCATGCACTTACGCACATATATTTGTTGCACTCTGTGAGCACACTGTTGTTAATAAGCCAGTTCGGTATTTCAACTGCACATGTGCACAATGATATTTTATCCCGAATGACCCGCATGACCTAACTTGCACATGTGAACGCAAAAGGTGGTCGCACCTGTTAAATTCAATCAAAATGGGCATTCGCGTAACATGGCGTGACATTACGTCAGCAATTTTATCCCGAATAACCTGTGACCTTTGAGATACCGAAATGGCTTACTCAAGATGTGTTCCAGTCGCCAAAGAATGGCATGTCATTCGAAGTAAGCTTTATTACCAATGAGAAAATGCATGCATTTCACCCATTGTATGCCTTATTCATAAAACGAGTTACTGTTTTAGGCGGAGAATATTTGTGGGACCATAGAAATTACACATTGAGAAGGTATCAACCTTGCTTCTCTGGATATTACATGTTCTTTGGGAGTTTATGGTTCTCATTTGTTCAGGCAGATTATTCCATATACTGGCACCACTCACAGCGAAACTTGTCACGTAGCATTCCTTTTTGGCGAAAGGAACTTTCAGTGCCATTTGGGTCGATTGTCGTGTTTCACGAATCACTGTAAGTGGTGTGAACAGATTTGTCATGTACAAAGGAGTCATTTTGTTAAGGCTTTTGAAAACAAAGATAGCCTTTTTGGACTGAACTCTTTCTTTAAAAGGAATCCAATTTAGTCTGGTAAACATATCAGCTGAGGGGGTGAGGGAGGTACATTTAAGGATTATCCGTGCGGCTCTTTTTAGACATTTGTTGAGGGTATTGTCGTGAGATATGTACCTTCCTCCCCACACCGTACAGCAATACTCTAAAGATGGCATAACTAAACTTACAAAGAGTGTGTGCAGGCTGCTTTGGGGAACGTAATCACGAATTCTGTTT
The DNA here is from genome assembly GCA_037893225.1 of Hippasteria phrygiana. Lineage (NCBI taxonomy): Eukaryota > Metazoa > Echinodermata > Asteroidea > Valvatida > Goniasteridae > Hippasteria > Hippasteria phrygiana. The sequence continues at coordinate 1,006,395 of JAZGUH010000242.1, forward strand.
AACACACCCAATTTAGACGAAACAGTCTTCCTTACGTATTCAACATGTGTACTCCAACTTAATGTTTCATCAACAACTACACCCAAGCATTTACAAGATTTCACTTTTTCGATAACCTTATCAGCAATGCACACGTTCAGGTCGACGTTGGATATTTTCTGCCTTGAACCAATAAGCATACATTTGGTTTTGTTAGCATTTAATGCTAGTTTGTTTCTTAGGCACCAGTTGTGAATACTAGCAAGAGCTACATTCAAGTTCCTTTCTATTTTGTTAATACTAGAGGAGCTACAAGTTAACATGGAGTCATCTGCATACATAAATAAGTTGCAATTTTGGGGTATACAGGATGGAAAATCACTACTATAAACAATGAATAAAAGTGGCCCTAAGATTGACCCTTGTGGAACACCTATGTCTATGGGCAAGACCTTCGATATTGTGCCCTTAATATTTACAGACTGACTACGACCGTCTAGGTACGACTTAAACCAATTAATTCCAGAAGATGACAAATTCAGCTTCTTCAATTTGCCTAGTAGGATTACATGATCCACACAATCAAAAGCTTTACTGAGATCTATGAACACGCTACCTGTAACTTCACCTTGCTCCATAGCCTCAAAACATTAACATGTAATACATACACCCAGAAGGTAAATACTGTGATATTATTGTATGTAAATATAAGACCAGGTGTCTTACTTCATTCTATTTTTGTATAAATTTATACATAACGTATACAGAGCAAAGATTGCTTTATTTTTGTAACTCATCAGGATCAAATGTAAAATATATTTAAAATGCTACAAAAATTGTATCAGTAAAGAAATACATTTTAAGCTTTCCATTGTGTTTATAGTGATTCTGAACAATTTAAACAAGGAGAGATTATTTTGTTGGAAGTGCAGCAGGTATAAATGTCTGTTTTCATTGGAATTTGTAATCGCATTTTGAATATTGTGGAATATTCAGGCCAAATAATTCAGCTGCGAACTGACATTGTTTGGAATCTAGAGATTTTTACAGGAAAGTGTGGAAAAATTGAAATATTGAATCTAATCAAAATTCCTCTGTTGTCATACTTTAGAATATACTTGTAAACAAATATTTCCACGAGTAAGTTGTGCATTTTCATATCATTAGTTTTTACTTTTCATTGGAGGCGGGTTGGGGATGGGAGTGAATGGGTTTGCTTTACACTTTACAAAGTATGTACATTTAATCAACTGGAAATTGTTGATTATTGGGTTGTTTGTCGTGGCCTTGTGTACAACTTGTGTGCCGCAGTCAATCAAGAAATAATGTCATTTGTATAAAACAAAATAGTCAATAATTCGACTTCTGGGCAATTCCGTATGAGAAATTAGTAAAATGACTAATTTAAAGTTGATCCAATCACCATTGAATTAGATGTCCAGAGTGACTAAATGCATGCTTACATGAGCAAGGAAACATAAACCGTTTGGGAATATCATTATTGGTTATATAGATTTTGGGCTTGGATCTTTCCACATGTAAGAAGCTTCATTTTCTTTGATAGGATAGCAGGGGTATAACCAGACCATATAAAAGTGTTTATCATGTAGGCCATACGACTAATCCACAGCATGTAAAAATACAGACCAAATTCTTCTGACATGTAATTCAATTACTGTGGAATTGCTTTACCTGCAATTTTTGTATATTTTCAGTGGCAGTTCAAACTAAAACTTATGTGTGTCTCCAACAAAAGACATGTTCTTCATTTTTTGTATAATGAGCTTCATTTTGTGAATTATTTCAATCATATAAATGTTCAGATAATAACTGAAACTTTGTGTATTGATCCATCACAAGACACACCTGCCTTATATTTGAATAATGCTGCCCAGGATTCAAGATTTGCGTCACTGCCTCGGTATATAATTTTGGGGAATTGAGAACGGAAAAATATGCATATTTTTCACTTGACAACAATTTTATTTCAGTTGAAACAAAGATGATGCTCATTGTTTTACCTCCAAAGATTTTTGGATTGTACATGTTTGATATTATCATTAAGTTTAAGGTCTGTATGTGTATCCGTACCTGATTGGCAGCATTTAAAAGCTGTTTATTGGTTTTAAAGAAAGACAATTACAACTTTGGAAAATTGGAAAGGAAATTCTTCAGAAGGATTCTCCTCTCAAGAAATGTCTTGACAACAAAGTAATGTGCACGTGCATCTGATTCTTGCAATTTGAGAATTATTTCCACTCTCAAATTAATCTAACACTACATTTCATTTGTTTTCCGGATTTTTTACATACATGGACTAAACTTGTTGCCAGTATGAAATAAAAGCCAAATAAACTGAAATGATGAAACAATCGGTTTTGATGACTCGTTATTAAAGGTTGATTGATTTACACTTATATGATTCAGGGAAATTAATTAAAATCCACATCCCCACCCTAACAGTTAAATATTTTAGCAGTGATTTCGTCCCAGTTATTGATGTCTATATATTACACATTTCTCACCACGTGACCAGATGTGAAATGTAAACAAAATCACTGTGTGTGGACGGCCTTGGAGTGATCCTCGTAATACGTAGCATAATATGGGGCAGGTTAAATCTCAGTCATGCGGTCCACAAAACGTGAAAAAAATAATTTGACATTTTGTAAAGTAATTATTTGAGAATTAAATGTGGGGGATCATTTCTCTTTGTTCGACATCTCATTCAAAGTTAAGAACATTTGCATTGCTAGAAAAACAACAGCTGTTTTAGAAATATCATTTCTCGGTGTGATATTCAGAAGCGCACAGACATCTTTTAAAAATGTTTCCCTGAAAAAACAAATCCGGGTCCACTTTTCCCTTTTTGCCACCCTGGGTATACAAATGAAATCTTGATTTTCCACGACCCCTTACACCCCCCCCCCCCCCCCCCCCATGAAAAAAGCAGAGCATTAGTGGGCGTAACTCCTCTATTAAATACACTTCTGTAACTGGTGTCAGTAAGAACATTATTGCAACAGAACTTTTGTTTCATGGAAGTATAATTGTTTATGATGTAAATTGTTGGACAGGCGTCGGCTGTCGGACTGTTTGCGAGATGTTTGAACTTTTGACCAATCAGCTGGCACGCGCACAAAGTCTGCGTAGGCGTCGTGACGATTGGTGGCGCTATTTCCGCAGATATCAACATGGCAGCCTCCATGTCGTCGGGAGTTCGGATATGTCGGAGGCTTTTGAAGATCACTTCATGAAAAGAAATAGCGCCAACATGAGGGTAATTGCTTTAAACCGGAAATATCAAAGACGTCTGAATGTGAATTAAGCCCCAAACTTATCATACAATAATGATAAAAAAAATACTAGGCCAACCACTGCACCGGTCGAGCTGCCTGCCTGCTGACAAAGTTTGCCCAGTTTCCGGACGTGTTGTTGGGTGGTGTTCATGTTGCATTACTAGCTAGGATGTTCATAGTCTTATATTGTTTCTTATGAATCAAAAAATTAGCTGGCCTGATGTTTCGAACTTAAGCAAGTTCTTTCTCAAAGGCAAATGACAGAGTACAAGAAACAAACATGTAGGGAACACACATGCATGAGGGGGTGGGTGGAGAAACACAAAAGAGGGATGCAAAGGAGCTTGGCAGTGGGTAAACATCAAAGAGAGAGGTTTGGGTAAGGATGAATGAGGGGAGGGATTAAGATGAAGGTTGAAGCTGGGGAATTGGACAAAGGAATGTGGTTGGTGGGGGGAAGGGGGGGGGGGGGGGGGTTGAATTGAAGGTGGTGATAGGGCAAGAGAAGGAACAAAGAGAAGTGGCAAAGATAAACAGGAAATGGTAAGACAACCCCATTTGGCCAAGAGACCCCAAGAGGGTTTGCCAGGAGGATAATCTGTAAACAAATGACAATGGGGGAAAAATTAAAAGTTAATCATTCCCTTCCTGGATGTTTAGACCATGTGGTTGAATAGTCCGAAGACGTTTCATCCAAACTTTCTCTCGGCTGAGGCGAACTGAGTCCTTGCGGTGGAAAAGTGATTCTATGTCCTGTAGAATCATATCAGAAATGGAATGGTTAATAATAATAATAATACAAGCATTTGTAAAGCGCCATCTATCTATGTAGACATATTCCGAGGCGCTTGAAGAAAAGAAACTGTCCAGAACTCTACAAATAGTTAAATATACATGTACATGTATGTATACTTGAAACAAAACCAGCAATCTAATTATAAGTTGAGTTAAACAGAAATGTTTTAAGAAGGCATTTGAAGGTATGTAAAGATTGACAGCTACGAATTTCCTGAGGCAAAGAGTTCCATAGAGTGGGCGCCGCAACTGAGAAGGCATAGTCCCCATACGATGTTCTAGTTCTTGGTGTCACAAGAAGATGTTTGTCAGATGACCTTAGGTGGCGATTAGGGGAATACTGGGTGAAGAGATCCTGCAGATATGTTGGTGCGCTGTCATTGAGGGCTTTCCAGGTAAGTAGGATTATTTTGAAGGCAACCCTCTGTTTGACTGGAAGCCAGTGAAGATTTCTCAGGACTGGAGTAATGTGGTCAAATTTCCGTGTTCGGGATAAGACACGAGCCGCAGTGTTTTGAACATGTTGAAGTTTGCACATGAGAGTGTTGGTGATTCCAAACAGAAGTGAGTTGCCATTATCCAACCTTGATGTCACGAGAGCATGGATAAGGATGGCAGCCGACTCATCAGTCAGGATTCGGCGGATGCTGTTGATGTTTCTAATATGGTAGTATGACGTTTGGCAAACTTTCTTGACATGCGATTCCATTGACATCGTGCTGTCAAACATGATGCCAAGATTACGTGCAGTCGTAGAACGTTGAATATTAGAAGTCCCAAATTGCATCTGGTTGCATCTGATTTTATCCTGGCTACGTTTGGAAGTGATAATTAGAAGTTCGGTCTTGTCGTCGTTAAATTTTAATTTATTCCTGGTCATCCATTGCTTAAGATCACAAACACATTGTTCAATACGCTGTCTCACGGAATGTTCGTCGTCTTGGTTTCCTAGATGAAACGATCCATATATCTGTGTGTCGTCTGCATAGCAATGAACTTGAAGTTGATGCCTCCGTACAATAGCGGCAATAGGCTCGGAGTATATTGTGAAGAATAAGGGACCTAATACTGATCCTTGAGGGACGCCAGAAGAAAGTGAGATGGGAGATGATAAAGATCCATTGATGTTCACAGTCTGTGTTCGATGACATATATATGATCTAATCCATTGCAGGGCTGGACCAGTAACACCGATGGACTGAAGGCGGTGGAATAAAACATCATAGTCTATAGTGTCGAATGCTGCAGAGAGATCAAGGAGAACAAGGAACACACCACGCTTATCGTCAACTGCCCGGAGAATATCGTTCTTAACTCTTAGAAGAGCAGTCTCTGTTCCATGATGTTTTCTATACGCAGATTGCAATGGTTCATGTAGATTGTGTTCAGTCAGATGATCAGTAATTTGGGAATAAACAACCTTCTCTATTACTTTGGATATGAATGAAAGGTTGGATACGGGACGAAAGTTCTTGAGGTTTTCAGGATCGAGGGTGGGTTTCTTCAGCAGAGGAGTCACCAGGGCATTTCTAAATTGCTGTGGGAATTTCGAAGATTGAAGAGACAGGTTGACAATTTTGGAGATAACTGGAGTCAAAATATTCAGATTGTTCTTTAGCAGCCAGGTAGGAATTGGATCCAAATCGCACGTCTTTGATGGTGATGATTTGATGATTTTCCTGATTTCCTCATCCAGAGCTGGTGTGAATTCTTCCAATGGTGTAATATCAGAGTGAGATGACTCGGTGGTATACGGCTGCATACAATCTAGATCGTGGTCAAGATTATTACGAATGTTCCGAATCTTTGTTATGAAATAATCACTAAAAGTTGTCGCCAATTCCTGTTTATTGTCGTGTGTGGGTAGTTTAGTTTTTCCTTTGTTGTGGAGTAGAGATTCAACAATTTTGTAGAGCTCTCTCTGGTTCCCACAGCTGGCTAGTTTTTCTTTGAAGTATGATGATTTGGCACTGTTGATCATATTAACAACACAGAGTCGTTGCGCTTTAAATTGGTTTCTATCAGATTCTGATCTGGTTTTCCTCCAGCGTCTCTCCAATTTCTTGCGGTGTCTCTTGGCATCGGCAATCTCCGGGGAATACCATGGATTGGCTGGTCTAATGGTAATACAGCGAGTTTTCAGTGGAGCATGCTTTTCCAGAATAGACTTCAGTGTGGAGTTGTACTGATCTATGAGTGTTTGGAGGTCATTGGACGGGTTGGTAAACAATTCTGACTGGCTAATATCGTTGGAAAAACTGTCATGGTCTAGAGATCCATATTTCCGATAGGAAATATGCTTCTTAGTTGGTTGAGGTTTAGTCAGATTCAGTGCACAATGCAAAGCAGCATGATCTGTCAGAAAACATGCAACATCCACTGAATCAATTAGGTTGTCCGTGGGTCGTGCAAAGACAAGGTCCAATATATGGCCACTCACATGTGTAGGAGCACATACAAACTGTTTCAGGTTAGTGTTTTGAATTATATCATTGAGGTGGCGAGCAGCAGAATCATCTGTATCCCAGTGGAAATTAAAATCCCCAACAATCAGCAACTTGCTTGGGGATGCCGAGAGTACACTGACATATTCGGAGAAATCGTCAAGGAACATTGTAGGGGTTATACGATTCTTTGAGCTGTATGGTGGCCTATAGATGATTACCAGCTTCACGGATGAGAAAGTTCCTTTGACAGTTACATCACAACATAGACTTTCAAAATTACCACTACTGTGTGATGTTATTGGGCCGTGTTTGATATTAGTCTTATATATGAGAGCAATACCCCCACCAGTTCCATTTGGACGAGGTACATGACACATGTCATATCCAGGAATGCATAATTCACCTATTATTTTATCATGTTTATCGGTAGCTGATAACCAAGTTTCAGTCAGTGCAATCAAATCCAAATCATGTTCAATAAAGTTGAAGTGATGACCAACAGGGGTGTCAATTTTCTTGGTGTTTACAGTCGATCGATGGCCATAGAAACGCTTCTTGAGCGTGTTCTTGGTCTCCCCGACATACTGGATACCACAAACCCTGCAAGAAATGAGATATATGACATTAGAGGTGTTGCAAGTAATGTTGCCATTGGTTCTGTGAGTAGTTCCAGATGAATGGCCAGAAAAGGATTCAGACTCCTGCATGTGAGTCTGGCAAACAACACACCTGGAATTGCACTTAAAAGTACCATGCTGTATGGGAGGGGATGCAGCCAAGGTGGGGACCTCGGCTCGAACAATCAGGTCTCGTAGATTGCGGGGGCGCCTATAAGCCAATATTGGGTTGTCAGGGGCGGCACGGGCAAGGCGATCTGAAGTATGAAGGATATGATGGTTGTCATTAGTTATTTTACGAAGGGGAGGGAGACTAGGATGAAAGGTGGTGACCAAGGATATCTTGGGGTCGGCATTAGTGCTAGGCGTCTTTTTCTTGAGCGCCAAATCTCTGGTGATAGATTTGGCTCTGGCGATAGCACGTTGAACTTGGCGGGAGCTGTGGCCCCTGGCAACCAAGTTATTCTTCAGTACCTGTACATGATGGGAAAAGTCAGAATTATTAGAACAAATCCTTCTGAGTCTAAGTGCCTGGCTGAATGCTATGCCTGTCTTGCAATGCCTGGGGTGACAGCTGGAGGAGTGGAGGTACTGGTGGGTGTCTGTGGGTTTAGAATACAGATCAGTGGTTACCGAGTTGTCTTCCTTGCGGATGGTGACATCCAGGAAGTTGGTCTGATGCACTGAATACTCTGATGTAAACTTGATGGTCCTGTGGAAGGAATTAATGTGATTAATGAAAGTCTCCAGACTGTCCTGATCACTGGTCCAGATGAAAAATACATCGTCAATATATCTCCACCATACCCAGGGGCGACATGGTGCTGAGGCAAGCATGCGCTCTTCGAGGTCGCCCATGAAGAGGCATGCAAAGGAGGGGGCCATGCGAGTGCCCATGGCTGTACCGTGTACCTGTAGATAGTGTTTGCCTAGGAAGGAAAAATTGTTCTTGGTTAGTACAAGTCTCATGAGGGTGCCAATATCACTGATGGGTGGGGTTGTGTGTCCTGCCTTGGCCAGGGCCGAGGAACAAGCACGAATACCCTCCTCGTGGGGGATGTTGGTGTACATGAGACGTCAAAAGTCCCAATGATGGCTGTGCTGGGAATCTTGTTCTTGATTTCATCCAGCTTGCGCAGGAAGTCTGGGGTGTCATGGATGTATGATGGCATCTGTGGAACGAGGGGTTTGAGAAAACTGTCAATAAACAGGGAGATACGTTCCGTAGGTGAACCATTACCATTGCCTTTGAGAAAGAACTTGCTTAAGTTCGAAACGTCAGGCCAGCTAATTTTTTTATTTGTATATTTCAGGTCCATTCAGTCAGTCAGCAGTTTGCAGCAGTTTTATTCATTTTCATTACCAGAGACAATGGGCCTACCGGGGTTGCCAGCCTTGTGAATCTTTGGAAGGAGATAAAATCTGGCAGTCCTACAGTCAGAGGGAGAGAGAAATTTATGAGCTTTCTTAGACAGCTGGTCACGTGATCGCATATCGTCAAGCACCTGTTGTATCTCTTGAGAGAATGTACCTGTGGGGTCAGAGTCAAGGCAGATGTAGTTAGTATGATTGTTCAACTGGCGGTGGGCCTCGTCAATGTACTGATGACGATCCATGATGACCACAGCTGAACCTTTGTCGGCCGGCTTGATGATGATATCAGTACGAGAGCGCAAGGCATTCAACGCCAAGCGCTCCTCTCTGCGGAGATTGTCATGAGTTCTGTGGACAAAGTTATCAGGGTTAGTGACTTGAGAACTGACAACTTGAACATAAGTCTCGAGGGCTGGTACACGATTCTTGGGGGGTACCCAGGTACTTTTGACACGGAACGGTTCTGGGTCACATCGGTCAGAATCAAGGAAAAACTCTCGGAGACGGATCCTACGGTAGTATTCCGTGAGATCTTGGCTGAGCTCTACCTGGTTCACAGTGTGGGGAGTAGGACAAAAATTAAGACCCTTTGAGAGAAGTTTATGTTCAGCGTCAGATATGGATGATGAAGAAAGGTTAACTACAGTATTGGAAGGGGGTGGAGGTGTAGACTGGGGCTGTTTCTTATGTAATGATGTTTGTGTTGGGGACACTTATGGAACATTTTATAATTTTTAGTTGCTTTTATCTTTCCAAAATGATATGTGAAAGAGATTCTCAACTGACGTGACTAAGCCTACTAAGGGTCACTCACATTTCATGTCAAAAAATTTACAATGATACTTTGATTAGGGAATCATCAGGTTGGTGTAGTGGTACTTTCCTGCCCTCCACCACTGTGACCCCGGTTCGAATCCTGGCTGGGGCCAACATGTGGATTGGGTTTTCAGTCCCTACCTAGTACCTGATTCCGTGGATTTTTCTCCAGAAACTTTCTCTGGGGTTTTTCTCCCACGTCTAAAAACTGTAACTTCCTTCCTCATCTTCTATCATGGGACCCCACTGGAAATAAGTCGAAAGACTTTTGTGGGCTATCCCGGCTGAATGCCAAACAATAAATAAATAAATGAATAAATAAATAAAATTAATACACGTGGAACGTGTGATACGAGAGGTGAGATTTTGTATTACTTTTTTCTAAGTTGCAGCAGATTTGACACTCGACAGTATTTTAAAAATCCCAAAAATTTAAATGTACTCTTCTAGACGGATGCACTTCCATCCTTTGTGAAGATTGTGGAGGTTGGGCCATGAGACGGACTTCAAAATGAGAAGGTAAGAACTGCTCCTGAATGGACTTATATATAGCATATGCAATGCGTACGCAATCAATTTTCAATTAAATGTGTACAAAAGCATCAGTTACACCACAGTGGTTGCACAACAGAAAATGGCACTTGTAGATTGTCCCACATTTTATTTACTTTTTAAATTTTTTATTTTATTTTAATAATGTTGTAAACTTTTGGCAGGAAATTGTTAGCACAGAAACCAAAGTGGAGCTGATCAACAGATTGTCTGGTACTGGACTCAAGGTGGTAGAGGCAACCAGTTTTGTATCCCCAAAATGGGTACCACAGGTAAGGAACACCCATTATATAGATACCACTAATTAATGAAACACCCAAATAGGTACCACAGGTAAGGAACACCCATATACCACTAATTAATGAAACACCCAAATGGGTACCACAGGTAAGAAACACCCATTATATAGATACCACTAATTAATGAAATACCCAAATGGGTACCACAGGTAAGGAACACCCATTAGATACCACTAATTAATGAAACACCCAAATGGGTACCACAGGTAAGAAACACCCATTATATAGATACCACTAATTAATGAAACACCCAAATGGGTACCACAGGTGAAACACCCAAATGGGTACCACAGGTAAGAAACACCCATTATATAGATACCACTAATTAATGAAACACCCAAATGGGTACCACAGGTACGTGTAAGGAACACCCTTTATTTTACCCTCATTGATTAATTTAACACATCAAAATGTGTACCACAGGTGCGAGATAAATTAATATGGTTTTCCGGTGCTCGTCTCCGGAAGACCCCTTTGGCACTGGGGGGAAGGGCAGACATTCCAACAGCACAGGAAGCAATCAGACGCGTTTACGGATTGGTCGTCCCATGCGGTCGTCGCATGCGGTCGTCGGACCATCCACCAATCCCAGACCGTGTTATGGTCGAGCAGTGTAGCATTCGCGCGCTTTCTGCCACTTTTCCGCTTTCTTCGCTGAGCGTACACATAGCCCAAAAAATTTCTCCGAACTATCTGCAAAATTTCTCCTCTAGAAATTTCGCTCGAGATATCCCAGCAAGGGAAAACACTTGCCATTATCGGAAGATCCCAGAGGACGGCGGTCGGCTTGGAAAACGTCTTCATTCACGTCAAGCTCGAGCTTAGTCCAGGGCGCTTCAGCCTTCAGCAGACTTCCAACAAACCCACGGGCCGGGCATTGACATGACCAGCATGCATGCAATACGACATGCAATACGACGCCCATGGCCGGCCGGCTAGCTAGCTCTGCATAGCGTTGATACCGCAGCCGACGGGGCAATGAACAGCGCCCTCCAGTGCTGGTATCTGTGGCTGAGCCAGTCGCTCGAACAAACCGCGCCGCCTGGTCCGCCGCCGTTGATCGCGACGTGGCCCCAACGGGAGCGACAGCCTCCATGGCCTTCGTTTAAACCACGGACGGAGGATTAAGAAACTTTGAGAGAGCTGCCATTAACGACGGCCAGCTGGGAAACAGTCTCAGCTTGCCCTGCTTTAACACAACAAAGTACAACCATCGTGAGCCGCAGACCAGTGCAAACAAACCCCTGTCCAGTAACCGAAGCAGCCAGCGTGCACCACACCATGACACGCGGGGCACGGCACCTACGACTGCACCACTCCAGCACGCAACCCCAACTGCCGGACTGGTAACACACCCCTACCATGGCTGGGCATCACCACCTCGGGGGTCGACCACTGACCACGCTGACACATCTGGCGCCATGTACCTGTTTCACCCACAGTGGAGCGGCTGCTCCATACTTTTGGGCTTTGGCCCATACATGACAGGTTTTTCAGGGAATCCCTGGCTCTACATAGTACATTGTAACATTGCACATCTGCCTGCACCCTGCCTGCACCCTGCCTGCATGCCAGCCCGCACCAACATCATTATGATCAGACCCCATCACCAGCCCAATTCGGACAGCTTGTTGTGTGTATTATCCCCCATTTGTGAAGTCGGACATCCGGAAAATTGGCCTGTACTACTGGTGAAGCTAAACTCTGCATGGAGATCAATGGTTTCTAGGCACTGCGAAGGGGAACTACACATACACATCGGCCGCCACCACGTAACCAGAACAACGGGGCAGATCACGTCATGCCAACCTCAAGAATCCACTCCCGGTGAGGTGTTATAGTGCAGTCAGGCAAAATTTTGGTTTTGTCACCCCGTGCACACAATTCCGTAGTTTTCCCTGCCCTGGCCAATTAGATTAACCTCAAATTTATTTCCATTAATCCTGAGAGGGGAGGGGGACCCCAACAATTTGTAATGTACATTAGATTGTATGTTCCTGACGCGAGGCTATGAGTCCCCGTCCTCTAAATCTCGAGTCAGGTAGCACCCACAGTTTAGCATAGACGTAACGTTTGAGCGCTACTTCAAGCGACGTCAGTCGCATCATTTAAATAGTACAAACTCCTGTAAAATCTGGCTGGCAAATATTGCAAGAACATGGCATTAGTGAGTGGTTTTCTGTATCGACAACTGAGAATTAAATTTCCGGATCGGGTACATTTTTCGTAAAACCTATTTTAAATGCAGTTCTAGAGTTCACCTTCCCATAAGTACTGAACATTTACTCTGATTATTGCCAAAGTCTCGCCCTGCTTAAGTTGAGGCATTTGTCTGTACCAGAGGACGGGATAGACACTCCCAATGTGGGATTCCAGCAAACCAGTGCAGGTCTCATCATTCCATCGTGGGAGACACGCGAAAGTTATAGACAATTCAAAGTTAAATCGAAATGTCAAATTTATAAATAAATACAAAAAAAAAAAAAAAAAAAATACAAATACAAATATATAACTAAAGTAAAGGAAGAAATAATTAAAGAAAATATGAATAAAATCAAAGAAAACTTTGGAAAGATTATTTTCAGTATACTTTTCTCGGGTTGCAGTATATATTAAAGATTACGAGCCATTTCTGGAAATACAGTCGAACCCCGATAATAAGAGCACTGTTAGTACAACATCCTGCTTAAAAATAAATAAAATAATAAATAAATAGATAGGTCCTGGGGCCTTGTTTTTCTTTGTTTCAACTACTGACCATACAAGATACCTGTTATAACAAGGTAAATTGTAAAGTCCAGGGACCTCGTTATAAAGGTGTTCGACTGTAATGAATCATGTGCTTACAAAATTCCCAGGACGGTATTTAATACTTTTACCACCGTGGCCCAACGCCAACAACTCCGTTTGTTGTTTTATTATTTAAACAAAAATAAATAAATTAAAAATAGGCGGTTATATTACGACCCGATAGAATCTGTAGCGGACAGACTGTACAACTGTGGACAACGATGGAGTGGCAAATTAAACTAAAATTTGCCACCCTTGTGTGCTGATGTAATAAGTCAATGCAGCCTTGAAACCAGGGTGCCTTTGTCTTGTTCAATGGTTTGCAATACTAGCTGCTAACAAGGAACAGTCAAAATCTCCATTGTTGGAGCCAGCCACCGTGCCAACACCTGACTTTAGTACACTAATGGCAATTTGACTTGAGAAATTTTATATTCAATGTGATTTCTCAAAATATACTACATCAATGACTTATTCTTTGCCTGTCGATTTGGGCATTGGATGTTGTATTCAGAACTAAGCCCACCCATCTTGACGCAACTGCAACCGGTAACCATTGGTTTAGTCCGGAACATATAAGGTCAACATGTTTAGCTGGGCGAATCCATTTTTATCAGGGGGTGGAGTTATGATCTGAGTTACGTTTGATATAGCGGCAAAAAATTTGTATGTTCGTTCTTCATCAATATTTGAAACAATACGAAATAATTGAGGCTTATAATAATAAAAATAATTAAATAAATAAACGACATCAATAAAAGCATAGGACTACCCTATTACGTCCATTGAACCCTCGTCTAATTTCAAATGCTTTTACTCTTTCCAGTGATTTATCTCGAATAATTAAAGCAACTTAAAAACATTGATGAATCTGCCATACTATGTAAACATTTAGGTTGCACAGTTCGCAGGGAATCAGTTCTCTATTCCCACGCGTCGCGCAGTTGTTCCCGGACGAATCTTTCTCTGGAGACTCATAAATGCTATAGTAGGTACATGGCAACCCTGTCACCAACAGTGGCTTACGGGGAGTGAGGGAACACCTATACATGGCAGGCATCTTTTCTGCACAGCTTCTATATTCGGGATATGATTCCTAATCTATACCGAGTCCTGGATGGGGTCTATCACAAGGGGCGATCTTTCTTACCCCAGGACCTTATCAGGACCCCTGATTTGTTAATGAATCTCCCTTGCAAACTGGAATTCCTTAAGCGGTTTCCTAATGTGTTTCCACACGTAACAGTGGACATAGACTAATAACAACGGCTATTCGAAGGGGTGCACTTAGGCATTTACAAATTATAGACGTTGAGCCGGGGTCCTGTTGGATTTTGCATTTTTAGGGGTTTTTCTTTCTGGTCAACTTCTCCCCTGATTCACAGACAATCGTTGAGGAGGGGTACGCCGTGGAGGCCTCCCAAGGCCAACTGGTTAATGAGACCCGGCCTCAATCCGTTCAGTGCGTGAACTCATCTCCGCCTGGTTCCTCACAGTAGTCGCGGCACTCGCCCTACAGGGGAAATATCCCCGACTGGGAATAGAAACTAGTCCATTCAGACAATAAGTGCTTATTATGAGCAAGTACGAAAAAATAGGCAGATATTCAAGCGGTCAGGCTCCCACATTCCCACGATGCCTGGCTTGAGAGTGACAATCCACTAATCATGCTCGTAGGTTAAGGTGTCAATTGTGGAAGCTCCGCACTATTACATCCCCGACGACTACGGCTTGCACTCGTGCCCCTACGCACAGGGCCCCCCCACTATCGCCGCTGCCCCCCCCCCCCCCCCCCCCATTCACTTAGACGGATACCCCAAAGAATTTCGGCTGGACAGAGACAACACTAACCCTTAAGGGACCTCTACCACAGGCTTTAGTTCCCACTAGCCTTGTATCGGGGCAGATTCGTTGCTCCCCAAATGGGCCATTGTATTTCAGTACCACTGCTCGATTATGAGCCCCATTATCACCTGCCTTCGGCTAGACTCCCCCCCCCCCCCCCCCCCCCCCCCCCCGCATGCCCCTTTCTGTTCTCCTTTTGTCTACTTCACGCCACAGGTACCAGTGGAGCTACTAGCCTGGCGGGGAGCAAGCATGGGAGAATGGTGTTGACGTTTCCTTCAATCCGTGTCTAACCCCTGCGAAGGAGACCAATCTCGGGTGGAGGGCCCTCTGGGCTCATAGCTCACGCTCCCATTCACTCGCACTATGATCTATCCTTTTATTGCATTCACAGACTCCACCCACCCCCCTTATTATATTAGGACGGGGGGGGGGGGGGGGGGTTTGGCAAGTTCCTGAATTCGGAACTTGTTTGGCATAAAGTTAGGGGCAGGGACTCATTCACGGTTGATTTGGGGGGTTATCACATCACACAGGCTAATTTCTAGGGACCTTACGATCGCCATAATGTGTATACCCTAGTTCTAATATTTGGATCACACTATAGTAACATGTACCTTGATTATAACCTGTGATCCCAAGATCGCTAACCGGCAATGTTAACTTGTGCTGGTTTTATCAAACTTTGGGTTGTCGCTACAACCAGTTTATAACAGCTGTTTAGTACAGCAGACAAACAATTGTGACTGTAATTATTGTCACAAGCTTACACCTTTAGTGCTTGACTTGGTGTTTATAATGCTCTGTCATTGTCATTCATTTTCTGACTACCTGAAAATTGTGGGGCCCCAATCACGTTTCAAGCAAAGTTATAGTTAAATCGAACACTGGACATATGTCATGTAATCAATATACATTTGTATACTTAATGTAGACGATACATGGAATTGTAAAGGAAAGCAAAGGAAAGCCAAATGGGCAATAAACGCTCGGCGAGGCGAGCCGGAGCATACCAAATATTAAATTGTCTGTGTCCTCTCTTCTCCATCTTGGGCCAATATGGTTTTCCGGTGCTCGTCTCCGGAAGACCCCTTTGGCACTGGGGGGAAGGGCAGACATTCCAACAGCACAGGAAGCAATCAGACGCGTTTACGGATTGGTCGTCCCATGCGGTCGTCGCATGCGGTCGTCGGACCATCCACCAATCCCAGACCGTGTTATGGTCGAGCAGTGTAGCATTCGCGCGCTTTCTGCCACTTTTCCGCTTTCTTCGCTGAGCGTACACATAGCCCAAAAAACCCTCCCTCCCTCCGCAACAAAACCACTCATGGTCAGTTTATCACATGGTGGCAGCGCCTACAGGGGTTAGGATCCCTAATCGTTTTCAGATTAAGGCTGTGGGTGGTCTGATGCTGGAGCAAGAGCCACTGGAGTGGCTAAGAATATACAGATAATTGGTCAGGCATAAACGGTTAGGCTCTGGGGTACGGGGCAGGATTTGCTAATCCTAGTACATGTAGGTACGTGTATATGTGCACCTCCAGGTGGAGGGTTGCAGTTTTTGGCTAGCCACGTTGCCTTGTGGTCGGCGGAATTCCCCTGGTTGATATTTTGGTCTGCCTTTGTATTACTAGGCACCACTTTGGTCATCGTACCGGGTCTTCACCATGGGGCGGTTACCTACCCCAACATGTCTCATACTCCACCAAGCTGGAGTAGGTTTTGCCATCTCCGTTATGCCTCAGCTCACGTAACTTGTGAGTGTCGTTGGTTCGCACGAGGACCCTCAGCATAGCACAGACCTCCCACGTTCCTTGACACACTTCAGGCACCCTCTCCAGGTAGTTATGGCCCCGGTTGTCTCCTCTGCCATTTCCCTAGCCTCGGGCACTTCTTCCCCAGTCCTCCCCCTGTACCTTGGGGGGTAGGAGGGGAGTGGCATGAAGTTGGGGGGCGGGGGCCTATTTACGGGTCCTGGTTGTTCCCTCTCGCCATTTTCCGAACTTCAGGCACCTCTTTCCTTGGCCTCCCCCTGTACCTTTGGGGGTAGGATGGGAAGGCCATAAAGTTGGTAGGCGGGGGCCCATTTACATGTCCCAGTTGTCTCCTCTGCCATTTCCCTAACCTCGGGCACCTCTTCCCCAGGCCTCCTCCTGTACCTTAGGGGGTAGGAGGGGAGTGGCATAAAGTTAGGGGCAGGGACTCATTCACGGTTGATTTGGGGGGTTATCACATCACACAGGCTAATTTCTAGGGACCTTACGATCGCCATAATGTGTATACCCTAGTTCTAATATTTGGATCACACTATAGTAACATGTACCTTGATTATAACCTGTGATCCCAAGATCGCTAACCGGCAATGTTAACTTGTGCTGGTTTTATCAAACTTTGGGTTGTCGCTACAACCAGTTTATAACAGCTGTTTAGTACAGCAGACAAACAATTGTGACTGTAATTATTGTCACAAGCTTACACCTTTAGTGCTTGACTTGGTGTTTATAATGCTCTGTCATTGTCATTCATTTTCTGACTACCTGAAAATTGTGGGGCCCCAATCACGTTTCAAGCAAAGTTATAGTTAAATCGAACACTGGACATATGTCATGTAATCAATATACATTTGTATACTTAATGTAGACGATACATGGAATTGTAAAGGAAAGCAAAGGAAAGCCAAATGGGCAATAAACGCTCGGCGAGGCGAGCCGGAGCATACCAAATATTAAATTGTCTGTGTCCTCTCTTCTCCATCTTGGGCCAATTGTGCACGTGCTATAAATGTATTTAAAACAGTCATAAGAATTTTTTTTGACTTTATTGAATGTTTTATCTGACTTTTTATCTAGATGGCAGACAGCACAGCGGTGATGCAGTCCATTGAGAAGAGAAACGGAGTAAGCTATCCAGTGCTGACACCCAACGTACAGGGCCTGAAGTCAGCCCTACAGGCTGGAGCTCAGGAGGTGGCTATATTCGGAGCAGCTTCAGAAACATTCAGCAGGTTGGGTAACAGACTTACCTGATGGAACCATGCACATCATAGCTATGTCACATTGACAGTATGAAAAGCACGAGCAAATCCAAGGCCAACAATACAGATAAAAAAAAATTAGAACAAAACAATAAAACAATTCGACCCATCATTTTTTTCTGAAAAATTATTTGATAAGCATGTCACTGCTGCTTGTTTAGTCCCTGAACATATTTATGGTGGGTCAAACGAAAGTTTGTAATTATTATATGAAATTATTATGTAAAATATTGTCCAGTTGCATTAGTTATATTTATATGCAGAACATGCACTTCTGAGACGGACAAAACTTTGATAGGGTGGAGTTAGGGGCGTGGATGACTTGGATGGGGGGGGGGGACAATAGATGAAGTAATTGTAGAGATTAATAATCACTGGGAAAACTCAATCAGATTTTTACATTGTGTGGTTTGTTTGCCAGTTCTTTCAGAAGTAATACCTTTGATAAACACTTCAGGCATATGTCGAATTTGGGACTTAAATTGATGGCGTAGAGCTTGTTAACCTTGGGAAAAATGTCTAGCAGTCTCAGTCCGTGTTTCAGCTCAGAACAGATTTTATTCAGTCTCGCAGAATTTGTGGCTTTGCAAAAGTTTGGTCTGAAATCCAGTACCTTAACATATTGTACACGGTTATTATGCTCTCAACATCAAAATTTACGTCCACTTTTGTGCATAAGTTTGACCCGTTTGTTTTCATAATTAATTGCAATTACTTCAGGTGGCTAAGAGGTTTTATGGCATGGGCTGCTATGAAATATCTCTGGGAGACACTATAGGGGTGGGCACCCCCGGCGAGATGAAGAAACTGCTGGAGGTCGTTACCAATCAAATGCATCGCTGTCCATTGCCATGACACTTATGGACAAGCCCTGGCAAACATATATGCTGCTTTACAGGTGAGAATTAATCAGGCTTTAAAAGATGTATTTCTTTCTCAGATGTGGGCAAAAGATTTGGAAAGTTTGGAACTTTTTAAAGAATTTACCAAACTGTACCAACATTTCTGCTGTTAGTTGGCCTTTAAAAACTTATACCCACTTCCAAAAAAAAAAATCACAGAGGCCTAAAATTGGGGACATGAAGTTGCTGTAAGGCCAGTCTCATTAAACTGTCAGAAACCAGAGCAGTGGGAAAAGAGGGGCAGTTGTAAGATTGCTTGTGATATTGGTGGGGCCATTTCTGTCAGGATTTATTTTCCTGAGATGTACAATATTAGCAGCTATTGATCCATAACAAGGGTATTCCCCCTCTCCGTATTTCACAGGCTTTTTCTTCTTTCCTACAACTCACATTTCCCCCCCCCCCCCCATTTTTTGGGGTGTGAAATGAGGTCATGGTGGAGTTTGAACCCCTGACTCCCCAATGATCCGACAAAAGTCTGACGAAAGTGATGGGCGTGTGATACGCACTCGGCTGTGATTAATCAACACATGTAGGGGCAGGGTTTAATAGATTGGTCTATTCCCATGCTACCTGTGGGATTCTATTAGAGCAGGCACAAGGACATGTAACATTGTTTTTTTTCACTCAAGTTTTAATACTGACGCACATTTTTGAAAAGGGAAAACAATTGAAATTGATGGTTTTTTTTTCGAGTAGTCATTATTATGAATAAAATAGACTTTTGAATAATAATATACTGCCACAAACAGATTGCCAACTGAAATGACCAGAGATATATAAGTGATTAAAGGTAAGAGGGCCTGACGTTGTGATCCTAGCAGATTTTTATCTCCAAAAATAGTCTTTTCTCTGTCTGTTGCAGGCCACAAAATAATCAGAATGATGAAAAATGCAATATAAACCGCAATTGGAGATGAGCTGTGACAAAAAGGCCAACGTAGGCCAAGAGAGCTCAGTTGATAGCACGGTAATCAGGAGTTCACGGGCTCAAGTTCCATTGTAGTCAATTTTTCTATATTGAGTCCAATGTTTTGTTTTGTTTTGTTTTGTTTTGTTTTGTTTTGTTTTGTTTTGTTTTGTTTTGTTTTGTTTTGTTTTGTTTTGTTTTGTTTTGTTTTGTTTTGTTTTGTTTTGTTTTGTTTTGTTTTGTTTTGGGTCAAGTGGGGAGGGGATGGAGTGTAGTTGCTTTTTGTTCTGTGGGTTCTCTTTTGTTTGGGGGGGGGGGGGGAGGGTTAGGGGTGCATATGTTCCTTTTTTTTTTTCTTTTTTTTTTAAAACTTTTCCTTGTACTTGTATTGATTATTAATTCATGTCTTTATTGGATATTCAAGGCATGCGAATAAGACCTAGGACATCAATATCAAAACACAAGATTCCAGGGAATACAATGTGAATAGACATTAAAGCAAGGCAAAAGGAACATTTAAGTGACTAAATAGTAACAGTAATATTCGCTTAAAGCAAACTAATTAATAAGACTTATTCAATGAGTATAGATGTGAAGGGGCGAAAATTGAAGAAAGACAAATTAAACATTCTGTGGGAGGTTAGAGCGACTCATCTGTGTCAATCCAGTTGCTGGAGTATTTAGAGGAGAATATGACGAATGATGCAGTTAAGGCTGTTTTGGAGAGGCGGGTTATGAAGTTGTTTGTCTCTTACTTAATAGGGAGCGATTTAAAGAGTGATTTGATGCACAGTTTGTTATCAGGCGTGATGAGACCCCGACTACCTATTTCAATGGCAGTAAAATTGCACTTAAAACCTGACTGTGTGAGGTCCCTAACAAGATTGGTGTACTTGCGGCATTTGAAAACATTGCGTTTTTGTATGTTGTTCTCAAACGGTAAGGTTAGTTCTACATTGGTGATTTCACGATCGTGAGTATTTGTTATAACCAGGTCCGGTTTAAGGGTTGTAGGAAAGATTGATGGAGGGATTGTGTTGCCACCAGGGGCGTGTTTGCCGTCTAAATCACAATATAATGAGTATTCGGGTTTTCCTGATAGCAAGTCATCAAACATTGCACAGATCTCTCTAAGGACATTATTGTGGCGGTAAGTATAACGTCCCTGTTTGAGCTTTACTGGGCAAAAGTTGAGTACATGTAAAAGGGTTTCTTTGGATGAACAGAGGGAACATTTATCGTTGATTGATTTTCCCCATAGACAAAGATTACAATTAACTGGTAGGGTGTCAATGATTGAATTTAGGCCGAAACGAAACACTTTCCTGGGGAGATTGTACATTATGGATTTCCAGGTGATGTTGGTACGTTCAATATTCATGAGTTCCAAAAGTTGTCTTTGCTTAATTAGGGATTGGATTTTTGTGGCCCATTCTTGCTATATTTCATCGTTTATGGAAATTTGGATGGCCCTTTTCACATTATTTAATTCTTTTTGGGTGCTATCTTCTCCAGGTTCTGTTCCTTCACTCAGTGCATTGTGCAATTTGTTTTCGGAATACACAGTCACCGAAAATTTCCGAGACCAGGATGATTCTTGCTGAAGTTTCCTTACTGCAGTTTCTGACTTTTTGGTCACCCTTCGTCATGGTTGAAGCATAAGCTATTGCGTGGCTTTCTCTGTAAATCTGGATAAGGGATTTAATTGCCAATCCAGGTGCAGAGTGTTAAATGGCATTGGTAGCGCTTTTCGGTAGGCCGCACCATTTCTTTAGGTACTGGTCAGTGATCTGGTCTAATGTGTTGAGGTCTGTTTTAGTGATGTCGTGAACTGTGAGACAGAACCTGAGAGACGGTAACAGATAGTTGACGCGAACTTTAAGTTTAAATTCATCCCGGATTTTCGATGCATCAATTCTGTTTAAACTGGTAGTTAACTTGTTCTTAACGAACAACATTGTGTCTCGTGCCTTTCCATTGAATGTTATGGTAGAGCCAAAGAAACTATGCGGTTCGTGTTTTAATGGATGGGATATTGAAGTCGTTGATTTTGAAGATTTTCTCAGTGGGCGTACCACTGCTCAAGGACAAAGACTTGCACTTTTAGCATTAAGATTGAGATTCATGGAGGAAGCATGAGAAATAATGTTGTTTATGATCCGTTGATGGCTCCTAACATTAGATGTAATTAGGTTTAAATCGTCTGCAAAGGGGGTGGAAATATACCGTAACTATATTCACCTAATCTATATCCAAACTTAGATTCAGAATTGATGTACTGAAGTAATGGGTTAAAAGCAATTAAGAATATAACAGGTGACAAAGGGTCTCCCTGGAAGACATCTCACTACTCCAAGATGGGCCTCGCACGTACCCTGCTAAACCACCATAAAGATTCCTAATGTAATTTTGGATTATGGGAGGGAATCTGTTCCGGTCAAGTTCATGAATTATGAGGTCATGATGAATACTACCGAAGGCATCCGATAGGTCAAACCAGGTCACGTGCAAGGTTTTCCTATTTGTCTTAGCATGAGCTAAGAGTTCATGCATTGTTTGGGTGTGTTCGATACAACTGTTGATGCCATGGATGAAGGCCTTTTGAACTGATGTGTCGATGAGGTTGTTCTCGGTTAGGTAGTTAGTAACTCGATGAGAGAGAGGATTTGGTGATAAACCTTCGCAATGCTACTTATTGATAAAACAATGCATACATGTATGCTTGGTAAACCAACTTGTGTCAAGGTAAGCAATAATGAACAAACATAAGATTATGAGTGCACAACTTTAATACTTTATCGATAGTTAAAAGGCCATATGTTTGTTGCTTTTTTTCCCACTTTTTCTTGTACTTGTGTACTAGCTGGACTAAAGGAGGAGTGTAACACTGAACAGTAACCCAATGGGGCAGTCTCTGTACAGGGGGCATCAAGTGCAATATAAACAATAGTGGCTGACCTTTGAAATACAAAGTCCATCAAATTGCAGCAAATGTCAATGTGGATTTTTTCAGTTTCAGGAGGGTTTGGGTTTATTAATGATTTTTGACCATGAATATGCATACAATCGGCAACATGTACATGTATGTATTTATATCTACGCATTGTACAAAGCTGAGTTTGAATTCAAAGTCTGCATCCCGCCCCGTTTGTTCTGTAAACACAATTTTAGGTAGTTCCATTGAAAGTATCAAGAGGTGGTGGCTTAAAAACAAAGAAACCAAGTGACAAATATAATATTTGCCCGTGTTGAATTGTTGGTATTGTAACGGTACCCCATCCGGGGCACCGCCAGACAACCAAAAGAAACAACTAAAGAGCCAGAAATGATTTAAACACAATTTATTAATCAATAGGAGGGGGAGCTACATGTAACATGCCAAAGGAACTTACATAGTATATAAAGAGAAGACGCAACTTCAACTAGCCACAGTAGTGAAGGCCCAGCACATGACAACAAAATAACACACTTGATCCCAGTCACTAGTCCACACTGGGCAAGAAAAACCTAGGGCTTTTATACATCTACATGTGCATGTACATGCAGATGCAGATGCAGATGCAAAAAGCACAATGGAATTCCACTTAACAAAAAGTAGTGCAAAGCATTAAAGGAATTTGGTTAATAATAAAGGATACCACCCTGTACAGTCCCAACCAGGGGCCCTCTAGGTGAGACCATACAATAGGATTGAAAAACACAAAAACATACCAGGGATTCCTTACTGGAGCTGTTGATTGTTACAGTATTCCTATGCCAGCTTTTATCAGTGGAACTGGAAAGGATTTCTGAATCAATTTTCATCCTTGAGAAATAAAAATTGTGAGCAGTCACATGGGAAAAAGTTCCCTATTTTATCAGTGGTATCAACCCAGGATACAATGTACATTATAAATTGCACATGCGCATCTGTTTTTGATGACGTGGATAGGGTGCGGCAGTCACGTGTGGACGCTCTATAAATTGATTAAAAAAAGCAGGCCATAGCGTGCCATCAGCATAGCGCATGTTGGACTTCCCACATTTCTGAATATTTCTGGAATATAGCACCTACAGGGCAGTAATGACTTGAAACCAGCCGTATGAATATTGAATTTGCATTGCATTTAGGGTTTCAGTGAATGTACCAGGAAATAGTTCAATGTAAGTATAGACTACATTTGTTTGATCAAAGCTAATGCCAGCTTTGATCATGAGAAAGAAGTTCTAAACAAATTTATTTTCAGCGCGATAACTTGAGAAATACTTAACATATGAACTTTAAATTTGGTATGTAGGTTGCTCTTGGTATTAAGAAGCAGGTCAAAGGTCAAGGTCACAATGGTTAAAACGACAGAAATCTTGTTGGGGCAATAAGTTGTAAAATTATTTAGATAGCGAACACTTTTTGTGGTGATAAAGATGTCTAAGTTGGTGTAGGTTCATCAATTTCTTAGTCAATGTTCACTTTGCTCCTGTTTTCTGATTGGCTGTATGCGGCTGGGTCGTGCTTGAAGACTTAATGATTACTTCCTTTTAGCCTCATGAAGCCAGAATTGTTGTTGATGGTGTCGATCATTGGCAGATGTGTAGTTGTATTTGTGAGTTGACAGAGTGAGGATTTGAAATATAGTGTTGAAGTTATAATTAAACTGTCTCCCCACTGCATTTGACAACACAAGGGACAAGAACCCACAGATAGGCCTGACGTTACAATATGAACTTGGTAGTCCCAAGAAGCCTATTGCATATTTAGGCTCATCACTGTAAAGGTCAGAGTCATGGTGGCTAAAACAATAGAAATCTTGTTAGCACAATAACATGAGAAATGTTGGATATGTGAACTTCAAATTTGGTATGTAGGCTGCCCTTAAAAAGCCTATTGCATTTGGGGCCGAAATTTCAAAGGTCAAGGTCACAATTGTACAGTTCATGTTAACATTCCACAGTCATAGGATTTGTACAGGCTCAGTGGGGCATTTATGTTTGTCACACCAGACTTTAATTGTTTTATTTTACCTAAGAGCAAGGCATAGTCAAGTGTAACACGAGAGAGTCAAACTTGAATAAAGTTAACCACTATAAAGAGTATATAAAAAGGTAATCCAAAAACAATGGGCTAACATGACTGCATCATAAAGGGTACTTGGTCTATCAACTTTCCATTCATACCATACCTTCCTAGTAACGGATGACTGATGAGCACCATTGATTTCAAAACAATGGCGCTAAAATCATATTTCTCCAAGTTGATGATGCCCATTAACCAACATTCCAACCCCATTCAGCACACAGCGACGGTGCATGTCAATTAAGAATAGCTTGTCTTGATTTACCACAAACTATTCATCTTTAACTCATCAGCAACATTACAGGAAGAACCTGAAAAACAGTAGGGTGTGAGATTTAAAGATAGTTATTCATGCCAGAATGTGTTCAAAGCAGCGCATAGGTTGCAGAATCAGGCCAATTTAGAAAAAAGACGGTTTTAACCATTGTTTTGAAATCAGTGGTGCTCAGTCATCCGTGACTGCAGGGATGCAAGAAAGGTATTGACAGAAAATTGTAGCAACCTTATGACGCAACTATATTTAGAGTGATCAAGCTCATAACTTAAACATAATAGCCCATTGTTTTGGATTATCTTTTTTATAGGCTCCGTATTTGACCTTTGTACCTTCATTGTTTGCAGGAAATAGAGAAACCCGCCAGAATTCTTTGATGAAGAGGCTACCATTGTGTGATTATCAGTGAGTTAGAAAGAGAAAGCAGACTTTATGCACATCAGTATTCAAGACTGAAGACAACTTATGTAAGTGCTGATTTCTGGTATTTTGTGACCCAATTGTCCCCCTCAGGAAAAAATAGGCTGAGAACTGAGTCAAATTATTTTGGAGATGTTCTTGAACTTCCGTTGTATTGATGAAATTATACAGTTTTGTCACAAAGATTAAATTTCACTCAATGAAATTTGTGGCATATTGAGTATGCTCAGAACATTACTCCTTAAATAATTCATCTTTTTACTTCTAGTTCCCCAGAGGTAAGACACTGCCACAGTACATGAACCAAACATCAATATTTGCAGACTATTTGCCTTTCAGTGTTAGGATGAGCCCAGATTATTATTTATGCCTCAATGATAATATTGAATTATAAAGCAGACAGTGTTCACATTGTTTGCAGTTCAACATATGCATGAAATAACTTCAAACCTTGAAAGTTTTAGCTCAATCCGTCATCCAAGTGATGAGGAAATAGTGAAAAACCATTATGTTTTAGCTGTGATTTTGTGCACTTTCATATGTGCTTATTTCAGCTGTTGAAACTTAAATTAGCCACAGCATTTTGGGGAGATCTTTAGATACAATTTTCTTAAAGGTGACACATTTCAGAGGAAACATTTCTCAGTGATATCATGGTAATAAACAGTAAGCTTTCACATTGAAACTAATCGGGTTTATTTTTTATCCTTACCAAAGTTATCATGATATCTTTTAGATGCTGAATACAATTCTCCATGCGTCATCGGTACTATTTGATGTATGCAATTCTTAAGAACAAGCTAGAGATCTGCAGCAGAGGTTGGGCAGAAATTTGAAAGGTTGATTACATGTGCAGTACAGA
Organism: Hippasteria phrygiana; assembly: GCA_037893225.1. Taxonomy (NCBI): domain Eukaryota; kingdom Metazoa; phylum Echinodermata; class Asteroidea; order Valvatida; family Goniasteridae; genus Hippasteria; species Hippasteria phrygiana. Next base: position 1,032,660 of record JAZGUH010000242.1, read on the forward strand.
ATTACCGTGTTCCTATGGCAATTTGTTATAAGGCAGTTTCATACTGTTCTCTAACGTCATTTTTAAGGGACTTCCAATGGTCAGACCATTTTTGTTACCATTTTCCTTCAGCATGGCGTCATGGGATGGAGGAAAGTCAAGGGAGTCAACGGTGGGTGGAAGGAAATCAGACGGCCAACGTGAAGCAACAGGTTAGGCTTAGAATCTAATTGATTGTCCTGGAAAACCTTTTGTAAACATTTCTAAGATGTCACAATGCATCTAGTCTAAAGCTGCACAGTCCATCTTTTATACTTGTATAAATACGTGTACTCGGAGCATTCAACATACACCAAGTAACTCAATTTATGAATTTTATAAGGAAGTTAGTCATCATGTGGTCTGAGCATCATTTTCCACACAAAAACCCCAAATATTTGCCTGGTTTGTTGGATTTGAACATACGTGTACAGATGATGTGCAAACATCACCCCAGTCTGGTCACCCATTGGAGGATCAACCAAGTACATCACAGGAACCAACCGTGCAACTTGCTGTAGCACAGACACCAAGATCAAACCAGACGTTCAAGAAATGGCGGAAGTTTTGGAAACTGGGTACTATAAAAACAAAGATGACAGGTATGTAATGTCATGTTTGTCAAAGGCCTCATTGAAACATCAATGTTATTTCTCTTTGTCGGAATTTTAACCAATAAATGTGTGGTCCTAAAAACATACATGTAATGTATTTTGTATGAATGTACACAGCAGTGTTGTAGGTCTCGAGACCTGGTCTTGGTCTAGCGATGGCCTCAAGACCTTTTTTTAGGTCTTGGTCTCGATCTTGTCATAACAAAGTCTCGGTCTCAGGAGGGCTGGTCTCGGTCTCGAATGCGTGGGTCTCGGTCTCGGATACCAAGGTCTAAGGGTTTTAGTCCCTCAAGATCTGTCGAGACCATACGCCATGTGAATCTAGTCTCCATTTCAAACATAAACAACATTGTAAGTATACATACACGTAAGTTTTCATGCTAAAGAATTAAGTTGAAGCTGGAATAGAGACAGTGCAAGTGGGACAAAGGGTGATAGGTACATTGATAAACCCTGAATACTTTCTCTATTCTTTTTTTACATTTCATTTGCATCCACTCTTTAAAATGTTATTTATGTGGTCTGATATTTGCCTGTTTTATTCTTATTTGAGTGTAGATGATGCTCAAACATCCCACCAATCTGGTCATGCATTAGTTGACATATTGGAGGATCAACCAAGTACATCACAGGAACCAACACAGGGGGCTGCAACACAGACACCTCAATCAAAAGGGAGGTTGAAGAAGCTGAAATTTTGGAAACGGAATACTATTAAAGCAAAGAGAGAAGGTAATTAATTTCATGTTTTGTCAATAAGAGCCTAATTAAAACGTCATTGTTGGTTTTCATTTGTCGGTGTTTAGCAATAAATAAATACATATATTCCGTATGAATGTATACAAGCGCTTAGTCTCTTCTTTTTGCTAAACTTCGGTAGCCAAAGCAGTGTGAATGCAAGTTTGTTTGACCCCTGTCTTAAGCAGCTGATAATGACTAAGGGGGGACATTGCAGCCGTTATAGAACTAGGTATTAAGGCAAGGTTCTTTAATGAGCCACACCCCAACCAGGTTACATTTCAGACCAGTGTTGTACTTTCCCCAATCATGGTCACTAAATACATCACCAACAACTTGGCAAACTTTGTCAAAAAGTGTTGGGTAAAATTTTGGAGGTTTTGTTTTTATTGCAGTTATTTATTTTTAAGTTGAATTCCCTCTAAATTTTGGGGTATTCCCATGTTGATACATCAACTTACGTATGCATGTATAATCAATAGAAATTCAAGTGCTTGTCTGACTCAAGACAAAGAGCTCATACATGTACTTGTAGTCACGGAATGGTTTGACCTTCACTTTGATCAAAGTTATTAATTTTAAGTTTAATAGTGAACTGGTCCCAGGATTTTCTGTCATGTACATGTACTAATCACTTTTTTCCTCTTTTGTTTTATTTGATTGTAGATCTTTCTCATACATCACAGCAGTCAGGTCACCCATCAGTCGATCTATTGGAGAATCTACCAAGTACGTCACAGGAACAAACCATACAAGATACCTTACAGACAACAGGTAAACTGACTTGGTGTGTAACAAATACATTCCAAGGCAATTGATCAGTTACCTTTATATTTTATTGTATTTTACTTTATTTTATTTTATCAGTAGATCCTGCACATGAATCCCACCAGTCTGGTCACCCATCAGCCGATGTATTGGAGAATCAACCAAGTACATCACAGGAACCAACCATACAACAGTCTGGTCACCCATCAGTTGATGTATTGGAGAATCAACCAAGTACATCACAGGAACCAACCATACAGCAGTCTGGTCACCCATCAGTTGATGTATTGGAGAATCAACCAAGTACATCACAGGAACCAACCATACAGCAGTCTGGTCACCCATCAGTTGATGTATTGGAGAATCAACCAAGTACATCACAGGAACCAACCATACAAGATACCTCACAGACATCAGGTAAACTGACTTATTGTGTTATAAAACATCATCCTACATGTATTGCAAATACATTCTGAGGCAATTTATCAAATTACCTAAATTACTTTACTTTATCAGTAGATCCTGTACAAGGTTCTACAGCACAGACATCAGGTAAACTAACACAGATTGTCTAAAGAGTGGATTGTTTGACGAATTAAGTTATATTTTCAAAATCTGTGCCAGCTTCTGTGCCAGCCTGCTGCTTCTATATGTACCAGTAATATCAGTTTTAAACAAATGGACATGTCATAATAATTGACAAACCAACACAAAGACAAATTGTTCTTTGTTTTGTTCATGAATTACCTGCAAGATGGCAACTATTGGGGGGGGGGGGACTTCCATTTCAGTGAATATTTTTTAAACTGGAACAATCAAAGGAACCAATTGGCATACTACCAAGAAGTTCATCAACAAAAACTAACATCTAACCCCTTGAAGGCGGATGATGTCTATAGAAAAGAAAAGAAATTACCACCTGGCCGGATGACAGCTATACACGTATTCTCTGCATATTTAATCCATTGTTGGGTTATTGTGTATGTTACACTTGGCTGCACAGGCCTCTTGTGTCTGTTTTGCTTGGCTGCACAAGCCGGGGCTGCACAAGCCGGCGCGGCACCCCGGCGCGGCACCCCGGCGCGGCACCCCGGCGCGGCACCCCGGCGCGGCACCCCGGCGCGGCACCCCGGCGCGGCACCCCGGCGCGGCACCCCGGCGCGGCACCCCGGCGCCCCATTATAACACCCAGGATCAAGGGGTTAAAAGCCAACAGGCCTTATGATATTTTGAAAATATACATTGTATTCATAATGTGCTCAGTGTGAAGAAAAATTTGTCTAAGGTTTTATAGCCAATTCATGTCACTGTTGTATAAATTTTGGTTTGTCGTTTATACTTGAATGTGACATACATGTACCTGGCATGCAACTTTTCCTCGGATCATCTGATTTCCTCATTTTTCACTTCATACTTATGTCATCGAAAATGAAAAACACTGTACAAAGTCTTGTAAAGATTGGAATTTCCTCGTTCTTTTTCTTTATTCCAAGTTGCATGCCTGATGTACATCGTACAGTGTTGTTTTGCATGTCATGTTCTTAAGAAAATTCTGAACATTTGAAAGCCTCAGTTTTCTTACCATATATATTAAGCAAAGTTGTAGAAATTACGGAGGAAATTTCCTTTTTTAAAAGCCCTTTCTTGAATCAGGTTTACATTTTTTTGATGATGTTAATTGGCACCTTTGCAGTAACACCCCAGGATTTGTCTTGACGGGGGGGGGGGGGGGGGGGGGGGGGGGGGCTCGCAAGCTCTTAAAAAAAAAAAAAATGAAAAATTAACCAATTAGGAAAAATAATGTGTGTACAAGAGAACAGTACAAAAATATATACTGAAACTACTTTTTGTTGAAATCTCTCATTTTTCAAGAAGGGGATGGCCCATCCCCCACCCCCCTCCACCCCCAGAACTTTCCAACACAGCCCCAAAAAATGTAAGCCTATTTGCAAAAGAAAATGGCAAAATGTGAATTTAACAGCATATAGTACTACGGTAAGTTGTAGGTCCATGTTAGTATAGCTATATGTGAACATAACGTTTACCTTTTTAACTCAAGCCTCCACATGTTCCTACTACATGTGTAATTGTAGTTGGGGTGTGCATCGGAACCGGGTACCTGAGTACCTGACCGTTCATGTCAGGAACCGGTTCCAGATTACGGAATCGAGTACCCATACACTTTATCGCATATTGTAACTTCCCAGACAATGAAAAAAGGAAAGGTTTCGAACCTTATTTGTCGGGAATTTTCAAAATTAAAACCAGACTACATGAGAAACCAGCACAGATCTCACATTTGAGCTCACGAAAGTTGACAATAAAGGGAATTTACCGGTCATGGTTTTTGTAGTCTGGGTATGGATAAAGAGCCTCGACCAGACATAATAGCATGCCTCATTCCACAATAAATACAACTGTAAAAGCTTCTGTCTTTTGTGATATGCCGGCGCATGCATGTTCCGGAACATGTAATGGTGGAGTAGTGATCATGTTTACTGGACAGGCATGAGATTTTTCAGACTTTAGTCTGAAATCAGACTTGAATGTTGAAGAAAGACATTATTGCAACTTCCGGGATTGGAAGTTTTGGGTTGGGTTTCTTTAATGGGTACCCGGGTACCCGTTCTTTTTCAATTGGGTACCCGGTTCTTTTACTACCTATAAATGCACACCCCTAAATTGTAGCCACCCCCCCCCCCCCCCCCCCCCCCCAACCCCACAATATTTTCATTGATCTCTTTTCAGGTGAACACTTCAGGGTCACTATTTTTTGTGATTTCTGAAAAAGTCTTGATCTTCAAACCATTATTGGATGTGGATTTTCACTCCTGCACCTGATTGTTGTGATTTCAGATAATATATGCAGTAATTAGAGTGGCATACACATTGTGATTTGTTCACAACGGTGGGGATATACACCACTAATAACTCCTTCAACATTCCCTCCTTTGCAAACTTATCAAAAAGCTCTGAGGGGAAAATTTTGATAAAACAAAACTATTGTGTTAAATATTTTGTTAAAAACAAAACTGGAAGTTTTGTTTTTATTGCAGTTGCTATTTATATTTCAGTTGGATCCCCTCTACAATTTTGGATATGCCCAAGTTACTGCCCCAACTCACGTATGCGTGTATAACAAATAGGAATTCAAATAAAAAAATTAGCTGGCCTGACGTTTCGAACTTAAGCAAGTTCTTTCTCAAAGGCAAATGACAGAGTACAAGAAACAAACATGTAGGGAACACACATGCATGAGGGGGTGGGTGGAGAAACACAAAAGAGGGATGCAAAGGAGCCTGGCAGTGGGTGAACATCAAAGGGAGAGGAAAAGCACAGCCAGGAAGGAAGGAACAAAGAAGTGTGGTTTGGGTAAGGATGAAGGAGGGGAGGGATTAAGATGAAGGTTGAAGCTGGGGAATTGGACAAAGGAGTGTGGTTAGGGGCCGGAGGGGGGGGGGGGGTTGAATTGAAGGCAGTAATAGGGCAAGAGAAGGAACAAAGAGAAGTGGCAAGGATAAACAGGAAATGGAAAGACAGCCCCATTTGGCCAAAAAACCCCAAGAGGGTTTGCCAGGAGGATAATCTGTAAACAAATGACAATGGGGGAAAAATTAAAAGTTAATCATTCCCTTCCTGGATGTTGAGACCATGTGGTTGAATAGTCCGAAGACGTTTCATCCAAACTTTCTCTCGGTTGAGGCGAACTGAGTCCTTGCGGTGGAAAAGTGATTCTATGCCCTGTAGAATCATATCAGAAATGGAATGGTTAGGCAAGTTGAAGTGATGACCAACAGGGGTGTCCATTTTCTTGGTGTTCAAAGTCAATCGATGGCCATACAAATGCTTTTTGAGCGTGTTCTTGGTCTCTCCGACATACTGGATACCACAAACCTTGCAAGAAATGAGATATATGACATTATATTAGAGGTGTTGCAAGTAATGTTGCCATTGGTTCTGTGAGTAGTTCCAGATGAATGGCCAGAAAAGGAGTCAGACTCCTGCATGTGAGTCTGGCAAACAACACACCTGTAATCGCACTTAAAAGTGCCATGCTGTATGGGAGGGGATGCAGCCAAGGTGGGGACCTCGGCTCGAACAATCAGGTCTCGTAGATTGCGGGGGCGCCTATAAGCCAATACTGGGTTGTCAGGGGCGGCACGGGCAAGGCGATCTGAAGTATGAAGGATATGATGGTTGTCATTAGTTATTTTACGAAGGGGAGGGAGACTAGGATGAAAGGTGGTGACCAAGGGAATCTTAGGGTCGGCATTAGTGCTAGGCATCTTTTCCTTGAGAGCCAAATCTCTGGTGATAGATTTGGCTCTGGCGATAGCATGTTGAACTTGGCAGGAGCTGTGGCCCCTGGCAACCAAGTTAACCAGAATTATTAGAACAAATCCTTCTGAGTCTAAGTGCCTGGCTGAATGCTATGCCTGTCTTGCAATGCCTGGGGTGACAGCTGGAGGAGTGGAGGTACTGGTGGGTGTCTGTGGGTTTAGAATACAGATCAGTGGTTACAGAGTTGTCTTCCTTGCGGATGGTGACATCCAGGAAGTTGGTCTGATGCACTGAATACTCTGATGTAAACTTGATGGTCCTGTGGAAGGAATTAATGTGATTAATGAAAGTCTCCAGACTGTCCTGATCACTGGTCCAGATGAAAAATACATCGTCAATATATCTCCACCATACCCAGGGGCGACATGGTGCTGAGGCAAGCATGCGCTCTTCGAGGTCGCCCATGAAGAGGCATGCAAAGGAGGGGGCCATGTGAGTGCCCATGGCTGTACCGTGTACCTGTAGATAGTGTTTACCTAGGAAGGAAAAATTGTTCTTGGTTATTACAAGTCTCATGAGGGTGCCAATATCACTGATGTGTGGGGTTGTGTGTCCTGCCTTGGCCAGGGCCGAGGAACAAGCACGAATACCCTCCTTGTGGGGGATGTTGGTGTACAGGGATGAAATGTCAAAAGTCCCAATGATGGCTGTGCTGGGAATCTTGTTCTTGATTCCTTCCAGCTTGCGCAGGAAGTCTGGGGTGTCATGGATGTACGATGGCATCTGTGGAACGAGGGGTTTGAGAAAACTGTCAATAAACAGGGAGATACGTTCTGTTGGTGAACCATTACTAGAGACAATGGGCCTACCGGGGTTGCCAGCTTTGTGAATCTTTGGAAGGAGATAAAATCTGGCAGTCCTACAGTCAGAGGGAGAGAGAAATTTATGAGCTTTCTTAGACAGCTGGTCACGTGATCGCATATCGTCCAGCACCTGTTGTATCTCTTGAGAGAAAGTACCTGTGGGGTCAGAGTCAAGGCAGATGTAGTTAGTATGATTGTTCAACTGGCGGTGGGCCTCGTCAATGTACTGATGACGATCCATGATGACCACAGCTGAACCTTTGTCGGCCGGCTTAATGATGATATCAGTACGGGAGCGCAAGGCATTCAATGCCAAGCGCTCCTCTCTGTGGAGATTGTCATGAGTTCTGTGGACAAAGTTATCAGGGTTAGTGACTTGAGAACTGACAACTTGAACATACGTCTCGAGGGCTGGTACACGATTCTTGGGGGGTACCCAGGTACTTTTGACACGGAACGGTTCTGGGTCACAACGGTCAGAATCAAGGAAAAACTCCGGAGACGGATCCTACGGTAGTATTCCGTGAGATCTTGGCTGAGCTCTACCTGGTTTACAGTGTGGGGAGTAGGACAAAAATTACTTGTACTTGTACTCATACTCCGACTCATGACAAAGTGTTCTTGTACGCACAGAATGGTTTGACCTTCACTTTGAAAATGTTAATGTAGTCCTTTGAAGTCTCTCGTTACGTAAATGCATGGGATGTACAGTGTATAAGGTGTGCATTATTATTTTGTTCAGATTTAATGCAAATCTTGGGACTATTTTCCATGCGGTGATTTTTACAGGAGAGATAGATGAGCTGACTCTTCACACGATATCTCAGAAACTTGGTCCAAGAGACTTTACAGGACTGGGTCTTGAACTAGACTTCAGTAGAACCGACATCTCCGTCTTCAAGGAGGATGAATCCATGGTTGTAGTCCAAATCTTTCACATGCTGGTTAGTTGGCAACAGAAACAGGATGATGTAAATCAGACTGAAGCGCTGTGCACTGCATTGGCATCAGAGAAGGTTGGGAGAAAGGATCTTGCTATTAAGCTGAGAGGTATGTAGACAGATGCTAGGATATGTTTTGAATAGTAAATTTATTTTCAGATCATGGTTTGAACTACAAGAATTACATGCAGCAACATATCTCCCTGTTTATTGACAGTTTTCTCAACCCAGGAAGCAGGATCATAATGCAATAAGAAAATGTAAATTTGTCACAAATCTTGAGTATCAATCTACTACTGAGCGAGCCTGCAATGGTTGATCAATCATCTCCTAGTCAGTGAGGCATGCACATTAACCTTGGAATGCTCAAAATAATAGTATTATTATGTGCATTGGTGCAAATTGGTTTTCCATTGAACAGAAATACAGGGTGTAAATATGCACCTGACTGAGAATCGACTCCTGCATTTGCATACATGTACGTGTATTATTTGTACTGTTGCAATGGGATTTTCATTAATAGCTTATTGAACAGAAGTAAAGTTTGTCATGTCTTCAGGCAGATAACTTGGAATGCCAACTGCCCAGTGTAACTTACTCCTGCCATTTGATTTGATCATAGATCAAGCTCGTACATCACACCAGTCTGGTCACCCATCAGCTAGCATATCGGAGGATCAACCAAGTACATCACAGCAACCAACTAAACGGGGTACACAGACACCAGGTAACTAACTTTGTTATTTTTGGGTCATTCTAGTGTCTGTGGGACAGGTGAGCAACTAGAATAAGTGGCATAAACTATTCATTTAGCCAGCTCCAATCATTTGCAAGCAACCGTTTCTATCAAATCCAAGACCCTCCTTGAAACAGCTGGTGTGGCAAAACTAACTGAGTGGTTTTACCAAAATCAAAACAAAAAAATATCCACGTGACTTTGTATCGGCTATACAGGGAGGTTTCTATGCCTATAGATGTAGATCACTCAGTGCAGTGGTAATAGAACGGGACAAATCTTATTAATTTTATTTTATTCCACAACAACGTGAGTGCAAAATTCCTGTCTGACATTTAATGGAAAGAAAATACCACTATCAACTTTTAAAGCAATTTATTAATCGTAACTTGTACAAGGGTTCAGTTTCTGGCTGATCATAAAATGATTTATGTAGGCCAAAACAAATCAGCTGTAGTGTTACATATTCATGTATTTATGTCATTGATGATTTTAGGCCGGTGTAGATTTAACAACCCTACGCTAATGTTGTCAAGCTCAAATTTTATCAACTGAATGATTTGTGAAATGGATTTTAAGTGCCACAAAACAACTGTGTTACCTGAAAAAAATATTAAACAGTGGAAAGTAAAATAAATCGTTGCAGTTTTTTGTCTTCATAGTTTGAGGGGATTTTCCTCTGAGTGTAGGTACCAATACCTTAAGTTCATAAGGATACCGCACGCGGGATGTGGGCACCTACGCATGTGTTGAATTCCACATCAGGAGAATCTTGCAGGGGGGCTCATAAACAATTTGTTGTGGGGATTAAATTAAAATCAATCATCACCCCGAAAAATTTCCTGTCTGGAAAATAATTTGAAAGTGTTGTAGGGGTAAGGCTCTTTCTGACATTGGTGGTGCCATTTTAATTGTCATTTTATTGACTTCATTGTACGATTCTGCATGCTGCACGTGTGGTTTAAAAACAAAATTGATGAGCCCAGGAGCCCCTTCACATCCCCCCCCCCCCCCCCAGCAACCCCTTTTGTTCAAACTCATGGAATATTTTCTTTACAATGATTCATAATAAGTCTTTCTTTACATTTCATATATTAAGAATTCAAGAGAGTGAAGCCCAACACAGCTGAAGAAAATGCTGCTGCTGACTGCTGTAAGGAGAAATTGAAGGAATACTACAGGAGTGAAGGTAGCTTTGTGGAGATATTTGAGGAGGAAAAAAGACACGTTAAGGGAATCTACACAAAATTAGAGAGAGTTGAGGATGATAAAAATAGACAAAATAAAGGTTTCAAAACTGGAAGTGGCAAAGATAGACCATTGGAGTCATATGAGGATGTTTTTTCCTTCAAAACAGAAGGGGGCGATGTGATCAGTATAGGTGTTTTGAGTGGTTTGCCTGGAAGTGGAAAGTCTACACTTTTTATCCAAATGACATACGATTGGACAGATGATAGTGACTCCCGTCATGCTATAAAAAAGTATAAACTTGTCTTCTTTTTGAAAATGCATGCACTGAAGCCGAGCTCAGATCTCATTGATGCAATCTTTGACCAGCTCTTGGCTGAAGACACAGAGGTAGAGAAACATGCCTTGGAGTCCTATATCAAAAAGAATTCTGACAAAGTACTCATTCTGTTAGATGGCTTTGATGAGTTCATGACGACTTCCCTAAATGAATCCTCATTTGGTTCTGTCTTGAAAATGCTGAAACGAAAGATGTATAGAGGTTGTACTGTTCTCATTACTACCCGCTCCTCGCACTATGCCAAACTGGTAGACATAGTTAATGAACCATTCACACACGTCAAGGTCTCGGGGTTCAAAGGAAAAGGTATCATCAGAGAGTATATTAATAAATTTTTCTCTGAGTCTGATGAGGATAATGCAGAGAATCATTCTGAGTCTGATTATGACAATTCTGATGGGCTGCTTGAAAGGATTAAAGAATCAGACGTCCTGTCTAATTTGGCAGAAAGTCCTTTGCTGCTTCTTTTGGTGTGTTTGCTGTGGAGCGACAATCAGTCACTCCCAGAAACAATGTCACGCCTTTTCAGTGAAGTAGTTCAGTACCTCTTCAAACGAAAAGCAGATCTTTTACAAGAGGAATCCAAAGTTGTAACTGAAATCGGCAAGATTGCCTTAAATGGTTTTCTTTCTCCAGATCAAGAGCTCACTTTTACAGAAAGCGACTTTGAGGCAAATTTGCTTGCTATGGCACTAAAAGTAGGTATTCTCACCAGACAAAAAGTCTGTAAGGGACTAACCACTTACAATAGTGTACAGTTTATTCATAAGACCTTCCAGGAGTTCTGTGCTGCTATATACATGCAAAGCTTGTATGTAGCAGACAGAGAGGAATTCCAGAAGATTCTGAATGACATGTCAAAGGATCCACGGGATTTTGAGTATTTTCTGCGTTTCTGTTGTGGTGACAGTGAGGCATGTACAAAGGTAATTCTGAATGTATTTCAGGAGAGGTTTGAGGACAAATTGTCATTAGACACATTTGTGGGCCGATTGGCACTGGACTGTTACTTTGAGAGTCAGTCAGTTTTTTTGCCTGCAAAGGAATTCATCAATGGGTATGTAAGTGATGATATTTCTGTTGATGGTCGTGATGTGAACTCAATCATATACTTCCTGAAACAAGTTGCTGTCCAGACAAAGCACAGTGGCAATGCCTACCTTGCTGGAATACACACATTTAGAATTATGTCATGTGACATGAGAATTATTCACACAGATTTAGCATGTTCCATAAGGGCAATGACAAATATTCAGAGTCTGACTTTGAAGCATTGTAATTTAACTGGCAGCGAGGTTGGTCACATTATTTCATCTTTGGAAAATGCAGAGACTGAACTGGATATTGCAGGACCTACTAGGTTTGTTTCTTCGAAGCCTTCGAAGGACTTTAAGGAACTTGAGTTGTCTGCATCTAACTTGACTGGTGAAGATATGAAACACATTGCTAGGTCACTGAGTGACCTACACAACTTGGTTCATTTGAAACTTTCTAACAACAGTGGCCTGGGTGGTACAGCAGCATTGTGGTCCAAAGAGTTAAAGCTCCAGCATCTCAAAACTCTCAACTTGAGGTTTTGTAATCTGACTGGTGAAGATATGAAACACGTTGCTAGGTCACTGAGTGACCTGCACAACTTGGTTGATTTGGACCTTACTGGCAATAGTGGCCTGGGTGGTACAGCAGCATTGTGGTCCAAAGAGTTAAAGCTCCAGCATCTCAAAACTCTCAACTTGAGGTTTTGTAATCTGACTGGTGAAGATATGAAACACATTGCTAGGTCACTGAGTGACCTACACAACTTGGTTCATTTGAAACTTTCTAACAACAGTGGCCTGGGTGGTACAGCAGCATTGTGGTCCAAAGAGTTAAAGCTCCAGCATCTCAAAACTCTCAACTTGAGGTTTTGTAATCTGACTGGTGAAGATATGAAACACGTTGCTAGGTCACTGAGTGACCTGCACAACTTGGTTGATTTGGACCTTACTGGCAATAGTGGCCTGGGTGGTACAGCAGCATTGTGGTCCAAAGAGTTAAAGCTCCAGCATCTTCAAATTCTCAACTTAAGCTTTTTGGATCTGACTGGTGAAGATATGAAACACGTTGCTAGGTCACTGAGTGACCTGCACAACTTGGTTGATTTGGACCTTACTGCCAACCATGGCCTGGGTGGTACAGCAGCATTGTGGTCCAAAGAGTTAAAGCTCCAGCATCTCAAAACTCTCAAATTATGCATTTGTGATCTGACTGGTGAAAATATGAAACACGTGGCTAGGTCACTGAGTGACCTGCATTACTTGGTTGATTTGGACCTTTTTGCAAACAGTGGCCTGGGTGGTACAGCAGCATTGTGGTCCAAAGAGTTAAAGCTCCAGCATATCAAAACTCTCAACTTAAGCGATTGTGGTCTGACTGGTGAAGATATGAAACACGTTGCTAGGTCACTGAGTGACCTGCACAACTTGGTTGATTTGGACCTTTCTGACAACAGTGACCTGGGTGGTACAGCAGCATTGTGGTCCAAAGAGTTAAAGCTCCAGTATCTCAAAGCTCTCGACTTAAACTTTTCCCATCTGACTGATGAAGATAAGAAACTTATTACTGAGGCACTACTTGGACTACATGTAGATTTGCGGATGTGATTAGTATATATGCTAATCAAAGTTCTGATTTTGATTCTCCAACTAAATCGATAGTGCTGGCACCAGTATCTGGATCCTGAACAGTGTGACAGAATGCATTACAAGCATGATCATTGCTCTTGCCTTTATGATATTTCTTGCATGATGAAAATTAAGTGTGCACACATACATGAGCATGCAGTCGTACTTTCCCAATACTTGCGAGGACAGTGCTTTGTTTTTCCTATTGTTCCTTTAATATAACCCAACCCCATAGACTAAGCATGTATTTCTACGTGCGAGGACTGATTTCAACAAAAGGACTGTATTTTCTTTCTCCTCTTGTCCTCGCAAGTATATACAGAACCTGTACATGTAGGCCTACATCAGTAGGTACACATGGACCAGCATGAAATTTCAGACACCCCATCCACTTACGCTCAGATATTTTTTGTTTCTGTGACCACACCCTAATTCAAGATGTGTTCCAGTCGCCAAAGAATGGCATGTCATCCGAAGTAAGCTTTAACACTGAGAAAATACATGCATTACACCCATTGTATGCTTTATTCATAAAACGAGTTACTGTTTTAGGCGGAGAATATTTGTGGGACCATAGATATTACACATTGAGAAGGTATCAACCTTGCTTCTCTGGATATATCATGTTTGTGGGACCGTAGATATTACACATTGAGAAGGTATCAGCCTTGCTTCTCTAGATATTACATGTTTGTGGAACCATAGATATTACACATTGAGAAGGTATCAGCCTTGCTTCTCTGGATATTACATGTTTGTGGAACCGTAGATATTACACATTGAGAAGGTATCAGCCTTGCTTCTCTGAATATTGCATGTTTGTGGAACCGTAGATATTACACATTGAGAAGGTATCAGCCTTGCTTCTCTGGATATTACATGCTCTTTGGGAAAAAAAAGGAAAAAAAAGCCTAGCATGTCCCGAACCAATACGGCTCATCAGGCCTTTGTTTATATTTGGTTTTGTTGACAATACATGACTGAGAATATTTCTATTCTCCGTGGACAGGGTGCCAGTCCATCATAAGTTACTCCCCATTTCTCACTAGTACCCATGTCTACTCCTGTGTGGATAGAAGCAATTATGATAAAGTGTCTTGCTCAAGGACACAAGTGTCATGACCAGCCAGACGAGGATTGAAACCAACTATCTGGTGACTCAGCCACCAGGGGCCAAATTTGCTTAGCACAAAAAGACTTGCTTAGTAAAAGCACCAGTCACAAGCAATAGATATCTCATGAAAATATGGTTGGTGACCCTATTTTTACCAAGGAATACTTTTTATGCTAAGCAGCTCTGTGAAATTAGTCCCAGAACTACTCTAGACTGCTCAGCCAAGACACTCCTAGATATGGATTGTAATTTGTTGAAGACGTTTGTGTTTCCCCCTGGGGGAGTGAGTTCCAGTCATATCTACCAGCCTCTGGCTGAACACATTCTGCCTATCAGCTGTGAGAGGATCTTTCTTTGAATGTCTCTCTGTGTGTTTCTGTTGCTTTGTGTTTCCCCCTGGGGGAGTGAGTTCCAGTCATCTACCAGCCTCTGGCTGAACACATTCTGCCTATCAGCTGTGAGAGGATCTTTCCTTGAATGTATCTCTGTGTGTTTCCTTTGTATTTGCCATGGTGTACCATAATTTGAGGATTTTTTTCCTGCTGTAAGTCAATTTAGTAAGACTCCTAAATGAAGGATTTGGGGACTTAAACTTCTGCTCAGATTAACTATAATAGTCAAATTTGGACCTCATCAATGTGATGTGAAATCCCCTCAGTGTTAAATGCAGGTTGGCGGTGGAATTCAACATGCTCTATCTACAGTTCACTTTTATCAAGTTCGATAACTGATATTTCTTGTTTGTATGAGAGCTTACTGAATTTCAGAGCAGTTTCTGTTCACCAAGGCCTCGGTGATTTTACTGCTCTATACATCATCAAGGCCGGTTCATACTCCATGCGAAAGCGAAGTGAATTTATGACGTCAAAGCCAAACATTCGCACTGCGAATCGCAAAAGTTGAACACTTTTGAACTGGTGCGAATCTTCGCCACAAATATTTCACAACGTCAAATTCATTTTGTGTTTGCATTCACATGAAATACAAACCAGCCTTAATGATGGTGTTGCATAGAAAATGGTGAATTTTACCTAAAATCTGCAGTTTATTAGAGGTGATTTCTTGCTAGAGGAATAAAGAGAAAACTGGTGAGATTGTAATCTGTAATCTGTAAATTATCAGAAATCTTTTCACTACATATTAGTAACTTTTCTGTGACAGTTGTAAGTAAGATCATTACTCTATGTTGAGATTGTATTACTCTCTGTAATCTGAATACTGAGGAACCTTATCACTGTATGCCAGTCACTTGTCTGTGACAGTTGTAACAGTTGTAATTATAAATATGATCGTTACTCTGTGTTGAATTTGTATTACTATCTGTAATCTGAATACTAAGGAACCTTATCACTGCATGCCAGTCACTTGTCTGTGACAGTTGTAACAGTTGTAATTATAAATATGATCGTTACTCTGTGTTGAATTTGTATTACTATCTGTAATCTGAATACTGAGGAACCTTATCACTGCATGCCAGTCACTTGTCTGTGACAGTTGTAACAGTTGTAATTATAAATATGATCGTTACTCGTGGTATAATGAATGATTTTGAATATTAACTTGTAATATATACACCTAGAAGGTTAATACAATGATTTTATTGCATGTAAATATAAGAGACCAAGCGTCTTACTTTATTATATTTTTGTATTAATCTATACATTTATGTATACAGAGCAAAGATTGCTCTATTTTTGTAACTCATCAGGATCAAATGTAAAATATATTTTAAATGCTACAAAAATTGTATCAGTTAATTAATACATTTTAAGCTTTTCGTTGTGTATGGTGATTCTGAACAATTTAAACAATGAGAGATTATTTTGGGAAGTGCAGCAGGTATAAATGTCTGTTTTCATTGGAATTTGTAATCGCATTTTGAATTTTGTGAAATATTCAGGCCAAATAATTCAGCTGCAAACTGACAATGTTTGGAATCTAGATATTTTCACAGGAAAGTGTGGAAAAATTGAAATGTTGAGTCTAATCAAAATTCCTCTGTTGTCATACTTTAGAATATACTTGTGAACAAATATTTCCACGAGTAAGCTGTGCATTTTCATATCATGAATTTTTACTTTTCATTGGAGGCGGGTTGGGGATAGAAGTGAATGGGTTTGCTTTACACTTGACAAAGTATGTACATTTAATCAACTGGAAATTGTTGATTATTGGATTGTTTATCATGGCCTTGTGTACAACTTGTGTGCCGCAGTCAATCAAGAAATAATGTCATTTGTATAAAACAAAATAGTCAATAATTCGACTTCTGGGCAATTCCGTATTAGAAATGAGTAAAATGACTAATTTCAAGTTGATCCAATCACCATTAAATTAGATGTCCAGAGTGGCTAAATGCATGCTTACATGTAGCAAGGAAACATAAACCGTTTGGGAATATCTTTATTGGTTATATAGATTTCATAGAATGTTATTTGGAAATTGAGGTAAACAAATTTCCATAATTTTCTGGCGTAATTCCATTAATGACCTATTTTTGGGCTTGGATCTTTCTACATGTAAAAAGCTTCATTTTAAATTTTTTTAATATGATAGCAGGGGTAGGTCATAACACTAATCCACAGCAAGTAAAAATACATCCCAAATTCTTCCGAAATGTAATTCCGTTTCCGTGCAATTGCTTTACCCGGAATTTTTTTAATTTTGAGTGGCAGTTCAAACTAAAACTTATGTGTGTCTCCAACAAAAGACATGTTCCAAATTTTTCGAATAATGAACTTCATTTTGTTAATTATTTCAATTATATAGATGTTCAGATAATAACTGAAACTTTGTGTATTGATCCATCACAAGACACACCTGCCTTATATTTGAATAATGCTGCCCAGGATTCAAGATTTGCGTCACTGCCTCGGTATATAATTTTGGGGAATTGAGAAAGGAAAAATATGCATATTTTTCACTTGACAACAATTTTATTTCAGTTGAAACAAAGATGATGCTTAATGTTTTACCTCCAAAGATTTTTGGATTGTACATGTTTGATATTATCATTAAGTTTAAGGTCTGTATGTGTATCCGTACCTGATTGGCAGCATTTAAAAGCTGTTTATTGGTTTTAAAGAAAGACAATTACAACTGTTTGGAAAATTGGAAAGAAAATTCTTCAGAAGGATTCTCCTCTCAAGAAATGTCTTGACAACAAAGTAATGTGCACGTGCATCTGATTCTTGCAAATTGAGAATTATTTCCACTCTCAAATTAATCGAACACTACATTTCATTTGTTATCCGGATTTTTTACATACATGGACTAAACTTGTTGCCAGTATGAAATAAAAGCCTATTAAACTGAAATAATGAAACAATCGGTTTTGATGACTCGTTATTAAAGGTTGATTGATTTACACTTATATGATTCAGGGAAATAAATTTAAATCCACATCCCCACCCTAACAGTTAAATATTTTAGCAGTGATTTCGTCCCAGTTATTGATGTCTATACATTATACATTTCTCACCACGTGACCAGATGTGAAATGTAAACAAAATCACTGTGTGTGGACGGCCTTGGAGTGATCCTCGTAATACGTGGCATATGACGCAGGTTAAATCTCAGTCATGTGGTCCACAACACGTGAAAAAAATTATTTGACATTTTGTAAAGTAATTATTTGAGAATTAAATGTGGGGGATCATTTATCTTTGTTCGACATCTCATTCAAAGTTAAGAACTTTTGCATTGCTAGAAAAACAACAGCTGTTTTAGAAATATCATTTCTCGGTGTGATATTTAGAAGCGCACAGAGATCTTTTAAAAATGTTTCCCTGAAAAAACAAATCCGGGTCCACTTTTCCCTTTTTGCCACCCTGGGTATACAAATGAAATCTTGATTTTCCACGACCCCGTGTACACCCCCCCCCCCCCCCCCCCCCCCCCCGCCCATGAAAAAAGCATAGCATTAATTAGTGGGCGTAACTCCTCTATTAAATACACTTCTGTAACTGGTGTCAGTAAGAACATTATCGCAACAGAAATTTTGTTTCATGGATTTTTTTAAGTATGATTTTTGTATGATGTAAATTGTGGGACAGGCGTGGCTGTCGGACTGTTTGCCAGATGTTTGAACTTTTGACCAATCAGCTGGCACGCGCACAAAGTCTGTGTAGGCGCCGTGACGATTGGTGGCGCTATTTCCGCAGATATCAACATGGCAGCCTCCTTGTCGTCGTCGGGAGTTCGGATTTGTCGGAGGCTTTTGAAGATCAATTATTGTCACTTCATGAAAAGAAATAGCGCCAACATGAGGGTAATTGCTTTAAACCGGAAATATCAAAGACGTCTGAATGTAAATTAAGCCCCAAACGTATCACGCAATATTGATTAAAAATATACTAAACCTTCCACCTGTCGAGCGAGCTGCCTGCCGACAAAGTTTGCCCAGTTTCCGGACGCATTGTTGGGTGGTGTTCATGCTATATTACTAACTTGGATGATCGTAGTCTTATATTGTTTCTTATGTAAGGATGTTTGTGTTGTTCGGGACACTTAGGGAACATTTTTTATTTGTTATTTGTTTTTATCTTTCCAAAATGATATGCGAAAGAGATTCTGAACTGAGTCTGATGTTACTCACATTTCAAGTAAAACAATTCTACAATGATAGTGGAATCATCAGGTTGGTGTAGTACTAGTGGTACTTTCCTGCCCTCCACCACTGTGACCCCGGTTCGAATCCTAGCTGGGGCCAACATGTGGATTGGGTTTTCAGTCCGGAAAGATTTTACTTTAATACCTCCCCACCAAAATTGGTCAGGAACAGCAAAATCTTGGAAAATATTAACCCTCCTTGATAACAACTATAGCTAAATGTGTGGCACAACCTGCTATTTCAAGATTTATGTCAGCAGAATGTGTAAAATTGAGGCAGAAATTAACAAGTATGTGAACACTTTGAGTGACCATACACCGTGCCAAGAACATCTAATTAACACAGAAAACACAAACTTTCTTTTCCTATATTGCACGAAAATTTCCCAAATAAATTCTCAAATTTAAAGGTTGTGCCAAGTGTTTATACAATTCTGAACACAGATGGATGGTTATTTTCCAAGATTTTGCTATTCCTGACTAACTTTTGTGGGGGTATTAAAAAAAAGTACATTTTGTAAAATCTTTCCCTGTAACTTCCTTCCTCATCTTCTATCATGGGACCCCTCTTGAAATAAGGCGAACGACTTTCGTGGGCTATCCTGGCTGAATGCCAAACAATAAATAAATAAATATAATTAATGCATGTGGAACGTGTGATACGAAAAGTGAGATTTTTGGTACTTTTTTCTAAGTTACAGCCGGATTTGACATTCGGCAGTTTAAATAAAAAATCACAAAATTTAAATGTCTCTTCTAGACGGATGCACTTCCATCCTTTGTGAAGATTGTGGAGGTTGGGCCACGAGACGGACTTCAAAATGAGAAGGTAAGAACTGCTCCTGAATGGACTTATATATAGCATATGCAATGCGTACACAATCAATTTTCAACTAAATGTGTACAAAAGCATCAGTTACACCACAGTGGTTGCACAACAGAAAATGGCACTTGTAGATTATCCCACATTCTATTTACTTTTTATAAATACATTTTTAATTTTAATATTTAATTTTAATTTTAAAAACTTTTGGCAGGAAATTGTTAGCACAGAAACCAAAGTGGAGCTGATCAACAGATTGTCTGGTACTGGACTCAAGGTGGTAGAGGCAACCAGTTTTGTATCCCCAAAATGGGTACCACAGGTAAGGAACACCCATTATATAGATACCACTAATTAATGAAATACCCAAATGGGTACCACAGGTAAGGAACACCCATTAGATACCACTAATTAATGAAACACCCAAATGGGTACCACAGGTAAGAAACACCCATTAGATACCACTAATTAATGAAAACCCAAATTGGTACCACAGGTAAGAAACACCCATTATATAGATACCACTAATTAATGAAATACCCAAATGGGTACCACAGGTAAGAAACACCCATTAGATACCACTAATTAATGAAATACCCAAATGGGTACCACAGGTAAGGAACACCCATTAGATACCACTAATTAATGAAACACCCAAATGGGTACCACAGGTAAGAAACACCCATTAGATACCACTAATTAATGAAAACCCAAATTGGTACCACAGGTAAGGAACACCCATTATATAGATACCACTAATTAATGAAATACCCAAATGGGTACCACAGGTAAGAAACACCCATTATATAGATACCACTAATTAATGAAATACCCAAATGGGTACCACAGGTAAGAAACACCCATTAGATACCACTAATTAATGAAATACCCAAATGGGTACCACAGGTAAGGAACACCCATTAGATACCACTAATTAATGAAACCCTTTATTTTACCCTCATTGATTAATTTAACACATCAAAATGTGTACCACAGGTGCAAGATAAATTTATTGTGCACGTGCTAAATGTATTTAAAACAGTCATAACAAAATTGTTATCACTTTAATAGTGAATGTTTTATCTGACTTTATCTAGATGGCAGACAGCACAGCGGTGATGCAGTCCATTGAGAAGAGAAACGGAGTGAGCTATCCAGTGCTGACACCCAACGTACAGGGCCTGAAGTCAGCCCTACAGGCTGGAGCTCAGGAGGTGGCTATATTCGGAGCAGCTTCAGAAACATTCAGCAGGTTGAGTAACAGACTTACCCGATGGAACCATGCACATCATCATAGCTATGTCGCATTGACAGTATGAAAAGCACTGACGGATCTGGAGCAAATCCAGGGCGAACAATACAGATCCAAAAAAAAATAGAACAAAAACAATAACAAAACTTTTTTTCTGAAGAATAATTTGATAAGCCTGTCACTGCTGCTTGTTCAGTCTCTGAACATATTTATGGTGGGTCAAACGAAAGTTTGAAATTATTTATATGATTTTTTGAAGAGGCCCTCCTCCCCCCCCCCCTCAATCCACCACTAGCTCCCACCCCCCATTTTTTTTAAATTAATAAATTATAAATAAAACAGTATGGGGTAGGCACATTGCTCCATTTTCAATTATATACCCATATTGGGTGTGTTATTGGTGCAAAATGTACACTGAGGTTTTGTGCACATTCAGTTACAAATTAGTCTGTCTAATGTCTGTTTGTCTAATGTCTGTTTGTCTTTAGGAAGAACATCAACTGTTCAATATGGGAGAGTATCGACAGGTTCCAGGCTGTCGTCGATGCAGCAAGGGAGGCTGGTGTGGCTGTGCGTGCCTACGTGTCATGTGTGCTAGGTTGCCCCTACGAGGGAAAAGTACTGCCAACTGCAGTCGCCCAGGTAAAAAAAAAATACCAAAATTACTATTTGTGCTGAGGAAATTGATCCAAAATAGTAGAATCATTTTAACATAGCTTGTAAAATATTGTCCAGTTGCATTAGTTATAATTCTATGCAGAACATGCACTTCTGAGACGGACAAACTTACTGCAGAAAATTTGATAAGGTGGAGTAAGGGGCTTGGATGACTTTGTTGGGGGGGGGGACAATAGATGAAGTAATTGTAGAGATTACAAATCACTGGGGAAACTCAATCAGATTTTTACATTGTGTGGTTTGTTTGCCAGTTCTTTCAGAAGTAATACCTTTGATAAACACTTCAGGCTCATTGATGGCATAGAGCTTGTTAACCTTCGGAAAAATTTCTAGCAGTCTCAGTTCGTGTTTCAGCTCAGAACAGATTTTATTCAGTCTCGCAGAATTTGTGGCTTTGCAAAAGCTTTGTCTGAAATCCAGTACCTTAACATATTGTATTATGCTCTCAACATCAAAATTTAGGTCCACTTTTATGCAAATGTTTGACCCGTTTGTTTTCATAATTAATTGCAATAACTTCAGGTGGCTAAGAGGTTCTATGACATGGGCTGCTATGAAATATCACTGGGAGACACTATAGGGGTTGGCACCCCCGGTGAGATGAAGAAACTGCTGGAGGTCGTTACCAAGGAGATACCCACCAAATGCATCGCTGTCCATTGCCATGACACTTATGGACAAGCCTTGGCAAACATATATGCTGCTTTACAGGTGAGAATGAATCAGGCTTTCAGGGAGGGACTTATGTAACCCCCTGCCCCCCCCCCCCCCCCCCCCCCCCAAAAAAAGGAAAAAGGCATTTCTGAGAATTTACCAAAATTTCGCCTCAAGTTACTTGGCTTTTAAAAATTGATATTCCGTAAAAAAAAAGCCGGAAGAAATTTGACAGAGGCCTAAAGTAGGAGACATTAGGTTGTTCGAAGGACAGTCGTAAACTGTCAGATAGCAGAGCTGTGGAAGTTATCACTGGCCTTTCTTTCAGGTCGTAAGTAAATTAGCTTATTTTCATTGGCTTAAAATATTTTGGCAAGTAACCATCACCCTCAGCAACAAACCCCAAATTCAAGAACAGTTACTGATGGCTACTGCCATGATGGTTTTTATGGAGTAATAATTAAGCTCAGGTACCAGGTTCCCTTCCCTTCACCCGATGAATCCAGTACCCATGTCGCTCCCAGAACTTGTTTGGCCGCGTTGAAACCTGCATAGATTTATCTAAGCTGTTTATTGAGAATTCCTATGTTTGGCCATTTCAGTTTGGTGTGAGTGTGGTGGACTCGTCAGTGGCAGGTCTCGGTGGCTGCCCCTACGCCAAGGGTGCATCTGGCAACGTGGCTACTGAAGACTTGGTCTACATGCTGGATGGACTCGGCATTGAAACGGTCAGTTTGCAAATCCTGAAAATTTCTGCTGGAATGTTTGTGGTTACAGATGTTTCAGTCAGTGTTGAAATGCCAAAATCTGCCATTGTGGATCCACTATTTCAGAATCTCCAATGCGTGACATCACAAAGATATAATTTATCTGTCATTGGGTGGGTTTTTGAGAATCCTTGGCAATTGAGAAATTTTGTTCAAATATCTCAACTGTGAGCCAAATCTACCATAGTAATAAAATGTTATTTGTATTTCAGATGAGAACATGTAAAAGCTATTTGTCTGTTCACTTTATTTCAAATTGTTTTGTTATAATCATAACTTGCAGGCAACAACAGAATTCAATACTATTTACAATATTTTTGTTAACTATTATTTGTAATTTACTTGGCTAAAAAGAGAATAGAACCCAATGGGACACCAGCAATATACATAATTAATTGCAATGAAATACTACTCGACTCATGCTCAAGACATAGGCTGATAAAAATTAGAATGAAATAAAATCATATACTAAAAATAACAAAACAGTGCATTTCACTTCTTTAAAATTTCGGATGAAACTTATTTCCGAGAACATTTTAGGCTTACAGGTGTTGCAAAGGTGTAATTATATTTTTCTTCTTCCTTGACAGGGTGTTGACCTTAAAAAGGTACTGGAAGTTGGCAACTTCATCAGCAAGGCTCTCGGCAGAACACCATCTTCCAAAGTTTCCAAGGCTTTGAGTAAACTCTGAAGTGAAAGGGACGTCAAGTAGGAGGCAAAGTTATAAGCATATTGACTGATTGCCCCCGGACATCTACCGTCTTAAGCCGTGTCCCCAGTGGACTTTTTTGTCAATCTACCGCTACTTTCTTCAAGTTCAATAGGACGGAAGGGATGAAGGACTAATGTCGTTGTTGACCTCTTGTAGCCGGACGACGACCATAGCAGTGGTTTGAAAAAGACCACCTGGCTGGTTGGCATCTGTAGGTGCATTCCTGCACTCACTCAATCCATTTATTTTTAATCTATGTTGTTCTTGAATGGGAGTGTAACAAATAGAATTTTATCAAACAAAGCTTTTATCACACAAAGGGTGGGGGGGGGGGGGCTCCATGTGCGACGATTATTAGGGTGACTCTATTTAGTGTGGTGCTTATTGTTAGCGTTTGTGCTTGTGCTTGGCTGCACTCCCTTATAGTGATTCCTGGCATACCAGCACCCCATCAATAACAGCCGGATTCAAGGGGTTAAGTTATACCATGTCCATGATGGAAACCTAAGAGGCCGACAGGGGCAATGGTAAACTGCCCAGCCATGGCAGTTGTAACAGGGATGTCAGTTACTTATTACTTTAATGGGAATACACCAGCCACTAAGAGCAAGCTTAACAGTCCGTCCGTGTAGAGAAACGTCCAGGTGGGAGCAGATGTAAGATTATGCAGAGGAATGTCGACAGCGAGTCTTGGTAACTTAGCATGAAGGAAACATCCAGTGGGAACGTTCCCAGCAATTGACCAATCACAGAGTCACGTGAAGGTAGTTTGTGAAATATGCCCAATCACATTAGTTATATATGTAGTTTTATGTGGAAAATACCAAGTCTTAGAAAAACAAATTGGAATGATTTTACTGTAATGCGCACCCTCCCCCCCCCCAAAAAAAAAAAAAAAAAAAATTAAAATTTAAAATTGGTCAGGAATAGCAAAATAACCAACCCTCCTTGATTACAACTGTCTAGACATGCGGCACAACCAGTTGTTCCAAGATTTATGTCAGCAAAATCCATGAAATATTAAATAACATGTGAACACTTTGAGTGACCATACACTGCCAAGAACATATGGTGAACTGAACACCCATTCTTCCCTCATATTACACGGAAATGTCCTGGTGGACAAGAGTCTAAAACTGAAAGGTTGTGTTTAAATGTGTTTGAATTCTAAACATGAATGTATAGTTATTTTGTCAGATTTTTCCGTTTCTGGCTCATTTTGGTGGGGTAGCAAAGCAAAATTCTTTCCAAAATTCCATAGTCACAAACAGCTACAAGTTAACTTAAGGTTTGTTGCATAAGCCGTGATCATCAGTTTCATAAAGCTGTTAAGCAAAAAAATTTGCTTAGCATGCAAATGCTTCCTTGATAAAACTGGATTTCAACCAGATTTCCATGTGTGGAATATTGCTTTTGACTGGTATTCAGCTGTTTGCTTAGCATACAAATTACATGGACTTTTTGCTAGTAACCTGTTTGTACTAAGCAAGACATTTTCATGCTAAGCAAATTTGTGTGCTTAACAGCTCTATGAAATTGGCCCCTGTGTCCAATTTAATGGGGCTGTTAAGCACAAAAATTTGCTTAGTATGAAAATTCTTCCTGGGTAAATCAGGATTACCAAGTACATTTTCATGTGATGTATATCGTTTGTGACTAACACATCAGCAGCTGATTGCTTAGCATGAAAATCACATAGAGTGTTGGTTGGTAACCATGGTAATCTGTTTTTTTTATGCTAAGCAAAACTTTTAGCAGTTTCTTGAAATTGGTCCCTGAAAAATTAGAACATAATGATAATAAGTTTTCATAAAGTAAAGTTGCATTTTAATCATTCAGTTGTCTTTAATCATGAAAATCATTCTACCAATACCCAATTTATCAGCTGAAGATCATGTCATAAATAATACAAATATTATATCATCATGTTTTGTATATTTCTTGTTAAAATGAAAGCACTCATGTTTTCTGTTCAGTGTATGTGTTTTTCGTTAATACTTTAGATTAATTTGTAGTGCTGTGCTGTCAGGCCTCCCAGTTGCTTTAAAATTCGCCTCCGGTGACAAGCAAGGCCGGCCCGTTCTTATTCCTCCATGTCAAAACCATGGAGGAGTTTGTGTTCCTCCTTGGTAAAATCAAAGATCGTATAAGGGAAGATAGGACACTGGGTATCTTTTTGCAATACGTAATTATTTTCGACTGGGGGGGGGGGGGGGGGGGGGGGGGGAGGGGAGGGGGAGGAGGAGGGGGGAGGGGGAGCGCCCCAAGCATTGGGTAGATAAACGCACGCGTGCGTACGGCTACAGTGAATCGACACGAGAAGTACGACGGCGGGATTTTCATTGATGAAGAAAAACCTTTAAAAGATGAAGAAATGAAGAGGTACCGCCATTATATTACATTACTGACATGATTTAGTGATATTTATAAATCAGGGAATATAATGTCCTTTAGTTATTGAGGCGATGTGACGGGCCAATATGCAATCAATTAAAGGACTGAAATTTAGAAGGACATGTAAAAACCAGATTGAAAAGTTTAGATTTTGGTTTTCAGTTGGCACGGGGAACATGTTTTAACAGCGCCCCCTATCGTCCGATTTTCTTAAAATCACGATCCCCGATAGGAAAATTATATTCATTGCCTTTATATAGTAAATTCCAAACATTTTCACTTATATTCAATATACTTCACACAAAATACAGGAAAAGACCCAAATATTCAAATGAATGAAGAAGTACAATGCTTTTGACTGAAATTTACCGCTGCTCCAGCAGGTGTCAAGTATTATTTAGGTAAATACCGCCCACTTGGGCCGGCTGTGTGAGTGATGTCTACATGAGATCAACGGCGTATTCACGTTGCATGCAATGAATGGCTATCGCACACTCGGGCGGTTTTGAGCGACAGTCTACAGGTGTGTGGATGATTGGAACAGGTGGACTGGGTGTGTGACGACTTGCTTTGATGTACACCGAATTTGACCGGTTTTGTTTTGGCATTTGGAAGTAATTCAGGTCATCCCAACCCTCATCTGATGGAGTTTGAAGAGAGGTGATTCTCAAAGGTAAATTATAAGGTGGTGAAAGTTCTGAATCATTCAAGAATAGGCCTAAATATTTAATTATTTATGCGTTATTTCGTCAATCAGGGAAGTATTGGCATGATTGGTATTAAAATGGTACTGAGTGGTAGCTCAACGGGCACAAGACAGTCATCATCGAAGTAAAATTAAACTTAAAATGCAAAAAGTGGCTTTTTCTGGATATCTGCCATCGACAGAGCCAGTCATACTCTGGTCTAGGCGATTGTGTAGTGTAGGGCCCCTCTTTTAGTTTTAATCAAAATAGAGTCGAGGGTATTTTTTCTCAATCCAAAATGACTTTTTTAACCTAAAGCAGACACCCCCCCCCCCCCCATAAGAAATTGTGTGAGCCTGAGGCTTCATAGAGTGCGCTGAATATTCATTTTTGTTGTGTGATCAAATAACGTGTTGTCATTTAATGCAGCTGATTGGCAGGCCTCTTTAACCAGTTCACGTCGAGATTATTTTGACATTAACGGACCCAGCCGCGGGAATATTTTTCCCGAGCCTATAGATGCCAGACCCGTTCAGGCAGAATCAGGCCGTAATCTGCAGGCAGAACACCCTGATATTTCCAGCCTCGCTCGCTGCCAGCGGGTCCCTGACAGAGATAGATACCGGTCTTCATCGAGTGCATACGTGTTTATCAGTCATCCATTCCGAGTACGGCAAAACTTTTGCTTGTTAACTCGATCGTCATCCGACTCGAACTGGTTAAGAATTCTCTTGGTCGGCATGAGGTCACTGGGTCTTGTTTTTTGTCTCTGATTGGTTAGTGGTGGCTGTTACCTGATCGCACTCTCTGGACTCAAAATAGGTATATATTTAGCGCGGTGGAGTTGCAGCAGAAATGGTGCAACGCAAAACAAATGGGGGGGGGGGGGAGGATTCTAAGTCTGAAGTAATTAAGTACCCTGTTGGGCGGCTATGCGGCAACGAGGTGGAAGGGTGGAGGGGAAGGTCAAAAGGTCAGCGAGAACGGTGCAATGCAAAACAAACAGAGGATGGGGGAAAAATTTGAAGTCCGAAGTAAGTATCCCGTTGGCTGCTGCGCGGCTACGAGGTAGAAGGGTCTATGTGGTTGGTGGGCAATCATGCGTGACCACGTAGCTGGCTGCGAGGTGGAGTAGATCAGAGGAGTGGCAGGGTATTCTGCAATTGTGCCCCAGAGGGACACGATCTCTGTACGTGTTGTATTTGCTTCATTCTGGGAGTTGGAGGGTGGGGTACATTCCTGACATTGAATGAATTCATGGCACAGTAGGCCTACTATCAAAACTTTGCCCTGTTTATTTTTGGTTGTTTATTAACCAAGGTGGTGGGACACTTGAACACTGAAATTCCCAGTTTTCTATTTAACATTAACAGTCCTAAATCCTCCAATTTAAATATGATTTTGCTTGCACCCTAGGGGCTAGGGTTAAAGAAGTAAACATCTGTGTTTTTATCATTCTCCACTGAAAGACAGAAAACTCTGCATTGAACCATGGAGGAAAGTCTGTTTCCTTCCTCCATGATTGAACAAACCAAATGTTCAAACTATTGTCCTGGGTTCTAATCCAACCAGGGGAATCCTGTGCAAGAAATAAATTTTCTACAACCGGTATCAAAACCTGTAGATTTTACTACTCTAATGCTCTATAAAACAGAATTGATTTAACCACAGGGGCCAATGTTTGATACTAGACCAAATTGTTTGCAGGATTATTTTTGAAAAAAAAATGTAAACTGGGACTAGTGTCATGGCGTTCACATAGTGTACAAGGCATATGGTTGAATTACTGGATTTACTGTAGTCTAGTGGGCACAATGTATTTCGACTTTCCAGCACCCCTTTTTAGGTTGTCGGTCCACACACTTGTGATACGGGTGCTTGACTGACCCTTACAAAATTCATTACTAATTCATTTGTCAAATGTATAGGAACCAATTGGGTCCAATCAGAATTCACTCTTTTTTTCCAATTGTGAATTGGCACTGTTTATTTTCACTCAAACTAGAAGCACCTGCACCAACTAACTCAAACATAGTCCAATTGAAATTGAGTTGTTGGTTTAATATTTTCTTTTCAGTTGTAAAACCAATTCAATCAAATTGGAGTACTAGGTAGATTGATCTGGATATTTTAGTAACTAGTTCCACTCGTATTAGATCAGGGAAGTTCTCATTCTAACTGAAATATCCTTTGCTGATTTTTCTTAATTTGGCTATTTATCATTTGTGCCATTAACCACATAATTTCACTTTCTGAAGGTCCCCTTTTTAACTTTAGTATTAAAATAATAAAATAAAAGAGAGAGCAAGGTTTATTTGGCGTAGGCCTGCATGCCCGTGACTCCTCTAGGTCAACTCATCCCGGACACTGCGTGCGTACACCTCCATGGATGTCCCCATTTGCTTCCGTGTGAAACCCACGGTATTCAAACTTAACATGGCGGCTGGAGGGGATGAGTCACTCCATACAGCCTATTGTTGGCTGGTATGCTTTGCTATTGTGTGCGTTCAGGCTCGGCGCTGCCACAGTTCAACCCCACAGTGCATAGTACGCTCCAGTGTAGGGACACACCTGTTAGTTGGCTGGTATAAAATAAAATCTTGTTTGTTGGTCACTAAAGGACAACCGATGTGTCTGTTTGTGTTTCTATTTCTGCTTAGTCATGTAATACATGATCAGGTTGGTGTAGTGGTTCTTTCCTCGCCTTGCACCTCTGGTGACCCTGGTTCGATTCCCACCAGGTGCACTATGTGGATTGGGTTTTCAGTCCCTACCTGATTGCGTGGGTTTTCCCCAAGAATAACTGTTCTGGGATTTTCCTCCCAAGTAAAGTACTAAAACTGAAATTTCCTTCGGCATCTCTCAATTTAGACTGGGCCCTGAGGGAGAACAGTGCTAATGCACTGATCAGGCTACCCAGGGTAAATAAGATATAAAATTAAAATAAAAAATGTTCTTGCTTGCATACTTGTAAGATAAAATTTCCAGGTTTCTGATGTTCTCATTTACAGTAACAAGCAGAAGCAGTATGAAACTCAATGAAAATTTGAATTTTTTTTTTGAGTGGTGAAAAAGAGAAAGTTGCCCAGTTTGGAAATCCAAGGAAATTGAAGCCACTTTGAAAATAATAAATGTATTTTTTGACACCTCACTAACTTTAGGGTTTGTAGGTAGGTACACCCTTGAAAAACTAAATTGTTCTGAAAATTTGGACTTCCCATAAGCCTAATGTCTTAGACTTCTGGAAAGTCCTGTCAGAGATTTTGTAGAAATTATACTTTCTTTCTGTTTTTTTTTTTTTTTTTAGCAAAAACCCTTTTTCAAGGGCAATTTGCTTCAAAACGGAAGAGAATGAAATACCACACACTGTAGAACTTTGACAGGGGTCACAAGTTACCCATTTTTGATTTTTGATTCACATTGTAATTTTCAACCAAGATTGGCTTCAATCTGTAGGAACTACCCCTCACCAAGGTCATAACCAGATTGAACAGAATTGAAACAAATCTCCAAGTTTGACGGGGGTCAAACCCCTATAAATTGATTGCATGAAAAGGCCATGTATGAAAGTGCAGATGTTAGCAAGTTTTTATATTGTATTTTGACCTCCGTGAGGCAGAGATCAAACCCGATCACCACCCTGTAACTAAAATTCACATATAGCGTATCGTGGACATTATCATAATGTGAACTGATAATTTCATAAGTTCTGTCACTTTGCTCTTATTTTCCCCAAAGCTGGTGAGCTAACAAACAAGTTTATTTTCAGTCGATGCGACAGTGACGCATGTGGCATTGCTGCTTATTACATCTGATTTCCTTGTACATATAGACAGTGGTCCGGTTATATGTGGGTATAGCATATTTAATGCTATTGTTCGTGATAACTTGTACATTTTTTAATGTGGGTATATCTATGGGTTCATGTGGGTGTTGATACAGTGGGAGTGTTTTCCTCTTAATCATCATTGAAATTTCCCAAAATTCTCTTATTCTCCCTTGTGTGAACTTTCTAAAATGGTGTCGCATTAACATTTTGGTTGAGTAACTGGTCTCATTCTGTTTGGTTGTAAGTCATGTAGTTCTCTTAATTTTATTTTTGATTAGCAATAATATGATCTTTTTAAATGGCAGAAACAGTGATCATCGCGTTAAACATCTCTGCTTACTTCACAAGTTAAAATGTGTATTTTAATTGTACAGTGTAATGTTTGTTTTTAGATTGATTTGGAAGTAAATATTATTTCCGTCGTTGTAATAATTGTTGGTGTTACAGACATGTGTGCAGAAGACTTGGGACAATGGGGGATTAGTGATTACAAGTCCAAACAAGGGGAACAATGGAAGAGAACAGCTTGAGTCCTCAGTAATACAGTAAAAACTGATTGTGTGCATTTTAGGTAGGCTTTGGGTGTGTACATGTAGTTTCCTTTCAAACACTTGTGGCACCAAAATCAACCACTTATGTGCTTACATTGTTGCTGTAGATTTTTTCCACAATATAGATATTTTCTAGTCAATAATATAGATATTTTCTTTCATAAATTATCCCTTTTTTCCCCTTCAGCTGATGAAGTTACATGCATCGCCTGAAGGAAACTGGATCGAAGTGAAAGTGTTGCCTGTAGGCAAGCGTCACCATGGTGATTCTAACAAAGGTTCGTACATGATGATTTGCGAGCACATTGCCATAAATAATTAACAAGTCTCTGGGGGTGAACAAATATGCAATATGTTGTGTCTGGCAGGGTTTCTAGCCAAAATACCCTGGTGGGTTAGGGTTCAGCAACTGACCCAACTCGGGCACCCCATTTGCTTCCTATTGGAGGAAAACAATTACAGAAAAGTGCCTTGCTCAAGGACATGAATTACCACAACCCCAGGTGGGGTTTGCACCACATGTGGGAGACTGCCACTTCACATAAATCCATGAATGGGTGACCCCACCATCCATGTAGGGATTATCCCTGCAAACGTGAACAAATCCTACCCCTTGTGCACCAGGCCAAATTTGATTTGATATTTTGTTTACCTTGGTCACCAACAAAATTTCCAAACCTGATGTGCCAAGGAAGGGCAGCACAAGGGTGGGAGGGAGGCTTGTAAGGTAGGGGGAAACAAGTGCATGAAGTGAAGCCCATTTCTGTGTTCTCTTTGTGTATAGGGGGATTGTGTCTGGTTGGCGGACCCGAGGAAGTCCAGTGCCAACGTGCCGATTGGGGCGACGGTCAAAATCGCCGAGTCGGGACAACTGCAGCTTCTGGACGATGAAGGGAACGTAAGCACTGTATTCAAGATTAGGGTCAAATTTCATTACTTTGCTTACAGTTAGCGAGAAACACCGCTAACTGTAGCAGAGAGTTCTGCACTGATGGTTTGCGAATTTTTGCATATACATCCATTAACTAAGATACTGTGCCTAAGGAGTTAGCACAGAGTTTCTTTGTTTCTTTGTTAACTTGATAAGCACAGAATCCGACATTGTAGATTCCAAAACATCGGGCCCAAGTCCACATATCACAGAGCTGCTTAATGCCAAATATTCTTTGGTACATTTTTGTGCTAAGCAGTATTGTTAATCATTTCATATTTCACTGGTAACCTGCTTTTGCTATTAACCCCTTGACCCCCGGTTTTAGATGGGAGGCGCCGGGGCACCAGGTCGGGTTGTGCAGCCAAGCAAAACGGAAACAAGAGGCTTGTGCAGCCAAGCATAACGTACACAATACCCCAATAATGGATTGAAAGTGCAGGGATTGACACAAATAGAAGTCAACCGGCCTGGTGACAATTTTCAATCTGCACCTATTTGTGTCAACCGTACGCAAGGGGTTAAAGCCAAACTTTTCTGGACTAAGTCGGTGTGTTTTTTTCTACGGTAATTTTTGGTTTGTCTAAGATTTCTCACTTTCCAAAATTAAGTTGACACGATTTGTCAACCTGACCAGGATTGTTCTGCTTTTTAGGATCATTGGCTGTCACAGGATGTGGCCTCTAAGCTGCGTACAATGCACATCTCCTCCGTGGAGGGAGTGGAAGACATGATACGGCTGGGGGATCTCCACGAAGCGGGCATCCTCCGCAACCTCTTCATCAGATACAACAACAGCCTCATCTATGTGAGTGGTTCCTCCTCAGGATGAGGTCTTTATGTTGATTCTGGATTCTATGATTGTCAGAAAAGCAAAGATACATGTAGCTTTGGTAATAATAAAAACTGTGGTTAGTTTTAATCTGAAAGCTTACTGTTTATCAAAATTATATTAACTTATCCTTCCAACAAGTATTTCTGTCTGAAGTACTGTCGTCTTCAAGAAAATTTTATCGAAAGACCTTCCGAAATTCTGTGGTCCACTTTGGTTATAAAAATCAAAATAAACACATATATGCATGTGCGCAGAATTAATGTTAAAAAGAACAGTTTTGACTATTTTCTTGTCATTTGGATGGTAGATTGAGATCGTTTTTTTCCCTCATAGGTTCTTGGGAAGCACACTGTCAAAATACATGTATATCAGAAATGACAACAAAAATCCTATTGTGCCAGTGAATGATGTGGTGTTAGAATTTCACACATTCTATGCGACACAAATGAATTTTTTGACACCCACTGCCTTTACCATTCATGTACAAATTTGAACATTGCATTGTGGAATCACCAATTAAAACCCTCCTGTTCTCAAGGCCAAAATGAAGCCAGCTATTCTATATATCAAAACCTATCAAGTGACAGGTTGAAACACACACAAACTGTGAGAGTTGGTGTTGAGAGTTTTTGATAGGCTGTGATAGTTATAAATATAAGAGGGTTAATCGGACACTATTTTTGACTCGGCTCACAGACATACACTGGTTCCATCCTGGTGGCCGTCAACCCATACCAGGTACTGCCCATCTATAATTTAGAACAGATCAATCAGTATAAAGACAAACGCATCGGTGAGCTGCCTCCGCACATCTTCGCCATCGCTGACAATGCCTACTACCGCATGATACGAGGACAGAAGGATCAGTGCGTCATCATCAGGTAGTCCATATTCCTAACATGGAGAGGGGGTCACTGTGGGGGGTAAAAGAGAAATCGGTTGATGTAAACAGGTGTAAATTTGATGTTAGTTTATATCAGAAATGGTTTTCAGTCGCCTAAGGTTGGGTTGGTGTTTTTAATGACGGGGATCAGCCCGTCATTAGGTACGTGGTTATCCACACATCATTAACATAATATACACCGTATTGTCCATTGGTCATCTGCATGGCCCAAAGAGGGCACTGGTTATGGGTAAAAGATAAGTACATATATCAAGTTTGTTTTTTTGCATTCACCATGTACGGCAAAAATTGCTGATTGATCTCTGAATTGATTGACACTACCCTTCTTGTAGTGGTGAGAGTGGTGCCGGCAAGACGGAGAGTACGAAGCTTATCTTGCAGTTCCTGGCCGCAGTGAGTGGTCAGCACTCGTGGATTGAACAGCAGATCATCGAATCCAACCCCATCATGGAAGGTATGTCAGCAGGCAGATGGGTTATTAAAAGTAAACTCCGACTGAGATATGGGGGATACCACCCTCAAGCTCAAGATGTGAGTGGATTCTGTGAAACGAGTCTTAAGGAAAGTTTTTAGTTATTTATTTATTAATTTGGCTTTTGGCTGGGATAGCCTGAGAAAGTCTAAGTACGTATTTCCAGTGGGGGGTCCCTTGGTAAGTTTCACCTCAGTTTTGGACCATGACTGATTTGTATTGTTGATGATTTCCTCTCTCCCCCCCTAGCCTTTGGGAATGCCAAGACGATACGAAATGACAATTCCAGCCGCTTTGGGAAGTACATCGACATCCATTTCAGCGACAAGGGCGTGATCGAGGGAGCCAAGATCGACCAGTACCTTCTGGAGAAGTCCAGGCTTGTTGGACAGGTGAGTTGGCTGGGACTGTTCATATTTATAAAGAAAAACAATATGACTGTACAGCACATGTGCAGTCGTCCACTTTTAAATAAACATGGCACAATTTGTTCCCGGGCGTAACTCAAAAGCAGCTCTGCCAACTTCAGACCCGTTTGTTGAGTGGGTCACATATGCCTACTTGTGCAATTTTAGAAAAACAATATTAAAATAAAACCGTATTTTACAGAAACCAAACAATGTTGTATTTGTTTTCCCTGATCAGCTTCCTGATGAGCGTAACTACCACATTTTCTACTGTATACTGCAAGGCCTGACTCCAGAGGAGAAGTCAAAATTGGAACTAACGAATGCAAACGACTACAATTACCTCATACAGGTGCGTAAGAAATGAAGCATTTCCATTTCAGTGCTGTAGTTGAGCCTGGGTCTTAGTCCGAGTCCAAGGCAATGCCCACTATCATTGGCCTTGAATTCCTACATACTTTTTTAATATGA
The DNA here is from genome assembly GCA_037893225.1 of Hippasteria phrygiana. Taxonomy (NCBI): domain Eukaryota; kingdom Metazoa; phylum Echinodermata; class Asteroidea; order Valvatida; family Goniasteridae; genus Hippasteria; species Hippasteria phrygiana. The sequence continues at coordinate 1,067,902 of JAZGUH010000242.1, forward strand.
GCAAACAGTCCCAAAGGCTCATTTTTTGGGATTTTTTTCTGAATGATGGCACTTTGTGGAGTGACCCTGTAACTTACTCCAATCTGAAAGATTTACATTTTGGTTCTGTACCACCTCCACTCAGGGTAATTGCATATCCTGCGATGGTCGTGACGACCAAAAGGAGTTTGCCGACATCCGCTCGGCCATGAAAATCCTGACCTTCGACGACAATGAGATCTGGGACATCATGCGGCTCCTGGCTGCCATCCTTCACTTTGGGAACATCGACTACGAGGCCATAGAAACGTCCAACCTTGATGCGACAGGCTTCCACAGCCACGTGGAGACGGGAAGGATCTCAATGCTCTTTGAGGTCGGTAAATTCAAGTGCTGTTTTGGTGGCAACTGCTGGATATAGGTTTTGTGGACTTTTTGGTGGCAGAAGTGGGATTACAGGTAGTGTGTTGTGAAACTCTGTTTTAGTTGCAGCTGTGGGATATAAAGCAACGTTGTTAGCCTCTTTTGTGGTTCCAGGTGTGGGATAAGCATGGTTTAAAACTGTTTTGGTGCCATCTAGGGGATATGAAGCAAATTTTCATAAAGCTCTTTGTTGGTGACTGGAGTGGGATAAGAAGGTAATTGTGGGATATAAAGCACTGTGTTGTGAAAGTCTTGGTTGCATCTGTGTTGTAAAACAATGTATTGTACGTTTCTTCTTTGATGACAGTGGTGGAATATGAATCAGTGTTACAGAGCACCAGCAGCTGTGGAATAAAGATAGTGGTTTTTGATTTTGAAACTCTATTCAATTGTTGATAATAGAATAACGAGAGAAATTATTTGATGAGAGCTGCCCTTTTTTTTAGAGGGAAAATTTAACTGATGCATTGGTTCAAGATACTCTGAAACTTATTTTGATTGCTCTTGTTTTTAATCCATCAGATAAACCAACGAGCCCTGGAAGAAGCGTTGACCACCAAGTCTACCACGGCCCAAGGGGAGGTCATCATTTCACCGGTCAGTCGGCACAAGGCCATCGACATGCGGGATGCACTGGTCAAGGCCATCTACGGCCGCATGTTCATCTGGATTGTCAACAAGCTCAACGAGGCCACCTACCGGCCACCCAAGGACCGCAACTTGAAACGTCTGAGCATCGGGCTGTTGGACATCTTCGGCTTTGAGAACTTTGGGAAGAACAGGTATGTCAATAAATACATTTGCTAAGAACGGAAATGCTTGATTGACAAAAAGCAGGTAACCAGCCAACATTTCATGTTAGGGGTACTGGTTCTGACTGGTTCTCAACTAAGTATTTGATTAGCAAAATGATTCACTAAGATTTTATTCTCTACTTTAGAAGCTCAATGAAAACTAGGCCCGTATCTTGGAAAATAGATTAATATAACAGATAACTGTTGAAAAAGGAATATGTATTTGAATATTACATTTGTCAAGTATCTTGCATTGGTACTACTTGTCTCTAAACAACAAAATCGGGTCCCCTAGCAGTTTCACCTTCCAGAAAAACCACCAGTTTAGGATTTCAACTCATTTCATGAAGACAGCTAACATGTGTAGAAGCCAAATTTTAGCTAAACTTTATATTTGAATCTTTAAGTGACCAATCACCACAAAAGTGTGTATTTCGAGGAAACATGCCCAAATGATCAAAGGTGAAAAATTGAACTACTATAATTCCAGAAGTATTTGTTCCCACTTCAGTGAATTAAACTTAATAATTAGAAAAGATTCAACAACTCAAACATCCAGGAAAAGACCGAAAAAGTGGTATGGATATGAAACAGTTTTTTTTTCAGCACCGTAAATTCTTTCATTTTTCCAGCTTTGAGCAGATGTGCATCAACTATGCCAATGAGAATCTGCAGCAGTTCTTTGTCCGACACATTTTCAAGCTGGAGCAGGTAATGTGTAAAATTCTTCCTCTGCTCAGCAGTTTAAATTGATGTGAAAGTTTTCCCCAAATGAAATTTCTATGATTCATTTTCAGTTGTGTTCACAATTCATGAACAATCGCCTTGATCGTAGGATAGCATAGATACAGCAGTTTGGTTTTGCCTATTTTTGTCAGTTGTGAACCATTTTTGTTAAGGCGGCTAAAACTTCAGGGAGGGAGGTGCAAAAATAACACCACGCCTTGTTTTCCCAGTCCCATTCTTGTCCATGCAATCTATTTATATTGCTTAAAATATATATTTTTAATTGTCATTTGTGGAAAGATTTTTAGTCTTACCCATTTGACTGTTGACCTTTTGACCTCTTACCTCAACAGGAAGAGTACGACCGCGAGGGCATTACGTGGCAGCACATCAAGTTTGTGGACAACCAGGAGACACTGGACATGATCGCAGCCAAGCCCATGAACATAATCGCCCTAGTGGATGAAGAAAGCCGCTTTCCTAAGGTTGGTGTCAAAGGTCGCTTGCAAATTAGTCCATGGTCAAAGGTCAGGTCGAAGATCACACAAAGTCGGGTAATAGCAGCAAGTGCCTGGATATGGTTGTAGTCAAACCTTGGTTAAAGAAGAAAAAAATACTTTGTGAAGGTTAGAGTGTAAGGTCACATACAAATGAGTAGAGGTTAAAGGCAAAGTTCAGTTTCAAAGTCCAGAAATCTGACTGTTGACCCGCACTTTGATCTTTAACCCAGTACTCAGTAGACTGACTCATTAAGCCCTCGTCCCCTCAACATATTGACAAATTACAGCCGCACGTGCCACACATATGTATTAGCATGTTGGATTTTTATCGTACCATAGTTGGTCAGTACGTCAATGGGTTAATAGATTGGTCTATTCTGCAATTGAACAGTATTTACGGTCAACACTAAATAAGCGTTGACTGTGTTTGCATCACGAGTGAATGGAATGAGAACAAACCATCTAGCTTTTGACCATCTTGTTTTAGGGTACAGATAAGACCATGTTGAATAAGCTGAACGGGCAGCATGGACGAAACCCGCTCTTCGTCAGATCTCCCGGAGCACGCAGCACACAGTTTGGAATTAACCACTTCGCAGGCACTGTGTACTACGAAACTCTTGGTAAGGACTGGCCTCTGTCTTTTTGTAAAAACTGGTTGGAATTTAAATCTTTCACAGTTGATACTGCAGGTGTTACTGCAATGTATTTACTTATTTGACCTTTTGTATTCTTGGCTGGATTGTGGACATCACACATTTGTGATGTTTTTCTGTAAAAGGAAGAGTGGAGAGAGATTTTCAAGGAAGATTTTATTTTAATTTAGATACTGGAAAGCATTGATTTTCCATCCGACTTTTTACCTTGCAACTTTTTTTCATAAAACAAAATCTCCCAGGTTTCCTGGACAAGAACCGGGACACCTTCAGCCCAGATTTCATCAAGCTGATCGACACGGCCGGCAACAAGTACCTCCGACAGCTCTTCGAGACGGACATCAAGCAGAGCGGGGACTCGCGCAAGAAGTCGCCCACCCTGGGCACCCAGTTCAGGAAGTCCCTGGATGCCCTCATGAACACACTCAGCTTGTGCCAACCGTTCTTCGTGCGCTGTATCAAACCCAACGAACACAAGAGGGCAAAAGTAAGACTTTACAGGGTCATTTAAAATCTCTCCTTTCAAAAAAGGAGGAAGCTAAATTGCTGTGTCAAATTGCCCAGGGTAGAAGGGTTCTGAAAAGATATTCTATTCTAATGAAAATATAATCACATCCTACAAAATGAGTTGGAAATATCTTTTCACTTTTAGTTTTTATGCACTTTAAAAAGAGTTACACTTGACTTTTAATTTTGATATACCAACGCCCTGAAATGTTAAGAGTTTCTTTCAAATTTCATTGTGTGAGATTTGCTTTAAGGACCTCTTAATCCAAAATAGATCTGGTTGTCTCTGACTTGTTTTTTTAGCGATTTCATGAATACTTTGGGAAAGGTTTAAGACTACTTTTTAATGTTGGATATACTTTCTCCCCGTTTCCTTGCAGGAGTTTGACAGAGATCTTGTAGTAAGGCAGCTAAGGTACTCCGGCATGATGGAGACAATTAGGTAAGGCGTCTAACTGGCCAAAGCCTAAAAAACTATTTCAAGCCCTTGACGTTTTCAGCCTCACACCCAGGTTATTCCAGGTTGTCACATGGTTAATCTTCCCCATGTACTCTTTTCAGAATCCGTCGAGCGGGCTACCCGATCCGTCACACCTTCAAGGAGTTCATCGACCGTTACCGCATGCTGGTCATGGGCGTTAAGCCCTCCCACAAGGAGGATTGCCGGGCTGCCTCCACCAAGATCTGCCAAGCTCACCTCGGCAGTCAAGACTGGCAGCTGGGCCATCATAAAGTCTTTCTCAAGGTAGGTGGCAAGCATCACAGACCAAGATCAAGCAAGGAGCACTGTTAAACCAGTGTTAGATTCGCGACGTACCTGGGCGATAACGTCCTAGTGTGAACGATAGCTAGTTGAATGATTGTGTCCCTGGTTCCCCTCCACGCGTCACAGTTTAGCCCAACAAATATTGCTGTTGATAACCAGTGCATCCGTGGTCTATAGGCTGGATTCAGACGGTTGACTAGATGTTGTTGAGTCTAACAATTGCCCAGTCAATTTCTGCTAACTTTAGCAGAAAATTGGTCATCTATCCTGTAACTAAAGATTCTCAGAAGCTGTCCCCAGCTTAGCTTACAAATTTGCTAAAAACAGGAATCTTTTTTTCCTCTGCAAAGTTCACCTCCTTGCCGAAGTGTTATGTGGTGTATATCAACTGTCAACCCTGCCAAATTTTGTGAAACACAACTTTTTCCTCAGCTGAATTTCTGTTGACCAATTTCTACTCAAGAAAGTCGGCCTTTGGAGCACTAGACCCGCTCCATGTTTACCGCAATACTGTTAATCATGGTACTATGTTCAATGTGATGCTGCGTATTAATTTTAACTGTTATTCAGCCACATTTTTCTGAGCACAATTTTATGAGCTGAATATCTGCTGTCAATTTCTGCAAATGAAAATCAGCTGTTAAACGCTGGTCCCATCGCCCTTTACGGTTATTGATTTTAGAAATCTCGGTTCTTGTCTTCAGGATGCCCATGATCTGTATCTGGAGCAGGAGAGAGATACGGCACTGACGGCCAGATGTATCATCATCCAGAAGACCTTCCGTGGCTGGTTCTACCGCAAGCGCTTCCTCCGGATGAGGAAGAGTGTCACCATCATCGCGAAAGCCTGGCGCAAATATGCCCAGAGGATACGTTACCTCAAGGTCAGTGCTCAATGAAGTCTGAAAATTTGGGACTCCATTGTGCATGTACACGAGTCTGACATGTGCGTGCATATGTATGTGTGCCGCTGTAATTAGAGTTTTAAAATGATTCGGCGTGAAAAATCCATAACGTCTTTTCATGCAAATTCGTCTTTACTTTTTCCTGAGAGATGCCTTTCTTCTTGTACGACAGATGAAGCGTGGCTACCAGCGCTTGCAGGCGGTCCTCCGTGGGCGTGTCCTGAGCTATCGCTACCAGTTCATGCGAAAACGACTGCTCAAATTCCAGGTGTGATATTAATCAAGTCTTGTAAAGCTATACCAAAGATTTTTTCGGCTTTCTTTCTATTTGTGATAAAAGTTAGGAGGCCTTGACATTTGTATCGTAGCAGGTGGTCTTTTTTAAACCGTGGCTATCGCCGTCGTCCGTATTCAGTTGGTTAAGGCCATGAGATTGAATGGTCTGTAGACGGTTCATCCAGACATGCTTTGTATGTTCGATGTTCTTCAGCCCCCCCCCCACAAAAGCCCATTGTCATAAAATACACTATATACATCGTAAAATAAACAACATACTTCATAAAATTCTTTTTGACATCGCCATCAAATAACATTAACGTAAATGACATTCTTGAATTCCTTGACTCTTTAAATTTTGTCCCCCACCCCCCCCCCCCCCCCCTCCCCCCTGTTCCTTGCAGGCCCACTGTCGAGGGTTCCTCATCCGTGCTGAGATAAGTCACTACCTGACCAGCATCGTCAAAATCCAGGCTGGTTTCCGTATGATAATGCAGCGTCGTATCTACAAGAAGCAGCTGGCGGACTACCGGCGACGCAAGGAGGCAGAGCGCATCCGCCTGCAGGAGGAAAAGAAACTTAAGAAGCAGATCGGTGCCAAGAAAGCCAAGGTACGAGGGCAGAGGGACCGAGGCCCCATCTCCAACACAGTAACATTTGCTACACTGGAGAAATGCTTTTCTATCATATCCCAACGTTATGTAACTGAATGCAGTCTCAAAATATTGGTTTGTTGTAATTGTAAAATGTTACAACTTTGCCGAGAGTATAACTTGCACAGTTCACTAGCTTTGAGCTTTGTTTTCTGAACAAGTGGTTATGACTCGAATAACTTCAAAAGATTAAAGCATGGGCAACAACAGCAACAACTTGCACTTTCAGGAAATACCATAATCTTGATTTCCTAATTAAGCTTCTTATTTTCCTTTTCGTTTCTCGTGAGCATAGGAGGAAGCAGAGCGGAGGATGCAGCAGCGTATCCTGGAGATGGAAGAGGCGGACCTAATACTAGAGCAGGAGGAGGAAGAGGAGCGAATGGCCAAGATGGCCGCCATCAATGAGGCTGAGCGCAAGCGCAACACGGAGCAGTCCACGGCTGAGGTCGTGGACGATCTCTTTGGGACCTTCGACGACGATGGACAGCAGGCCATAGGACCCAGAGGATTTGAGGTGAGTCATGTGAAGCTGACTTCCGGCCTTGTAATCTACTAGGGTAAATGATGCAATGATTTATTTCATTTCTTGCATAGTAATTCATTACTTTTGTCTTTTTGCAATAAGCTAGTTCGGTATTTTAACTGCGCATGTGCACAATGACATAGTTATCCCAAATGACCTGTGTACATGCACGTGTTAAATTCAGTCAGAATGGGCTTTTGCATAACATTGCGTGATATTCCGTCAGCATTATTTATCCCGAATAATCTTTGACCTTTGAGATACCGAACTACCTTATTGTTAGCACAGTGTTATTAACTCAACAGTTGTTGACTGCTGTGATGTGAGATATGGGTCAGAGGGTGTGTTTATTGGTGTTGAAGGCATTACCGCTTTCTTTATCCCTCTCCACGGCAGGATTTGGAGAAGTCGCGGCGGGCAGCTATCGAATTTGGCCCGGACGAGGACATGATGGCCCCAGCCGTGCCGGAATCACAGGAGGACATCTCCGAGTACAAGTTTGCCAAGTTTGCTGCCACGTACTTCCAGGCGGGGGCCAGCACGTCATTTATCAAGCGTCCCCTGAAGGAACCGCTGCTGGACCTGAGGAATGAGAACGACAGACAGGTTGGTGGTGTGATCATTTCATTTTATTCATTGCACAGGTAAAAAGGATTACAAAAGACATTAACTACAATTATAACATACACATTAAAATTACTGTCAAAAACAGTTTCAACCCATGTACAGGACATTGTTTCACCACATGGTAAGCATCGGATCAGACTTCTAAGTTTTATTTCTGTTTTGGGAACAATTTCATGAAGATAAGTTCTCAAAATGAAGGCGAAAGATAATTTCATAAGATTCAAAAATCTATAATCATTTTTCCTCTCTCTGTGATAGCCTTGGGTTAAGCCATTGTTCCTTTCCGAAGTTGTAGATAATCTCAAGTTACCAAAATAGAAATAAATAAAATATTTTGTATTTTTTTCTGGACCAGGCTGCACTGGCCGTGTGGATCACCATTCTACGTTTCATGGGTGACCTTTCTGAGCCCAAGGCCCAGTCCTCGGTGGCTGACAGGGTAAGTTTCTGCAATTAATTGTATCGAATGTAATCTTAAAGTCGAGCATTGGCAGACGTCTGTAGACTTTGACTGAAACTCTGTAGGGTCAATATTTTGACTTGCGTACAACCTTTATCCCCCAGGATGGCAAGTCCGTGATGACCAAGATCTACAACACTCTCGGGAGGACACGTGGCAAGAAGGAACTCGAGGAGGCTCGAAAAAATATGAAGGATGACGGCATGGTAAGAACAAGCCAAGATACTTGGATAAATGGGATAGACAGAAAATTAAATTCAACTGAAAATAATCTATTTCCTAAGTTGGAGATGCAAGACAAATTTACTTCAGTGATTTTGTATCCAATAATCTAATACTGATAGCTACTCTTCACGTTATTTTTCAAAAGCTGTAATTGAAAAGTTCATTTACTTGACCGCTAAGCTAACTCGATAAAAACTTGGCTGAAAAGACCAGCATTACCTAAGAGACTTCTAGGATTCAGTCGTGTTTCATGATGGCTTACAACAATAAGGAGAAACAAAAGCGATATCATACGTCAAAGTAACAGCCATTTTGGTTGGACCGTTCTAGCAACCATCCACGTCCATGCAGGTGGGTACCGGGCGATCCAGTAAGAGCACCATGCGCAAGAAGCTGGTGTCCCTCACCCTTAAGAAGAAGTCCAAGATCACGCAGGAGGTGGCGGAGAGGATCCGAGACGGCAATGAGACGGAGTACGATAACGCCATGGTCATCGATCGGCCAACGTCCAACCTGGAGAAGCTTCACTTTATTATTGGTCACGGGATCCTACGACCCGAGCTGAGGTAAGGGTTGACTTAGAGGAATGTCCAGATGTGGAGTGTGGTTATCAAGTTCAACTTGCATGTTACCATGGGTTACAAAAGTACATGCATTAGCTACGTTTTTTTTTCATTTGAAGTCAAAAAAGGTGGTTTTTGAAAATGTATTGAAAATCCTATTAGTTTATGCAAGAGGGTGCTATTTTTGTTTAGCAATTAAAGGAACTCCTTGTCTTTTGACAGAAGAACAGTACTAAAACCAACCAATTGGAACCTTGGTCACAGATCAAATGCATCACCAGCTACATGTTATGCAATGTAATGTGGTTTCTGATTGGTCCTTATGTTCATCAAAATGGTGGCCTGTTGAGGGGAACACCAGTATTGGGCTTGATAATTCAGTTGATTGAGTACCGGACCGGTAGTCTAAAGCTCAAGCATAGTGAGTTCTCCGATGTGTCCTGGTGTACTTGAACTTCTATTTTGGATCCAATTTCTCTTGTTCTTTCAATCGTATCCCAGGGATGAAATTTACTGCATGATCTGCAAACAGCTGACTAACAACCCCTCAAAGAGTAGCCACGCCCGAGGCTGGATCCTACTGTCCCTCTGTGTAGGGTGCTTTGCTCCGACCGACAGAGTAAGAAAATTAAGCATCTACAGCCTATGATTTTAAGTCCATTACGATCTAAGGCAGTCTATATTAATACAACAGAGATATTCGTAGTGGATAAATGTCGTCTTGTAACTGGCTACTCCCAACCTCTTATGGGCATTATTGCAAAAAGTTCAGTGGTATGTTAAAGACACAGATTGCCCTAAGATCCCCCAAATGTTGCCTATTCGGTTAGTTATCTGACCTATTTTCAAGGTTTGAGTGTAAACATTTTGCCATGTGGGATATTTATGGAGAAATGTGAGAAAAAAACCCAAAGCATTTATATCTGGCATTTAGAGTGGCGTCGCATATAGTGTAGCCTGTACACAGCTGAAGCGCTAGAGACCAAGATCACCAGAATGAATTTCTAAATATTCCAAAGCTCTGACTTTTCCCGAACCATACCAGTGTCCCTGAAATGCATTTTCAAACGATGATCCTATGCATTAGATTCTACTTTTTGAATGGTCTTTCCAACCATATTAATTTGATGATGAACTCTTTTCGTAGCCCAATTGGGCATCTCCAAGACAACGGTCTCTTTAACACTATCCAAAAAGGTGCGACGAGAGCTACTGTGTTCTAATCATGATCTAAAAATATGCACCAATTTGCATTAGTGTCTCTGGAATAGTATACAGAGCTTATCGGCATTCTTTATTAACCCTCCGTCTCTCAGGGCCAAAATGGAGCCAACTACCCTATATATCAAAACCTATCAAGTGACAGGTTGAAACACACACAAACTGTGAGAGTTGGTGGGTAGATTTTTTTTGTAGGCTGTGATTGTTATTATAGCTATAGGAGGGTTAAAGTGAATCATTGGTCCGGGTTATTTTTGCATCTGTGTAGTTTGTGAAGTACCTCCGCTGTTTAATCAGTGAGGGTCCACCGGGCTACGCTCCATACTGTGAGGAGAGGCTTCGACGAACCTTCGGCAACGGCCCTAGGACGCAGCCCCCCAGCTGGCTGGAACTCCAGGTAGGCACATTGGATTTGACTGGTCGGGTCTCTTTATATTTTCACTTGAGTAGCTTTTTAGTTGTCCCTCCCACTTCTTGGCATCATTTTTTCCACCTGGCCACTGAGTCCTTATCTTTTCCTTTATTTCTTATTAGGCTATCAAATCAAAACTTATTCCTGTTATTTTGTTGTATTTATCAGGCAATCCAGGCGGTTTTTATGACTGGAATTAAGCCACCAAATTCCAATTGATTCCTGCCGTATTTCCTTCTCAGGCCACCAAATCTAAGAAACCCTTGATGCTCCCCATAACCTTCATGGACGGTACCACCAAGACCCTACTGGCCGACTCGGCCACCACGGCCAGGGAACTCTGCGACCAGCTGTCGGAAAAGATCAGTCTACTAGACCAGTTTGGGTTTTCTCTCTACGTGGCCCTCTTTGACAAGGTAAGCCATGTGGCTCTTGCTATGGCTTAGCTTTGTGCCATGGGCATGCTGCCGTGATTATCCATAGCCATAGATAAAAGTGCACGTTTCGGACATGGCCTAAATTGTAAATGTGTAGTAAGGCTTTGTATGATGGTAGATGCACCTACAAGAAAGGTCTAGTGTGTTACATACAAACGTTTGATGTGGAATTATGCTACTGCAATATTTTAATGGTTAATTATTTTAATGGTTAATTTTTTGGAATTTCTTTCTTTAAATCTGAGTGACTTAAAGTAAGTCGAGTGACTACAAGTACCGTATCTCTGTTAAGTGCCATCATAAAATATGTCGGTGAAGGGCAAAACCCAATATTGAATGTACATCACCCCGACGAAAACAATTCCATCTTATGAATAGTTTGGCTGCGGTACCCGCCGCTATATCAGATTTGAACCAGCCAACCGACTCCGACAAGCTCGGTGGTCGAGTGGTAAGACATTTGCACTAGAAAGCAGGAGGTCGTAGGTTCGATTCCCACCCCGAGTGATTTTTTTCAAAATAATCTCTCGGGACAACACTGAGTATACAGTGTTTATAAAATACGTCGGTTAAGGGCAAAACATTTAGTGGGGATCGCTTGAAATCACTTCAGAAACTGATTTTCAGTCGGGGAACAAGACCAAGATGACTGCTGCTTGATTTGTAGCCATGAACCCTAAGTACAAAAGACGCCTTATTAGAACTCTTCCTTGAATCTTCTAAAATCCAAAACTTTGCAGTAACCCAATGCCACATTCTTTTCACTTAAAAGAATCGAGGGACATTAATGTCTCATGCAAAGTAATAGCGACTGAAGTCCACCAAAAATCCTCCAAAACCTTCTAAGATGGCAGGGTTCATGGCCCATCTCCTTCACAAGAACCCAATGATAATAATTCTGCTCTTTCCTTAAGGTGTCGTCTTTGGGAAGTGGCGGAGACCACGTCATGGACGCCATCTCCCAGTGTGAGCAGTACGCCAAGGAGCAGGGCGCACAGGAACGCAACGCTCCCTGGCGCCTCTTCTTTCGCAAGGAGATCTTTGCTCCCTGGCATGACCCCACAGAGGACCCCATCGGGACCAACCTAATCTACCAACAGATTGTCCGTGGCATCAAGTTTGGGGAGTACAGATGTGACAAGGTGAGAAATATCGCTCTTTAAAAAAGTCGTCAAACAATCCACAAGGGAAACTGACTAGGTAAATTTGAATACATTTTTAAAGTGAACAAAGAAACTGGCAGGAGCGGGATTCGAACCTGCGACCCCCGGGTTACCGTACCGGCGCTCTACCAACTAAGCTATCTTGCCCTATGTTGGCGGTCTCCCAAATTGTCAGTATCTTTTGTTCAGGTGGGCGCTAGTCAGAAGTCATAAACCCAGAATGCCGTATAGCCAGGGATCGCACCCAATTTTACGATACAACCTGGGAAGCGACATTGTGGGGATCACTCAATGAGGATACGACTTTTTAAACTTATAATTCATCAAACAATCCACAAGGGAAACTGACTAGGTAAATTTGAATACATTTTCAAAGTGAACAAAGAAACTGGCAGGAGCAGGATTCGAACCTGCGACCTCCGGGTTACTGTACCGGTGCTCTACCAACTGAGCTATCTTGCCCTATATTGGCGGTCTCCCAAATTGTCAGTATCTTTCTTTAAAAAAAACGGCAAGAACATAAGTGGTGCTTTTGAGTAGTTTACACATGTATCTAGGGTTACGTGAGAGCATTCAATCAGTTATCATGTCATACTGGTTGTTGTTCTGGTGTCGGCCACCACTAAAAATGAATTCCTCTGCATTTTCAACCTAGGACGGGGACCTAGCCGGCATAGCGGCCCAGCAATACTACGTTGACTATGGTGCGGAGATGGTCTACGATCGTCTGATGAACCTGCTGCCGACTTACATACCAGACAGCTCCATGACGGGATCTAAGACGTTGGAACGTTGGGCTCAGATGGTCATGAACGAACTCAAGAACGTGAGTGGATTTATTTTCATCTCTCCCGGTTGTTTTCATTCTATGTATTTTGTTGGCAGGATGAATCTTGGGACGGTTATATGGGCAAGGACACACCTTTGTCATGACTGGAAAAAACTCATGTCTGGTGCACTAAAAGTTTGTGCTCGGGGGGGAGCGTCTTAGAAAAACTTTAAGCAAGGAAAATTGTGCCACTGGTCTCCTCTTTACTTGTCATAATTTAGCATGACAAACTGTTATTGTTAACCAGTGCAACCCTGCCTTGTAGGCTGGTTCCAGATGATAAACTGGATGTTGACTAGCCAAAGTAATTTGGCAAGATTAGTCCATCAGGGTTCAATTCCATAGAGCTGCTTAAGCCAAATAAATTGCTTAAGCGCAAAAAGATCTTGCTTAATTAAATCAGGTCAGCAGCCAAAACTCCATGTGATTTTTATGTTAAGCAAAATAAAACAGCTAAATACCAGTCACAAGCAATATACATCACATGGAGTTTTGGTTGGAACCTGATTTTATGAAGCAAAGTTTTTTGTGCTTAAGCAATATTTTTTGCTTGAGCAGCTCTATGAAATTGGCCCCAGGTGTCAACAATAGTCCTTCTGGAATTTTCTCTCGGATGTCGAAGTCAATCATTGCTCCTTGCTTGGTGAGAAGTATTGGAATCCAAAAGACACAAGGGTGCTGATCTCCTATCCAGGTTTAAATCTTGTTTAGACTGTCCTTGCCACAATTTGTTACTGAAACGTCTGGATGACCACATTTTCCTCGTTATTATCATTATTTATTTCTGGTACAGAAACCAAGAATTCCTCAACAAAAAAAGTGGATTGCACTGTAAACTTGCCTGAAGAGACCTGTGAAGAGAATATGAAGAAATGTTCAGTTTTAGCGGTGGATGGAAAAACCCAGAATTATATTCTAGGGAAACCCATGAATCAGGCAGGATCTTAGAACCCAATCCACATTGGCCCATTCTAACCCAGGTCACAGTGCTCGAAGCCAAGGGAAATACCAGCAGGCTAACCAGTCTCCCCTAAATATCATTCCATCGTCTTTCACTCATCAGAGCTACTATGTCAAGGAGCACGTGGACAAGATGCGAGTCAAGGAGGACGTGGTGAACTACGCCCGCTTCAAGTGGCCCCTCCTCTTCTCCCGCTTCTATGAGGCCTTCAAGTTCTCTGGCCCAAGCCTGCCCAAGAACGACGTGATCGTGGCTGTGAACTGGACCGGGGTGTATGTAGTGGATGACCTGGAGCAAGTCTTGCTAGAGCTGTCCTTCCCCGAGATCACCCAGGTGTCCAGCAGCAGGTAAGAGGGTGCATTGTGGGTAATGCAAAGCATGATGGGTAATGTAAGTGGTTTGTGTTGTAAGGTTTATACAGTGTATGAATGGTATGGCATATTGCATGGATAATGCATTGCATTGCTTGAATGCCCCATGTGCTCTTAACTTGCAGCCTGGGCTGTATACTCCCCAGGGAGCTGAAAAAGTTCTCGGGAATGATTGATGGGCCTGATGAGCAGACCTCAAGCACCGTTAGCACCTTAAGCACCTTAAGCACCTTAAGCACCATGACCATAGTGGATATGTGCTCTTAAATCTACATTCTACACTATTATTATTATTTGATCCTCCTTTACAGGACAGGCAAGCTTCATGGTCAGAGCTTTACCATCGTGACGGTCAAAGGGGACGAGTACACCTTCACGTCCTCTAACGCCGAGGACATCCGAGATCTCATCGTCTTCTTCCTGGACGGAATGAAGAAGAAATCTCGCTACGTGGTGGCTCTCCAGGACAACCCTGACCAAGGTAGGATTCATCAATGGCATAGCGAGGAGCGGGGGTCGGGGAGTGGTAAGGGGGTGGGGGGTGATATTCTAGGCTAAGTTACAAGCTGTCCACTCGTGTCACATTTTCTGCTATATTTAGCAGCAATTCCTCCTGAAATCATTCCCTAGTCATTCTTATCCAATGTTCCTAGTGCGAAGCATTTTTATTTTCTCTTCAGGTCAAGGGTCGTCATTCCTTAGCTTCAAGCGTGGTGACCTGATCATTCTGGAGCAGGAGAACGGCGACACGCTAATGGAGAGCGGCTGGTGCTACGGGGAAAATGACCGTACCGGACGCAAGGGGGATTTCGCGACTGAGTGTGTCTATGTCTTGCCTACAACAACCAAGCCCACGCCTGATATTGTGGTAATTAAGACTCAAAATTTAGAAAACTGCAACTAGTGCACTATATTAGATTTCAATACAGTAATCGTGTGACCTTGTTCCTTGATAAAAACCATGACACCTGCTGTTCGTTTGTTTTTCTTCCCCCGTTAAGGTACTGTTCACCATGCAACCACAGGAGATGTCGGATAGGATGCTGTCTTCTCATGAGGAAGCCATGAGGAACGGTGACACACGCCAACGGCAACACAGCTTGGAAGAATTTGCCGTTGATCACTTCCGGCCGCCGCCCAAGCGCACGCTCAGCCGCGCCGTCAAGCGGCGCACAAGGGTGAGTCACTCAGTTTTGGTGTCGGTCATTTTAACATCTTGAATATGGATGATGGCCACAGCTGAATTTTAAAAATGACCACATGGCCGGTTGACGTCTATAGGTGCATTCCTGCACATACTCTATCCATTAATGTTTCAAGTATACTGTTCTTGAATGGGAGTGTAATGAATAACTGGAGCTTTTTCAAACAAAGCTTTCATTCACACGAAGGGGGGGGGGGGGGGTGCCTCCAAGTGCGATGAATAGGACCACTCTATTCTGCGTGGTGCCTATTGTTTGTGTTTATGCTTGGCTGCATAGCCCTGTTTCAGTGTATGTGTTCCCATCAATGACAGCCGGATGCCGCAAATGTGCGCAAAAAAACAGTGCCACCAGGCCGGATGACGCTATTGTCCGCCGTTTGTGCAGTTTCAATCCATTGTTAGATTAAACAGTGCCACCAGGCCGGATGACGCTATTGTCTGCCGTTTGTGCAGTTTCAATCCATTGTTGGATTAAACAGTGCCACCAGGCCGGATGACACCATTGGCCGCTGTTTGTGCAGTTTCAATCCATTGTTGGATTATTGTGTATAGGTTACGCTTGACTGCATAAACACATTGTAGCGGTTCGCTTGGCTGCCAGAGCCTTCCGCGGCACTCCGACGTCTCCCGTAAAATACCGTACTCAAGGGGTTAATACTTGGTTGAGTTACTTATTTTGGTCAATATAGTACTTAGGTACTTGTAAAAATAGCACCCAGTTTTACCACGTTTGCCAAGTGGGAACATGCAGAAAGATTGCCATGGCAAAGTGTGTGACTTCTCCATTTCTTCAGTAGACTTGTTGGCCTTAAACGTGAAACAGAATCTTGTGATGTAAAAAATGTGTCAAAATCTACAAGCTGTCTGAAATGATAGTAAACACGATGGCCAAAGGTTGCTATACTGATAAGACTAGATCATTTCCTGTCAGCTTACAAGATCTAAATTTTCCAATCAATCCATCTTCAAAACTGAAACTAAACATGATATGTTTGCATTAGTCAGCAGTTCCGATTCCAAAGGTTTTCACCTCTTGACAAGAGATTTTGTTTTTTTACATTTCCAAGTATCATTAACCAATTTTGCCGAGGAGTTTGAGCTCTCGAGCTGTCGAGCAGACATGTTTTGGTTTTGGTTTTGCATTATCGGTATTTGATCAATTTTGACCAAGTATCTTTGAGTCTTACATGACTTTGATATTGTCGGGGATTAAAGTCGACAGAAATGACTTCATTAAGTGATAACGATTGTATATTTAACTTCTTTCATTGTGGAAGGGCCTCAGTTGCAGATTGATTTGAATTTCCACACAAGCAGTAATAAGCTGTTTGAGTGGCTACAATTCATTTTGTTATCCTAACTTTCCCAAACCCTCTTTGCCAAATGGAGGAATTTGGAGGATTGAGGGTCTTTGGAAGTTGAAGTGGGACGATTTTGCAGGATTGAGGGCTTTGATTTTTGCCTCTGGAAAAAAAATGGAGGATCCAGGTCATCAGGCCCAATCTGATGCTGGTGGATTTTGGAGGATTGAGGTTACTGAGGTTTGTCCAAAACCCGCTAAAGGATTTTGCAGGATTCAGGCAGTGGTCCCCAGTAACAAACATTGGAGGATTTGGGAATGGGAAGATGTCGAAGGATTCAGGTGACATGTAGGAACAATGATGTAGGGAGTTTTGTTAATAAACTTGACGTCTGAAAAGCCTGTCCAAAATATAGATTGCTGGTATTAGTGTATTTTCTTTTTTCGTCCACGTTTCAGGACAATCTGTGGAGTCACAGCAAGGAGCCAATCCGTCAACCGCTACTCAAGAAACTGCTCAACAACACGGAGCTTGCAGAACAGGCCTGCGACGCTTTCGAAGATATCCTTTTTCTGTTTGTCAAAATTTAGTACTTAACCCAAACTACCCCAAGCCTTGCAAACTCCAACAGCAGGTTGCGTCTAATTTTGATGGGTAGCGCCCTGGCACCATTACTTTACATGGAGCTATGATGCCCCAATTTGTCCAAGTCCAAAGAATGTGCCATAGGTACACTGCACAGTGTTGGATGTTGACAGGTTGAGGAAGCCTCCTGGTAAAAATGCCTATGGGGTTAGGTATAAGAGTGAAGTAAAAATGTTAATCCATTGGTCAAATTGCAGGGTTTTTTTCAGCTTGGATGCTATCAAGATATTACTAGTAAATAAGGAAACATGAACAAGAAAACATGCAAATGATAGCCACTGCTTTACGCCCATTTTGTAGTAACAAGTCAAATATCTGTACACAAATCTATTCAGATGATGCTGTTGTGCCTTTGATGGCATGCTTTGGCTCCTAAATATAGAAATTGCATTACCATACAAACCAAAATGTTCAAATTACTCCTATGAATTGCAACAGAGGGGGTGTACATTTATGTTATATATATAATATATATGTATTCAAGTCAAGATCCTATTGCGTGGTTCTCTTAATTTATGGCTTTATTTATATATTTCCATTTATCAGAGCTGTAGTCGAGTCCCTGCAAGTCCTTTCACAAGTACAGTCAGAAGTCCTTTCAGAAAGCAGGTCACAAGTAACTGGATGAACAATGACAAAGGAATGCCTTTGTCAAAGCTCATTTGAATAGCTTGTGATTGGAGTTGATTGGAATGCTTGTGATGGACTTGCAGGGACTTGTGATGGACTTGTGATGGACTCGGCTACATCCCTGCCATTTATTTCACCAGGGTTGAACTTCACTAACTGGAGTAGAGATTGTTCGTGTAATTATCTTTTTATGATTCATTACTAACTTTCCACATTCAAACATTTGATGTCCTTGACTTCTTTGCACCTGTTCTGAAGTACATGGGCGACTTTCCGACGAAGAGGTCCTATCGTCACGGCAATGACCTGTCAGACAAGATCTTTGAGTCGCCATTGAAGAACGAGCCGTTGAAGGATGAGATTTATTGTCAGATCATCAAGCAGTTGACGGACAACAAAATCAAGTAAAGTCGTCTTTCCATAGGTTGATAATCTCAACAAGACAATTTAGGGTCGCAGAATTGGGAGGTTTGGGAAACGAGCATTCATTGTCAAGATTTTATTTGTTTTGGTTTGGTTTATTGTTTCATATTATTCAGGATGTACAAAAAAACAACCAGACAAATACAGTTATGCTATAAAGGAACTTTGGGCAAATTTCATGGGTCTTCTAAGCACCGAGAAGTTTCGCTTAATAGCAAAACTTGGCAGCCAATATTGCATGTGATGTATGCTGTTTCTGACTGGTTATGGGATGAACAGTATTTTGAGCTAAGTAGGTCCATAAATTGGGCTGAGATAAGAGGCCAAGGGCTTATGCAGGATTAGTTTTGAAATTGGTTAGGTAGTAAACTGAACAGTTTTGTAAAGCTCCCTCATGCAGAGATGCCAACCATTACTCTTTTGGAGTAATTATTAGGGTTTTGAGGCATGCTATTACTCTTGAAAATTCCAGCTGTCCTATACGCCAACATTGTGGTTACCCTGGAAAGTACTGTGGTTACTCTTAAAATTGACTCTTGTCCTGTGTATTTACATTGGCATTACTCTTTGAAGGAAGAATCATTACTATTTTGTAGTCTGTAAAGTTGGCATCTCTGCTCACGTTGTGCAGATTCATTTCCCATCTCAGCATTTAGTTTGGGGGTTCCCAAGATTGCTGTGGGCCGAAGCCATCCAAGCCAATAAAAAGAAAAGATCCTAGAATTATATCTGATAGAAAGCTGATCAGTGATCATTGTCACCTCTTTGTTTTTTTTTCTTCTGGTAGGTTGAGTGAGGAGCGAGGCTGGGAGCTGCTGTGGCTGGTAACCGGTATCTTTGCCTGCAGCCAGACCCTCATGCCGGAGGTCACCAAGTTCCTTCGGTCGGGTAACAACAACCTGGCGGCAGATTGCCTGCATCGGCTGCAGAAGACAATCCGCTATGGCCAACGCAAGTACCCACCTCACCTGGTGGAAGTTGAGGCCATCCAACACAAGACCACGCAGATCTTTCACAAGGTCTACTTCCCTGATGACACTGATGAGGTAGGTTTGAGATCCCCTCTCCCGCCCCTCTCCCGCCCCTTTCCCGCCCCTTTCCCGCCCCTTTCCCGCCCCTCTCCCGCCCCTTTCCCGCCCCTCTCCCGCCCCTCTCCCGCCCCTCTCCCGCCCCTCTCCCGCCCCTCTCCCGCCCCTCTCCCGCCCCTCTCCCGCCCCATCCCGGTGACTGTATGCCTAATGTTGTATGGTTTTTATTGTGTTCTCTTTCCTGTTTTTCCCAACACCACAAAGGCTTTTGAAGTTGACTCTGGTACGAGAGCCAAGGATTTCTGTCAGAACATTGGACAGCGACTGAGGCTGAAGTCATCCGAGGGATTCAGTTTGTTTGTCAAGATCACTGACAAAGGTACATCTGTGATAGACTACTTTTTTTTCTTTCCATTTTGTAATGGTGAGAAATAAGATACTTTGAGCATATCTTTTAAAGTTATTTTGTTTTTCCGTTCCTTGTGTTATGCTGTGGTGGGTTGGGGGAGTAAGGTGGGGTGTAGCGCTGGTTCTGGCAGCCAAGCGAACCGCTACAATGTGTTTGTGCAGTCAAACGTAACATAAACAATAATCCAACAATGGATTGAAACTGTGCAAACAGCGGCATATGGCGTCATCCGTATACAAGGGGTTAATATTTGTTGGAGCAACCATTATGTGATCTGATTCCTTATTTTATTGCATTTGTCAATGATTTTGTTTCTTCATCAGTGATCAGCGTTCCCGAGGGGGACTTCTTCTTTGACTTTGTGCGCCATCTAACTGACTGGATCAGAAAAGCACGGCCAAGCAGGGAAGGTAAAGCACTGAAGTTGTCTTATCTCAGAGAGCCAGTGTCGTAGCGACTGTTGCATATGGTAGTTGTGATATCCTGGAGAAGCAAGCGTAGTCACCTTGCCTAAGGACGGGAACACCACCTTCCTGTGGCAGGATTAAAGCCCACAAACTTCAAGTTGAAGACTTCACTTCAAATTGAAATATTTAAATTCTTCACTTCCTATCAGCCTCCTACATCACTCAAAAATGATTTCCCAGATTCTTTTTTGGGATATGGATTTTCCCAAATAAAAGCCAACTCTTGTGGTCTTCATGCAGAATTTGGACTCACATTCTTGAGGACGTTGGCACAAAATCTTGTAAGATTTCATAAACCAGCTTGCTACCACACTCCAAACAATTTTTAGGGTTCTTTTTATGTACTTTTTCTTGAATATTTAACCAACCTGTGGTCCTCATGTGAAATTTGAACCAACATGGTTCTAGACTTTTCCACAAAACTGGGATGTGGGTGTCCCAATTTCTAATTAGTGTTGTAGTAGAGTGAGGTTTGTTTAGTACCAAACTTAGGAAATGTTTTGAGCACGACAGAAATTTGTAAAACTTAGGTTGTTTTCCTTTAAGTTAATAACTTCTTTCCCTTCTCCCTCCCAGGCTCCATACCTGTCCTGACCTACCAGGTCTTCTTCATGAAAAAGTTGTGGACCAACACAGTGCCGGGCCGAGACCCCAATGCCGATGTGATCTTCCACTACCACCAAGAGATGCCCAAGCTCCTTCGAGGCTACCACAAGGCCAGCAAGGAGGAGGCGGCCCAGCTGGCCGCACTCCAGTACCGGGTGCGCTTCGGCGACGATAAGTCAGAGTTCCAGAGCATCACTCGTATGCAGAAGGAGCTTCTGCCAGCCGATATGATCCGGAGCATGTCCCCCGAGGACTGGAAGCGGGTATGTTGAGGGGAAATATTCCCTTACACCCACATTGACAGTATGAAAGGGTTTCCCAGTTAGATTTTTCTGACGAAAATGATCGCAAACCCAAGAATTTGTCATTCTTATCAAACTAAAAACTGACTATCGACTCACCAGAAGAAGGCGGTATTTTGCATTTCTTTATCGTCTTTATTTTTTACAGGCTATCGTAGCTGCATACAACAAACACTCGGGCAAGTCCAAAGACGAAGCTAAGATTGCATTCCTGAAGATCGTGTACCGGTGGCCCACGTTTGGCTCAGCTTTCTTTGAAGTTCGGGTATGCTACCACTAATTATGTCAGTCATTTCCTAAGAAGTTGCAGTTAGTAAGCTCATTGGAACCAATTTACTAAAACTGCTTAGCGTAGAATATGGTGCTTACCACATTGATCTGCTATGCAGAGTTTTAAGAGCACTTAGCATTTTGGCTAGTAACCAAATTCAGCCAATTCACAATTTTTCAATATCATTTATTTCTTTAGTTTATGCAGGGTTAGTAAATTTTCAAGGCTAAGTTACGCCAGGAAAATTTTGAATAGTCAGTACAGATTGTAGAGGCATCTTTAACAAGTCAAAGCTAGTAGCCAAATGCCTACAGACACGATAACAGGATAATTGATGTGAAGAATCCATTGTTCAAATCTGTCAGCTTTGTTGTCATCAAAGTTGCCCCTGCAAACCAAAATACACATTTCTACATAATTAAAGGGTCAAGTATACTGCACACTTGATAATCTTCATTATTGATACATAACTCCAAACTCTTTTCATCAAACAATCCACAAGGGAAACTTACTAGGTAAATTTGAATAAATTTTCAAAGTGAAGAAAGAAAACTGGCAGGAGCAAGATAGCTCAGTTGGTAGAACGGCGGTACGGTATTCCGGAGGTCACATGTTCGAATCCCGCTCCTGCCAGTTTTCTTTGTTCACTTTTAAAATGTATCCAAACTCTTTTGACAGACTTCTGAGCAGTTCATACAGGTACCTACTGGCCAGAACTGGATTTCCGTTTTTACAGCGCTGGTGTCTCAATACTATTTGAACATTTTGAGCTTAAAATATAAAACTTTAGGTTCTTGCAAATATCATCGGATGATCCTGACTTAGTATCGCATTTTTCTTGACAGCAAACCTCGGAGCCCACCATGCCAGAGATTCTCCTGATTGCCATTAACAAGCTTGGAGTCAACCTGATTGATCCTCGCAGCAAGGTATGGATAGAAGATATCCAACCCATTACCAAAATACACAGAAATGTGACATTGGGGACTCAAATTTTGGATGCAAAATGGTGCCTGTGCCCGTAGGACTGCATGGCATCATTTGATGTAGAAACCATCTTGTGTCCAGATATAAAGTAAAGTGCGAACAAAACCACATGTGTACCGCCTTAGAGTCATCATCGTTGATGTATCATATGGGGAAGGTTAAGAAACATGCAACAACATAGCATGCTTGATTGATTGACTTCATTAGGCACTGCATTGAAAGTAGTGTACACAATTGGTAATCCCCCATTTTTGTTTTCTGAATTATTACGAAATACCTTACTAGACTGTAAGTTAATAGCAGTCTCAATCATCCTGTGAAATGATGGCACCTGGTGTGCCGTTGTTTTCAAGGAAAGTTTAAATTTGTATCCTTTTCCAACAACGATTGCCAACCGACAATCGTTGGAAATAGTCTAGTTCCCCAACCTGATAATTCCCAGACATCTATAAGTTGCTCCGTTTTGTCTAAAGTATGGTCAGGGAACCAGACTACTAGAACATAATTTTTCTCTTTATGCAGACTACGGTTTTTCCCAGCATCTATGCGCACAAAACTTTAAACTGGTCAGTGATACAGTATTTTCTAGCACGGTATAATATACTAACTGCCAAATTCATTTATTTCTGAAAATTACAGCAAAAGCCAATCGTGTATACTACCACTAACATTACTACACTGTGTGCGGTCCATGACTGATACGTGAAAAAGGTCTTAACTCTTTAAGGTAGAAATCTCACATAGGTCTCGACATGGTTATGCAGTCCTGGGCACGAGTGGAAAATGCAGAGATGTTGGTGCCAATTGCTTTCAAAACTTGGCAGAGGAAATCTTGAGCCTGAGTAGACCTATGACAATATGTCCAACAGAGGCAGATCCAGGGGCGGGGCAGAGGGCTCGACACTCCCCACAACCCTTGGTTTTATTGTTTTACTTTTTCTTTTACCCATAACAATAATAGTGTCAGACCCAGAGCCAAAGGCATGTTTGTTCTTCTGTTATTGCTCTTGATTCAACACACGACAGTAAGAGTTTAAAACCAGGGTTACATTTGTTTTACTCTTACAGATTAAAAAGTTTAAGGGGACTGTTTGCTAAGGAAATTGCTAAGATTTTTTTTTTTTTTAGGTTACATCATAGGGTGCTCCTTTAAAGTATAGATTTTGTGAAAAGGGGCTCTGTACTAACTTAGATATGTTTTAAACTTTAAATTACAGTTGATTGTATGTCAAAAAGATGTTTTACTTTTCCCATAAAACTTGATTAAGTAATTGTACTGAAATCCAATATGGCCGCCATTACCATGGCAACGGTAGATTTGCGGACAGTGTTTTTTCTTGCAAATTCTGAAGACAATATATTGGTGATAATACATTAAAACAAACTTTAAAAACAAAAAAAGTAGTCTGCTTAGCTAACAGTCCCCTTAAACAAAAATTGGACCTGATCCCAACCTCTCCCGCACAAAAATATCCTGAATCCGCCTCTGTCCTGTCATGGGTAATTATTTATGATGGGCAGAGATTTTCAAATCTTGATTTTCGTCCGGTCTGCAGGAGACGTTGGCCACCTATCCTTTCACCAAGATCTCCAACTGGAGCAGTGGAAACACCTACTTCCATATGACCATCGGAAACCTGATCCGGGGAACCAAGCTCCTGTGTGAAACATCCTTGGTATGAACAGAAACACTCTACTATGCATGTTTTTTTTGTTTTTTAATGTTTTTGAGTACTTTCCAAGACTAAATAGTCAGAAACCCTATTAACAGAAGATACAATAAAACAATCAAAAACCTGCTTATTTTTATTTGCTTTCTATTCTGTTTCCAGGGCTACAAGATGGATGACCTTTTGACCTCTTACATCAGCCAAATGTTGACAAACATGAACAAGCAAAGAGCCAGCAATCGCAAGTAAAACATGTCAATACTTCACAGTCTTAACCAGTTCTAACTAGTTCAGCCCGGTTGTATATATAGCATTCAACCAGCTCTAATTAGTTCAAACCAGTACTGATACGTACATCGTTCCTAACTACTTATAGACCAATACTGATATAAATAGCATTTTTAAGCGTGAGAGGATCGCGCGTCAATTTTTAGTCGTGGCGACCATCGCGCGACCGACTATAAACCAGCCTTTATAGACCAATACTGATATAAATAGCATTTTTAAACCAGTTCTAACTCATTCAGACCAGTACTTGTAACAAATTCCTGATCAGATTTACCTTGTTCATCAGACCTGACCAAAATTGTATTCATTTAAACCATTGAAAACAAATGTCAACTAGATTTTAACAAGTTCAGACCAGCTCAAACTAGTTCACACCAATTCAACCAGGTTTGTTCCACAGCAACAGTACTTTTGGTATCACAAAATGTCTAATTCTTTTGTAATATAAAAACCAATTATCAGTTATGAACAGTAGAGATTTTTTAAACCAGTAGATGGGTTGAATACTAATTTTCTTAACAATGGAAAATGTATTTAATGGATTAAGTAATCTGTTACACAGACTTCTGCTCTTTCTATGTTTTCAAATAAATCACAAAGAATGCAAATTATGAAAGGGGGTAATTGAGTCTTATATTTGGAAACCTAAAATCCTATTGTATTCAAGTTTGATTTATTTTTTTAACTTCATATCATGATTTTGTTTTTGTATATTATATGGAATGAGTTTATAGTTTGTTTGATTCTGGTTGGGGTGTTTAGATGTTGATTTTTTTTTTATTTGTTTCATTTTAGCCTGTTATTTTCTATAAAATCGTGAGATTATTAAAATAATTGTATTGTGTGTGGGCGGAGTCACGATGCCTGTTAAAAGGGGGAGGGACAGTAACATGAATAAAAGTAGTAAAACAAAAATCTAAAATGCGACAACAAACAGTAGATATATTTCCTTTCTAGAAGACTCTCAGAAATGTCATATATTTTTAATTGACTGTAGTTTAGAGTATTTATCAGTGTTGTAGTCAAGACCAGCACAAGACCAGCAGTCTTAATCCAAGTCTTAAGCTATTCAAATGAACTGTAACAAAAGCATTCCTTTGTCATGGTTTGTGCCTGTTACAAGCTGGTCTTGTTCCTGGTCTTGTGCCTGGTCTTGTGCCTGGTCTTGAAATGGTCTCGACTACAACACTGGTATTTATTAATTAGAATCATCACATTCAGGATGATTGTGTATTCAGTTGACATGGTTTTCATATAAACTAAGATAATCCAGCACATGTAGATTAATATTTTTGGATTTGAGAGCAATTATATGCAAACATTACTGTCAAATGTTTGGATTTTCTGTCGAAGATTTGGGTTTATTTTTACCCTAATGTGCCTCATGCATCTTGTTGCTCAAACGATCTTATTGTCAGCAGTTAAAAAGAGACAAAGCTAAATGCGTCCATGTTTTTCACATCTAATGCAATATCTTATGTATTCAACTAGCTTTCTGTGTTCAATCATTCGGTCATTCCTGTATATTATATAAATAGTTTACTATTTATATAATAGTCGTTTTTTTCTTTCTGTTCAGTTAATTTCAATGCAACATTTACTTCCAGAGGTAGACTATTTTATGTATAAATTAGAAGAAAAAATAGAATTTTCAATATTTCCCTGCAGAAAATGGAAATGTCATTGATATAAATTTGGTAATTCGTAAATACTTGTATTCAAGCTATAAAGTAAATCCACTATAATAATTGGTGTAGCGTTTTCTAAAACAGATAAAATTAAAGTTTGTAACAAATACTGTCATTAACAGTTACTTGTCATACCTATACCATAAGCCATGATCTTTTTTTCCCCAACAGTTGTCTGGAATAGTTATTACATTCGGGTTAAAAAACAAACGTTTTCCGCCTTTCTTGTCTGAGTAGAATAATTCTTTATATAAGTAGTGTAAGAGTCGAAAGGCAGTTGCAGAATTTGTAATATTTGTAGATTTTCTAAAAAATTTCTGGTGGTCAACAAAGGCTTTGAAATTTTGCATGAATCTTATTAGATGAAAGATAAAAAGTAAGCAATTTTTCCAAGTAAGCTGTCGAAAAAGTTGCTTTTATTGGCTATACATCATAAAAGTTTGCATTTTTCAGTTTTAGGGAGTGGGTTGAGTACATTTCAGAACTCCACCCCCTTAGAAGAAATATACCACTTAGAAATTGACACCAAGAATCTTGATAATTGATAGATTTTTCAGTGGTTACAAAAAATACAGGTTATCTAAGTAAGTATCCTTTTTTTGATAATTGTGTGAATTTTCCTGATACAAATGGGAAAGAATGTATTCCTTTTTTTCTTCTTTTTTTCTTTTTTATTTTAAACAAAATCAGGGTTTGTATTTAAAGTGAGTAAGAATTGTACTAAATAATTTTGTACTTATGATAGATGGATTTGTATATTAGCTGCTGCAGGAATTTATCGCTGCCTTTTGAGAGAAAAATTGACATGCGCATGAGTGGGAAAGCCTTTGTGTATATTTATGCTATTCACTTATATAGTTCTATTTTCTGCTAATTTTGATATGCTGATTCAGCCATTGCCGAATTAACAATAGTGCCTTTAATATAAATCATTCTTGTGAGATTGATTTGCATAATCAGTATGAATTTTTCTAATAGTCACGATTTTGGATAATTAGACGTAGAAATGAATTTCTGATGATAGAAGAGAAATAAATGTATCCGTTTTACTGATAGTTGTACTGCGTAATTGTTGTTTGGTCAATTTGTTGCTGGAAAAGTCATTTCATAAATAATTTAGTGCAGTAGAAGGTGGGGGTGGGGGGGGGGTAGACCTCCCAAAACTTAAATCAAATTTGTTCAGGTGATTTTTGGTTCTACATTTGCTTTTTACGTGAAACTCAGTCTAACGTTTATGTTAAAACTATCAATCTTGGATAAAAAGAAATAGTTTAAAAAAAATATGAATTTCTGACACCTGTAAGTCCAGGGTAATTCTTCTTAGCCCATTTGCCGTCTTTCCTGATTTTGGTCAAAAAAAGGCATTGTCTAAAACTAGTTGCAATAGAATCTAAACTCATCAATCTTGCAATTTTTGCTGATTTGGCTATTATTAATCAATACAAAATATTGAAACTTTGAACACTTTCAAATGTGAAATGTGAAATGTGAAATGTCGCCTAGCCACACCCCAAACTTGAATCAATTTACACTGCTACTTTACTTTCATTTATAGCTAAACTATTCAAAGATTCAACTTTTTTCTGCTATTTCATCTACAAACGCAAGCTTTCATTATCAAAATGTATTTACTTTTAAGGTGACCTACTAATTCATGGTGAATAAAATAGGTGAATAAAATGTTGTGGACGATTGAACAACTGTATGCATTATTAGTATGCATTTCTTTATTATAATTTGTTAGAAAATACGAAATAAAACAAATTCATACAAAATCTAAGTTGATCCCAAACATCTGATATTTTGCATCTTTGCTGCAATTTTGAAGGCAACTTTATTCCTAAAGAAAAACGGGCAAGGGGTTACACTTACCAGTTTTGTCCATTTTGGGCCCGAAATGGCATTTTTGAAATTGTCTTAAAATTGATTGTAGATACATACAGGAGCGTCAAAAACTATGTTGGGTGTTATCTATAGTAAGTATTTGATAAAACTATTGCAATATTTCTACAATTTTTGAGAAAATACGAAATAGAAAAAGAATCGTACAAAACATCTGATATTAAAGGCTGAAGTCGGCATTCCATGTTGCAACTTTGCTGCCATTTTTAGGCACTTTTATTTTTACTCGAAAAAAAAAAACGGCAAGGGGTACCCCTTACCATTTTTTCAGTTTTGGCAATTTTTTTTAGATTTGCCTGAAATTAAATGTGGAGACATGCAGAAATATCAGAAAGCTATTTTGAATGTTATCCCAGGATATCTGATAAAATATTGCAATATTTAGAGGAGTATGAGGAAGTGGCGCGTGGCCGGCTGGAGAAGTTGACGCGGAAGTAGAGGGCAGGCGCGGCAGCAGAGTACATGTAGATGGCGGGGATAGAAAATATGAATATTACAAATTTATAAAACTGTGCAAGTCGATGCTAGACAGGTGAAATTACAAAGCAGAAGTCTGCATTCCATGCTGAATCTTTGCAGCAATTTTAAAGGCAACTTTTTTCTCAACCTTAAAGAAAATCGGGCAAGGGGTACCCCTTGCCATTTTTTCCATTTTTGCCGAAAATGACATTTTTCAAATTTACCTAATAATAATAATAATAGAGTAGATGGCGCGGGGCTTGAGGAGTAGCGCGGGGATAGAAAATATGAATATTGAAAAATCATAAAAGATTGCAAGTCAAAGCCAGACAAGTTAAATTACCTGGCCGAAGTCTCCATTCTATGCTTTTGCTGCAAATTTAAAAGCAACTTTTTCCCAGCCTGAAAAAAAATAACGGACAAGGGGTAAGCCACCCTTTACAATCTTTTGTCCGTTTTGAGACCAAATGGCATTTTTCAAATATGCCTGAAATTTATTCTAGACGCATGCAGGAGTGTAAAAACCTAATTTGAGTATTAGCTAAGTATATCTACGGCAAAAATTCCTACAAAATCCAAATTGATCCCAAACATCTGATATGACAGGGCTGAAGTCTATAATTCCATGTTGCATCTTTGCTGCCATTTTTAAGGCAATTTTTTTTTCTATTTCTAATCAGTAAAAAACGGCAAGGGGTATCCCTTACCAGTTTTGTCAATTTCGGCCCCCAAAATAAAAATTTTCAAATTTGCCTGAAATTTCTGACACGCAGGAGTCAGAAAGCTATTTCGAATGTTAGCGAAGCATAGCTGATAGAAATATTTGCAATATTGAAGGATGTTGGCGCGGCAGCAGAGGAGGTGGCGCTGGGGGGGGGGGGGGGGGGGGTAAAATATGAATATCAAAAATTCATAAAACATTCCAAGTCGATGCCAGACAGCTGAAATTACGAGGCTGAAGTCTGCATTCCATGCCAAACCTTTGCTGCATTTTTTAGGGCAACATTTTTCCCAACCTGAAGAAAATCGGGTAGGGGGATACCCCTTGCCATTTTTACATTTTGGGCCCAAAATGTCATTTTCCCAAAATGTCATTTTTAGAATTTGCCTGAAATTAATTCCAGATACATGCAGGAGTGTCAATAACCTGTTTTGAGTGTCATCTGAGAATATCTTACAGAATATCTTATTTCTACATTGTTCGAGAAAAGAGGAAAAAAATCATTCAACAAATATTCCAAGTTGAACCCAGACATCTGATATTGCAGGGGTGAGCTCTTCAGTCTATAATTTTGTGTATATGCCAATCGCCTATTACAAGGCCAAAGGCCCACTCGAGGTGTGGAAGAACCAGCCCCTCACACTGAAACAAGACAAGATAATCTGCTCTCTTCACAAGTATGAATAGGGTTGGGATGGGTATTTAAGTCCACTGCAAGGCATTAATAATGCCTCTACCCATATTAGGCGTAGAAGCGCTATAGCCCAGTACTGGGCTCGAACCCACAACTTCCAGAATTACCCGCAGACCACGAATTCAAATCAATGCTCCAAACCACTAGGCCACGGTACGCCCACTTAAAGTTGCTGCAATTTTAAAACAAATTCTCCAAAAATTTGACATTTTTCAAATTGGCCTGAAATTGATCCTGAGACATGTGCTAATTGTTTTGCCACTGAGAACTTTTTAGTGCAATTTTTCTGCGAGGTGCAGGGGGAGAATTTTTTTCCCGTAGGTGGGTGTATCAATTTTTTTATGAATAATTCAGTAGTTGCATTGATCACCGTACTTAGGTTCTCGGTCTCCTTTTCCCCCTTAAATTAAAAACTTCACAAAGATATCACAGTAAAAGAAATGGGGAGGGCCTACAGGTGGATTCGAACTAGGGACTTTTTGATCCATAGCCCATCCCACAATCCACTAGACTTGTCTGTAGCAGATCGACACCAGTCGTTCTTTAAAATGATTTAATGTAACTAGTTGACTAAACAATAATAATGTTGTGACGTTCGGTTCTATTATAATGAATAAACATGACTTTCTCGTAAAAACTTATGAATTATTCATGATTGATCCACCCACCTACTGGGGGGGGGGGGGGGGGGGGGACTGGCGTGCAGGGTAGGCGAGGTGAGGTGAGATATAAATGTGGGGGTATAGATCTTTGAAAGTTCAACCGCAAAAATCATATACCTGATCGAGATTTATTTCACTTCATTATACATATACTTCCATACAAAGTATACCAAGAAAGATACATTGAATAGTTTATTTCAACAAGAGTACATGTACTGTTAATTGTTACAAATAATGGCTTTGTAAAAAAAAGTCTACATCCAAAACCAAAGAGCTTATGTTAGTAATTCAGAGTTTTCTAATGATACGCATTTAAACAAGAAAACAATGAAAGGCTTCAACAACAAATGGCTTTAAAAATAATAATACAAAATAAATATTTTTAAAAGCTCACAATAAAGACGCAAAAGTTCAAATCTGGCAATTTGTTTGCTTCGACTAAAAGCCATGTTGGCGCAGTGCCATTTTCCTCACCTTCCACCGATGTGATCCGGGTTCGAATCCCACCAGGGCCAACATGTGGATTGGGTTTTCAGTCCCTGCCTGATTCCTTGGGTTTAACCCTTTCCTCCCAAGTCTATTACTGCTTCCGATGTACAGTGCTGTTCACTTTCGACTAATCGTTGGTTTCATTTCCAGAAATAATTGAACAAAAAGCCTTAAAAACTTGCCAATCTGTGATAAAACAAAAACAATCATACGATGTATGTACCCAATACAAGGCTAGAAAGAGTAGTTTCACCAAAGAAGAACAATTCAAGTAACAGTTACCTGTGAATGAAATACACACTGAATATTACTACCATGAATATCACAGCTTTAGTTTTTGAACACCAATCAATAACAGTACCAGTCAGTAAAAAAAAACCAAAAAAACTCAACAATGATTTTAAATTGATGATACGCCACTTATATTACCGTAGAATTATATTAAGCAAAACTGATTTTTTTCCCCAGACTAAAATGTGCCCAATTATAAACAAATGTAATTACCATCCCTATAAAAAAACTGGATGGAAAATATCAAATGGTTACATCAAAAGCATTCCAACTTTTAATGTGACCATTTTGCATAAAGCAGTTAAAAAAAAAAATCCTCCGAAAAGTTTACAAAATAAAACCTGCTTTTTCTACTGTCTTTTGTTTCGTCTTTTTCCACTCAAAAGGGGAATTCTCAATAAAAACTTTCATTTTTAACTATTCATTTAAATTCTACCCCTTTCAAAGATCCTATTAGAGCAACCTGGCTACTTTCTAGTCAATATTAAAAATCTTGGCCAACAATTTATTGTCTGCAATATAGCTCCCAATTTGATCCCAAATGAGACGTGCATGGCAGACCATGAGAAATTTTCCAGGAAACAGTCAATGATGAAAAAACGAGAGTTAAAATTAATGAATGCGTTTTAACATTTCTCAAAACAGACTATTTTTGGGGACTTTTATTTAACTATAGGCCTTTTTAAATGTAGGTCGCCCCAATCATGAGCCATATAGAGCCATAATAACAAAGTTTGTAGGCAAAGTATTATGTTACACTGGTATATTGAACTTTTGTCAAAATATTTCATCAAAGCGTGATCGATATCAAAGCATTACAAATATCACATACAATTAAAATGCAATAAAAATGTAAAGATATTAAATAATTATGGTCACAGGAGTTAAACAAAATGTGTTACACTTTCTTGTTTTAACATTCAAAAGCCAAACTTTAAGGTACATTACAAAAACACGTAAACAAAAACAAAGTTTCTGGTTATTAATTTGGTACTGTGTTTTATTTATAGAAGTAACTATGGGGTAATCTAGCAGTGAGCTAATAAAGAATTGATTTTTACCATAATTAAAATTATACCACAAATGACAACAGTATTTACATTTCACAGAAGTTGATATGGTATGGATTCCATGCTACAATTGAGGATCTTTCACTCATCATCCTGCAGTCCTTCGCTCACTCGTAGCCTGGATGCCAAACCAGTGAATTTACCCTTGTAGATCCGACAAACCAATGAATCAAAGTATTACAACCACAAATATGCGCAATTATAAATTATACCGAATACATTACACAAAATGAATACTATAAAAATTAATATAATACCTATATACAAGGAAGGCTTTATAACAATATAAGGCATCAATTCATCAAACAATCCACAAGGGAAACTGACTAGGTAAATTTGAATACATTTTCAAAGTGAACAAAGAAACTGGCAGGACTAGCGCCCACCCGAACAAAGATACTGACAATTTGAGAGACCGCCAACATAGGGCAAGATAGCTCAGTTGGTAGAGCGCCGGTACGGTAACCCGGAGGTCGCAGGTTCGAATCCCGCTCCTGCCAGTTTCTTTGTTCACTTTGAAAAAATAGGAGGCATCAATTAACAAATTCAAATTTCAAATCTCTATTATATATCGTTAGTGTGGTAGGCAGAAGCATACAAGTTATCTACAACTCTCTGACATTTTAAAATTAATTTCATACTAAGTAACTAAGCCAATCAGTAGTTAGTCACGAATAATTGTAGGTCTTTCAATCGGGGTAACAGTCATTGTCAAATGCTTCAAGATATAATTGTCCATGCTTTCAAAAAAAAAAAATTTCTTAATATTTTCTTTCAACATGTTTTTTTTTTTTTTTACAAAAACAGTACTTCTGTTTTGGCCATCTGCAACAAAAAATGGCCTTTTATTCTTGGTTGCTTTCGTACAGTCGGGCTGCGAGTAATTTGACATTCATAATTAGTCGATATAACTAAATGTTTGTATTTTTTCCTTTTATGTCTCCTTCAAAAGTGAAGCACTTTGTATTGGTAGAAAACCGGAAGTTAAAAAAGAAAAAACTATTTTTCCGGGTGAAAGATGCGAAGAACACAGACAGTGTATCTCTAACTGATTAAAGGTATACGTATATATACATGCTGATTGTTGTTATCGAACCAAACAAATCCAGTTCAAACAGGTCACCCGCTCATCAAAATATTTACACTCACAAAAATAAATTCACCACACTTACTCCTCATAATACCATTTTACAATACCAAGATAACAATCAAGAGTTCCATAATCAGGCTCCCAATATTTTGTACATCATTTTGTTTGCGTTATATTACAAGCCAGCAATTTGTCCACTCTAAAAACGGCAAGTTTTAAAAGCAAGTTTGCAGCTCAATTCATTTCTGCTGAATCTAATGTTGCTTACTAAAATCGATTCTACGGGTAAGCATGTCCTATATAATACAAAAATACAATCACTTTTAAAGAGGCTCACAGAAGTTGATGATTTGCTCACAAAATCATTTCTTGATTCTACGTGCACAGTGGCCAATCTCTACTGACTATGGCTTCACCAACTCTGCTTCCATTGAGTTCCATGGGCAGCAAACGATTTCGCAAAACAACACGACGTAGGATTGCGATGCATGCATCATACGAACCATTTCAAAAAACTCACTGTAAGCACGATGCATTGCATCATTAGTTTTGGCACATTGCGGTGAGTGTTTCGTGTACGTAGTCTCTGACCAAGAAACTCTCGTACGGTTACCAGCAAAGAGTTTTCAGACTTTTTTCAAAAAGTTTTAAACTGTAAAAAATGGTGGTCACTGATACCTGATTTGATTGTTCAGTATAAAGTTCACAAATGATTAAATATTAACTGCGATTATTTTTTCAAGATGACATGTACATGTAATGTGTATTATCACCTGCTTTTGATATTGTTTCTTTGTTGTTATGCTGTAAAACTGGTTTCAAAATGACCACTCTTACGTTACGATGACCCAAAGACATGTCTGAACTTATGACGTTTCACACCATTGTCAAGGTACTTACAGCACGTTCAATCCATCGTACGTTTTGTGGAATGGTTCATACAATGCGGCACAAATTGCGACGTGTCAAGCATCGCAACTCTAGTTACATTACATCAAAGCGTTTTTGTGAAATCAACCCCATGCTTCATATGTCTTCTGACCAGCCGTTCTGGCCAGACGGTTTGCCATTGGACAGTGACATCTCTCTCATGAGCGTCTCCAACTCTTCCCTGGTGTCCAGGACCTTGATGAGAAACGGGGAGCCAGGCACGTGCTTGTCGGACCATTTGACCTGGATGGCATACTCTCCGCTCTCCTCAGGGTTGTAGCGAACGTCGATGGTACGATCCTTGGTGTCACTGCGTCTCATCTCAACCTTGAAGGCACCTGGGCAAGAAAAAAAAAGGAATTGGTAACTTGGTTAAATGTTATGGTAACTTGGTTAAAGGTTATAGAACTTGGTTAAATGTTATGGTAACTTGGTTAAATGTTATGGTAACTCGGTTAAATGTTATGGTAACTCGGTTTAATGTTATGGTAACTTGGTTTAAATGACTCCATGGTAACTTGATGAACAACTTTGATGAATGCATGGTAACTTGAACACAAAAAAGGATCCAAGGCAATAACTTTGGGAACAAGACAAAAATGTAAGTAAGGTAGTGAACAAGCAAAAATGGAATCATGGTAACTTGTTGAACCATTGCATCTATGGTAACTTGAACAAGAAAATGGAATCCATGGTAACATTGTGAAAGAGAAAAGAACTAACTGTAGTTATGTAACGAACAAGAAAAATTGAATCCGTGTCAAATGTGGAGATTTAGACTCATACAATCTGATGAACGACCGGAGGACATAAAACCTGTTAAAGGTGACCTACGCGATGACTTAGAATTTTGTGTTGACAAAAAAACATCTTGGGAATGACGTACCCTTCGGGCCATGCACGCGCACTTTCAGCTGTCCTGCCCCAGCTCCTTTGGTCTCACAGATGAATCTGCCGTTGAATGTCGACAGCAAGCCAGGGTTCAGACCGGGTCCAAAGCAGCGTACTTTACTGGCGTCTGGGGCTGCCGCCACACGGAGCAAGAAGGGACTCCCTGATGTAAACAAAGAAGAAATGACTTGAATTTTGCGAGACTGGAAAGATTGGATGAGCTAGGTTTGAGAATCCTGCCTGTGGACTAGATTTCAGTCCGTCTGGTTCTATAGGTTTCCTTTGAATTACTCCAACCATTCAAACTGAAATATTTCTTTTCATTGCCTTCTTCAGTGTGAAATGCACTTTGAAGAATCCTTGGTTTCATTTTCAGAAAGAATAAAAGTTAAAAATTAATAAATAAAAAAAAATAAAAAAATGATTCTGAAATAAATAATATATTAATAAAATAAAAGGCACAAAAAAAGTAATATCAAATAAACATAAAAATAATTTTTTTAAAATAACAAATGAAAAAAAAAAAAAAAAAAAATGAGAAGAAAGTTGAGGTTTTTGAACACATTAGTCCTTTTAATCTTGACGTGGTTTTGACTATCCTGTTACCTTGTATGTGTTCCTCTCCATACTTGACTTCCAGGGTATGTCTGCCAGGCTCAGAAGGACAGATCAGTAAGGAGTAGGTACCATTGCGATTGTCGCCAATGTGTACCTCTGCCATCGTGCTGGGTCCGATGCAGCGCGCCGTCAATTCACCTGTTGGAACCAGAAGAGGACAGTGCTCGTTTAACCAATGCTATCTGGGGCAAATTCCACAGAGCTGCTTCTTCCTTCTAATGTGATCCAAGTACCGAACACCACCATAACAGTAAGTAATGATCTCAGTGTCATTTCAATACTTGTGAGGGTCTAATAGTTATGTCATGTAGATTGGTCCAATTGTCGTTACCATAACGCCTGAACGTTTACACAATTTCTTTTTTAGTCTAGTATCAGACAAAACAATAAAGAACTAATTATTTTTAAAAACTCGGTAACAAATGGGTTACCGAGGTGTTACAAAGAAAAACTGACAGAAGGTGGGACACGCTCAGCAAAATTTACCCAAATGCCAAATAGTAGTGTATCTAAAGGAGGAGGGGATGTTGGAACCCCGCCCTAAAGCCGCTGCCCCCCAAAAAACTGAAAGAGGCAATCCCCACCCCACCCACACTTGTCAAATTATTTTTTACAGATAGAAATGTTTGGGCTCAACTTTTTGGCTTAGTTTTATTTTATAAATTTGGGTGATCGAACCCCGCCACTTTGGGGTAAACCTGGACCCGCCCCTTAAAAACGGCTGAAAAGTACATGGGGATCTGAGGGTCTTGGGTGATTGATATGCGACCTCAAACCCCATGAAAATCCACTTACCAGAGCCGGCTTCTCTGCTATCGATGACCAGTCGGGACGTCTGGTTGGCCACGATGGTCTTGAGGGCCGCGCCGCTGGCGGTCACTCGGCTCGCTCGGGCACTCTCTCCAGCGGTCACCTTGAAGGGTGATCCAGGTACCTGCCGGTCAGACCACGTCAAGTGTAGAAGGTAGGCACCTGCCGGTAATGGAAGGGAAGGGGTGATCATTACAACCAAATGAACATCACAACCAAATGACAGCTCAATTTCCAATGAATAATGAATTTATGAATAATGAATAATTATTTTGTTTTGGTTTTACCTGCCACTTCTGGTGTATAGATAGCCTTGTAGATGTTGCCTCCTTGGGGTATAAGGGTCACAACGATGTCGGATTTGACCCCGCTCATCCTCACACCAGGGAAACCTATACACACAATAAGAATGGATGATAAGAACAGAACCAGTTAATGACACACCTGCCGAAAGCCTTCAGATTTTAAGCAGAAAATCGCATGTATATGTGGTTTTTAGCCCAATTTCTCAAAAGATCAAACAAAAAGGGTTGCCAGACTGAGCCCTGCACAAGATAAAAAAAAACTGTTCCATTCAATCCTCCACATTTTCCCTCAAAACTACTAATGAGGTAATTCTATGCACCTGCAATTCCATGCTTTGTGAGCAGGGTCTGTGGTGGCCGGGCATGATGTCAGAGCTAATTGAACGGCACTGGGCTAACCCTAGTTGACCCGGGTGAGCTACTCGACCACCCCCATTGTTTGCCAGAAAAGTTTAGGTATACTTTCATGGATGTAACTCTTTCACCTTTTTGGGGGGGAGTAATAAAAAGCACAATTTATAATGTGCAGTAAGTCTGTTTGTGAAATTTGGTCTCACCAACGGTGCAAGTTAACCCGTCTGGGTCCATAGGTCTGAAAATTTCAGTATTTTCTATGGTATCTAATGAAGATTTATCCTCTATTTAGATCTGGACCCAGGAAAACCGTAAGGGTGGTAGTGCTGGCAACCTAAAATGTGGCCAACCCAACCACCTCTGTTGTAGACCTTTACCTAGAGTGGCTTGTACAGGGCAACTTCCATAAACAAACAATTCCCGGTTGAGTAAGTTAAGTCAGAACTGGAAGGACAAGTAGGCATCAATCACTGACAATGTTTAAAATTAACATTACCTGGCCCCGCCAGTGAGCCGTCCACAATGAACTCGCTCTGCTGGAAGATTTTACTCTGTTGCAGGCCGGCTCCGTGACATTTGACCTGCGTATGGTCGATTGGTACCCGTTGCTTTCTACTGGTCATCTTGTACGGGGAACCCTTGATGGGGTTGCCGGACCACAAAACTCTCAGCATGTAGTCACCTGCAGAGTGAAACAACAAAACAACGTCCTTACAGTCCGAGTGAAGGATTGAAAGATACCTAGTGTATGCCAGCAGACGGTTGTTGAAGAAAGTAGCCGTGTGCTAGTAAGTAGGTCATAGGTTCGAGTCCCACACGAGTAAGCCTGTCAATTTTTCCCACAGGCTTTCTGAAAGCACTGAGCATACAAGGCTTCATACACTCCGTCAGGAAAGGGTAAAAATCTCTTTCTAATAAAGTTATAAGGTCTGAATCTTTCAAAGGGGAAAAATGGAAACAGGAAAAATGATTTGTTCTAAAATGTGGTTTGACACACTGAATGGCGGAGAGTAAAATGAGCGAAATGTTGCGGATACAACATGTGTAGTTATTAAATCTTAAATATAACTGAGAGAAAAGTGTGGTTCTGAAATAACCAAAGATATAAACTTGATGTTTCAGCCAGCGTGCCCTGAGCCTCCGACCAGAAGAATGCCGAATCTGTAGCGAGGCCCCATTCTCTATTTTAGATTTAGTCAGTTCACATGGTGTATCTGTAAGATTTGTCTCTAGATTTATTTTAACCTTCCTCCTCCGGCACGAATCTGATAGTGACCCTCCCGTCTGCCTCGATGTTGATGGGCAGCTGCAGGCGCCGGTTGCTAGGCGTCTGTAACTCGGCTAACATCTTGCCTGGAAGAGGAAAGGAACACAGATACTCAATTTGTCAGAAAAATGTTAGAAAAGTGTTCCCTACTGAACCTTCCTTGAAAATGAGGCTAAAAGTCAGTGAAATGTGTAAACTACAATCTGTGTGGAAAAAAAACAAACAATGAAATTGACCCAAAACAATCTTTGGATACTGAATTCACAAAAGTTAAAATGTAGACTACATCATTTGCTTTTGCTGTAATTTTCAGAAATGAATGAATTTGGGGGTTATTTCATAGCAAATACTGTAATACTGACCTGTTTAAAGTTTAGTGTGCATAGATGCTGGGAAAACAGAGAAAAAATGCCATTCTTTTAGTCTTTTAGATGTCAGGGGATTATCAGATCGGGGGAACAGTTTTTTTTCCAATATGATCTGCTGACCATCGCTGGAAATTGATACAAAAATTCCGCTTTCCTTGAAAATGACAGCACATCAGGTTCCATGATTTCACAGGATGCTTGAGACTATTATTTACTTAATAATAAGTGAAGTATGTAGTTAAGTTTTTTTGAGTTTTACAAATGCTGTATATTTACCTTTAAAGATACGAGAGAAAAGATTTTTTGTTCAAGTAAAATCCCAAATCGAACTCTAATGACTTTTGTTGAGCCATTAAATTCTCTCTTACCTGGTCCTGCCTCTGCTGTTCCCAGCTCCAGTATGTACGCCTTGTTCATGGTCATGTGGACCATGCCGTTATCACCCATTCCAGGCACGTGGCCCCCAATCACACGGACCTTCCGTGGGTCTGTCACTTTGGGGTGGAACGGACTCCCTGCAAATTTTTTTTTTTTTAATGGTTAGTGTATTAAACTGGGTTCCCAAGTCACAGGAAATCCTGGAATTGAAAATATCATGGAAAGTCATGGAATTTTGCTAATACATGGAGTCATGAAAAATGTATATTTCAAGTAAAAGCCATTGAAAAGTCATGTAATCTCACACAACCAACACACATGGTCAGTGTATTGTAAATAGACTCTTAAGATGTAAAAAAAAAAAAGAGGTAAGAATTGGTCATGGAAATCCCATTTTTTCCTGGAAAGTTATGGAGAAGTCATGGAATTTGAAGATTTCTGTGGGAACCCTGGTTAAAATTGTAGACCTCTTTGGTCTTAAAACGACGCTATCTAGCTTTGACTTATTATCCTTGTTTTTTAAAACAAGGTTTGTGATTTATCCATTTGTCGTTGACATCGTCCCCTTACTTAATTTTCTTGTATTCAGCTAGCACTTAATACTGTAAACAGGCATTTTCACCACTTGCTTCAGCTTTTTTAACGTGCTCCATACTCTGTTTGTATTTGATATTTTAAAAGTGAACAAAGAAACTGGCAGGAGCGGGATTCGAACCTGCGACCTCTAGGTTACCGTACCGGCGCTCTACCAACTGAGCTATCTTGCCCTATGTTGGCGGTCTCCCAAATTAATTGTCAGTATGTTTGTTGGGTGGGCGCCAGTCAGAAGTCATAAACCCAGAATGCCGTGTAGCCAGGGATCACACCTGGGAAGCGACATTGTGGGGATTTGATATTGACTGATTCATTTTGTACTGACGTACCATAGATGTCCTTGCCATTCCACGTGACCTTAATGCTGAACAAGCCGACCTCGACGGGTACGTAGGTCACCTGGTATGTGCCGTCACTATTTCTATCAATACTGCACTTGGCGATGGAGTGAGGACCTATGACCAAAACAAAATTATGAAAACACAAATCCTTATTGAAGAGCACATTCACATTGAATTACGTTATTTCAGCTATAAGGGCATTATTATGTTTTTGAGAAACGGAATTTTGATTATTCAGCTGAACCAACTACTTTTAAGAAATAAATTGGTGACAGAATCATTTGACAATAAATTATTGACAATAAATTATTGACAATAAATTATTGACAATAAATTATTGACAATAAATTATTGACAATAAATTATTGACAATATATTATTGACAATATATTATTGACAATAAATTATTGACAATAAATTATTGACAATAAAAAATACCACCGACAAGTAACTTCTGTACCTTAGCTTCTTGGCAAGTTCAATTCTAAAATGAGTGTCATTTCTGACAAGAATATTTCACACGACCAATCTCTCACGGCCAACACAAATACAACATTACGCCGAGTTGCGAATCAGAGAACAAAGTTACAGCAAGCTGCACAATTTGTGGTTAGTTTTGTCTATTTCATTAGTGCAGCTTTTTCTACAAAGCATTTAAAGACACTATGTCCGTTATTTTTAAATAATCAAACTGAACGGCTAATTTGTTAGATGCATGCGTTATGATTTTTCCAATGAGACAATTCCACCAAAAAAATCAACAGGACGCTCCTATTCGTACATTCGATTTATACGACAATCTTCATACTTTATTTTATGTAATACTTATTTGAAATTTTTAACATGTTCATTAACTTGTTTGTAATGGCCGAAAGGAATTTCTCGTTAGGGATAATAAAGTTAATTGAATTGAATTTAATTTAATTGATAAAGGCAGACAACTTTGATTTCTGAGTGTATGCAGTGCCTTTTGTGTTCAGAAATAGCTTTCTTCCATAATTTGTTTGTAGGGGGAAATCGATTGAATTGAATTTGTTCGGTCAGAGTACGGACATAGCAGCTTGTGATTGTTGAGATTGAAGGGTTTAAACAAGAAGTGTCAGAGAGAAAGAAGGAAGTCTTATCGATAGCCAAGGAAGCATTGCTGACCTTCTACAACTACTCTGAGCTCCCCTTTGCCTGCTTTGCGTGTGTCTACAGTGAAGACAGACGGCTGGTCCTCTTTAGCTTTGGACAAGCCCTCACCAGTGGTGATGCACTGTGATGCGTCGTGGACCTCAATCTGCATCGGATTATCTGCAAAAAATGAACACAAATTAAGATATCTGTACAACTCAAAGACTGCAGGATTTAGGGAGTATCTTATAAGGGTTTCCAGTAAACTTTGTTCTAGCATGTAGGATTTTTTAAACAGATTTTTAATTTTTACATTAGAAATGACAATTTTTTTCACTAGAAATCATTTACTTCCCCGAAATGTTTGCCATTTGTGGCCATAAAATGCACTGCAGAGCATTTATTCAAACTTAAGGTTCTGGGGACCTTATCAGGAGACTATGGAGCCCAAACTTAGTTTTCTCAGCCATGAACCTGACCAATTATTTTGAGGTTGTTATATGCCTGGTTCACGATGGGAATATTATGTGTTCCAAGTTTTGTTCCCAATTGGAATAAGCCTTCAAGATTCAAGAAGATGTTGATTGTTGAAAGAAATCTGTTGAAAGAAATCATCCTCTTTCAAGAGTTTTAAGCGTGCTTGCTCATAGATGAATGTTCCCACACAAACAACACTGGACCCAATTTAACGAAATGGTTACCATGGCAGCAGCAAGAGATACAAATTAAATACACTTAATTATAACCCTCACCTGTAATGTCCTCTCCGTTCCACTTGATGTAGACGTTGTAAGTGCCGCATTCTTTAGCCATTGTATGGACCATGTATACCTTGCCTTGTCGCACGATGCGCACCGGCAAATGCGTGAAGCCGTTGCTGATCTCTACAGACAGCTCGCCATGTCCGGCATCCGCAACATCAACTAAAAAGTTGTAAAGGAAGACATCCTTATTGAACAGGCAATATTGTTGTATTTGCTGAGGTACCTGAGGTACCCAAGGTACCCCTGTTTACCACATTCAGTGCTTTGCTTCAGTCTTTTGAATGGCAAGCCCAATTCTTTTGGAATAGTAGAATAAACACGAGGTAAACAATTAAGAGAATGCATTAACTCTTCATAGGTAATACATTACATACTCTCTAGGGAGCCGAGACAGTTTCAGGAGTGATTAATAGGCCTGATGTTCAGGGGTAATAATTACGTATAGCGCCTTGATCGGTTTTCTGGAGAAGTTTGCATTATATAAGTATATTGTTATGATGAAACTGCTTGTGTATAGTCACCAATCAGGAGTGAGGTCATTATCAGATTCACCTGGTGGGAATAACAGCAGACCTACTTTAAAAAACAAAAAACATCACCTAAATGTACCGGTAATGATGTTGCCCGTTTAATAAGGAAATCCTCCCTAACAGCATCCAAGACCATAACGGTAAGAAAGCGGAAGTGAGAGCTAGCAATGTTTTCTACTTTAGTTAGCACAGCTTTTCTGCTTATTGTT
This sequence comes from Hippasteria phrygiana, assembly GCA_037893225.1. NCBI lineage: Eukaryota > Metazoa > Echinodermata > Asteroidea > Valvatida > Goniasteridae > Hippasteria > Hippasteria phrygiana. Next base: position 1,110,654 of record JAZGUH010000242.1, read on the forward strand.
AATAAGCAACCCTACAGAATTAGTCCCAAATAAGGCTCAAGGAACAGAAACAATTTCTCATCAACTTTTCAATACATGCTAGGCACAATTCAGCCGAGTACCAGTCTCATGGGAAATTAAAAACAGCATTTTGGCTGGTAACCCGTTTTTGCTAAGCATTTTTTCCCTTTGCTTAGCAAAAGTGTGCTTAGAATTATTAGTGAAACTAACTTTTCAGAATTTTAGAACCTCAGAACTTACCTTGGAACTGTAGCTGTTCGCCTACCGAGGCTGAAGACATGGTACCGATTCGAACATTCCTCGGATGTGACGTCTTGTCTGGTTCGACCAGTATGTCGATGGGAAAACCGTCGACTATCTCATCTTTACACCATATTGTTAACTGAAACCAAACAAATATCAATCCTAACTTTTCCTTCAATTTTAGAAGCCTTGAGCGAGTTTCCCAAACACACTGGAGTCTACAGGTGTATATGCACCTTTACGTGTCATCATGAACCGCATAGTGTCGTAATGCTAATAAAGTGCTTATTCAAGTAAACCATTCAAGCGTGTGGCGTGCACGTACGTGGTTTAACCCCTTGCATACGGATGACGGAATTTGGCATTTTAAACTTGTTCCTATATCTGTACAGTTTTTTAATGAATATTTGAACTGGCAGAAAGGTATTTGAATATTTGGTTGACGATCAAATATTCGGTTTATTTGAGTCAGCCCTACTGGGAGTCACTCTAGTACCACTCACCTTGTGTAGCCCCTCCTGTAGGGGTGTAAACGTGGTTTCCACCTGTTCCTCAGACAAAGCCTTGAGGGCGATGGCGATAGGTTGCCCAGGAGCTTTCAGCTCTGCTCGAATGTCCTTCAGCGTAGCCTTGCTGTTAATGATGCTCAACTTTAGGACCACCTTTTCACAAAATCAAATTCATGTTGGTACAATCCCCAACTCGTCACTGCTCAGTGTAGCACCCAGGAGAGGTAGGGGTGGGGGAGGGGGGTGGGGGAGGGGGGTGGGGGAGGGGGGTGGGGGAGGGGGGTGGGGGAGGGGGTGGGGGAGGGGGAGGGGGTGGGGAGCTGGGAGGGGGTGGGGAGCTGGGGGGGGGGGGCTTGGGGGGTTTGAGCCACCCAACAGAAGCCCCCCCCCACCTCCCATTAATAGATAACTAGATGGATAACTAGATGAATGAATAGATGGATAACTAGATGAATGAATAGATGGATAACTAGATGAATTGAATGAATAGATGGATAACTAGATGAATTGAATGAATAGATGGATAACTAGATGAATTGAATGAATAGATGGATAACTAGATGAATGAAAAGAGGAATAACTAGATGAATGAATAGATGGATAACTAGATGAATTGAATGAATAGATGGATAACTAGATGAATTGAATGAATAGATGGATAACTAGATGAATTGAATGAATAGATGGATAACTAGATGAATTGAATGAATAGATGGATAACTAGATGAATGAAAAGAGGAATAACTAGATGAATGAATAGATGGATAACTAGATGAATTGAATGAATAGATGGATAACTAGATGAATTGAATGAATAGATGGATAACTAGATGAATTGAATGAATAGATGGATAACTAGATGAATTGAATGAATAGATGGATAACTAGATGAATTGAATAGATGGATAACTAGATGAATGAATAGATGGATAACTAGATGAATGAATAGATGGATAACTAGATAGATAACTAGATTGCAATTGGCAGATCACTGGAATGATAGTCCAGAGGTCTCGATCAGGTTCAAGTCCCAGTTTGCCCATTCTCCCGTTTTAATGCCGAGTGAACAGGGGTAGAAATAAATGTAGCATGTGTGGTTAATCACTATTGAAGCTTAATAACTAGAAACCAGAGCTGTAGTCGAATCTCTGCAAGTCCTTTCACAAGTCCTTTTGCAAGTCCAGTCAGAAGTCCTTTCATAAAGCCAGTCACAAGTAACTGGATGAACAATGACAAAGGAATGCCTTTGTCAAAGCTCATTTGAATAGCTTCTGATTGGAATTAGGACTGGAGAGCTTTTGATAGACTTGCAGGAACTTGCGGACTCGTGATGGACTCGTGATGGACTTGACTACATCCCTGCTAGAAACTTACCGGAACATTGACAATTCCTTGTAAAGTTGTTTTCAATGCATTGTTGCCCGACGTCACGCGATCCTGCACTCGCACACTGGTCAGCTGTACACACTCGCCCCATTGCACCTTATGGTAAAACAAAAAAAACACCAAACTAATCAACTCTTTCATTATTTCAATAAAAGCGTTCTTTCTGACTAAGATTTTCTATAAATTTGTATCTACTCCATTATGTATCACAAATTGCCCAGTTATAAAGGCCTTTCAAGTTGGGAAAAGCTTTTTAAACATTTCCCAATTTTTTTTTCTCCAGTTTTGATTCTTTTCTATCTTTTACAGTAATAAGTAACAATCCATCTTGAAATAAGTTCAGATGTACAAAAGTGCATTTGATCCTATTATGGAAAGTTTTCATTTTAGAAAGTTCTTTTTCTGAAATAATACTCTTCAAACTGTGTACAACTGTTTTCAATCATGTGTACCTGAAAAAAAATACCAAAAAACATGTCTGATATAGATCTGATACAAAGTGAAAGGTTGTTTTTAACAGATGTGAGGTGCTGTGATTGGTCGATTCCTCTATTGTTGCCATACTGAACAGACCAATCATTAAGCCCCAACATATTGACCATCACAGCCGTGACGTGGTCTGACAAAAGTCTGACATGTGAGCGCACGCGAGGTGCACGCAGCTTTGATTGGCCAATACCTCAACGGGGGCGGAGCCTAATGGATCAGTCTATTGTCCCCCCACCCCGGAAAGAGCCTCGGTCTGGTCTCATCACTGTCTGCATACCTTGGGTGGGGGCGGCTCACTGTGCACGACATAGGACACTTCCATGGGCCAGGGAGGGGTGTGCTGGAAGTGTGCTGCATAGGACATCACGCCAAGCTCGTCCACATCTGGGCTAGTAAACTCCCTGGCACTCAGAGTGTGTTTGACGCCCAACTTTTTCCCTGCTTCAATGCCTAATTTAAAAAAAGGTATTTTTGATTATCATTAGGCTGCTATCCAGCTTCCCTACCTCCATTTGTCGTCTTTTTATTGCGGCCTTTTCTTGATAAAAACCCATACAAAATGTAAATTAAAGAGGACAAGGAAATGCCTCATATCATCAAACAAACCAAAAGGGAAACTGACTCGGTAATTTGAATAAATGTTCAAAGTGGACAAAGATATCTTTAAAAGATATCTCAAAAAAGGTATCCAACTGTATGAATGTTTTGATTAGCTTGGCAAGAAAAAGCAAACTCAAAATTTACGATTCTTTCAAAGGCAAGAATTTCATCAATGTTTTGGACCATGAAGATTTGGTTTTTAAAATTCTCTTAATTTTGGCAGTTGCTGACACTTTGTTGCGTATTTGTAAATTGTGGACACCACTTTTTCAGTCAACATCAAAATTTGGTCAAGCTTTAGATCCTAGTGCAACTCCAGAAACAAAATGCTAGCAGGTGCACTCGTGGGAAATCAAACAAACAAATAAACAAACAATCAAACAAACAAAAACAAATAAACAAAAACAAATAAACAAAAACAAATAAACAAGCAAACAGCATTAGCTGAAAAAGAAAACCAATTTGTTAAACCATGTAACATAATTTAAATTTGAAGCTGTTAAGTCACACAAAAATGCATTTCAGTTTGGGAGAGTTAGTAGATCACTAAATGGGAATATTAGTAACTCATCTAATACAACAAATATGGACTTTTGGATCGACAGCATATTTTTGCATGTTGAATGCACAGTTCGGCATTGCTCTGCAATTAGCCCTGTTCATGCCATTCTATATACATTGTACAGCAAAAGGAATAAGGGGGGGGGGAATGTAGAATTAAAGAAGGGGCAAGTCAAGATTCAACCCTGGGTTTTACAGGGTGTACCACAAAGTTCATGGTACTCCAACCTCAAGATCAACCTCAAGTTACTGCCTCAATTAATTTTGCATTTCCCCAAATTTAAAGAGAAAGAAAGTTCACATCTTGTTGCATTAAGTTGCAAATTAAAGGAAAATGCAGTTACATTGTAGTGCAACTTAATAAAGGAGGTGGCAGGGTTAGTGTTACAACCAAAAATTAGTTGTGCAGACGTAACCATTCAAATTAAGTAATCTCATAAAAATTGTTCAATAAAAAAACAAACGAGTTCCTTCCAGCAAAATATATTTTATATCCATTTTTGTAGGGAACATGCAAACTTCGGGGGAAAATCCGCGGCAGAATGAACTCACCCTCAACAGTGCAATGCCCCACCAATTTTTTTACACAACGGATTAAACCCAAGCATATGTGAACCCTAAAGTCACTATTCTAAGCCACTCAATGTGCATTGTTACTCACTTCAAATCTGGACACTTAACCCTTTCTCTCGACGTGTCCAGGGGCCTAGATTTTACGCTTTAATCCAACGAAAATATTATTTTCATTCTGAGCACAATGAGGATTTACTAAGTCCGAAAAAACTCAAGCATGATAGCAGGTCATGCAGAAGGGGAAATGAACCTAAGGCTCAGTGGATACAAAAATCACAGCAGGACAGATTTCCAAAGGACATCACGTATTAGGCAACGCCGTGGCTACTGTTACAGAAGCTGTAACTAGATTTCTATTGGCTATTGTTACAGGAATGGTTTTTGAACTTTACTTTCCTTTTAACAATATACTCCGTTTTGTCTAAGGTATGGTTAGGGAACCAGACTACTAGAACATCATTTGTTTCTCTCTGTTTTCCCAGCATCTATATGCACACAAAACTTTAAACAGGTCAGTGTTACCATATTTGCTAGGATGCTATAAAATACTAACTCCCGAATCCATTTATTTCTGAAAATTACAGCAAAAGCAAATAGTGTAAAGTACAGAGGATCGGAATGTGAAACTTTCATGTTTCGAGGGGAGGGGGGGGGGGGGGGGAAAGAGGACAACTACCCTCGTTATTTGAAAGCCTCTTTTGTAAAGGCTGGGAGCCTGTGACACAATACTCCATTTCACATGCAACTGGCCTAGAGCTGATCGAGTGCTTTCCTTAACAATTTCCTTGAATTTTCTCGAAAAGGTTAAAATTTCACAAATAGAAGGCTTTAAAACCAGCAAAGCACCAAACCATGCAGTAAAGTGGGGGCTGTTTGCATTCTGTTTTCATGAGTGGAATGTTTACTCCAAACATAATTGGAATGGGTAACAGGCTTTGGCAATTAACTCCAACAGGTTTGTATGTTGACTAAGATTCTTAGCAGGCGTAGCAATTCTCTCCAGAATTTACTTCATACGTCATGCACAAAATGGGTGTCAGCGGCACAATCGGCGAGTTTCAGAATAATCAGGCAGTGCCTGGAATCTACTCTTAGGAAGCAGAAATTGGCTTCTTTAAGGAGTTGACTCGTGTCACAAGAATGGAATCGTGATTCCGATTTCAATGTTGGAGTCGACTCCTGCACGGAATCACCCAAAAAAAGTCCAATTAACATTTAATCCAGCTGAAATCAAACTTACAAATTGTGACAGGTTTCAGTCTGAACAGGACAAGAATTAGAAACAAAACTTACAAAAGACATATCAAAATAAATGCTTGAAAACTGTTTCTGGTTAGTAACTGACCTACTAGGGTTAAAATGGAACAGATTTTGACAGAATTTGACAAAACATCACTTGGTTAGTGTAGACGGCGTCTCTTCAGGGTACAAAACTTCAATCATAGAAACAAAACAGCTCCAATAAAAAAGCAGTTTGCTGCATAAAGAATGGACACTGAAAGTAAAGAAAACACTGAGAAAAAATCAAAGCTAACAGCATGTTTCTTCAGAGTAGCAAACCAAAAACAAAGGAACTCATACTCTGATGCACAAAAAAGGCTACACTTATGTAGGCTTGTTCAAGTTCCTGGGTTTAAGGCTTGATAAGGATAGCACAAATTAATTACCAGTAACTGATTTGGAAAACTTCCCCAAAAGACAAGAATTGGAAATCAAAAAGTTTCAGAAATGACAGCTTGGATCCTTTAGTTGTTTTGAGCGGTTAATGCCATGTGTATTAGAATGTTAGTGTCTTGCAGGTTAGTCAGCGCCATCTGTTAGTGTTAGTTCTCTGGAAGAAGCAATTTCCCGAGATGGTAGAAGCTTGCGACGTACCATTCATGTGACTGTACGGCTGTGAGGTACTTCGGTTCATATGATGCATGGACACGCCCCCGTTGACATGCTGGTGGTTGGGCATCGTCTGTGCCCCTTGCTGGATGTGCGACGAGGAGCCATATTTGTATTTTTTCCGCTGGGTCGATGACGAGGATGAAAACGACGACATCATGCCAGCATTTCCCCCTCAGATTCGGGGTATGTAGGTTGCTGACCAAAAAGCCTCAGCGGGCTAGGTTCGAAACGTAGGGTGATGTTATATTGAATTCTGGGATATTTCTCGGGAACCTACCGAATGAGGAGGGGGAAATGTTTGACAAAATCAATAATGAAAGATAATGTTTACCTCATGGATTTCGGAAGATGTTACAATGGTGATCTTAAAGTCACCAGCACCTCATAAATCTTATTTCATTGTTTGCATGATCAAAAAATGGCCTCACATGCAAGGGCACCACACGAGGGCTCTGCTTTGAGTAGCTGGTCTGTGCATGGAATGTATCATGACAAGATAAACTCTTTAATATGGGAAGTCTGCAAAGCATGTAACATTCAAACCACACCATTAATAATAAAACAGACACCAGTTATTTTCTGCACTAAGTTTTAAAACTCAAACAAATTGCATCAACGTAAAAACGACTATCTCAGTCTTTTTTACCAGTTCAATGTCTGACCCAAATGGTAATGATGAAAGACTATATGTCACCAAAAAGCAAACCAGCATTTCAGAAAATAAAGATTAAAAACAGCAGAATATGAAATAACATTTGCCATGGTATACCAGTACATATAAAAGAAGACAACAAACGGAATTTGATAAATATACTTCAACAAGACAAACAAGGCAAAATAAAAAATACAACATGTTTAGCATTCCAGTGCCTGCTTTATTTTTTCAATGCAAACTTTTTTCATATTTTGTTTCTCTCTCCAAAAATCCATAGAAAATGCAACGGGAAGAGAGAAAATTCCCAGTCAATCTGTTACATGATTCTCAACCAATTCTCCAGAAGCACTTCTTTCAAAGCAGTGCACCATGGAACTATGTGAAAAAAAGGAAACATATATTGCACGTATTCATGTCCTTGATCAGACAGTGTCATTTCTATTTTCCCACACAATACTAATATCCTTGGATGGGGACAAACTTGACTACTGTCGGACAATGGCAGAGCGACTTGATGTTGCCATAACCTGATGAAGCAGTTCCCATGGCAGCCATTTTGATTCATTTGAGCTATTTCCGCCTCAAGGTTGCGTGGTCATCACTCTCACTACATGTAGCTACAAATCAGGCTGGAGCCAGAGTCATTTTTTTCTCTGATATGTACACTGAAATAAAAACAGAAGTGTCTCCTAACTTTTGAACCCCAAATGCTAGGGTAGGATTTCACAGAAAGTGTGTTCGAGGAAAGATTGTTTTGCCAACCATTAATTATACCGTGAAATTGGGCCTGATGAATTAATCATACAAGAAAGAAAAAATATAACAAACAAAATTATCAGAAAAAAATACATCTAATATGTACCGTAACCATGGAATATTGCTCTGCTTAATTTGAAATGCATCTTTTTTGAAAAAAACTTATTGATTATATATTGCTCATTCTGTATACGCTCATTGCCAATTCCCATTCACACTTTTTAGAAGATCATCAAACTGCGAACTGTAATTCCCAATGTTTGTAAAATTGTTACAATTTTTTTCATTTGCTTACCTATTACCCAAACTGTAATTGTCATTCAGAATGGTACATGTATAAATATAAAACGATTTTATATCAGCGGACCTAAATTCTTAATTCTGGCGGTACTAGCTGGACTACCATGGTTGGATCGAGGGAGAGCGGGACCATGATATTTTCTTTTTTAGTCTACTGTAGTAATATTGAAAATGCCAACATGCAGTTGCATACATTTGTACACTGCCATTAGGCCTGTTTTAACCCCTTGAAGTTGGTTATTTATAATGAGCCGCCGGGGTGCCAGGGCGGCCTGTGCAGCCAAGCGTAACATACACAATAACCCAACAATGAATTGAAACTGCAAAAAATGGCGTGTACAGGTGACACTGATACTTTTGTGTGTACTTGAAAGCCGTCATCCGGCTTCAAAGGTTAAATGCACATGTAGTGTACGACACGATTGGTAATCCTCCAATTTGTTTTTTACTGAATTATTGCGAAATACCTTACTATAGACTCTATACCTAAGTTAATAGTAGTCTCAATCATCCTGTGAAATGATGGCACCAGGTGTGCTGTTGACAACTTGTCAAGAAAAGTGGAAATTTATATCGTTTTCCAACGATTTCCAGCTTGAAATCGTTGAAAAACTGCCCTGTAGCCTTAATACTCAAGACGCGCATGGCTACCCGGATGAGTGGCGTGCCCCGGACATGCTGACATTCGGGGCACATCATGCGGGCCAGGTATAGCCCCGCGCGTCTTGACTAAAGGCTATCATCCGCAAGCGCCGTTTTTCTCTCGTTCTTTTTCGACATCCAACAACGCAAAACTTTGAACAGGTCAGTGGAACGATATTTCCTATAGAATAATAACCCCCAAATCCGCCCATTTCTGAAAATTGCAACAATGACCAATCAAACTCTGGCACTCGAAAAGCAGCAATTTAATCATGTCAATGTCATGTAGAATCCTAGCCCGCCCCCCCCCCCCCCCCCATGAAACCATTTTGGGGACAAACTTTTTCTGCTCACTTTTAGGGAACAATTTCTGCCCCCTCAAAATTTTGTTTCGGATTTGCCAGTGCAGACTATACTGCATGCCCCTCCCCCAATAACAAAATATCATATTTTGCCGCTAACATTAAAAGTGGGTGTAGTATGAACAGAATTTTGAGTAAAAATCAACGTTTTTCCAAAAGATTCAGAATTCTCTTACATTTATGGGTCCTCAAAACTGGTGATATTATCTGATTTTTGTTTAAGCCTTTCTCCCAATTAACATTAACAATATTAATTACGCCCGAGTCAGAAGGTCCATGGGTAAAATTTAACATCAAATTTTCAGAAATGATTCTACTTTTATAACCCCACCATATAAAGGGTCAGAAACAGAAGAAAAAAATAACCATCCATTCTTGTTCAGAATTGTATAAAAACATGACAACCTTATAAGTTCAAGACTTTTGTCAGTAAATTTTGAGCAATTTAAATAGGAAAAAGACCAAGTAACGTTCTTGGCCGTATAACTTCCTGTGCACAGTAGGGGTGTGCATTTACGGGTAGTAAAAGAACCGGGTACCCGATTGAAAAAAATACGGGTACCCGGTACCCGTTAAAGAAACCCAATCCAAAACTTCCAATCCTGGAAGTTGTAATAATGTCTTTCTCTGAGATTGAAAAGTCTGATTTCAGACAAGTCTGAAAAATCTTATGCCTGATGTCTATAGTAAACCTGATCACTACTCCGCCATTACATGTACATGTTCCGGCACGTGCATGTGCCGGCATATCACAAAAGACAGAAGCTTTATACAGTTGTATTTATAGTGGCATGAGGCATGCTATTACACATGTATGTCTCGTCAAGGCTCTTTATCCATACCCAGACTACAAAAACCACAACCGGTAAATTCCCTTTATTGTCAATATTCGTGAGCGTCATAAACATGAAATCTGTGCTGGTTTCCCATGTAGGCCTAGTCGTGTTTTAATTTTGAAAATTCCCGACAAATAACATTCGAAACCTTTCCTTTTTCATTTTCTGGGAAGTTACTATGCCATAATGTAAAGTTGTACGGGTACTCGATTCCATTATCTGGAACCGGTTCCTGACATGAACGGTCGGGTACTCGGGTACCCGGTTCTGATGCACACCCCTAGTGCACAGTATGGCAGGCCTTAACACATAATTTGTTGACTCATTTTTCTAATTTGACATTTTAAATTGATGTAAAAGCTATATATTCAAGTTTGGAAAAATTCTACTATAATACATACCCTGCCACCCAAATCCGTCGGGAACATGCAGCAACAAAATCTATTTGTGTTCAGAAACTCTCGGCACAACCTTTAATTTCGAGACTTTATAGTCACTGCAGGAAAATTTCCTACAATGTAGAGACATGTAAGTTTGTGTTTTCTGTGTTAGATGTTCTTGGCACAGTGTATGGTCGCTCACAGTGTTTACATACATGTTGATTTCTGCTTAATTTATTATGAATTTTGCTGATATAAATCATATTAATAGGATGGAATTTGCGTCAGGGTAATGTAAATTCAATAAATGGGGTTTTGCCCTTCACCAACATATTTTATAAACACTGTATACTCAGTTCTGTCCCGAGAGATTATTTGCAAAAAAATAACTCGGGTGGGACTCGAACCCACGACCAAGTGCTTTCTAGTGCAGATATGTCTTACCACTCGACCACCAAGCTTGCCGGAGTCGGTTAAATCTGATATAGTAATGGTACCGCAACCATAAGATGGAATTTGCATCAGGGTGATGTAAATCCCTTCACCGACATATTAAAAAAAAAACTATATTCATGAGTGTTGTCCCGAGAGATTCTTTTTAAAAAAATCACTCGGGCGGGACTCAAACCCAGGACCTCCTGAAATCTTACACAGTTATTATCAAGGCGGGAGTGTGATTATTTTTTTAAGATTTTAGTGACCAATTTTAATTGGGTACCTTCCTATACTTATAACTATCACAGCCTATCAAAAACTCTTAACACCATCTCTCACAGTTTGTGTGTGTTTCAATCTGACATTTGATAGGTTCTGATCTGTACAGCAGCTGGGTTGATTTTGGCCCTGTATGAGAACAGGAGGGTTAAAGTAAAATCTTTCCCCACGTCAACTTGTTCTTACCTTTCGTAAACGAAGACAGATTCACCGACAACTCTTGCAAAACCTGATGACGACATGTAATATATTCCCCACGTAAACAATCCCAGAGTTTACATGCATCTGCAGCCTTGAACCACTACTCCAGAGAGTTAAACCAATCCAACAGAGTCATGTTGTTAAGACACCATTGCATCCTGAGAGACAAACTATTAGCTGACTGCAATTACATGAAAAGGCTGATCAAGAACTTCCCAAAATGTCTGACATTTCCTGGTCAAGCCTGTACACAAGCTTGGGATTAATTAGAACACTGAGAACGTGATCACATCAAACTACACAAACTCCCTGTCAAACATGGCATTCGATCACAGGCATGATACAAGGCAGTCAGTGTTTTATGCCTCCCCCCAGTGAAAGTAGTAGCACTATGGTGCAGGATGGTCACGCCCCAGTGATTCCCTATAGCATAGAGGGGTGAGGCGAACAGGTGTGTATCAATAGCATTGCATTGCTTCCATTGTGTCAACTTCATTCCACAGGCTTGCCCATGCATTACCTTAGTAGCCATGGTTGGACAATGTTAATTAGGCATCTGGGGGTGGACTATATTGTTCCCAAGAGAAGAATATAACACTTGTTCCCTGTGGCCCTGAGGGAAAGGAGAATTTGATGACCCATTAATGACAGCTTTAATCCATTTACTGATATGGTATAGGACTTGACTAAATTTGAGTTGCCTTTTCTGTGTGACTTAAACCATGCTTAAACCCAGCTCATCAACAAGTGTGGTCCAAGTGTCCAACAATTACTTTGAGACTTATATGCATTACTATTATTATTGGTATCACAGCAGACTCCAGTTTTCAGTTTTTGTGACTCAACTGAAGACATGAACTTGAACTGCATTAACCCTAACTCCCTAGCTTTATAGGGTGTGTGGAAAATCATATTAAAATTGGAGGATTCAGGACTGTTAAGGTTTTAATGACTTGCCACTTAGAGATGGAGCTTACACCCTTCAGGTTCACTTGGACTAATACAAATTCTTTTGAAATTTCAATACTGAAACTTAGAGAAAAAAAATTCAACAGTAAACCTTGTAAACAAATTAATCCTTACAACAGAAAATGTACATTTTGCACACAGACCCTAAAAACCTTCCAGAAAAGTTGATGACAAACTGTTTTTGCAACTCGGTAGACAAAGCTTGATTGCTATAAAGCAGTGTTTGTGAGATATCACAATCATGCATGGGACCAGAAGAAAATCTGTTCAGGGTACACCAGCAGAATTAACAGATAAACGCCAATATGTCATGTGAGGTATGTACATTATTTTTGCTTGTTCTCACCTAAATTATCAGTTAGCAAGTACTAACACATCTATAAACTGACACAAATCACAGGAGTTAAGCCTTACAAGGCAACAGTTTTGAGAAACTAATTGCTATCACCTCCTAAACTTTGAAGTAAAAGCAAAATAACAAAACACAATAGAAAATTGTTGGAGAATTACAAATCTGTAATATTTGATACTGAATAAATAATATTAATAACAATGAAAGAAATTTAGTGTGGAAAATATGCAGATTCCACCTACAGGCATTGTGATCAAATAAATAAGGCTAAAACTAGATAAAACTACATCCACGAAACCTTCACAATCCTATATTTGTAATCACCTGAAAATACATTTTTTTTTTGACACTCATGTTCAGCCCTCACAATAATAACAAAAAAACACCACACCCAGGCCAACTCATTTCTCTATTCACATAAAAAGCCCAAATCTTAAGATATCAGATTAATCAGCTGAGATTGTCATAACAGTCAAAATTTGATCAGCAGAACGGTCATCATGACCCACTCTCGGAAATATTTCCCCACGCTTTACAAGCCGCTTGTCTCACTCTGTGAAAGCACACGATACAAGTACATTCATCAGGCCTATGGCTCACAGTGACGGCATGTTATCATGCCCGTGCTTGCGGTCGTGATTTGTAAATGACTTCTGTTGCTAAAGAAACAAGTGAATAGAAGGGAATCTGTGTTGGGACGCCTCTCAAGGTTGTTGGATGTGTTGGCTGCTGTTAGCTATGCCAAGGTCTGGGTCAAGTTGTTGTGGTAATATCCGACGCCTGAAATACATTCAGGATGACATCAAAATTCCAGATTTTTCTTGAAGACTTTGTTAATTGATTTATTGGAGGGGACTTAATCACCAAGTATCAATTTCTTATTTTACATGAGACAAATTCATACATGTGGTCAGTAATTATTTCACACATTGGCCAGTTTAGAATTCTCAATGACTCGACCTAGGTTGAGGGGAAACAGTCTTGCTGGGCAGTTTTCCATTGTTTTTTTTAAATGAAGGGGAAGTTAATCAAATAAAAAAGAACTTGTAATAAGAATATTTTTGACTTATGGGGATTTTTTTTCTTGGATCTGCTGTCAAGGGTAAAACATATCTGTTACTTAGAACATGGAGGAATAAGAATGCTTTGAGTATTTCCAATTTTCAAAGAAACAAAGCCCACTGTCCATGAATTGGGATCACAAACATTGTACAAAAGTTTTTGTTATGAAACTCACTTTTATTTTATTTATTTTTATTTTAGTTCTCGTTTACCCCGGGAAAACCCTTCAGTGTAAACACTCATTTTCAAGGATCCCCATATAACAAACACATAAATAATCTACGTATTGATATATAACAAAACACATTACTAGTGAACACTAAAAAAATACTGATAACATTTTGCCTAAACTGTGCCCAATACCTGTCATTTTTAAACACAGCCCAGAATTCCCCAAAATACAAATTGCAAGTCAAGAGAGGGTGCTATTCACATAAATTGTGCTAAACTTTGAACCAATCAGCAACACTGACAGTAAGAACTGCTGAAGTTCACAGCTTCTTTCCTTCTTTCTCTAGTCTCCAATTATGGAAACTTAACCAAAAATAAACCGGCACATTCAAAATGCTGAGTATCTTTCAAAAGACAAGCTTGAATTTTTCAAAAGGGTGATAACTGGTGTGGGCTTGGGGTATGAGGAGATGGCACTGTAATGGCTGTCTCAATTTTTCCCCCCATGGTTTCATTTCTCTACAGAATCATCAAAAATACAACACAATAATGGAAAAGACATGTCTTTCAGAAGCAAACTCATATTAGAAGCAAAGGCTTGTTAATATGAGTCCCCATACTGTACTTTCATGCACAGGAAATAAATGATTCACTGACAATCAAGGTTTACCCAGAAAGGTCAATCTCCAGCGGAGCCACCTTGCCTTATTGGGAAGGCGTATGCCCATACCCCGCCCCTTACATGGGTTAATTGACATTACAGAATCTTCCAAACAAGAAAGATTCCAGAGAGCATCCTTTTAACAGTAAACTGGGAAGCATTTGCACAGTACAATAAGCAAGTTCGGTATTTCAACTGCGCATGTGCACAGTGACATTTTATCCCGAATGACCTGCGTGACCTAACGCGCACGTACGAACGCAAAAGGTGATCGCACAACGCGAACATATTAAATTCAATCAGAATGGGCGTTCGCGTAACATGGCAATTGAAACTATGTCAGCAATTTTATCCCGAATAACCTTTGACCTTTCAGATACCGAACTAGCTTATTGGTTACAAATTGGCTTGTAACCGTCCAAAACCCACCTTTTTGGCAGTTGGCCAACTTGTCGTCCTTGTTGAGTTCTCTCCACTCTGGACAGGCGCCCTCTACCACTGCCTCCGCCAGCGCGCACAGGACACACCCATCATTCCAGTCACTCTGTTGTGAAATGACAAAGAAGACCAGGTGTTAGTCTTGATAATTGAGACCTGTGGATAAGGAGGTGCGGTCCTGGGTGGGGGTGGGGCAGATTAACACAGTTGTACTTTACTTGCATTTTTTTCTTCAGTGAATCGGGTTCAAACCCCAACTGGGGTCATATGCGGATCTGAGCATGCCTAATTCCATAGGTTTCTCTATTCAAATGTACTTGAATATTCATCTGGAAGTTATCCCCTACCTCTAAACTTTTAAAATCTTTACCAGTTTTTTTTAAGAAAGTCTCCCAATACAAGGCTAAAAGCCACTCTAGGTAAAGGGCTACAACAGAGGTGGTGGGGTTGGCCACATTTTAGGTTGCCAGCCCTACCACCCTTATGGTTTTCCTGGGTCCAGATCTAATTAAATAGAGGATAAATCTTCGATACCAAAGAAATTATTTATCCCAATGTTCAGATTAACAGACCCAGGCATTGTAATTTCCATCATTGGTAGGACAAACTCACCCCCATTATGTACGCACTTTAATCCTAACCCCCTAGGCATTTGTACTAGGAGGCTTTCTCAACCTGTCAAAATCCAACACTGTGCAGTATACCTATAGCACATTCTTTGGACTTGGTCAAATTGGGGTATCATAGCTCCATGTATAGTAATGGTGCCAAGGCCCTGCACTACTGAACCCATCAAAACTTGACAAAACCTGCTGTTGGAGTTTGCAAGGCTTGGGATAGTTAGTGTTAAGGAATCTTTGGTTTCCTTTATATAACATAGGAAACATGACCCATGTACAATGCCCCTTAGAAATGTCACAGGCCATTTATAATAAATTACCATTTCTTTAAAATTTTGAAAATAACCAAAAATTGTGTTATGTCCAGAATGAAAAATGCTAGAATTCTCCTACTGGTATGTTCTGAGAGAAGGTAGTCTATAAATGATTAAAAACCCCTTGATCAACTAAATAAATGAAGTCGGCAATGCTATGGCAAAAACAGTGATAAGGAACACTGACAATTAAAAAAAAAGAGCAACCCTTTTGTTATCATGCCAGAAAAATTAAAATCCCCCTCATTTTCTATAAAAAAAAAAACTAACTATAATTTTTTTTACATCTCAATCTGATCAATTATTCAATCAATGTCTAAAGATTCCGCTCACTGTTAACCATTAACAACCAATGCAAACAAACATGGGAAGGACCAGTATCTGCTTATAATGACTGTGATAACATATGCCACAGGACTTTGTACTGCTGTCACACCCTTATTCTGAATATCACACAATTCTGCTGGTTAATGTGTAAGAGGGAATAGTTGCAGTGTATAGCACTGATTTACAAACAAATATTGGGCAAGTTTTCTAAACTGATTTCAACAAAGAAATTCAACAACTGTAGACAAAGTTTGCGGAGATTTTTCTGAACAAATTTAGTTTACTGGAAAAATTGTTCTCATTCTTATTTTTTGTTGGGGGGGGGGGGACTGTAGTATTTATAGGGCTTTTTATTTAACACTGAACTAAAAAAATGCTCACTGTAAAATAATTATGTCTTGCCTAAAACAAACAAATGTGAACAGATTTTGACTTGAAAGATCTAAGGCTTTCATTTCATGTCACTTATTAAGGTGTACAGCTTAAAAAGTAAACATCAACAATACCTAGTTTCCTACTATTTTCAAATGGACATTAAATCGTATAATGTAATTCAAAACCAGCTTTGCCGGGTAATTTATGTGCCAGAATTGCAAAATTGAGAATATGCTTTGAATTGTTAGCTGGAAATGAGCACAAAATACGCTTGAGCATAAAGATTAGGATAGAGAGCACACAATAAGTGTATTCTGATACACAAGTTTGAAACTTTTAGTTTTTCACAAAGTTTGAGAAGACTTTTTGGAAAAAAATGAGCAGTGAAAATAAATACACGAAATGCATTTAAAGTCTTCTTTTTAACTTGTCCGCAAAGGCATCTAATTTCTCTACCAGATATCTGTAACTACAGGGGCCAATTTTACTGCCAAGCAAACAATGTTTTTGCTAACGGAGCCTCCATCCATTTCATGCGGACCGTAAGCAGTAAGCAAAGCAAAATGCTGGCTAACTTCAGAAGCAAAATTTGCTTAGCATTTTGACGCAACAATAGAAATCTCCAGGCATGAGTAGGTGTTAGCACAACTTAACAGTGAAATAACACTTAAGGTTAGCCCATTTTTGCTGCCATAGTAAGCTCATTTTCTTCGCTAACCATTAAGCAGGGTCATGAAATTATGCCCAGATTTCAAGCAAGCAAAATAACATGAAAAGAAGAAATCTGAATTTTATAAATATTCACCAGATCTACTTTCATGGGACAAAAATAGAAATGTATACCGTGCAAGCCACTTATATTGCAGAGTGGGTCATATATATGACAGTTGGTTTATCTGTACTTGTTTCTGCACAAAGTTTTCATCTTTAGTGTCGGCTGACGTTGAGCAAATTAGAAAATGTGTTGGCTGTACCTGAAAATTTTGTACGTTGAGTTCTGGCACTTTCTTGCGGACCCAGTTCAGGGTGGCGTACCACCCTGGCCCTTCGTTCCTCATAAAGTATGACAGGTACGTCATCCCGCTCAGCCCGTCGATGTGGGGGTTGCACATGTCCTCGGGAGACAAGATCAGAGGGATTTCAAATTTCTCTTTGGCAACTTGCATAGCCTGGGTGCAGTTGTCTAGGGCATTGGCTGGGTCGAGAGACTTGAAGTCGGTCATCAGAGTCGGATCGCAATAGTTGATCAGGGCGCTGAAAGAACAACATGAGAAATCAAACAATTCATTGGAATCTTTATCTGGGAAATCTGGTTAGGGTGGGTCAAGTTTAATAATAGTAACAGTATAAATAATCAGCATTTAATCCTTTGAAGCCGGATGACGGCAATGGCCGCAAAAAAAATGCCACCAGGCCGGATGACGTCTATACACGCCATTTTCTGCAGTTTCAATCCATTGTTGGATTATTGTATATGTTACGCGTGACTGTGTCCATTTCGCTTGGCTACAAAAGTCGATGCGACACTCCGGCACCTCCTGTAAATAACCGTACTCAAGGGGTGAATAAGGACATACTCTGTTACCTAAGCGCTGTGCCATCATTCCAGTCGGTGGTGAAGTTTGAGATACGTCTGTCCGGCAGGACGGCGTCCATCCAATCCAGCATGGACTTCTTGCTGGGGACCTTGGCTTGCTTGGAGGATCCCGTGCTGATCTGATACTTCTGGATGAGCCTCCACATCATACCTAAGATTAGCTTGACGTTACCCCCAACAATATCCTCCGTTCCTGATAAATTAGAAATAAAAACAAATAGGAAAAAATTCAGATCAGCAGGTTTAGATCCAGGATTTTTGGGGTGGGGGGGGGGGGGGGGGTTGGGGGGGGGTGGGGGGGTGGGGGGGTGGGGGGGGTGGGGTTCACAAAAATGTGCCCAAACTCCAAGACTTTTTCTCTGGGAATATCAAGTTATATCATGGTAACAAAATCCAATGATTTTCCACGATAGTTTGAATTTCCCGGAATTTCCAGGATTTTCCATAGTTGTGGGAACTTATTTTTGTCTTGTTTGATACATTAACCCTCCTGTTCTCAAGGCCAAAATGGAGCCAGTTCCCATATATATCAAAACCTATCAAGTGACAGATTGAAACACACAAACTGTGAGAGTTGGTGTTTAGAGTTTTTGATAGGCTGTGATAGTTATATAAGTATAAGAGGGTTAAATTAATAATTATAATAATCGGAGATCAGTTTGACATTACCCCCAATGATGTCCTAATGAATTGGGGGAAGGGAAACAAATGAGAAAAAATGCACATCATGTCAGTAGGGTCCAAAATGTTGATACCCTCCCATTTATTTATTTATTTATTTATTTATTTTTGTTGGGGGGGGGGGGGGGACTGGTCCTCCTCTTGAAGTTGGTGCCATTTAACCCCATAAACTCTGGCAAGATACCAAGCAACAAACCAACCAACCAACCAATAAATTAACAAAGCAATAAAATAAACTTATTAAAATGTAATACAATTAAACAAATTACTGGACCAGTTGTGGATTGAACATTTAACACTAATTTGAATTAATTAAGTAATTATAGCATGTCATACAATTGGAATCAATTTTTCAGCCACATTCAGGATTACATCAACTTTTGGAAATCAACTCTGAAAACACCCTTTTATTTCTGAAACAATCTTTTCAGGAAAAATTCTTAATTTCTCATAAAATATTAATCCTCCTTCCTCTATGGCACCAAACATGTCCCAATTAAAATTAAAATGTGGTAATTATTTTGCTGACCACATTTTTACAACCTTGTCTGATGTTGATGAAACACAAGTGTGTCACAACAGTCAGGTTGGCAGCATTATTACATCCCAAGGCCATGCAAACTGCACAACACAAGAGCTGTGACAAACCACTATTACAAAATCAATAACTTCGACTGAGAGATGTTTTCTTTTTTCTCCTGAACAACAGATGGTTCAGAAATTTACAAACTATGTATTGTGAAAGCAACAATGGATCAATTTAATTAGCCCCAGGGAACAATAGTTATGTTAATTTTCTGAGCAGAAACTAATATTGAAAAAGATTGGAACATATTTGTTAGTAGTTATTTTTGTTTTGATACTTGGTTTGTATTTTTACGTCACCAGTTATTATTTCTCAACTCTCTACATACTATGCATCATTTTAATACATCCTAATAACATTTTAAGCACAAATTCACTGTAGGGCCTATTGCTTTTACATCATATAGAATGGGTTCTGCAAATGTTCATGTAACTATTTTTAAAATTAATGTAAAATATTGCTGTAACGTGTAAGAACAGAACATTTTTCAAGATGGCTGCACATTTTCTTAGATGGCCATAATCCACAGGGCAGTCTATCAACTCGATTTAAAAGACCTAGCAGTATTAAATACATTGACTGTGAGGCCTTCCCTCTCTACCTGATGCATTTTGAAGTAATTTTTTTTAGAAAAGGCCAAAAACGGTGCAGAGCCAAAAAGGGAAGCGGGCAGGGACGATAAACATGTTATTTCTTTACTTTGTCCTCATTGGTTGTAAAACCCAGACATTTCGTCTTTCATGAGGAAAAGTGCTGAAATATTTAGTAAACTGCATGACAATGATTGATGGCACCAGACTAAACAAAATATGACCCATTTCTGCAGCCATCACAACAGCCCAATTCTACACATATTTTATGAATAAAGTTATTTGTTCAGCCAACGGCTGGAGCTTCTGCCATTTCAGATCAAATTCACCAAAGTAAACCCATTAATATGGCATCAAAGGCCATAAGTGCTTATTGGGAGGACGGCCTACGCATTGTCCACGGGGCCGAAGTCCAGTTTGTTTTTGCGCAATTAGACATGGGTGCAAAATGCACAGCTCAAGAAGAGATTTTACTTTAATACTCCCCACCAAAATCGGTCAGGAATTGCAAAATCTTGGAAAATAATTAACCCTCCTTGATAACAATATGTGACACAACCTGTTATTTCAAGATTTATGTCAGCAGAATCTGTAAAACTAAGGCAGAAATTAACATGTAGGCCTATGTGAACACTTTGAGTGACCATACACTGTGCCAAGAACTTCTATACACAGAAAACACATACATTCTTCCCCTATATTGCACAAACATTTCCCAATATTTTTCTCCAAATTTAAAGGTTTTGCCAAGTGTTTATATTTAATTCTGAACACAGATGGATGGTTATTTTTCAAGATTTGCTGTTCCTGACCGATTTTGGTTGGGGGTATTAAAGTAAAATCTTTCCCTAACTCCAAGTTAAGTTGCAAATAACAGACCGATAATAATTATCAGGTTACTTGTGGTGTTGGTCATGAATTTTGACAGGTTGAGGAAGCTTCCTAGTAAAAATGCCTAGGGGGTTAGGGTTAACATAACTTTACCCTGGGGAAGGGATGTGGGATACATACAACCCCCCCCCCCCCCCCCAAAAAAAAGAAAAAAAAGAAGACAACCGCCAACCACATCCTACCCCACCCAATTACATAATAGGTCACTTTTTTACAAAACTGTTAAATTCGGTCCAGAAACTCTGATGCGCAACACAGCACCCCACCCCCCTCCCAAAAAAAATCCCTCAAAATAAACAAACAAAAACAAACAAACAAACAAACAAACAAACAAATTAAAAACAAATAAACAATACAAACATCCTGTGTACAGACCGGGGTAAAAGAATAATTCAACTCACCTATGTTGACCAGCTTGATGCCCTCCCGTTCCATCATCTGCAGGGCATGGGTGATGTTCTCCAACCTCTGGGCCCGCGTCTTGGGGTTCTTAGAGTAGCGGCTCTGCCTCTTGTAGAGAGCCCCGCCCCTTGAAGCCATCAGCTGGTCCATGATGGCGATGAGGACCAGGCCATCTTCTAGATCCGTCTCAAGGTTTTCCAGTCGTTTGCCCGTCGGTTTCAGCTGCTCGTTACACCAGTTTATAAACGTCTTCTGTTGGATCTCCACCCACCTCTTAGACTCGGAGGCGTTTGGTTGGTCTTTTGTTGCGTTTTCCATGATTTGTTTTCAAAGTTTTCTATTTTCAAGATTGAACTAACTGAATACCAGGTTAGACGTCGTAGCTTGATGTCCTGTGGAAAATTTCAACTGCGATAGCTTCGGTGACGTGAGAAAATGAGACCCCAAAAGGTTACCACCAAAAAATGTGTAGGTCTAGTACTTTTTAGTAGTAGGAAACCGCGTCAAAAACACGAGCAAACTACGTCAGATGAAAATGTGAGATGGTGAAGTCACATTCGAAACGACAGTAAAAAAATCGGTTATGCCCGACCACCATTCTCCTCATTCAGTTTACCGGGCGACCAAGCTTTTTATCGCGTAAGCGCTGTCGTGTGATGATGACGATAAACAGACTCGACCCGTCTCTTCAGACTTATCCATATCCAGCGGCTAATTAACCGACTGCAGCAAAGCTTCCATAATTAATAATATGTTTATAATTTCGCTTTAAAACACGACCGCGACGTCCTGGACAAAATGTAACCGATACAGCCAATTTGTCCTCGTAAAAAAAAAGCCGCTTCTGCAAACGAAATATCCACTGGCAGTTTTCAGGGCAGAGAAGAAATCAATCAGCATAATGCGTGGGTTAATAAGTACGGAGGATTATAATTACATGGCACGCCTGGTGAACGTATCGATCAAAGGTCGATTTATTGGCCGTGATGGCTCAACAAGCACTATAATTAATTTTATCGATGGCTTTTTTTCGGAACATAATCAATATAATCGAGATGATAAAATCTACCTAATGAGTAGGCCTATATATCAACATTTTAAAAATAAATCCGACTCGTGTTGCATGCTGGCTGAAAATCGGCCTATTAGTGACATTCATTAGTTATAAACGGTCACTTTATTGGCGCCGTACTTCCAATTGTTGGCCAAAAAAAGATCCCATAACTAACTACACGGCACGTGTTTTCTCACGTTATGGGATGGCAGGTTCGCGCGCACTCGTCCAGCAGAGAGCTAGCTGTGGAAGCGCGCCCCCTAAGTTCTTTAACGCAACGCGTGGACAGTTTGGTGCAGTAAACTCAAAGGGCGCGAGCGGGGCGCGAGCGGGGCTGGGTATCTTTGCAGGGGTGTCTCACTTTGAGTATTCGAGTATTAATGACAAATCTCAACAGAAGTTATGATATCCGGAATTTGATTAAATCATCCTGGTAAAAAAGACTTGTGTTTGATGATAACATGCAGGAAGATCTGAAAAGCTTCAAGAATATTGAATATAAATCTTCTATATAGACAATAACATTCTAAAATGTCAATTTATCCCATTTCATACTTTTTGTCCTTGCAAATGAAGTTAAGTTGTGGGCACTGAGGGGAAGTACTGCAGCCCAAAAAGGATCGTTTCCATTTTGTGTTTTCTTGTTACATGTACCATATACTTTGACAAGTTATTCCAATTCATATAATTTGTTTTTAAACCCCGTGCGCTCATCTCTTGGAGACGCTTGCCGCTAATAAAATTGTATGAAATTTTGGCAGCTTTTTCTATTAAGTTGGGGGTAGCTCAAGTCCCTCAAAAGGGCACAGATTGTTGGTCTTTTTTATAAAGTTGAGACTTGAGAGTATTTTTCCCCCAACCTCGCAGAAATAAGTTTGATTTGATGACATTATATGATGCAAAATACTACGGGAAAATTTCCTTTACGGGAAACTGCCCACAGTAACAAGAAATCATGCAATTCACATGGATCCCATTCAACATTTAAAAAATCATGCAAAGAATGACAACAAAAACGAAAAAAAAAACCAACATCACGAGTGTTTTTTAGTTAATACTTTATTTATACAAAACATAAAATGTTCATACATGGACTGTAACTGACCTATCGCCTTTGTAAATTCTTGGGACAACTTTACCCACGTGTAGCATGCGCAATATAGCATAGAACGCAGAGATGTATTTGAGTCCATCTCCAGTCCCTCACAAGTCCCTAAGCTATTCAAATGAGCTTTGACAAAGGCATTTCTTTGTCATTGTTCATCCAGTTACTTGTGACTGGACTTTCGAAAGGACTTGTGAAAGGACTTGCAGGGACTCGGTGACATGATGCGTACACAAGTGCCTGTAAAGTATTTGCTGCACATGTCTTGGATTTGTCTGACGAAACTTTCCTCATAGTGCTTGCGTGCATGAAGATACAGACCACACCATGCCTATAGTTCAATCACATTTGCATTTAACATACATGTGTTCGCGTATTTCGTTTCAATGAACACGATGCACATTCAGGGGACCTGCAAGTTTTCTGTTAGTCTAAATTTACAATGTCACGTGATATAAACAGATGCTATGATTGGCTAATGCTTATGAATGGCGATACGTCAATTAAAATGGATTTACAAGTGTTAATACATGCAGACAAAGATTATGAATTTTAATCCTATCCATAATTACCGTGAGGCAGACCAAGGGGGTGTGGCTAGCAAAGGGGAGGAGTATATTGTGCTTTCTGAAAGTGAATCTCGACGACAACCATAGCCATGGTTTGACAAAGACCACCTGGCCGGTTTTCATCTATATACGCATTCATGTTTAAACTACATTATTCTTGAATGGGAGTGTAATGAATAGATGGAGATTTTTCAATTAAAGCTTTTATTCACATGAAAGGGGGCTCCAAGTGTGATGAAAAGGACCACTCTATTCAGTGTGGTGCCTATTGTTTGCATTTACGCTTGGCTGCACAGCCCTGTTCTTGGCATACCAGCACCCCATCAATAACAGCTGGACACAATAGGTTAATTGATTGGTTAAACTCCACAGTCAATGGAAGCCATCTGGAAGAAAAAAAGGGCCAGCCATCTGGAAAAAATTGTGCCTGAATCTAAAAATAGTACATAACCCCACCCCCTTTTTTTAAACATGGTGCTTTTTATTTTGCCCTATAATTATGATACATTTTTCATGGAATTGCACCCTAGAACAATGCATTTTAGATATATTTACAAGAGAACTTTTTCTTAAAATTTACGCAGATACAAAGAAAATGGTTGGGAACACTACCTTTAACTTAAAGCAATTTTCAAATTGAATTGCTGATTAGTTAGCAACAGATTTCCTTATAGCAACAGATTTCCTCTCATCCTTATACAACATTGTCTGCAAATGCTGGCATCAAATTAAAACGAGTCCCAACACGCATGAGGATACAGAGTTTTGATTTCAGGAGGCAGGTCTCCAAACTTCCCTCCTGTATAGAGATTCTGCCAACGTAACTCCAGTCTGCCACAGTGATGGAATTAACCCTAACCCCCTCCCCCCCGACCCTTTTTGCTAGGAACCATCCTCAATTCTCCAAAATCCTGATTGCCCTGCCCACAAAAATGCATTCATCCTCAATTCTCCAAAATCCTCCAAAACTCCAAGGATGATTTTGAAGGATTGAGGTGGATTAGGGTTAATCTTGGAATGCCAGGAGGAAAAAAAATACATACTTGATATCAGAGTTGTCTAGTCTCTGTCTCTCTGTCCCCTGTGTTTTGGGGTGTTTGATTGTTAGTTTTGTTCAGTTCACTTTGGTAAAGAAAGGTAGCCCCCTGACATAGCTGTCCAGTTTGGTCTTGAAGAGAATACTATCGATGGGCTGGCCCAGTTTACTGAGCGGGTTCCTCACGACATGCTCCACAAATATCTGCGAGATTACGAAAAACGAAATGAGAAAGAAATGACAATACAGTCGGCACTTTCATGAACTGGGATAGCCTGGCTAGTTAAAAGCATTTGGCGTGATATGTGTAGTATGAGGAATTTTAGTATCAAGTTGATTACCATCAACTAAATTGAACCGAATAGCGTTAACTGGGGTTTACTCACTGCACTGTAAATGTATTGCAGCTCGTCTCGTATCGACGCAACATTCAGGCTTGTGTTCATGACAAATTTCAAGCCGCTAGCCGTCTCGTGAAAGTGCAGCTTGTAGGAGCTGGTACATAAACTGGAGAATCCATCCTTACTGGATCAAGACACAGTCAAAGAAAAATGCACAAACTACATGGTGGCTGGGGACTGATAATGATTAAAGGTTTAGTTGCGCAATGGTATCATCCTTGCGTTTTTGTGGTGTATGTTTTTATTCCACACAAGTACGCACACACCGCTATATAGATTGAGGCTTTCAGCTGCTCACTGATCCTGGGGAATTTTAAATCCAGAATCATTCAGTGGGGATTTTCAACGAGCTTCTTAACCCAAACCCTGTTAAATCCAAATCTAACAGCGGGCACGTTCTGTTGAATTGATGGTTTCGAGGTCTGAAAATTATGATAAATTCTCTGTAATCTGTTGAAGAATTATCCTCCATTTAGAGCGGGCCCAAAAAAACCTTAGGGGGTTAATTATGGTTTCCCACTGTCCTCTTTCAGAGGCTCGTGAAAAATAATCCCGGCGTGAACTGGTTAAGGATACAAGTCAACAGGTGCCATCCGACTGACGAATGACTTGATAGAGAAGATCATTCCGTACATCAACTTGAACTCCTGTACAGAGACAAAAATGAAAAATAATGAATCAACGAAATGGATAATTGAAAGAGACACTGAAACGATGCTCAGAATGTTTATGCAGGTAACCAGTCTTGTGAATTTTTATTCTTTGTAATCGACCATGACCTTCTGCATGTAGTTCCAAAAGTCCATAATGGTAGTTTAGATAAACCTCACCACTATTTGCATAACAATAAGATAAAGAACTAATGAAAAAAAACCCAGCAAAATGACCTCCATTACAAAAACATCTTGTGCAGTCTGGCAGGTACTACACATAGGACCAAATTAACACAAATGCCATTTGCATTTTTTCTTCATGCATTCTGCAGGCTAGCTAGGCATTCTAGAGCTCAGTGAGTACGTACAAGGACCGTTGACCAACTAGATTTGAGACAACTTGAGTGACTGTTAAGAAAACTGGACCATGAGACAACTTTTCCCAGAACGCCAACGAGACAAGTCAACTTCAACCGTGGAGACAACTCGACAGTCGGTGTGATGGGTCCCAAGCCCGGCAAATCCCCAGCCCTGTAACATACAAATTTGGACCCAACTCGACCTGGGCACCCACCCGCCAAGCAACCCGAGCATTAGGCCTACCAGGCACCAAAATAAAAATAGACGACTTGTCTCAAGGACGACTTTGTCGACGGTCGAGTTGTCTTTCCAGTCAAGCAAACAGATGGTCAAGTTGGTGAAAGGTCAAGCTATCCCAATGGTCAAGTTGTCTGACTGCTAAGAGAACAAAGTACAAACCTCATCCTGTGACATTCCTGGGTGCTTCTCACGGGTCCATTCTTGGTAGAACAAGCACACGCCGTTACGGTCAAAGATGTAGAGATTGTAGATTGTCATTATGAACCTGCAGTGTAAAGGATGAGTCAATATTCAAAAAAGAGTAGGGCTGTTCATTTTCGAAAAATTTAGTATTCGAATATTCGAAACTTGGTTTGACCGAATATTCAAATATTCGATACTCGCTGATCAAGTTTTCAGTGCATGCCGCACCGGTTAAAAAAACATTGCACGTAAAAGCATGCCGGTGTTTTACGTATGGCGATTGATATTATGGACCGTTCAAACAGCATTTTTTGCATGCCCCTGTTGTAACTTGTATCAAGGGTTTTACGGATGGGAACAATAAACCTCCATCCACAAAAAGTTACGATTGACAAAAATGCGGCATTTGACACTGCTAAGGGCCGTAACTTTCCTATTAAAAACGCATCAGAGTCGTATCTGTACGTGCATATCTTTTCGAATATTTGAACTGGCAAAATGGTCGAATATCAAATATTCGGTATATTCGGGACAGCCCTATAAAAGAGATTGTAGATTGTCATTATGAACCTGCAGTATAAAGGCAGGCGTTGACAAATCCTATCACCCGATGCCAGGGACAACCAAAACCAGGCGTCCGGCTACCATTTCTTGTCAGTGGCCAAGTCCAACGGACAACTAAATCGGGCTCAAATGCAGGGGTCGAATTTTAGGAAACTATCCACTGGACCGCAGGGCCAGTAGGCCTACATCTTAAAATTTACTGGACCGGAACACATTTTACAAGACCAACACAACAACAACAGGGATTAGGCCAGCTAAATATTCACTTCCAGTAAACAATAATAAAGCCAGTATTTACGTACGTTTAAACCCCATGGTTTAACCATGGAGTAAGGAAAAACGGGAGAGAATCCCCTTATCACTAACGTTACAGTCAACCATAGGCTAGACCATATCGCAAATACCGCCTGGTTGAGACATCACAATGGTGAAGGGATTGTGGGAAGGAAATGGGAGCCATTTTTGTGCGCGTTTTCCTTCCACAATCCCTTTTATTCTAACCATTGTAACGTCTCAACCAGGTGGTATTTGCGATAACGTCTATGGAGGTAGGTTTAACTAAAAGTACAACTTACAAGGCCTAGCTAGGCCTACTGCACTTTTTAGGCCCATGCATGGCCCTAGTCCGAGTAACTTGGACCCTTTATCGCCTTTTTTAACATTTGGACATGATAGTTTAAGGGCAGCCCAGGTTGGACGACGTCTTCATTGCATTACGACCGTCGCGTTGTACCGGTCATGCTATTTAGCGTCAACAAACCCGATCAGCGTCAACATAGCGTCAACAAGCTCAAAATGCAAATTTAAGCTTCACAAAAGCTATACTTGTATTCAACAAACTCTTGCATCTCGTATTATGTAAGAAATTGGGCGAATTCCTGTTCACAATCCCACATCACATAAAAACGAAATTTTACGACAAAATTACGATGAATGGGCGCCGCCATCTTTGTTTTCTCTTTTGCGCATGCGCGATTGCACCATGTCCCAGAAAAACAAGATGCTGCCGGGAAAAAGCACCGTTGATGTCGTACTTTTTCGCTTAAAAATCACACATTTTAAGATACTTTTAAATACTAAATTACTAGGCTAATTTAATAGTAATGATACTTTTAAATAATCAAAGGAGCCCACTAAATATTGTGAATAACATGTTTACTTTAAGCTCAACAGTGCTTTTATAAATTGTTGACGCTTTGTTGACGCTATAAATTAGCATGACCCCGTTGTACACACAATCTGGGCTAGTTTAAGCATCCTTTCTCCATGGTTTAACTTTAAAGGCATAAGGCCAGGGAAGGCTAAGCATGGTCCATGTCCGGTCCACCATTTGTCCACTTGTTTCTTTTACAATAACTGCAATAATTTGCGAAACCTCACTCACCAAAATTATAACAGGCTGTTTATGACAATCTAGGTAACCCTTGACATCGTCCAACCATTGAATAACTGTCAATTAAGGCCTAAAAACTACGGTTTTCTTGCACGAAATGAGTGGTCCCGATCAGACCCACGGGCTGTTTCTTTTGATGGAGCATACTGCCCTCAGCGTTTTGAATCGGCCAGTCTAACTTACGGGGGCGCGGTCGGGCCGAATTGAGAGGGGGCACTTGATTAAGATCATGACGAGGTCCATGATTGAACAGAATATTAATGCACCTTTCAATAGATTCCCACCACTTCGCCGGGCTACCCCAACCCCAATGTGGGGGATTGCCACTTCGTAAGTGACCAAATCCACAGCCCGGGGTATGGCTTCTGTACAAACGTATAATGGGGCGATTTTTATTTACACTCACACCGAAGTTCCCACCCTTGGGGGGGGGGGGGGGGGGGGGGGAGTCCTATTTAATCCCCTGTTGGATAATAATTGCAGTATGACCGAAATTAAAAAGGAAAATGTGTGTTCCCCCCCCCCCCCCCCCCATCCCCAACGAAGTTCAACATGATGGGAAAATTCTGATGAAATTTCTTGGTAAACCCCCACCTACCTCCTACACACACTAAAATGGATCCGGACTGACCTCTGAAGTTTTTTATCTACCTCCACCCACTTCCCATACATGTCCCATTGTTACCCCTCCTCTTAAATCCACACCCTCCTCCTGGCCCTCAAACCCAACAAACACATCCTGTTTGGCCTTCTGAAGGATTATCCATTAGCTTTACGTCTGTATCCCATTACACCTGTTGTCATGCAGAGCAATTTAAAAAGGAATTAATTTACAGTCATCAATGAAATACACAAACATTTCACAAAGTTTTTACATTAAGTGAAAAAGGTGCTTTGACTTTATTTACAAAAGTAAAAAAGATAAAAAGGTCAACCCCATATTAAAGGTAAGAAAGATTGTTTCCATTTCTGTGGCAACACTGTCCTTTTCACTTCCTAGATAAGATTTGTGATGAGGCAATATTTTCCATCATTTCAAATTGAACAGCTAATTTGTTCAAAATGGACTTACATCTTCTCATCGTTACTGCTTTAAACCACTTTTTTAAATTAACATTTACATGTATAAGTTTTATCCCAAAAAGTATTTTGAGACCTCCAGATCCAGGTCTCTTGTCAATGTTTTGTTTGCTCTGAAAATTCATTAAATTAAACAGTTTCCTTTGTGTTTGTTAACAAAAAATACATTTCACAAAATACTGAGCTGAATCATTTAAGATATACGATTCAACAGCTCATCTCACTTCAAAGCTTATAGGAAAAAATGTAATTTGCAGAAAACAGATTTTATACAAATTGCCAAAATCAGTTGCCAAAATCAGTTGCCAAAATCCGTTCTCAAAATATTAATCGCAATATTTGTTTCAGCTCTGTATCATCCATAAATGTTGGCAAGTTTCCAAAAATGTAAAGACTCGTTACAAAAACAAAGGACTCTTGTGTCTCTATACATCATGTTACTTACAATTGATATAAAAAGTTCTTCTTTCCATTCAAGAATTGCGATGTCTACTATTTGCTTCCGGTACTAAAACAAAATCCTGCTTCTGTAAACATGTATGCAAGTATCTCCAATCTACATACCATAGAATAATGATCTTATTACATAAAATTACAACTGTTATAACTGCCACAGAGAAGTTACTGTCATAAGATTCCTCATTCACAGATTATAGAGCGTAATACAATCTCACCAAAGGGTTATGATCATATTAAATATAATTACAACTGTCACAGACAAGTAACTGATCTGCTGGGTTGAAAATTATTGGTGGTGGTGGTGGTGGTGGTGGCGGCGGCGGCGGCGGCGGCGGCGGCGGCGGTGGACTTGGGGTTCGCCCCAGATTAAGTTCAACCCGGGTTGAGAAAATGCAGTGTGCAAAAGGGCATATAGATAACTGATTCCATTCTTACCACTTCAAAGATCTTTGGACTTTTGTACTATGAACAACCCGCTGCCGATAAGGGCAATGCAATATCATTGTAATTCCAATTTGTTGGACTTTAATCAGTTCCTTCAGGAAGGAATATACGGCACATATGCAAAGGCAAATCAGGCAGTGACCACAACATGTCTGACATCCTCTTCTATCAAAGAGCAATCCCGCAAGTTCAGCTGCTGGAGGCGTCTCAACTGCCTCAACTGACCAGACCACACTGATGCTGTGCCACTCGGGCTTTTGTTGCTAGAAAGATCCAATTCAACCAGGTTGGGCAGATCATTCAGTGATGACTCACTGTCTTCTAAACTTGCTGGTCCTTCTTAACCCATTCTGCCCAACTGTTATAATGGGAAGTCGGTCTGCCATACGGGCTTGTGCAGCCAAGCGCAACGCACAAAACAGGAGAACAATGGAATGAATAAGTGGAAGAATTCGGGTATAGACAGGCAAGGTGGTTGTAGCCATCAACCGTATTCAATAGGTTAAAGGAACAACCTGTGTCATCAAAATTTAAACCTTATTACGCAAACAGAGACATGTTCAAGGAAAGATCCCCTCACAGCTGATAGGCAGGATGTGTTCAGCCAGAGGCTGGTAGATGACTGGAACTCACTCCCCCAGGGGGAAACACATAGCAGCAGAAACATACAAATACACGTCAAAGGAAATATCCCCTCTCAGCTGGTATAGGCACAATATGCTCAGACAGAGTGTGGTAGGTAACTGGATTCCGGTCTTACCACTATAATTGGGATCTTTGGACTTTGTGGGCCTGATAACAACTACTGCTCCTATGGGCATTGCAACTGAACTGCTGAACTTTTGGACCTTCACTCATTTGCTAGACCCCCATACCTCAATGAGTACCTTTAGGGAGGAATTTAAGGCAGAAACTGCAACGGTCCATGTTGGGCAAATGAGGCACTGACTCAACAACATGTTTCATATCCTCATCTGTCAAGGAGCAATTGTGCAAGTTCAGCTCGCGGAGGTGTCTCAACTGCTTTAACTGACTGGACCACAATGCTGCCGAACCACCTAGGTTATTATAAGAAAGATCTAATTTGACCAAGTTAGGCAGATCACCGAGTGATTCAGCAACATTCACATCTTCGCCTGTCAGTGAGCAGTCACAAAGGTTCAGCTTTTGCAGAAGCTGTAAATGCTTTAAATGACTGAACCACAATGCTGCTGTACCGCCCAGGCCACTACTGCGCATGAGATCCAAGTCAACCAGGTTGGGAAGATACCTCAGCGAGTAGGCAATATGTCCCATATCTTCACCAGTGAATTCACAGAACTTGAGTTCAAGAGACTCAATGAGTGGTGAATGCTTCAAAAGTACAGCCAATGATTCCCCTAAACCAACCAAGGAAGTGTGAGAAATGTGCAGTTCTTTCAGCTTTGTTGGGCTTTTCAATGATGAGGCAATTTCACCAATGTTGGCGGCAGTGAATGAGCAAGTTTCCAAGCTAAGCCACTTAAGATTTGTCATTTCACTCATGCCGTATGCCAAATCTGAACCATACCTCGCAAAGTCAACATGTTCAAGAACGAAACTACATACTTGTGCAAAGTAAACATCTCCACTTTGTCTTGTGTGATCGGCAACACGTTTCAGAAAGTATGTGAAGGCAATAATGCTATTACCACGACCACTGCAACGTAAGCCTTTACCCAGAAGTGCCACTACATGTTCCATTTGAGGCAAACGGTTTGACTGACTCTCAAAGTAACAGTCCAGTGCACACTTCTCTTCTCTCTCAGAAAACACCGCCATTTTAGACTGCCCCTTTACCTGGACTAACTGATTTTCAACGTGCCAGTCAAATGCGTATTTCAGTTCACTGTACGATAACAGAATTCTTTTAGACCGCTCATGCAATGCTTGTAGAATCGCATTTGTGCATGCCTCATTGTCACCAGAACAAAAGCGTAACAGACAATGACAAGGCATAAGCGTATTGTCATTCAGAATCTTTTGCAATTCCTCTGCGTCTGCTACAAACAAACTTTGCACGTATC
Organism: Hippasteria phrygiana; assembly: GCA_037893225.1. Classification (NCBI taxonomy): domain Eukaryota; kingdom Metazoa; phylum Echinodermata; class Asteroidea; order Valvatida; family Goniasteridae; genus Hippasteria; species Hippasteria phrygiana. Next base: position 1,143,376 of record JAZGUH010000242.1, read on the forward strand.
TAGCAGCACAGAATTCCTGAAACACCTGGTGAATAAACTGCACACTGTTGTGATTGTCTTGCCATTTCTTGACTCTCTGTCTGGTGAGGATGCCTACTTTTAGTGCCATATCAAGCAGACTTTCCTCAAAGTCACTTTCGTTAAAAGAGCGCACATGAGAATGAAGACCGCCTAAGCCGATCTTGCCCAATTCAATTACAACCTTGTTCATTTCTTCTGGTGACATACCTGCTTTCCTTTCACAGATGTACTGAATTGCCCGGCAGAACAGACGTGTTATTGTTTCTGGGAATGTGGAATCTTCCCTCCACAGTGAACACATCAGAAGAAGCAACACTGGCCTCTTTGCCAAATCAGACAGGACATCTGAAGAACGAATACTTCTCAGGAGCCCCTCAGCCTTGTCATGTTCATCACAGTAAAATTTATTCACATACTCACTGATCCTGTCTTCATCAAACCCTGATATGACGACATGTGAAAGGGGTTCCTGAACCAGTGGATCTCTAAATGCCAACTTTTTATAGTGGGAGTAGTCGGTGGAAACAAGTACACTACAACCCCGATACATCTTTCGAGTGAGAATTTTCAGGACGGAACCAAATGAGGATTTGCAGAGGGAGGTGGTCATCAACTTATCAAAGCCATCCAAAAGAACAAGCAATTTTGCAGGATTGTTCTTGATATATGATTTCAATGAATGTTTCTTTATAGTTGTTTCTTCTGGTAAGAGCTGGTCAAAGATTGCATCGATGAGATCTGAACTCTGCTCAAGTGCATGCATTTTCAGTAAAACAACGAGTTTATATTTTCGCAGTGCATGACTAGAGTCATCTGCCCAATCACACACCATTTTGTCAAACAGTGTGGACTTTCCCATGGTATGCAAACCCACTAAGACAGCTATGTTGATTAGTTTGCTCTCTTTTGTTTTCAGCAGGAAAATATCCTCGTACGAGGCCAAGTCATTGTTAGTCATGGGATCGTATGAAACTACTTGTAATCTTGTACTGATGTCTGTGATGTGCTTCTTGTCATCATCAACCCATGGGAGCATCTGTACGTAGCTACATGTGCTCTTGTAGTGTGCCTTTAGTTCACCTTCACAGCTGTCAGCAACATCTTGGGTCGAGACACTCACTTTCTTTGAGGTAGCCCAATCTGGATATTATACAACATAATAAAACTTTTACGAATAAAATAATACATGGAATGAAAATCATTTAATGATTTTAAAACGCAGTTAATAACTATGATGTTCCTGAGAATTACTTGAGGAACATCAAAGTGCGAAAACAAAGAACTGTTGGGAAAACCTTTTTCCCAAGAAGCGTGACCTACACCTTTGTCACACTGTGGCTGAACAACTGTGTATGTATACATATAGATTAGAGATCGTTTCACTACCTTAACCCTAACTGTCCCAAAATTAAATTCGCCAAAATCCAACACCATGTTGTATTATACATTGAGGGGTTCAGAATAGTAGAGCCTTGGCACAATTACTTTACATGGAGCTATGATGCCCCAATATGTTTAAGTACAAAGACGGTTTACTGCACAGTGTTGGATTTTGACAGGTTCAGGACAGTCAGAAGATGGAATGTTTGCGTCGGGGGATGATGTAAATTAGAACAGAGATGTTTTCTCTTTTGCCCTGTCCCGACGTAATATATGAAGCACTGTACACTCAGTGCTTTCCGAGAGCCTGTGTGAAAAAATTCACAGGCTTACTCGGGCGGGATTCAGGACACTTGCCAGTAAAAGTGCCACAGGGGTTAGGGTTAAAGTTTAACCCTAACCCCCCTGGGTGCATGCAAACTCATATTAAAAATTGAGGATTTGGGACTGTTAGTGTTTAATATGACTTGACAACAATTTAAGGTACATGTATGATAGCATTGGCAGTGTTCAGAGAGAAACAAATGCTAAAAATTTGAGCTCAATCTGTCAACCGAGTGATGAGAAAATAGTGGAAAAAAATTGGTTTAAGATGATTTTTGTACACGGACTTTATTTTGATTGTTGAAATTGAAATAAGCCAGAGCATTTTTTGACTGAGGTCTTTGGGTACAATAAGCCTTCAGATTCAAACTAACCATTTTGGTTTTTAATCATTACCAAAGCTATATCATACCTTAAAATGTGCAGCTTTGCATTGTGGAGAGCACAATGTGAAGAGATTAAAAATATAAGTGAGGCTCTAAGATGAACCAGAGATGTTAACCGCTTGAATACTAGGCTGGTTGTCATCTATACATACATTCCTGTGCATACTCAATCCATTGTTTGCATTACGCTTGGCTGCACAAGCACGTCTTGGCACACCAGCACTCCATCAATAACAGCCAGACAGAATGGCTCAACTCAATGTTTTGGTCAGCATGCTGTAATGGTCATCAAGAGAAGATGATCAATCATTGATTCTCCTGATGATGGTCAGAGCACAGTGGCCAAAACATTGAGTTAACCTCTGGTGCTTTTAGAACCACATTTCTCCTTTTTATAGTGTTAGTCTCTTCACATGGTTTATCCTCAAACATGATGACAATTGTTAAGTTCTCAATTGTCTGCTTGTGTTGTCAAATAGCAAACAAAATGACAAGAGAAACATGGTTTTCCTTTGTGCATTACAAACTACATTTATGGTCCTTGCAGCTGGACGACGGCTACTTCTAGAACTGTAAGGTTTCACAAACCTTACAGAGAGACACATATAAACTGCAGTGAGAGCCAGGCACCCAGGCACCCCGTCAATAACAGCCTTTGGCAAGGGGTTAACATTTAAGCAAAATATTAAACAGTGGTACGATGTGTTACCTGTTCTTGCTGGGGGGTCTCGTTTCCAAAACTGCAGCTTCTTCAACCAACGTGTCAGTTTACTTGGTGTCTGTGCTGTCGCACCTTGTAGGGTTGGTTCCTGTGATGTACCTGGCAGATTCTCCGCTTTACGAACTGACGGTTCACTGGACTGGGGTGGTGGATTCGCATGACCTTCAATCACAAAGAAAAAAAGACTATGAGGAAAATAAATGTTTAGCGTCATGTTGTTTCCATTTCAAGGAAGAAGGCCGCTCTTTTTCCTTTTAAAAAATGTAGATCATGTTGGTCTGATCCTGGTTGTCTGATCTCTTTACAGTCAGCGTTTGTTCCTCACCTGTTGTCTGGTCCTGGTTGTCTGATCTCCTTACGGCCAGCGTTTGTTCCTCACCTGTTGTCTGGTCCTGGTTGTCTGATCTCCTTACAGCCAGCATTTGTTCCTCACCTGTTGTCTGGTCCTGGTTGTCTGATCTCCTTACAGCCAGCGTTTGTTTCTCTGTTTGGTATTCTTCATTACTAACCTGTGCCTGCTCCTGTGGCTCATGTGATGTCACTGTATCTTGAGGGCTTCTTTTCTCTTCTCTTTCATAATGCTCCGCCATTCTGATGAAATCTGGTGGAAGGAATTAAACCATCAAAACAAACTTTCTTGAAGGCCATCTTCTGCCAATTAATTACAAATGTATCACTGAAGTCAACTTCTGTAAAAACAAAAACCATGACGATTAAAAATAGAAGTAGTTTAGGACCCTGTTCGATAACGAAAATCAACTTGTATTTTTTTTTAACTCACCTCAGTACATGTAGATGGTGATGAAAATAAGTTGAGTATCTGCATGATTAATTATGTGGAAAGAGGGTGGGGTTTTGATTTTTGAGGGAAATTATGGGGTAAAACAATTCACACCGAAAAACTCGCAATACACACATACCGGAAACCACCCCCAAAATACACTTCACACCACACTCGCAAACACATCCATGTTTTCCGGTATTTAGTGTTGTTTTTGGTTTTTTCCGGTATTTAGTGTGTTTTTGTTTTTTTCGGTATTTAGTGTGTTTTTGGTGTTTTCCGGTATAGTGTTTTTTTTCTCGTTTTTTTCTGGTAGGCCCTATTAAAAACAAAACATTTTGTTTTTGTTTTCCGGTGTTTAGTGTTTCCCCGTATGTATAGGTCCTAGTGTGTTTTCTGGTAGTTTTCCGGTGTTATCCGGTAGTTTTTCGTGTTTTCCGGTATATACAGGTATGCAACTTGGAATTAACAAAAAAGCTAGAAAATTTCAATCTTTACAAGACTTTGTACACTGTCACAGTGTCGGTGTTATTCAATTTTCAATGGCATGTAAAAAACGAGGAAATCAGCTGATCCGAGGAAAAGTTGCATGCCTGTATATAGTGTCACCCATTTTAAACATTTAAGGTTTGGCAATGACATCTTCCATTGTCTTCGGATATGTAAATTGTAGGGCCTAGTTTTTTCCAAGAATATCTTGCATTCTGATGTCTTTCCTTTGTGATGAATTAGACAGATGCATTTTTAGTGTAACTGTTGAGCGCAATCTTCAAAGGCGCATTTTTTTAAAATGCGCACTGCGCAATTTTTGAACACGAAAATTGAGTTGGCTTATAGATATTATAGATGGAGCGCAATTTTTGAAAATCACGCAATCTTTATTATTCAAACAGTAAACGGGGTTGCACACGAACTGTAAGTTCTTAATTTCTTGTGACAAAGTGCTTGGAAAGGGATGCTGGGATCCGGGGCTGGGATACAATTCAAGCCTGAGGTTTGGCAAAAGTATGGAAAACCAGTAGAAAAGATGCTGTAATGGTCATCAAGAGAAGATGATCAATCATTGATTCTCCTGATGATGGTCAGAGCACAGTGGCCAAAACATTGAGTTAACCTCTGGTGCTTTTAGAACCACATTTCTCCTTTTTATAGTGTTAGTCTCTTCACATGGTTTATCCTCAAACATGATGACAATTGTTAAGTTCTCAATTGTCTGCTTGTGTTGTCAAATAGCAAACAAAATGACAAGAGAAACATGGTTTTCCTTTGTGCATTACAAACTACATTTATGGTCCTTGCAGCTGGACGACGGCTACTTCTAGAACTGTAAGGTTTCACAAACCTTACAGAGAGACACATATAAACTGCAGTGAGAGCCAGGCACCCAGGCACCCCGTCAATAACAGCCTTTGGCAAGGGGTTAACATTTAAGCAAAATATTAAACAGTGGTACGATGTGTTACCTGTTCTTGCTGGGGGGTCTCGTTTCCAAAACTGCAGCTTCTTCAACCAACGTGTCAGTTTACTTGGTGTCTGTGCTGTCGCACCTTGTAGGGTTGGTTCCTGTGATGTACCTGGCAGATTCTCCGCTTTACGAACTGACGGTTCACTGGACTGGGGTGGTGGATTCGCATGACCTTCAATCACAAAGAAAAAAAGACTATGAGGAAAATAAATGTTTAGCGTCATGTTGTTTCCATTTCAAGGAAGAAGGCCGCTCTTTTTCCTTTTAAAAAATGTAGATCATGTTGGTCTGATCCTGGTTGTCTGATCTCTTTACAGTCAGCGTTTGTTCCTCACCTGTTGTCTGGTCCTGGTTGTCTGATCTCCTTACGGCCAGCGTTTGTTCCTCACCTGTTGTCTGGTCCTGGTTGTCTGATCTCCTTACGGCCAGCATTTGTTCCTCACCTGTTGTCTGGTCCTGGTTGTCTGATCTCCTTACAGCCAGCGTTTGTTTCTCTGTTTGGTATTCTTCATTACTAACCTGTGCCTGCTCCTGTGGCTCATGTGATGTCACTGTATCTTGAGGGCTTCTTTTCTCTTCTCTTTCATAATGCTCCGCCATTCTGATGAAATCTGGTGGAAGGAATTAAACCATCAAAACAAACTTTCTTGAAGGCCATCTTCTGCCAATTAATTACAAATGTATCACTGAAGTCAACTTCTGTAAAAACAAAAACCATGACGATTAAAAATAGAAGTAGTTTAGGACCCTGTTCGATAACGAAAATCAACTTGTATTTTTTTTTAACTCACCTCAGTACATGTAGATGGTGATGAAAATAAGTTGAGTATCTGCATGATTAATTATGTGGAAAGAGGGTGGGGTTTTGATTTTTGAGGGAAATTATGGGGTAAAACAATTCACACCGAAAAACTCGCAATACACACATACCGGAAACCACCCCCAAAATACACTTCACACCACACTCGCAAACACATCCATGTTTTCCGGTATTTAGTGTTGTTTTTGGTTTTTTCCGGTATTTAGTGTGTTTTTGTTTTTTTCGGTATTTAGTGTGTTTTTGGTGTTTTCCGGTATAGTGTTTTTTTTCTCGTTTTTTTCTGGTAGGCCCTATTAAAAACAAAACATTTTGTTTTTGTTTTCCGGTGTTTAGTGTTTCCCCGTATGTATAGGTCCTAGTGTGTTTTCTGGTAGTTTTCCGGTGTTATCCGGTAGTTTTTCGTGTTTTCCGGTATATACAGGTATGCAACTTGGAATTAACAAAAAAGCTAGAAAATTTCAATCTTTACAAGACTTTGTACACTGTCACAGTGTCGGTGTTATTCAATTTTCAATGGCATGTAAAAAACGAGGAAATCAGCTGATCCGAGGAAAAGTTGCATGCCTGTATATAGTGTCACCCATTTTAAACATTTAAGGTTTGGCAATGACATCTTCCATTGTCTTCGGATATGTAAATTGTAGGGCCTAGTTTTTTCCAAGAATATCTTGCATTCTGATGTCTTTCCTTTGTGATGAATTAGACAGATGCATTTTTAGTGTAACTGTTGAGCGCAATCTTCAAAGGCGCATTTTTTTAAAATGCGCACTGCGCAATTTTTGAACACGAAAATTGAGTTGGCTTATAGATATTATAGATGGAGCGCAATTTTTGAAAATCACGCAATCTTTATTATTCAAACAGTAAACGGGGTTGCACACGAACTGTAAGTTCTTAATTTCTTGTGACAAAGTGCTTGGAAAGGGATGCTGGGATCCGGGGCTGGGATACAATTCAAGCCTGAGGTTTGGCAAAAGTATGGAAAACCAGTAGAAAAGTGTAAAACAAAATCAAAATAACAAAACTTCGTAAAAATGCTAGAAAATATATAAAACAGTGCTCAATCTATTAGGAACAAGCAAATAAATTGCAAAGTTCGGACGCGTACGTGAGGGGTGCACCATCATGACCAGCATGTGACAACATAATCTCCCACTACACTGACCTATATAAGTTATTTCATAGAAGAACAAAATCTTATCCAGTAGTCTCTCGGTTGCTGTGTGAAGAATGCAAATTATAGATTGCTTCTTAATCTGCCATTTTCTTTTAAATGTTGGAAAGTTAGCCGATCAGACACAGAGGTTTAGATCATTTCCAAATGAAAAAAACACCGAAAATGTATTCCCCACCCCCCCCCCCCCCCCCCCACCCGACGGCTCCTAAATGTCACGCGAAGGCAACTTGTCAAGCCAAACATGACCCAACTTCATAAAGATAGAAGCACAGAATATCAGGTGATAATAACAGATGATAAATTGAAGGTCAATTCAACAGATGATATGACATCACCACAAAGATATGCGACAAAGTATATGCAATAAAATTCACATCGTAAACTTTATTCGCTTTACAAAATATAGTTCACAAACAATGTCAACATATTTGCAAATCAAATAAATAAATGCTACACACACACATTGTAATGTACGAATTTGCAAATATTCATGACATCGTGTAGCTCAAGAGCTGGAAAACTCAAAACTTAAAACCCTCTCCTCTTCACACAATTTTTGAAAGTATGGCTCGGAGACAGTTCCAACCCCTTCAAGAACGCTATAATTGTTTTCTGTAGAGGAGTCGGATACAAAATACCCTCTATCTACAGAGAACTCGTCAAAATCATCAACATGCCTACTGCTGATTATGGAACGGCCGCCGTGCGTCTGACGCCGATGTAAAATTCATGTCTACTATGTAGTTCGTATCAGATATCGTGCCCCAGTTGTTGTCCGAAGCGCGAATTTAAAATTTGCGCGTGCATACTTTAACTTAAAAAATCCCCACGCGCATTTTTTTTAAAATTGCGCGCGCAAATTAAAAAAATGCGCGTCGTTAAAAATTGCGCTCAACATAACCATGGTGTAAACACTGTACTGTTGATAAAGTTATCTAATTTGAATAAAAATGTTCACAAAGGTATGGCAATGACATCTTAACTTAGATTCCCTAGTTGTTTCCAAGAATAGGGCATGTGTACCTTGATTTGTTATGACTAGATTAACCAATTAATCGAAGTTTCTCTCCTGCATGACCGGCAATGTGCTGTACTTCCTGCTTCGTGGGTGTGTGAATGTATTAATTGACCTCACCAATAGAGGGCGGTATATATTATTCGGGGTGAACTCCCGTTGACATTAGTGTAAAATCCATCAACTTACAGTAAAAAAATATTTATATAGGAGTCTTTCAGTTTTTGTGATACAACTGAAAATTATAGTTTAATTATTATTCTGTCAAATTCTTTTCAATTTTTGGCAGGTCAGCCGTTGATTTGTTTTTGCTATTTGTCCCCAGAGAGTACCACCCCCCAAAATGTGGTTTTTCCCCAAACCGGCCAGCTGCCATTTTTCATAAAGTATCCCTCCACTTCACAAGCCAAATAGGACCAATTTAAAGCCAAAATTTATCAAGTCTTCACAAAAGTTGAAGCACAGAACCCACTGGTTATGATAGCTGATCATATTTACACAATCTATCATTTGCATGACCCCCAAAAATGTATTATTAAGTTGTGGTTTACAATTTATGGTAATCAGTTTGTCGCAGCCATTTTGGCCTATTTAGTGTGGTGGGTGCACCCACACACACACGTGTGCGCACACATTGTGGGCGCACCCATTGATCTCTATTATACAGACTGGATAGGACATCGTGTTTGTGTCTCTTATAATGGAGATCAATGGGTGCACCACAGTAAACTCCCACTGACCTTAGTGTAAAATCCACTATAACTTAACCGTGAAAACATTCCTTATCCAGGATATAGGAGTCTCTCAGTTTTTGTGGCACTACCTGAAAATTATAGTTTAAATCTTAATCTGTCAAATTCTTTTCAATTTTTGGCAGGGTAGCCGTTTATAATTTTTGCTAATTGTCCCATACCACCCCCGAAAATGGGAAGCCAAACCCGCGTAGCGGTCGGTTCGGGCCATTTCGGATACGACGACCCGAGAATGACGTCCACGTATTCGGCACATGTATAATACGTACGTGCGTACGTACAAGTAAAACGTACGCATCATCAAACCATCCGGGCCGGGCGCGGGGTGCATCGCCGGCCGATATATACCGATATTATAAGCGGCAAAGTTTCAAATCTAAATCCATCTTCATCTTAAGTAACAGGTGAAGATGGATGTAATAACTTGTGAGACCTGTTACTTGAGATGAAGACGGGTTTAGTTTGGAAACTTTTCTTGAAGCTTTTAATATGGAAATTGTACACAACCAGGTCTCAGTGGTTAGTTGACTCCATGTACTAACCTGTGAGACCTGTTACTTGAGATGAAGATAGATTTAGTTTTGAAACTTTTCTTGAAGCTTTTAATATGGAATTTGTACACAACCAGGTCTCAGTGGTTAGTTGACTCAATGTACTAACTTGTGAGACCTGTTACTTGAGATGAAGATAGATTTAGTTTTGAAACTTTTCTTGAAGCTTTCAATATGGAATTTGTACACAACCAGGTCTCAGTGGTTAGTTGACTCCATGTACTAACTTGTGAGACCTGTTACTTGAGATGAAGATAGATTTAATTTTGAAACTTTCCTTGCCGCTTGTAATATGGAATTTGTACACAACCAGGTCTCAGTGGTTAGTTGACTCAATGTACTAACCTGTGAGACCTGTTACTTGAGATGAAGATGGATTTAGTTTTGAAACTTTTCTTGCAGCTTTAAATATGCAATTTGTACACAACCAGGTCTCATTGGTTAGTTGACTCCATGTACTAACTTGTGAGACCTGTTACTTGAGATGAAGATGGATTTAATTTTGAAACTTTTCTTGAAGCTTTTAATATGGAATTTGTACACAACCAGGTCTCAGTGGTTAGTTGACTCAATGTACTAACTTGTGAGACCTGTTACTTGAGATGAAGATAGATTTAGTTTTGAAACTTTTCTTGAAGCTTTCAATATGGAATTTGTACACAACCAGGTCTCAGTGGTTAGTTGACTCCATGTACTAACTTGTGAGACCTGTTACTTGAGATGAAGATAGATTTAATTTTGAAACTTTCCTTGCCGCTTGTAATATGGAATTTGTACACAACCAGGTCTCAGTGGTTAGTTGACTCAATGTACTAACCTGTGAGACCTGTTACTTGAGATGAAGATGGATTTAGTTTTGAAACTTTTCTTGCAGCTTTAAATATGCAATTTGTACACAACCAGGTCTCATTGGTTAGTTGACTCCATGTACTAACTTGTGAGACCTGTTACTTGATATGAAGATGGATTTAATTTTGAAACTTTTCTTGCAGCTTTTAATATGGAATTTGTACACAACCAGGTCTCAGTGGTTAGTTGACTCAATGTACTAACTTGTGAGACCTGTTACTTGATATGAAGATGGATTTAATTTTGAAACTTTTCTTGCAGCTTTTAATATGGAATTTGTACACAACCAGGTCTCAGTGGTATAGTTGACTCAATGTACTAACCTGTGAGACCTGTTACTTGAGATGAAGATGGATTTAGTTTTGAAACTTTTCTTGCAGCTTTAAATATGCAATTTGTACACAACCAGGTCTCAGTGGTTAGTTGACTCCATGTTCTAACTTGTGAGACCTGTTACTTGATATGAAGATGGATTTAATTTTGAAACTTTTCTTGCAGCTTTTAATATGGAATTTGTACACAACCAGGTCTCAGTGGTTTGTTGACTCAATGTACTAACTTGAGAGACCTGTTACTTGAGATGAAGATAGATTTAATTTTGAAACTTTTCTTGCAGCTTTTAATATGGAATTTGTACACAACCAGGTCTCAGTGGTTAGTTGACTCAATGTGAGACCTGTTACTTGAGATGAAGATGGATTTAATTTTGAAACTTTTCTTGCAGCTTTTAATATGGAATTTGTACACAACCAGGTCTCAGTGGTTAGTTGACTCAATGTACTAACTTGTGAGACCTGTTACTTGAGATGAAGATAGATTTAGTTTTGAAACTTTTCTTGAAGCTTTCAATATGGAATTTGTACACAACCAGGTCTCAGTGGTTAGTTGACTCCATGTACTAACTTGTGAGACCTGTTACTTGAGATGAAGATAGATTTAATTTTGAAACTTTCCTTGCCGCTTGTAATATGGAATTTGTACACAACCAGGTCTCAGTGGTTAGTTGACTCAATGTACTAACCTGTGAGACCTGTTACTTGAGATGAAGATGGATTTAGTTTTGAAACTTTTCTTGCAGCTTTAAATATGCAATTTGTACACAACCAGGTCTCATTGGTTAGTTGACTCCATGTTCTAACTTGTGAGACCTGTCACTTGATATGAAGATGGATTTAATTTTGAAACTTTTCTTGCAGCTTATATTATGGAATTTGTACACAACCAGGTCTCAGTGGTTAGTTGACTCCATGTACTAACTTGTGAGACCTGTTACTTGAGATGAAGATGGATTTAGTTTTGAAACTTTTCTTGCAGCTTTAAATATGCAATTTGTACACAACCAGGTCTCAGTGGTTAGTTGACTCCATGTACTAACTTGTGAGACCTGTTACTTGAGATGAAGATGGATTTAATATTGAAACTTTTCTTGAAGCTTTTAATATACAATTTGGACACAACCAGGTCTCAGTGGTTAGTTGACTCAATGTACTAACTTGTGAGACCTGTTACTTGAGATGAAGATGGATTTAATTTTGAAACTTTTCTTGAAGCTTTTAATATGGAATTTGTACACAACCAGGTCTCAGTGGTTAGTTGACTCAATGTACTAACCTGTGAGACCTGTTACTTGAGATGAAGATGGATTTAGATTTGAAACTTTTCTTGAAGCTTTTAATATACAATTTGGACACAACCAGGTCTCAGTGGTTAGTTGACTCAATGTACTAACTTGTGAGACCTGTTACTTGAGATGAAGATGGATTTAATTTTGAAACTTTTCTTGAAGCTTTTAATATGGAATTTGTACACAACCAGGTCTCAGTGGTTAGTTGACTCAATGTACTAACCTGTGAGACCTGTTACTTGAGATGAAGATGGATTTAGATTTGAAACTTTTCTTGCAGCTTTTATTATGGAATTTGTACACAACCAGGTCTCAGTGGTTAGTTGACTCCATGTACTAACTTGTGAGACCTGTTACTTGAGATGAAGATGGATTTAATTTTGAAACTTTTCTTGCAGCTTTTATTATGGAATTTGTACACAACCAGGTCTCAGTGGTTAGTTGACCCCATGTACTAACTTGTGAGACCTGTTACTTGAGATGAAGATGGATTTAGTTTTGAAACTTTTCTTGCAGCTTTAAATATGCAATTTGTACACAACCAGGTCTCAGTGGTTAGTTGACTCCATGTACTAACTTGTGAGACCTGTTACTTGAGATGAAGATGGATTTAATATTGAAACTTTTCTTGAAGCTTTTAATATACAATTTGGACACAACCAGGTCTCAGTGGTTAGTTGACTCAATGTACTAACTTGTGAGACCTGTTACTTGAGATGAAGATGGATTTAATTTTGAAACTTTTCTTGAAGCTTTTAATATGGAATTTGTACACAACCAGGTCTCAGTGGTTAGTTGACTCAATGTACTAACCTGTGAGACCTGTTACTTGAGATGAAGATGGATTTAATTTTGAAACTTTCCTTGCCGCTTGTAATATGGAATTTGTACACAACCAGGTCTCAGTGGTTAGTTGACTCAATGTGAGACCTGTTACTTGAGATGAAGATGGATTTAATTTTGAAACTTTTCTTGCAGCTTTTAATATGGAATTTGTACACAACCAGGTCTCAGTGGTTAGTTGACTCAATGTACTAATCTGTGAGACCTGTTACTTGAGATGAAGATGGATTGAATTTTGAAACTTTTCTTGAAGCTTTTAATATGGAATTTGTACACAACCAGGTCTCAGTGGTTAGTTGACTAAATGTACTAACCTGTGAGACCTGTTAATTGAGATGAAGATAGATTTAATTTTGAAACTTTCCTTGCCGCTTGTAATATGGAATTTGTACACAACCAGGTCTCAGTGGTTAGTTGACTCCATGTACTATCTTGTGAGACCTGTTACTTCAGATGAAGATGGATTTAATTTTGAAACTTTTCTTGCAGCCTTCAATATGGAATTTGTACACAACCAGGTCTCAGTGGTTTGTTGACTCAATGTACTAACCTGTGAGACCTGTTACTTGAGATGAAGATGGATTTAATTTTGAAACTTTTCTTGCAGCTCTTATTATGGAATTTGTACACAACCAGGTCTCAGTGGTTAGTTGACTCAATGTACTAACTTGTGAGACCTGTTACTTGAGATGAAGATGGATTTAGTTTTGAAACTTTTCTTGCAGCTTTTAATATGGAATTTGTACACAACCAGGTCTCAGTGGTTAGTTGACTCTATAACTTGCGAGACCTGTTACTCGATATGAAGATGGATGTTGAGTTTTTAAAATGGTAATTGCAGCATTCTCATCCTAAACTATGTTTGGATATTTGGTTTTTTTTAATTGTTCTTTTATTGCACTTTGGTTTTCCTTGACTGGTTTATTCTTTTTTGCACTGGTTTTTGGTGGCTACAATTATAGGTCTAAATAGTAGGGTGTTTCAGGGAGGGGGTTGGGAAGTTTTAAGAATTTCCAGAGGATCTCTCTATTTAGTAGGCCAATTTGAATACAATAAAAAAATCCCATATAGGCTGCCTGTATAATGCCAAAAATTGACATATCACAGTCAAGGATGCCTTTGAAAAAAAGAACAGCATGTTCTGAAAGAAGTGGTAATTTTCGTCCGCAATTGATCCCCAACCCAGTCCACTCGCCCACCGCGCGAAGCACACCGGCCCGGCCTAGTACGCGCACACAACCGGTCACCCCGGCCGCGCTGGTCCACCCGGCAGCCCGACTACGTACCCCACGCCCGGCCTGGCTATGGTTTGGTGCGTACGCTATAACATATATGTACGCACGTACGCACGTACGCATTATACATGTGTCGTACGTGTGACATAATTCTCGGGTCATCTTATCCGAAATGGCCCGAACCGCTGCGCTACGCTTCCCCGAAAATGTGTTTTTCCCAAACCGGCTAGCTGCATTTTTCATTAAGCATCCCTCCACTTGCCAAGCCAAATAGGACCAGTTTAAAGCCAAAGTTTATCAAGTCTTCACAAAAGTTGAAGCACAGAACCCCTAGGTTATGATAGCTGATCATGTTTACACAATCTATCAATTGCATGACCCCCGAAAATGTATTTAATATTCAAAAAAAGTTGTAGTTTACAATTTATGCTAATCAGTTTGGCGCAGCCATTCTATTTAGTGTGGTGCACCCATGAGCTGTGCTGTACGTGGGCGTGGTCACTTCTAATGTTTTCTTGCACGAAATGAGTGGTACTGATCGGGCCAATGATGTAGCATTCTGCCCTCATCATTTAGAAATGGTCAGTTTACCTTACGGGGGCGCGGTCGGGCCGAAGTGAGAGGGGAATTTGTTTCAGATGATGACGAGTTGAGATGGAACAGATTAATGCACCTTTCAATCGTTTCTGACCCTACCCCAGCCCTTCGTAAGTGACCAAATCCCCAACCCGGGGTCCCACTCTCCTGCACAAAAGTATAATGGGCGATTTTTATTTACACTCAAAGGACCAAAGTCCTCACCCACGAGCACAGGAAAAACAAACAAACAAACAAACAAACAAACAAACAACCCAAACAATCCCAATGTCCAGGTAGAGGGATGCATAAGTGAGTGGAATTCACTTAATTAATCCCCCTAGTCCTATTTTGTTCAAAATGGACCCACATCCTTCTCATCGTTACTGCTTTAAACCACTTTTTACATGTATAAGTTTCATCCCAAAAAGTATTTTGAGACCTCCAGATTCAAATCTCTCTTGTCAATGTTTTATTCACTCTAAAATTCAATAAATTAAAGTTTCCTTTGTGTTTGTTAACAAAAAATACATCTCACAAATACTGAGCTGAATCATTCAAGATACAGGATTCAACAGCTTATCTCACTACAAAGCTTATAGGAAAAAAAATGTAATTTGCAGAAAACAGATTTGATACATTGTCAATTGCAAATAACAATATTATATAATTCATTTATATGTAACAATGTCTTCAGAATCTTAATATATTAACCAAGCCTTACAAACTCCAACACCATGTTGTCAGTGTTGAATTTTGATGGTTTAGGAGTAGGACTGTGGAGCCTTGGCACCATTACTTTACATGGAGCTACGAAGCCCCAATTTGTTTAAGTCCAAAGAATGTGCCGTAGGTATATTGCAGTTTTTGATTTTGACAGGTTGAGGACACTTCCTAGGGGGTTATAGCATTAATGACAAAGTTTTGGGAGAGAGCTTAAATGTATTATATTAGCATTGGTAGAGTTGACGACACAGTTGCAGGCAATGTTTATACTTTGTGTGATTCATAAAATACATAAAATAACAAACCTGTGAAAGTTTCAGCTCAATCCATCATCTGAGTCACAAGAAAATAATGAAAAAACCACTTTGTTTTAAAAGTGATTTTGTTCACATTCATATGTTTGTTTTGACCGTTGACATTTAAATAAGCCACAGCCTTTTTGGAGGTCTTCAAATACAATTTTTACAAAGATGACAGCATTTCAGATCGAAATATTTCTTAGAAAGACTGTTACTGGTACTATCTTTATGAAGAATATGCTTTCAATTTGTTTTTATCATTACTAAAGCTACATTATACATGAACAATTTCTACTTCATATCAATACTACATGTTTCTTATGGTGAATTGGAAGGATGTGGTTATGCATAAATCTAACTCGGTCTTTTATGATCTCTGGTATTTGTATGAAGGCACAGTTACAATGATGGTAACAATA
Source organism: Hippasteria phrygiana (assembly GCA_037893225.1). NCBI lineage: Eukaryota > Metazoa > Echinodermata > Asteroidea > Valvatida > Goniasteridae > Hippasteria > Hippasteria phrygiana. The sequence goes on from JAZGUH010000242.1 coordinate 1,159,340, forward strand.
AAAAGAAACCAATAGTTGCCTCCTCATTCACAACATATGAAGACCCGTTTAACAAATTGCCAAAATCAGTTCACAAAATCAGTTCTCAAAATATTTGTATTATACAAAAAATTCTGTATCATCCATAAATGTTGGCAAGCTTCCAAAAAATGTAACGACTTGTTACAAAAATAAAGGACTCTTGTATCTCTATACATCATGTTACTTACAACTGATACAAAAAGATAAGTTATTGCGATGTCTACTATTTGCTACTGGTACTAAAAAAACAAACTTCTGCTTCTGTAAACATGTATCCAAGTATCTCTTATTACATAAAATTACAATTGTTATAACTGTCACAGACAAGCTACTGTCATACAGTTTAAGATTCCTCATTCACAGATTATAGAGTAATACAATCTCACCACAGGGTAATGATCATAATACATACAGTCGAACAGTCGAACCCTGATAATAAGAGCACTCTTAATACAACATCCTGCTTATAACAAGGACAAAAATAGGTCCCGAGTCTTTGTTTTTCTTTGTTTTCCATTACTGATAATACAAGGTACCTGTTATAACAAGGTAAATTGTAAAGTCCCAAGGACCTTGTTATACAGGTGTTCGACTGTAATGAGTTAGCAATACACTGAATCATATACATGCATCACCAGTTTTGCATCAACTACATTGGCTGCAAGTAAGATTTCGTATAGATTTTTAAATTCTGCTTTTGACTTTTAAAGTTTTACATGGCTTGTCCCCAAAGTACATTAGTGATCTTGTTAGTGTGAAGGAAAGTTCTGCATATTGTTTACGTTCCAACAAGAAAGTATGCTTGGAAATTCCGAAGTGTAAAATGTTAAAGACACTGGGAGGTAGATCATTTTCATCAGCAGCCCCAGAATTGTGGAATAAGTTACCTGTTGATGTTCAGCCCTCCCAGTCCATTGACATTTTAAGCGTAATCTTAAGACTTATTTATTTTAAACTGGCCTTTAATTAATTTAATTGTTTTGTACCAGCGTATTTACTTTTTTAAAATCCTATTTAAATATTGGCTTTTAATCCTTTAATTATGTAATGCGCGATTGATCATTGTTATGGAGATCGTGCAATACAAATTTTAATTTATTATTATTTTCCTCAATTGCCGGATAGGGCGACACATAATCCTAGAAAAGAGTGGGTTAGGGTGACCTGGTCGAATAGGGCGACACATAACTGTCGCCCTATTGTAAAAGTCGCCCCTTTGGAGTAAGGCGCGTGGGGAAAGTGCTCTAAATGGGTGACACTCGTGTCGCCCCAATAGAGTTATTTCGGGAAGAGTCGCCCATTTGCCGCATCCAGGAGATTTTAAATTATTATTATTATAATATAATTACAACTTTTACAACTGTCACAGACAAGTTACTGTCATACAGTTACAAGATTCCTCAATCACAGATTATAGAGTATATACAATCTCACCACAGGGTAATGATCATACTTATAATTAAACATTTGAAGCAAGATATGGGACAGGGGAGAAGCCCCCCCTCTCTTTTGTGTTGGTCATTGTGTTCCCGGAATCTCAGGAATTTCTTTCATATATCTGGCGGGGGGGGGGGGGGGGGGGGGGGGTAGGTAAAAATAGTGTGTACATGGTATAGGGACAAGGGGTATACTCCCTGGTATTCCTACTTATAATTACAACTTTTTCAACTTTCACAGACAGGTTACTGACATGCTGGGTTGAAATTTTGAGATACAAGTCTTGGGGGGGGGGGGGGGTGGGCTTGGGGTTTGCCCCAGATTGAGTTCAACCCGGGTTGCGAGAATGCAGTGTACAAAAAAGGCCTATAGATAACTGGATTCCGTTCTTACCACTAAAAAGATCTTTGGACTTTTGTACCTGGAACAACCCGCTGCTGAAAAGGGCAATGCAATATCAATGTAATTCCAGTTTGTTGGACTTCACTGATTTTCCACCCGCAAAAATTTAATCACTATCTTCCGGGAGGAAAAAATGGCAAAATAAGCAAAGGTACATCAGGCAGTGACTCAACAACATGTCTCGCATCCTCTTTTGTCAAAGAGCCATCCCGCAAGTTTAGCATGTGGAGGTGTCTCAACTGCCTTAACTGACCAGACCACACTGCTGCTGTGCCACTCAGGCTTTTGTTTCCAGAAAGATCCAATTCAACCAGGTTGGGCAGATCACTCAGTGACTCTGCAAGGTGCTCCACATCCCGAAATATCAGTGCACACTCACTTAGCTTCACCCTCTGAACTTGTTTCAGGTGCTTCAACTGAGTGGACCACAATGCTAGAGAGCCACCTAGGTTATTATGAGAAAGAACCAATTCGACCAAGCTGGGCAGATCACCGGGCAATTCAGCAATATTCATGTCTTCACCTGTCAGTCCGCAGTCACAAAAGTTCAGTTTTTGCAGATACTGTAACCGCCTTAACTGACTGAACCACAATGCTGCTGAGCCACCCAGGCCACTGCTGTGTATGAGGTTCAAGTCAACCAGGTTGGGAAGATATCTCAGTGAGTAGGCAATATGTCCCATATCTTCACCAGTCAATGCACAGGAATCGAGGTTAAGAGACACAATGTGTGTCAAATGCTTCAACTCCATAGCAAACGATTCCCCTAAACCAACTAAGGAAGTACCTAGAATGTGCAGATCTTTCAGCTTTGTTGAACTCTTCAACGATGACGTGATTTCAACAATGCTGGCAGCAGTGAATGAGCAAGTATCCAACGACAGCTTCTTAAGATTTATCATTTCACTCAAGCAATATATCAAATCTGAACCATACCTCGCAAAGTCAACACTACTGAGAAAGAAAGTATGTATCCGTGCAAGGTAAGCATCTCCGCTTTGTCTTGTGTGATTGGCAAGACGTGTCAGAAAGTATGTGATGCTGTCAGGGCAACTATCTTGGCCAATACTGCCTTCACGTACAAATGACTCTATAACTTCCATTCGAGGCAAACGGTTTGACCGACTCTCAAAGTAACAATCCTGTGCTACTTTCTGTACGTCGTGATACAGTGATCTTGGCCAATGCTCTTGAAATGCTTGTAGAATAACATTTGTGCTTGCCTCATTGTCACCACAACAAAAGCGCAAGAGACATGTACACTGGCTACCAATCAGGTGATGCAGATTTCCATCAAGAATTCTCATGAACTCCTCCGTGTCTGTTGCAAACAAGCTTTGCATGTATCTAGCAGCACAGAATTCTTGAAACACCTGGTGAATAAACTGCACACTGTTGTGAGTGTCTTGCCACCTTAGGACTCTCTGTCTAGTGAGGATGCCTGCTTTTAGTGCCATATCAAGCACACTTTCCTCAAAGTCGCTTTCTTTAAAAGAGAGCACTTTATCTGGAGACATAAAACCACCCAAGCCGATCTTGCCTGTTTCAATGACAACCTTGTTCATTTCTTCAGACGACATACCTGCTTTTTCTTCGCAGATGTACTTAACTGCCCGACAGAACAGATGTGTTGCTGTTTCTGGGAATGTGGAATCTTCCCTCCACAGTGAACACATCAAAAGAAGCAAAACTGGACTCTTTGCCAAATCAGAGAAGATACATAAGGAACGAATACTTCTCAGGAGCCCCTCAGCCTTGTCATGTTCATCACAGTAAAATTGATTCACATACTCACTGATCCTTCCTGCATCAAACTCTGATATGACGACACATGAGAAGGGATCCTGGACCAGTGGCTCTGTAATTACTAACCTATCTAAGTAAGAGGGGGGTGTGGCAACAAGTACACTACAACCCTGAAACACCTGTCGAGTCATAATTTTCAGGACGGAGCCAAATGAGGATTGGCAGAGGGGGAAGGTGGTCATCAACTCATTAAAGCCATCCAAAAGAACAAGCAATTTTGCAGGATTCCTCTTGATATATGATTTCAACGAGGGTTTCTTAACACTTGTGTCTTCACCTAAGAGCTGGTCAAATATCGCATTGATGAGATCTGAGCTCTGCTCAAGTGCATGCATTTTCAGTAGAACAACAAGTTTATATTTTCGCAGTGCATGACTCGAGTCATCTACCCAATCGCACACTATTTTGTCAAAAAGTGTGGACTTTCCTGTGCCAGGCAAACCCTCCAAGACAGCTATGTTGATTAGTTCACCCTCTTTTGTTTTCAGCAGGAAAATATCCTCGTACGAGGCCAACACATTGCGGTGTATGTACTCTGTTACCGATTCTAATTTTGTACAAACATATGTGATGTGCTTCTTGTCATCATCAACCCATGGGAGCATCTGTACATAGCTACCCGTGCTCTTGTAGTGTGCCTTCAGTTCACCTTCACAGCAGTCAGCAACATCAACTTTCCTTGAGGTAGCCCAATCTGCATAAATAAATAAACTTTTACGAATAAAATAACACATAGAATGAAAATCATTTAATGATTTTAAAACATAGTTAAGAACTATGATGTTGCTGAGAATTACTTGAACATCAAACTGCGAAAACAAAGAACTGTTGGGAAAATCTTTTTCCTAAGAAGCGTGACCTCCAGCTTTGTCACACTGTGGCATGTAAGCACAACTCGTGCGAATAATTTAAAAACGATCAACTGTCTATACAGCCTTTGAAGTGGGGTGATTTTGCCAAATTCTCTGCTTTATTATGCGTGCCAATCATCCAGTAACCACGCCCTTAAGTTCCATATAAGGTCAATGATGTATACCGTTGTGCCATGCAATGCACCTACTACATTTTTATTGGCTGATAACGAACATGCATATTGCATACACGTGGGGCCGGCGTGCACGCACATGTACATCATATCAAGTCTTGACTAGACTTGTCTGAGACACGTTGACGTTGAGCTTGAGCTACATGTACAATGTACATACACTAATCATGGATCGGGTTTTGCCAGCTAAAATAGACTGGTTGTTGGGACAGCACATTTTACAATGTATGTTCCTATGTCAGAATGTCGGTCGGACAAATACGATACGTGGTCGGAAAATGCCCGATGTCCGATCGTAATGTCAGGAAAAATCCTGACAAATGTCGCCCCTGCAATTTGTCTACCTTGGTGTTATATTTTGCTGACATGTCAACAAGAAAAATCGCCAACTACAACAGCCCTATTGAATACCAAGCTGGTTGTCATCTTTACACGCATTCCTGTGCCTACTCAATCCATTGTTTGCCTATTGTTTGCATTACGCTCAGCTGCACAAGCCCAACAGCACCCCATTAATAACAGCCAGACAGAATGGCTCAACTCAATGTTTTGGTCAGCATGCTGTAATGGTCATCAAGAGAAGATGATCAATCATTGATTCTCCTGATGATGGTCAGAGCACAGTGGCCAAAACATTGAGTTAACCTCTGGTGCTTTTAGAACCACAATTCTCCTTTTTATAGTGTTAGTCTCTTCACATGGTTTATCCTCAAACATGATGACAATGGTTGAGTTCTCAATTGTCTGCTTGTGTTGTCAAATAGAAAACAACATGACAAGAGAAACATGGTTTTCCTCTGTGCATTACAAACTACATTTATGGTTTGGAACCAGCTGGACAACGGCAATAGCCACGGTGTAAGGCAAGACACATAGGCCGGTTGAAATGAATATCCCCATTCCTGCTCATACACAATGTATTCATTATTCAACTATATTGTTCTTGAATGGGAGTGTAATGACTAGATGAGGTTTTAAAAAAAAACTTTCATTGACATAAAAGAGATGGGTCAGCGTTCAAGGAATACATGTAGGAGCACTCTATTCATTGTGGCGCCCACTGTTTGCATTTACGCTCGACTGCACAGCCTTTTCAATGAGAGCCAGGCGCCCAAGCACCCCGTCAATAACAGCCGTTGGCAAGGGGTTAACATTTAAGCAAAATACGAGGTGCGATCAAAAAGTTCCGAGACTGTTCCTGTTGCGAATGAATGGAGCGTACATGTAGCACAATAATGTGCATATACATGTGTAGCAGGTGTAAGCAATAACTTTGTTAAGTATTCCAAGTTACATCACTTGATCAACATCAGCACCTGTGTTACACGCATTTTTGTGACCACTGGAACGTGCGCATTTGCGATTTCAACATAAACCTGAAACTTGAGCAGAAGCAGCACCGTGTCGAAGTCTGCGAGGATCTCCGTCAACAGGCCCGGGATGACCCAAACTTCATGTCCAGGATCATCAGTGGTGACGAGAGTTGGGTCTACGGCTACGACCCAGAGACCAAACAGCAGTCTTCGCAGTGGAAGAGCTTGCAGTCTCCAAAACCGAAGAAGGCGTGTCAGGTCTGGAGCACAACCAAGACTGTAAGAGCATGCTCCTCGTTTTCTTTGACATTCGAGAGGTTGTGCAACGTGAATTCCCACTCAGGGTCAGCCTGTCAACACTGAGTTCTACTGTACCATTCTGAGACGTCTGAGGGAGAACATTCGGCACAAATGGCCTGAACTGTAGCGCGCTGGCAATTGGGTGCTCCAACATGACAATGTGCCCACTCACAGATTTAAATCACGTGTGGTTTTTTCTTGTTATAGGTGTAGTCTTGGAACTTTTTGATCACACCTCGTACTGTACAGTGAACGATGTGTTACCTGTTTTTGCTGGGGGGTCTCGTTTCCAAAACTGCGGCTTCTTCAACCAACGTGTCATTTTACTTGGTGTCTGTGCTGCTGCACCCAGTAGGGTTGGTTCCTGTGATGTACCTGGCAGATTCTCCGCTTTACGAACTGATGGGTCACTGGACTGGGGTGGTGGATCCGCATGACCTTCAACAATCACAAAGCAAAAAAATTATGAGGAAAATATACAAATGTTTATCGTCATGCTGTTTACATTTCAAGGAAGAAGGCCGCCCTTTTTCCCCTTTTTAAAATTTAGATCATGTTGGGCAATATTTCCAAGATGGCTGCCCCCATTATCTTTCTCTGATATTGGACTTCTTAAATTTATTTAAAATTTGCAACAGACTAGGTTTTTTTTTTTCTCTTTTGGGGGAGAAGAGCAAAAGGAAACTGGCAGGGATTTTATTTTACTTTTTTAAATTCTGAATTAGTCTAATATTTTGCTCGGACCAAAATGGGATCAGATGACCAACAGTCCCAAATAATGAGGATACATATCGAAATGGAAAACAAAAACTGATGCCAGTTGGCAGAAGCAGATCATGTGATGGATAGCACTTGTTCCTCACCTGTTGTCTGGTCCTGGTTGTCTGATCTCCTTACAGCCAGCGTTTGTTCCTGACCTGTAGTCTCGTCCTGGTTGTCTGATCTCCTTACAGCCAGCGTTTGTTTCTCTGTCGTTTGGTATTCTTCGTTACTAACCTGTTCCTGTGGCTCATGTGATGTCACTGTATCTTGAGAACTTCCTTTCTTTTCTCTTTCATAATGCTCCGCCATTCTGATGAAATCTGGTGGAAGGAATTGAATCATCAAAACAAACTTTCCTGTACGGAAAGATTTTACTTAAATACCCCACCAAAATCGGTCAAGAACAGCAAAATCTTGGAAAATAACCAACACTCCTTGATAACAACTGTCTAAACTCTAAACATGTGGTACAACCTGTTATTTCAAGATTTATGTCAGCAAAATATGTAAAAAAAATCAACGGAAGATATGTAAACACTTTGAGTGACTAGGCCTATGGTGCCAAGAACTACATGTTACACAGAAAACACAAACTTTCTTCCCCTATATTGCACTAAAATGTCCCAACAAAATTCTCAAAATTAAGGTTGTGCCAAGGGTTTATACAATTATGAACACAAATGGATGGTTATTTTGCCAATACCGATTTTGGTGGGGGGGGGGGGGGTGGGGGGTATTAAAGTAAAATCTTTCCTAAAATATGCCAAGTAAACCCTTTGAAGACAGATGACGTCTATACATGTAAAAGAAATTACCACCAGGCCGGATGACGTCTAGTTATACACGCAATCTCTGTAGTTTCAATCCATTGGATTATTGTGTAGTCCGAGTAACTTGGACCCTTTATCGCCTATTTTTATTTGATATCTGCATAAGTCCGGAGGACCTATAAGTATTAACGAGAGTCGACTGTACTGCCATCTTAATCCTTGAACTCTACTTGGCTGCTCGAACATTTCTCTTGGCTGCACAGGCCGCCCCGGCACCTCAATATAAATAACTGTACTCAAGGGGTTAAGTAATAAGTAATGTAAAATTTTTACAAAGGTACTACATGTATGGCAATCATTCATGGCAATGACATCTTATTCTTAATCTTAGGATTTTTAGCTGTTTCCAAGAATAGGACCTACATACCTTGACTGAGTTCTGATGACTAGATTAACTCAAATCGAAGTTGCTCTCTTGGATCAGAGGGGTACAAACATCAAGAAATAACAGGCGCATGAGCTGTCTCCATAACGTAGACTCCAATATTCACCTCCTCATTTCCTTACGTTACGGTAATTCGCTGATCAACTGATCATGCATGAATAGAGGCCTGATGCCATCCAGATCATGAGATGTCACCATTCAAATACATGTTGTAACTCTGCAGCGAGTTTGTAAGGAGCGATCAGTTTGCCAAGGGGAGAGTTGTACTTTATTCCTCCATGGTAGAACTACAGTACATGTATGGGGCTCCTACCGAACCTCTGGTAGGAGGAGTTGGGGCGAGTTGACCAGCATTCGTCTTTGGCTTTGCATTAACCCAGACTGTGACTGCAGCCAGCGCGCGCATGCCGGCCCGTCGATGCCCGTGATTTTGAAAGCTGCATAAACTCACTTAGAAAACACTAACAACGGCAGAATTTTATCGGAGAGGTATCAAATCGGTCACCGTGCCGTGATCAAGGACGGGATGTTACGAAAAAAGAAATAAAATGATGCAATAATAACCAATCTATTAATATTATCTAACATGTTCAAGTTCAAGCTTTACTTGTTGTTGTTGTTGTTGTAGAGTGGGTTGGCGCGTACGGCATTATACTATGCCCTTTGCACCATTAGCGAAAGATAGTACGTCTCAACAGTAGTCTAGTTGTATACCTGGTACAGTAAGTACGAGTGAGCGGTATACGCATGCGTGACGGTCAAAATGCGGTAATTTCGACTCTGAACAAATCAAGATTATAGAATCGATACAAAAAACAAAAACAGGGAGAATTTGTGTAGGAAGGGCAGGTAAAGGTAGGGAATAAGGAAAGCGTTCATGATCCACATGAGACACAAAGTGTCATAAGTGTCCTGCAAGGCCGGACCGTGTACCGTGCAGTTTAAGGGCCCGGGCCCCGCTCGGGTGATTCGCAGGTCCGCAACACCTTCAGGTGATGATAAGTGACACTATGTCCAGCCAACCATTCACGCTCCCCCATCCCAGAAGCTGGTGTAATATCAAGAGTATCGGCGAGGTGTATCGGGGAATTATATATTGACATTACAGTTATGTACATACTTGATAATATGGTGGCCATTTTGTTTGGGTTCAAGGAGTTGTTGGAGTGTTATTTGGGTATTGGGGAGATTAAGTGATTTTATGAGTATTTGTCTTTGGATGTTATATTTACAACAATTCAGGAGAAAGTGCTTAACATCCTCTGTACATAAGCATACTTCACATAATCCATTTGGATGTTTGCCGATTTTATATAGGAAATTATTCAGACCTTTACATGTGCCAAGTCGAAGTCTATGCATGATAACTTCTTGAGTACGTGTCATTCCCCAACTAGAGAAAATATAGGAGGCCTTATATTTCATGGTATTTAGATTAGTGCTGGGGAGGGTTTGGTTCCATTTTTCTTTAAGTTCTTCTTTGAGAATATGTTTAATTTCATTATCTAAAAGGGGTATGTGGTGATCGATGCTAGTTTTATGTGTGGCTGATTTAGCAATTTCGTCTGCTCTTTCATTTCCATTGATCCCACAGTGTCCAGGGATCCATTCAAAGATAACTATATTGCCTTGGCAATGGATGTTATTTAAGGTGTGGCGAATATCACAAACGATTTTATGTTGGGGGAAGGTTTTCGAGATAGACTGGATGGCGCTAAGGCAATCACTGAAAATACAGGTGTGTAAAGGTTTAACATCTTCTACCCATTCTAGAGCAAGGAGAATAGCAAAAAGTTCTGCCGTGAATATAGAGATGCCATTATTAAGGCGGGAGGCTTTACTGTATTTAAGTTGGGGGATGTATATACCACATCCGACAGTGTCATGGGTGGGATTGTAGGATCCATCCGTGTATATATGTAGAGAATTAATCCATGTTGTATTAATGGTTTCTAAACTAAGATTTCTCTTGTCATATATATTTGTAGCATTTGCCACCCGAGAGAGGATCTCAGTGGAGATAGAGGGCTTATTGTAATGCCAGAAAGGAGTAGGGTCATTGAGGGGGAAAGTTGTATAAGGGTATTGAGAGATCCTGGCTTCAAAAGGTGTGTTGTGGGTTGTAGACATCCATTTGTCAGCAAAATAATGCTTTTGCCAGTTATCTGAAAAAATGTAATCATTAGGATGGGTTTTGTGGGCATTTACTTTGATTCCGTAAATATTACATAAGAACTGTCTGCGTAAAGCCAGGGGTGGATCTCCACATTCTGTCTGCAGCCTAAAAAGTGGTGAACTGTGAATAGCTCCTGTACAGATTTTAAGAGCTTGATATTGGATACTATCAAGTTTTTGTTTGATAGTCATGGATGCAGAGTCAAAGGCTTCACACCCATATTCCAAGATAGGTTTTATTAGTGCACTGTAGAGCTGATATAGTGTTTTACAATCGGCCCCCCAGGAAATACCGCTAATGCATCTGAGGATGTTAAGTCTCTTTTTACATTTGTTAATTATATTGTCTATGTGTTGATTCCATGTTAATTTGCTGTCAAAAATCACTCCCAGGAATTTGGCCGATGACAAAGTCTGTAATTTATGGTTTTGGATGTGCAGGGAGATATTGAAAATTCTTTTGTTGGTAAACAAGACAGCAATTGTCTTAGGGATGGACAACTTGAAACCCCATTTGTCACACCATAAATTGACATTATTTAAGTTTTGTTGAATTTTCTTTTCTAGGTAAGATGTGTTCCTGTTGGATTTCCAGATGGCCATATCATCTGCATATTGCGAGACATTGGCATCAACAACATGGTGGGAGAGATCATTGACAGCAACATTAAAGAGCAGAGGACTGATAACACTGCCCTGTGGGACACCATTTTCCAGAGTTCTTTCTTTAGAAAGAAAGTTATTGACTTTAACTTGAAATTTTCTATCAGAGAGAAAATTGTCAATCCATTTTATTATTCTGCCATATATACCCATGGATTGTAGTTTGATAACGATACCTTTGCGCCAAAGCATATCATAAGCTTTTTCGATATCAAGGAAAATGGCAAGGGTGCTTTCTTTATTACTCCGAGCTTTATTGATAGATGATTCTAAATTGACAATGTGATCTTTGGTACTTCTTCCTTTCCGGAAACCACTCTGATGGTTGGATAAAAGATTGTGAGTTTCTAAGTACCAAAGTAATCGAGAATTTACCATGCGTTCCATGATTTTACAGAAGGTAGACGTGAGGGCAATGGGTCTATATGATAGAGGGTTGGTGGAGTCTTTTCCAGGTTTAAGGAATGGAATAAGGATAGCATCCTTCCATTGTTTAGGGCATTGAGAGGTATACCATATCATGTTAAAAATGATGAGGAGGTAATTACGAATTTTCAGAGGGAGATGTTTGATAATAGCGTTACTTATTCCGTCTTTACCTGGAGATGTGCACTTGGATGAATCAATAGCATGGTTTAATTCTTCCAAATTAAAAGGTTCATTGATCACACTGTCATTGTTACTATTAATATAAAAATCTTTTTCAGCTTCACTTTTGATGGGTATAAATGAAGGGCTGTAATTGTTTGTACTGCTGACATTAGCATAGCTGTCAGCAAGGGCTTCAACCTTGTCTTCGTCAGTAATGGCATCTGTGCCATTGTGGTTTAGAACAGGGATGCTGTTGGTATTTCGGTTTTTCTCTATTCGTTTAATTTTATTCCAAATAATTTTGATATTTGTTTTGGGGTTTATTTCGTTGCAGAAATTTTCCCAGTCTTTCCTTTTGGCATTTTTAATTGTCTTCCTGGCTATGGCACAAGCCCTTTTGTACAGTATTAGGTCTGCAGGGAGACGGGTTTTTCTGAGGATTTTAAGAATTTTTTTCTTATTATCAATGGCCTGCTTACAATCATCATTCCACCAGGACGTAGGGGTTTTATGATAATTTGGATTGGTTTTCGGAATTGAGTAACTCATGGCTGATTCGAGCTCATTGATAAAGTTGTTATACGTGTCATCAATGTTATCTGATGTGTTAGGTTCAGAGATATTTTGATTGCAGGCAGTTTTATATTTACTCCAATCAGCTTTTTTAATAGACCATTTAGGTGTGAAATTGGCTTTATTTTTATGAATAGGATGATTATAATTGATAATAATAGGGCAGTGATCACTTCCCCAGGAATCATCTAGAACCATCCAGTTACATTTAGCAGCTATATTAGGTGATACAAACGTGACATCAATACATGAGAGAGTGCCATGAAAGGTATTTACTCTTGTACCCTCACCAGAATTGATACAAATCATATCAAATTCTGTTGTAATATCCTCAATAATCCTGCCATTATGATCCAGTTTGGAGCTGCCCCATAGAGGGTTATGACTGTTTAAGTCTCCACAAATTATGCAAGGTTTGTCGATTTTATTTAAGATCTCTCTGAAAGACTTATCGTCTAAGGTGTTGCATGGGTTATATATATTAATGACGTTAATTTTATTTTTATGAATATCATATAGTTCACCAATTTGATACTCAATGGGAGTGTCAGAACCATATATGTATTTGAAAGCTAGGCCACGTTTGACAAGAAAGGCACAGCCTCCTCCCCTTTTTTTAGCTCCTGTGTTTTGTCTGTCATGACGATAAATGTCATAACCAGGTAGGGTAAACTGTTTCCCTTCTTTGAGCCAGGTTTCTTGAATACATATGAGGTCTGGTTTTTGTTTAGGGGGATAATTATTGATTGAGGATTTAAATTCATTACTATGAGCTGTAAGAGACTGTGCGTTCCATTGTAAGATTAATACCATAATATAAAGGAAAATCATGACGTTTTGTTCGATTTTGCTTTAGTTGTCTGACTGCTAAGATTATGGGTTTCCACCGGGTCTGTGTTTATTTTGGCCGAAGATATATTGCTCTTATTTTGGGTTGATCTTCGACCCGATTCGCCTTTCCTTGTATTGGTATGTGTGGGTGTCCTTTGTTTTCCTTGCGTTTCTTTGGTCTGTGATGGGGGATTGTCTGAATGGATGATGTGATTGACAAGGTCTTTAATAGCCGTTTGCCTTTCCTCTTTGTTCTTTAGTGTATCCAAAATTTGGATTGTGCCTGTCAGAAGTTCCGTTAGGCGTTGTTCATTACATATGCATGTACATCGTGTGTGTTCGGTTTGCGTTCCCTCATCAGTTGTGTTTGTCTGGGTGCTCACGTCTTTGACGGTTTTTTTGGGTTTTGCGGTTGGTGGTGGCATGTCCGTTGTGTCCTTTGTATTTGGTTGCACTTTGCCTGTCGTAGGTTGTGCCATGGAGGGTGGAACACTCCTCCATGGTTGTGCTGGCGGGGGGGTTAGCTGCTGTGTGGGATTTATTACGATATCCGTTTTTATAGCTTTAGCAGCATCTGCATATGATACATGATATGTAACCCTGATTCCTTGAATTTTCTTTTCTTGTTTTATGGTGGTACAGCCTCCATAGGCTGATGAATGGTTCTCACCACATCTGCAGCATCTAGTGTTTTCTTTCTGATGGCATTGTTCATAGGTGTGGGGCCCACCGCATCGCACACAACGTGTGGCGCTTCTGCAGTTTTTGGCGGTGTGACCTAGTCTCTGGCAATTGAAGCAACGAATTACAGGTGGAATATATGGTTTTACAGGGAAGTTTTCATAGCCTATTTGTATTTTGGTAGGCAGATTTGGCGAGTTAAACGTTAGGCAGATAGAAAGGCTTTTTTCAAGTTTGCCTTCGCGTTTTCGCATGAGTCGTTTGGCATCAGTGACTCCATACTTCTTACATGCAGTTACTATTTCTTGGTCTGTTATGTCTGTTTCTATACCGTATACAACACCTTTACTTTGAGTTTCGGATTTTGCATACTCCGTTGTGACAGTCCATTGCTCTAGTCGATTTATAGTTTTGAGTTTTTTAGCTTGTGCTGTGGTGTGGCATTTGACGGTTATTCCCCCTTGGTTGTTCTTGGAAACGTTTTTGATGAGGTCCTTTCCTACACTATTCAGGGCTTTGGCGATTCTAATTGGGTTTATTTTGGATAGTTGGACATCGGGGGAGTTAATTATTACTAGAGTAGGTTGAGTTTGGCAGGTGTTGTATGTCACAGTGTTTCGGCGTTTTGTTGGATGTGGAGAGTCGGATTCTGAATCGGTATAAACATCACTATAGCTGAGGCTGTGTTTTGTTCGTTTCCTGTTTTGAGTTTGCCAAGGGGACTGTGTTTTGTCTTGAGCTTGACTGTACAAGGCTTCAAATGTTGAACGCGGTTGTTCATTTTCATTAGGATTTTGGTCTGCATCCATTTGTTGCGATAACTGATCCCATGAGAAATCATTATTAGATTCCGATTCAGCCTCGGCCATGGCCGATAAGGGAGGGGAATATATTCCGATACACCTCGCAATACTCTTATATTACTTACCCGTGCCCGATGAGTAAAAGAAAAAGATCAGAAGATCAACCGTTGGTGATGAGTGACAATATTCGGATTTGAATTTCGCGCCACAGACTAGACACGTCCGCACACGTCACCGCTCCGCTCGAGAGTCCCAAGCTTTACTTCCTGCATTATACGGGAAGTCATTTACCTCACCAATAGAGGGCGGTGTTCTCTCTACATTCGGCCCAGTTGTTATGAGCTGTGTGCTGAAGGCGTGGTCCGTAGCTAGAAAAGCGTTCTTGTTATGCAAGCGGGTGTAAATTTGTGCCCCATTTTAGTACATCTTCTTAGATTACACCTGGCATATCTAGCAGTGGAAGGAAATGTTCCCATTTAAAAAATATTTTTTGGGGTAGGATTATTAAGTTAAAAAACAACAACTCCGGTGTGTTTTTGTGCACTGTCACATGGCCTATCACCCCCCCCCCCCCCGTGCATCCCCCAATTGCAGTGTGGGCATTAATATTTTGGAAGCGACAAACCCCACCCTGGGGCACTATTTCCCTGTTCAAAGTATAGGACTGATATTGATTTCTACTCAAACTGAAGATGGACCACACAAAAATGCCAATTCTAAGGTCATGGGTGGGTGGGGGGCAGCAACCTTGTTAAAACAAAAATTTAAAATTTATTCTTCTTTCTAAAAAAATGGATAAGCCACTGCTTCATAATTATGCATTAATGCATTACAGCAAAGTTGATATTTTAATTCCCATTTTCACGCTTCAATTGTAATAAACTACATGATATTTATCAAAGGAAGCCATAAACATGCTATATTTACAATGTAGTTGATTCTATCTTTGAAACAAGCAAAATGGCAAATTTTAATCATTTTCTTCTTTTTTTGCAAGTTGCCAATAATTTAATTTCTTGTATTCTTTAACATCTTAACCTCGTACCTATGCCCCACGCAGACAAAAAAATAACCGCGATCTCGGACTTGAAATCAAGTCTAGCATATTACGAGCAGGGGCCAATTTCGTGGAGCCGCTAAGCACAAAATATTACTTAGCACAAAAAAATGTGTTGCTTATTAAAAATAGGTTACCAGCCACAACTTCATGTGATTTTCATGCTAAGCAAACAACAGCAAAATACAATGTACCAGTGATCGAGTCACAAGCAATATACCACACATGGAAATATACAGGAATTCGCCGACGCCATTTTTACAGTGGTGCCACGCTCGCGTGCAGGCTGCCCGCCGCGTTCTTTAATTTGAGTCGCGTGCGCATTTTGGCAAGTTGTAAACAGGCCTGTTGGTCGAAGCTGCGTCGAGCGCATGCGTAAAACACACACGCGAGCACATGGTGCCACCGCAGTTCTAATTTTGGTAGCCGGATTATTAGTTGGTAATCTCGGTTTTATGTTCATGCTATAAGCAAATTATTTTGCTTAGCAGCTCCGTGAAATTGGCCCCAGTACACTTCACGTGCAATTTCAGCTAGTACGTAAGCTTTTTTGCTAAACAAAAATGTTCAGTGCTCACATTCTTTTTGTACAAAATTCTTTAAAAAATGGGATTTTATGGATAAAAACACCTGTCGAATGGCTCCCTCACGAGTGCCTAGGCGTGACACGGACCCGGAATGGGCCGGGCGAGAGGGTGATGTTGAACAGGCCGTCCATGTCGGGGGGTGGGTCTGGCTCGGGCACGGTGAAAGTGAACCGCTGCAGTAGGCTGACCGTGAAGAGGAAAAACTCCATACGGGCCAGCAGCTCGCCAGCACACATCCGCCGTCCTAGATAATCATGAGGGAAAAAGTACAATTTTTTGGAAACATTTAGGGGAGGTTATTGGCGAAAAATGCCAAAAAAACAAAAACAAAAAACGAACAAACAAACAAAACAAAAACAAACATAAAAAACCCAACATACAAAAAAAGCACACCCCCCCCCCCCCCAAAAAAAAAGAAAACACACACCAAAAACCCCCCAAAAAACCACTTCAAAACAACAGTAAGTTCAACTTCAACGGTTGATTTGAGCTATGAGAAAGAAACTTACCTATGCCGAAAGGAAGGAACGAAGCATGTTGGGGCTTCACAACCTCCTTCCCATCCGCAGACAGGAACCTCTCCGGCCGGAATGCGTCCGGCTCCTCCCAATAATCCGGGTCGTGGTGAGCTGCGTAGATGTTCACCAGGACCACGGTGTCCTTAGGAATATTGTACCCCAGAAGTTCGGTGTCGTTCCCGGTGGCGTGTGGTAAGGCCATTGCACCCGTGGGCCGGTAGCGGAGGAGCTCCAGCATGGCGGCTTGGCAGTACGGGAGATTGAGCCGGTCGGTCCACGCCGGTTGGCGACCGCAGCCAACCACGCTATCTAACTCCTCCTGCATCTAAATTCAAAAATGTGGAAAATCGAACAAATCAACAATTTGATTATAGCACCAGCCGAAACTACAACGCCGTCTGTCATACTGTAAACTAATACTTGTATCGCGTTCATAGCGAATATTCCTTAAAAGGGAAATCAACTAATGTGACCACGCCTTGTTTCTAACATACTAATTTCTGAACCACGCCCCTTCTCAAACCACCCCATATTTCTTTCACTCTGGAAACAAACAAAATCAAGTAAAGCTCCAACAGTGATAAGAGGGCGTGGCCAACCCCTGGCTTCTAAAACCACGCCCACCTTCTCCTGCACATCTGGATGCTGTGTCATAGTTACGATCATCCACAAAAGCATGTTAGCTGACGTATCCGTGCCAGCTCCAAAGAGGTCATGCAATAGCCTTTCCACGTCCGTCTCCACGAAGGGAAACTTGGAGTTAGTGTAACCGTTCTTTTGCTGGACCTCACAAAAGAAGAGGTCAATGATGTCCCGGATGTGTTTAGGGTCAAAGGTCGCGAGGTGCTCGTAGACCACGGCCTAAAAATGTTTAAGAACGAAGAAAAAATCTATTTCAAACCACGGCATGTTCAAACTACATATACCGTCAAAACAAAACTGGCGAAATGTCGCAAATGATGCAGAACTTAACATGAATTCTAGGCTTATACTCTCCTCGGTGTGCTGAGCACAGAAATAAAGTTTTTCATTGATTACAAAAGTTGAAATCATTGTGAGATGGGGCCTAGATATAGCCAGCAGTTTCTCGTTATCTTTAATCAAATCAAAGGAGTTAATGCCTGTCATATGTAAAGGCCTACGCCTAAAGTACCGTATAGCAAGCATGGGTAAGAACAAAACAAAGAGGTTATGGCGCCACCAAGGTTGAGAAAGTGTGAGTCAACTTTTTGGGAAAATGTAGGGGAAAATATTTACCCTCCCCCCGCAAACAATCCTGGATCCGCCCCCGATGTAGGTCCATATGTAGCTTTCACGAATCCATAACTTAACGAATGTCTACTATCTGCCCCCCCCCCCCCCCCCCGTTTTCAACATGGTCCAACCATCTCCCAAGCTGTCCATATGAAGCACGATATGGGGGAAAAGGGACCCCCCTCTTTTGTGTTGGTCATTGTGTTCCCGGAATCTCAAGAATTCTATTCAGAAATCTAGGGGGATGTGTTAGATAACAATAATCTGGAGTGTGCTTAGGGTATAGGGATAAAAGGGGGGGGGGGGGTACCCTTTCCCCCCATATCGTGCAGGGTATCAAACCATCAGCACCCACTTGCATGTATCTCCTGCGTGCCTCGTCTAGTTCCCTGAGGTCCCTGTAGAGGGGCGTGTAAAACAGCAAGGGGATGTAGTTGACCAGGGACGTCCGACTAAGGGCCATTCTCTTCCTCAGGTTGTCCTGAATACGGACGAAGGTGTCGTTGTCGTACTCGTAGCGGTGACCGAACGAAATTTGGCAGATGACATTGGAGACTGCGCTCGACACCTGTCGACAAGAACGCAAGCTCAGTGTTGTGGGTACTTGAATGTACATGTAAATAGTGCCCGCTTTATAAACAGACCCGCTTCAAACGTCGAATTTATGTCGTGTCTATATTTGCGTTCGACAGTCGAGCGGCATAAATTTGTGTCAAACGTAATTCACTTATTCAAGATGGCCGAGCAGGAAAGAGACGTTTTATGATACTGAAAACATTCAGTTGGTTAGAAACAGTGGAGGCACGTTCTTCTCCAACAAAAGTTTGACATTTAAGGGGAAGCCCGTGCTGGTCTTCTACCGGCAGATCGGCAAAGCCAGACAAACTTTTGGCACAAAGTCAGTGTGCCGAGTGCTTCAAGCGTCGAATTTCTGCCGTGTCATATTCAAATATTTTGGGTTTATTTCATTTAGACACAGCAACATTTAAAACCGACCTTAAACAATATAGGCGCGATCATAAACTGAATTTTGGGGGGTAAAACAAATTTTGAAGAAGGGGATTTTTAGTATTTTGAATATTTGGACTCGGGAGATAAGGTTCTTTTTGTGGGGGGAGGTGATTGAAACATTTCGTTCTCTAAAAAACTGCAAAAGGGAATCTTGCAAAAAGAAAGGCATAGTGTATTCCCTGTCTATGATGAAAGAAAAGCAGTCGCTATTATCTTCAAAAGAGCAGAACTAGTTATTTTATTTACCAGTGTCAGGGGGTTGAAGGGTTCGCCTTTATGCTGCTCGAAGCTATCGCAGAGGATACGAGCCTCTTCGTTGATGCGGAGTGCAATGCTGGTCTTTCCGACTCCGAGATTGCGCATCGCAGCGAGGGAGAACCGACGAATGGCCTGCCAGTGCTCGCCGGCATCGAACAGAATGCTACCTACAAAAATGAAGAGTTGTTACTCCCTATTTTGTTTTTACAACACAGTGACGCACTCAGGGTCTGACCTGGGGAGGGGGTATCAAAAAAGCTCCTCGATCCCCCTCCCTTGGGTGCGCCACTGTAGCAACAGGTCTGTTTGCTTGCTTACTGTATGAGCTGGTATCACTTCTTACTACCTGATAGTGTACTGGTGTAAAAGCAATGTGGTAAAACTCTATTGGACGAATTTCGCTAATACAATGCAGATATACACAATCGTAGTGCACACATTGGTTTGCACAATGTATACAGTTTCCCCGTCTTGTGTTTTTCTTGGTGTTTTTCCTTTATGCTTTTTTTGTATGCTTGTTTGACAAATTGATTAATCAATAATTTATTGATCTTCGTGAATTGTTTCATTTGTCAGACCAAAGAAATTAGCAGCAATAAATATGTGTGGAAATTCGGACGCAATTTTTTTGCAAGGGTAAGTGTGTTGGCACCGTATTTGTATAGGAGGACTGTTCCTTTGTCATTATCATCCAAGCACAAAACAAGTAATGGTCGAATGCGTATACAAGCCTCCGCGAACGTCCCCCTTCGGCACAAGATGACGTGAAAAGGGTTGGGAGGTTGGTCGGGGGGGGGGGGGGCTATTCTAGGCATTGATTGTTTTGTCGATATGCATTCAACGTGAATGACACGAGGCCGATAGAGGAATTTCTTGTGGTTCTTTTGAAAAGTATATCTTTATTTCTTTTAAGGAGGTATTTTAAGAAACATGTACAAATCCAAGGTGATCGGTGGTCCATCATGACAGCACACCTTGATGGTACTGTTTTTTAGCGATGAGTTTTGCTATTTTTTCTTATTGTGGGGGTGGGTGGAGGTCGGATCTAGACAAAACGAAAGGAAACCACAAACTGAAACACAGATTAAATTTCTGGAATACCCTGAAAATGTTCTTTCGATATGATGATGCTTAAAATTGTGGGTATTTCCCACTCATCCTACATGTAATAAGTGTGTTTCAAAATCGTAACATTTTTATGCGCGCATAATTATTCTGCTTCGGATTTTACAGTTTTTAATGTCAATGAAAACATTTTGCATGTCGATTTGCCGGAAAAATCATTCATCTATCACGATGACGCATCAGGATTTGGTAGGAACTAGGAAACAAAAGCTATTATGCTCCAACTCCATTTCCATGTAAAATCTAACAATCTCTTTATGTCTGGGACTTGAAAGTACAACAGAAACACGTATACGGTGTGACCGAACCGGAGACAACCAAGTTCGTTCATTATGATTGCATTTTAGTGAACAATAATGTTAAAACTTGCCAGTCTAGTGACTTTGCGACTACCTTGTGAATGGTGACTTTCATCGAAGTATGGAACACAGTTCACACAGTGCACACACACAGTCGTGTTTTCCTAGACTACTAATAGTTGGACAGCTGACATTTTTATCGGGAGGGGATGAGCTACCGGCAAAGAGCAGGCGTGGTAGCACAATAGGGTTACATACTGGCAGAGGCTAGGGTTGGGCTTAGCCACACATTTACGGTAGTGACATTCCCAGTTTCCCTTGCAAAAACCCCAAAACAAACCAAAACAAATCAAAGCAAAGCAAAGCAACAAAAGACCAAACAAATTTGAAAAGGACGCTATCAACTTCATTCCGGGAAAAACTACAATGTAGATACAAGTCATTGCAAAAGGCTTGTAACAAGATTTGCTGACTGTATTGACGAGTTTCAATTTGTTTCAATTATTTATTATGTGCGCTTAACTTGCAGCCGGGGTTGTATACTCACAGAGGAGTTGAAAAGGTTTCAGAAATGATTGTTGGGTCCGAGGGGGGAGGGGGAGGGGGAGGGGGAGGGGGAGAAAGGTCTCGTTGCCCCGGATCTGCCCTTGGAGCCAGAACGCCGGAACACTTTTGAAAGTGTGTGTGAGTTTGTTTTCGCATTCAATAGGGGACCTTTAAAAAAAGAGGACAATAGGGTCCCCGATTGAGAAAGGTCCCCGTTTGAAAATCGTGTACAAAACCAATGGGAGGCCTTCCAAAAAAGTACAAACAAAAGAGGGACAATAGGAGGTCCCTGATTGCACCCGTTTACACACCCATGTGTGTGTGTGTGGGGGGGGGGGGGGGGGGAGGGGGGGAGGATGGCAAAAGTAGCGCCGGTGCTGGCTGGTTGCTGCCATTTTCTATGTTTTTCTTTATGCGGAACTGCCAAAGGGGGGGGGGGGGTGGGGGGGACATGTCCCCCTAATGGGAAAAAGATTGGGGGATTCCCCCACCCCCCGTTCCGCCACAGTTGCCTTGGACCGCAGACGCCGACGAAATCTCACCTTTTAGTGGGAACGACAGCTTCACCGCTCCCGGCACTTTTCTCCCGGAGAAGCAATCCGCCTGTTTGACGAGTGCCTCCTGGATGGACACGGCATCGTTTAGCACCACCACCAATGAGGTACCCAGGTACAGACTGAAGATCCTCCCGTACCGTCGGGCCATAGAGGTAAAGGTCCGATGGCAGTGCTTACCCTTCAGCTGCAATGCGGAGCCCACGAGCGGCCAGCCCACCGGGCCGGGGGGCAGGTTGTCCGGGGCGCGGAGCAGCCAGCGCACGATGAGGAGGACGGAGGTGAAGAGGACGAAAGCCCGGAAGTTGGACAAGTTGACGAGGACGGACAGCGAGTACTTAATCAGACCGTCCATTGTTTTATGCTTGTTCCCAAAACTGCAAACACACAATCTTGAAACACCGAGACAACAGGGATGATTCTTGTTGGTGACTAGATAGACACAGTCATATTAATTAGCTGGGATTATATAATAACTTCAGTATTACCTAATGAAACAACTTGTCACCCCAAAACAAAATTTAATAAGCACAGCAATGGCACTAAAGTGATCTAAACGTGTCATCACTGGTCAACTTCATTGGGGAATACCATGCCGTGGCATAATTATACCATGGAGGAGTGTGTTTTCTTCCTCCATGATTATACAGTGCAACTCAAGTGGACATTTACTGACCTACTCCATGAATACACTTTCCTTCCGCAGTTTAATTGTGCCATTTATAGGTTGTAGGCCTACTACGATCAATGTCCCTAATAATAGCAATGGCCGGTAGGTCTATAGCTACTTGCTCTCGAAAGTAAGGTACGGACTAGGAAAAAAACTTCAAGCGGAAACAAACTGTATTGTTGGGTATCCAATACTTTTTACCCACTGTGAATCTACATACATTGCTGACGGTGAATAAACAAACTGCAATTATAAACGTGCACTTTAGGAACATATATAGCTGGAGTAAATTCAGCAGACGGTTGGTGAAGTGAAACTATCAGCATTTCGTTCATAGAAATCCAACCGTTCATAGAAATCCAAGTGGTTGAGCAAATTTAGTTTGTGGAACTGCACATCCAACAAAAGAAATTTTGTTACGTCTTATCAGCCCGATATTTCGGACTCCGTGGTCAATCTCATCTTTCATTTTTTTTATGTTCATACATTCTTTTCAAGGGGAAGCTTTATACATAATGTAAAACAAAAGAAATGAAGCACAAACAATAGCTTTTTTTTGCGCAAAACTAACTTTGCAAGGAAAAAACAATAAAGATATTGTCCATGCTCTTTTCGAGCTTCACCCTAAAGAAAATAATTTGGTTTTTAAATTGCTATTTCTCTAGCAATACCGAAGTTAACAATGGAAAAAACAGATAGCTTGCCTAACGTTACAAACAAGTTCTTTCTCAAAGGCAAATGACTGTACAAGAAACAGACATGCAGGGAACACACATGCAAGAGGCGGTGGGTGGAGAAACACAAAAGAGAGATTAAGGACCAAGGGAGAGTGGACAAAGGAGTGTGGTTGGGGTAAGGATGAATTAGGGGGAGGGATTGAGATGAGAGGAATGAAGCTGGAGGAAGGTCCACCTATGTTTATTTCATATAGAATATTTTCTATTATGTCGAATTATTTGTGGCCCGACAATAATCCAGTTCCTGCAGGCCGGATCTTTTTGTGTGATAGAGGCCCAAAAGCAATCAAGAATAAAACGCTTTTTTTATAGAGGGTTTCAAACGCCCAAAATAGACCAAAGTAGTGTTTTTCGTATGGCATAAAATTTGATAATTCGTGTCTTTAACACGTTCATTTGTTGACAGCCGTTTTCCCTCAGTCACTTTATCGGAAAAGTTACTCATAGCTGGGGCCAATTAGGAGCTATATTGCTGGTACATGATTTTGTTTAGCCTTAAAAAAACTGAAAATTACTAGCCTTATCGTGCTCTTATATTTGAAAACAAAATGGCAAATTTGAAAACTGACAGTTATAAATGAGCGCATTTTAATGGGATAGTAAACTTACCGTGGAACCTGTGGGCAACTGGTCTATTTCCGAGTCCACGTGTATATCCTGCTTGTAGGGGTACTGTATATAATAAGTCTACCTTTGGTTGCACTTTTATACAGTCAACAATTCTTTGTGAAGGATGCTGCTAAAAAAAGTACGGTCGAGCACAATGCAGTAAAGTCAAAGCGATTCTGGTAAACGAGGTCATTCTATATAGTTCAAGTTACTGAATTGATTCTCTTCAAACAACGAACTCGTACACCAATCACGGATACAGAGAGACCTTGACGACTCTGAACGGAAGCTTTTGCCAACGCCATTTTAAAATTGGTACACATTGCGAAATAACTCTGAACACCAAGTTTACCCATTTGGATAATATAAAATTCGGTGCTATCTTCGAAGCACAATCAGGCAAGGTTTTGTTTGTTTTTATCCCCCAAATACATTACAAACTGAAAAAGGAAGTGAATAATGTCTGGCACCTAGTCGATGTTGCAGGTTTTCAATCGACTGGAGGGACAGGACTATAGCTGTCAGCGAAACCCATCTTTAAAAAATGGGGCGGCCATGTTGGAAAAATTAATGTTGGCAGGATAAAAAAACAACAAATTAGTTCCAAGAGGGATCTCTTTCCCCTTTTTCAAAACGGCATGGTGCCTGCTTAAACATGTTTCTTTGTATTTTGCCTTCTTTGCAAAACGGGGAATCGTTTGGAGGGGAATAATATAAGTCTGTGATCTGATAAGAAAAATGAAAATAAAACGGCGTTTGCGCTTGGTTTGTCGTGTAATTGTATTTAATGCTTTTGTTTGCAACTGGTTATTTACATCATTCTATGGCATTCACCATTATGTGGTCTGATGTGTGTGCGTTAACACTGTTCACATTATAAGATTTAGACAATTTTCACAAGCGGCAGGGAGTTGCAGTACACGCAGGCCTTCATGCAGTTGAGGAGCTATAGTTGGCCAAGGGATGAATTCGTCTAAAAGGAATTTTTTTTTGTTTTTTGGTGGTAATCTGATCCGAATCTAAAAAATAAAATGACGCACCGGGGAGTTTTTAACAAAATTCAAATATGCACAGAACACTTGAAGGGTTTTCGCGTATACCATTATCAATGATGATAATTGCGAGATCCAAGCCTGTATAGCGCCCTCTTTGACGACACATTCTTGACTCGGGGCCACAGCACGTAGTCTGGCGCCCTCACAAGAAATTGTATAGCACCAGCAACAAATTCAAATCATTGTGTGGGATGCATAGGGCGTGTATTAATGTTTCAATACTTCCCTTCTTTAGTGACCAAACTAGAATTAAATAAACTGGACGAAAGCAGTGAAATCTGTGTCGCATTCATTTTTTTCCTTGAGCATTTTCAAATAATGCAAATAATCTAAGATCCTGAAAAATATCTCATGTCTTGAAAAGTTCAATGTTTATAGAAATGGGTGAACATTTATGTCAATCCAACTACGAATAATTGAAATAATGATCTGCAACATAAAGTGTTTCAACAAGTGGCTATGCAGGGGAAAACCACTGTTTATCTGCAATATAAAAAATCGAAACTAGTAAAGGAAACTAAACGTCAGAGTATGAAATCGATGATAAATATATTGCTAATAGTTGAAAAACGGACCGAGCTAGCAGAGTTCAAAGAGTTGATTTTTTTCTTCACTAATGGTTTTTTTTATGGTTCTGGTTTGAAGCACTAATTTTGAGGCAGCTGGTTTTATTTTAAAAATGTGTAGAGTTTAAAGGAAGATTTATAGATAACAAATATTTGTTCTTTGCTAAAATTGCTGTTTTATTTAAAATTCATTCACACTTTTCCTTCACTTGATACCCATCCTCTTGGTCAGTGTGACGTCATTTCAATCTGGACATGCAATGCAAACAAATGGAGTACCAGAGCTGTAGTCGATTCCCTGCAAGTCCTTTCACAAGTCCTTTCACAAGTCCTTACGCAAGTCCAGTCAGATGTTCTTTCATAAAGCCGGTCACAAGTAACTGGATGAACAATGACAAAGGAATGCCTTTGTCACAGCTCATTTGAATAGCTTGTGATTGCGATTAGGACTGGAGGGCTTGTGATGGACTTGCAGGGACTTGTGAAAGGACTTGCAGGGACTCGAATACAACTCTGTGGAGTACTTGCACGTGTTGTTTCTAGGAACTGTCCATGCCTTAAGACCCTGCGACCAGGATATCCCAGGTTGGCATACACTGGGACCAAAGGATAGTCCAGGTTGTGCCACACAACTTCAGTCCCTGCACCCAGGATATCCCAGGCTTTACCATATGCTTTTGCACCTTGCACCCAGGATATCCCAAGTTGTATCACACAACTTCAGTCCCTGCACCCAGGATATCCCAGGCTTTACCATATGCTTTTGCACCTTGCACCCAGGATATCCCAAGTTGTATCACACAACTTCAGTCCCTGCACCCAGGATATCCCAGGCTTTACCATATGCTTTTGCACCTTACAGGTGTAGTCCCAACCACGTGTAGCAAAGTGGTCAAATTGGGGTTTTTCAAAAGCCCAGACATTAATGCATTAACATCAACTTCATCAAAAGGGAATTCTTTTGTTTTCATAAAAAAGTTCCTGGGGAAAGATTGCCCCACCCACTTATACAGCACTGTACTCATCATAATACATGTAATATGTTTTATAAGGTTAGATGGCATATTTTCATTGATTACGTTTGATGTCATTCCCAAGTTACCAATTGTCAGCTTTAGCAAGTTTTAATTAAACTCTGTGCCTCTGAGAATACTATAGCCTGCCGGACCAGAAGTCAACAACCTCTCTCCCGTCAACAAACTTACTCCTCTCAATGTTCCATCTTGACCAGTCTGTGTCTAAGTTCCTTCTTTGAGACTCGCATCTGAGCACCCGCGACAAACATCCCAAACAGCGTCTGGAAAATTGCGATTGTCACAAACTGTCCTTTGAAATACCGCACCCTGCCCATCCAGAATTCCACAAAATTTCTCCTGTCAAAGTTCTTCAGGGTTACACTGGGTAGTTTGATAGTCTCATATCGTTTGGCTAGGGCAGCACTGAGAGGGGCGGCCAGCAGTATCGGATACGCAGCTCCTAAATATGGGTTACAAAGTCGGAAATGGACAATGATGATAATAATGTGGTGCTTATATAGCGCTTTATACAAATGCACTCAAAGTGCTTCACGATTATTACCACTGGTCATCAGACGATGAGATCAGTTCTGTGCAGCAGTTTGAGATCAGCGCAATCTGTTCTCAATGGTTAACGGTTATTTCATTCTCAAGTCCTTTGATTAGCACTGATATAGACACAAGAGGGCAATATATAAATGCCCTGCTAGGTTTCATGTGAGGGACTGGGTATAATAGAAACAAAAAGAACAAAAAACATCAGAAACCCTCTTTTTTAAGTTTACTCCTTTGTAGGGAGAGGCAAGTATCAGTGTTGGAGCAAAGGCTTTGACCATCAAGGTTAAGGCTCCGACCATCAAGGCCCAGATTAAGGCCAAGACCCCAGACAAAATAGGGCCTTGTATAGGTGCTTGGCCTGGGCCTTGAGGGTTAAAACCTTGGCCTTGAGGCCTTGAAAGTCTAAGCATTGGCCTTGAGGGTGGAAGCCTTTGCTCCAACACTGCAAGTATGATACAGCTCCTTGCTCCTAGGTGTGGGCAATGTGTCCCATGGTGGGGTTCGAACCCGCATTCATGAAGCCTCAACCACAAGTTTGCAATTCAATTTCTCTATCCACTAGGGCAAATCACTCAAAATCTACACTAACTCACTGTTTGACCTTAAACTACAGTAGAACTTCGCCATAGCCAACACCGCTATACTAAATATTTGGCTATAACGAACATTGTTTGGCTCCAACGAACATTCTGTTTGACTCCTGGATTGATATATTTAATACACACCAATATTTAATATAATGAATGACCAGTGACCACTCTAGTGATCATTTTTTGTGGTTCCCATGATGTTCGTTATAGTGGCGTTCTGCTGTATGTCCCACCCAACCCGTCATCAATTTCAACTCTTACCGAGGACCAAGTTGACCATGCCCCCCTTTATCTGGGCACAGATTTCACAGTTTGTCTCCAGAAGGAGTATCGGCTGAGTCACAAGCTTCAAATACGCCGGACCCATGATGAGACCAGGAATCAGGGCGGTGGGTATGCTGGTCAGAAACAACCCCTTACGGACCATCAGCATCCGACGGAAGAATGAGTTTCCTACCAGGCCGACGAGACCGGCGTTGATGGAGAGAATGAGAGGCCCATAACCAAACGGCCAGCTGGACAAAGAAAATGACGACGACACTTTAGAGACATTGTAATGAAATTTGAACGTGGAGGGTTCGCTGGGTGCAGCTATGTAGTAACAGTACAGCTCTGTGTATTTTTGAGTAAATTTACCACGATACATTTTTTGGTGTCAGGGCTATTTTTGGCATGCGACATCAATGTGTAACTTTGGGTTTAGGGTTAGACTTAGCCAGGGCATGATTGAAACAGCATCAACAATCTCCCCAATGGATTAGGTGTGCGTAATTGGTTTGCTCTGTTTATATATAAGCAGATTACCAAGACCTTTGTGATCCCGTCATCCCATTTAGAGGGTGAAATTAGACACATAAGGTGCTCAGTGGTTATCAGTTTTTGATCTGCCCTATCACAGAAACCACAGCCATAACACATAAACCATATAGCAAGTCATATTTTGATTACTGGAAATGGTTGAGAAATGTCCAAAAAAGTCTGACCATTGTTTCACCCTCTCCCATTCATTTTGGTTGTCCTTACAGTTAAGCCGTGCTTCCATTGGACTTATTTTTGTCAATATACAATGTACCGCGACTTTTCTTTACTACAAAATTAAGTCCAATGGAGACACGCGGTAAACTAACATCTCTGTCAACTTACTGTGACCTTGATGTAAAACAACCAGGCCGCAAGCGGTCGCGAAAGATATCCGCGCGGCCGCGGAAAGTCATCAGGCTCGCAATGTGTGACATTCTGCCAGCCTCGAAGGTGAATAAATGTTCTTGTCCCGGTAAATAAAAGTCCAAATGGAAACGCACGGTAGAATTACGTGAAGGCATGTCGCGGCAAGTTTCCGTGAGGCAGCAGAATAAAAAGTCCAATGGAAACACGACTTAAGTCTGACAACACTAACAGACCACTTCATTAAGCCACATCCCTTTCCCTCTTGACCAATCACAACCGTGACCAATTAGGTCCGTAAATAGTCCGACATCTGCGACTAATGTGGCCTTCTTTTTTTGAAAACGTCATGATGATAAACATGTTTTTTTTGCCCCAGTTTCATGAAAATCTGAAATACCTCTTGCTGCTTGGTAACTTTGTCACTTGCTCCACTTGCTTTGCCAGGGCTTCTGGTGCTGTCAGATACTCCCCTGCCGCCACTGCCTCTGTGCTTTGATTTGAAAGGGACAGTTGTTCAGTTGCCATGGAAACTGCCTCTTTACTTGTACTTGATGATGCCATGCCGGTACTTCCTAGGCCTTTGTGTTAATCTGTGGTCAGAACGGACGACACGACACATCAGCCTTGACACTTCATTTCACACGAAAAGAAAGGGTATTTAGCCTCCATGTGAATTAACAGATTGGGGATAAATGTAACAGTGACAAGCAAGCATTAACAACTTCTGTCCGGCTGGGATGCTGGTATGCCCATTGAGGAATAAGAACACAATAGGCAAACAATGAATTGAGTATGCGCAGGAATGTGCATATAGATGACAGTAAGCTGGTCCTTTATCATGACTTTTTCAACGGGCTATGCCATGGCTGTTATCCATATTCAAGAATGAAAATTCAACTCTGATTTATGGGCGATTGTGTAGTGTAGGGCCCCTCTTTAGTTTTGATTAAAATAGAGTCGACAAGGGTACTTCCAAAAATGTACATTTTTGGAAGTCAAGGGTATTTTTTCTCATTCCAAAATGACTTTTTTTAACCTAAAGCAGACTTCTCTTAATTCTTTTGACATCTTTTTTTGTAATTTTGAACAGTTTACTGCGGTAGAAAATGCAATTTTCTAACGCGCTTTACGGCAGTTGCCATGCGAATCAACGCGGTTTTGCGTGTTTACCGTGCGTCGCGGTGATCGCCATCTTATAATTTTTGAGTTGCGTTTTGTCGTCTTCATCGCCGCTTTACCCCAAAATTTTCCTCAAAAACTAAAACCCTGCCCTTTATACCACGGCATACCTGTTGGTTTGTTATGTCGCTAACTGTTAGTTTGGCAATTCCATTATTAACCTAAATAAAAAGTAAAAGTGGATATAGGGAACAGGGTCAAAATATTAGACAAACCCGTACCGTTCTCTATCTAGGGGCTACCGTTGTGCCATGTAGGTCAAAGGTTAATAGGTCATTAAAGTCACGTGACCAAGTGCACGACGCGCGGTCACTCGAGGTCGCCATTTTGCCATGCAGAGGGATTTAACTGGTGCGAAAGTGTGAAGAAAACTTCGCCGTAGTTGTGCCAAATTTGTCGAACAAATACCGTTTCCAGGTGCATAGACACTTTGTGTTTGTCAGCTTGCTGGATCTTGGATTTAGCCGGTTTTCTGTACCTGCGATCGCTTTTGGAGGTGGCTTTTTGGGGTGTAGGGTGTGCACGGGAAAGTTTGTTGATAGCGTCCTTGCGTACACACAGTCAGTACGGTGTGCCTGCGCCAAACGACGGGGGCCGCAAGCTGTGCTTCGCTCTGCTGTGTGCGCTTCGCGACTGGTGACTAGCGAACCGGAAATTGACGTGTTGACGGTGGTTGGTGTCGGATTTACGCATCGCTTGTGCCCCAGAAAATATGCCAGTTCGAAAGCAAGGTTTGTCCTCACCCTGTTGGATGCTGACATTGTGCAGTTAGCACTCTGACTCTGAGTCTGATTATTTTTTTGTGTAAAGTGTTAGTTTGGGATCCAGACTGCACAGTCACGTCAGTCAGTATGTGTACACGTTGGGCCCCTACATTCATTCAGTCTGTGGCTACACATTATATTTGTAAGTCACTACTTATTTAAATTTAATGTAAAATATAATGCAGTGGATATTTTTACGGCAGCCATAACGCGACTTTCAAATGCTATTGTTACAACTTACGGCATACAATGTGAATGTATATCAGATTTAAAACTGCCCATCCTGCCAGAGCGCTTCGGTAGCGTGATTGGTAAGGCATCTGATTTTGATGGCCGGGATACAAGATTCGAGACCTTGTATGTCATTTACATAATAAAAGAAAAAAACAATGTCCAGCTGTAGAAACGACCGCGATGGCTTTACGTGGTACACGCCGCTGATCGTAATACATGTACACATAGTTGGTGTATTTGAGCATGTCGTTCCCAACTTCCCACACATGAAGCTAATGCGCTACATGTACGTTTGGGCACGCGTACACGGCAAAGAAACGAGGTTGTCATCATGTCATGTACTGCACGTTTATAAATCTTTAGTCGAGTAGAGCATACTGTAATCGATTCTGTAAACAAGAAGTTGTCAATACTGCACAATTATACATCTCGAGTCGAGTTGAGCATGCTGTAATCGATTCTGCACATGTGCTGTTTGTATAAATATTGGTGGTCTCGATACCGAGACCAGCAAAATACCGAGACCATGGGGAAAAACCGGGACCGAGACCGAGACCAGGAAAAACTGGTCTCGAGGCCGGTCTTGAGACCGAGACCGGTCTCGAGACCTACAACACTGATAATTAATATGACCCAATTGCAAGGGCCTTTTAGGGGAACAATTTTGCCTCGGTGTCATGCAAATCTATGCAGATTATTTATCCAACCTATGTATGAAGATAATTTTTAGAAGTGTTAAGAGGATAAAGCTTAGAAGTTTTGCAAGAGTCTCAGGCTGGTCAAATTGCACCCAAGCCAACTTATTAGTTGTGATAAAAGTGACAAGAGAACCAGAAAGAGGGACCCTATAAAGAAGTGTATACCATACACCATAGCGTAGGACTGATAATCCTAATGTACACTTATAAACCCTAACCCTGCCAGACACAGCACAGTGCACACAAAGTATGCAATCTAATGCGTCTGGTAGGGTTCTAGCCAAAACACCCTGGAGGGTTAGGGATAATTATAAGCAACAGTTGAGTATTAAAAGTGAGTTTGTTTTTGCATTCAATAGGGGACCTTTAACAAGGACAATAGGGTCCCCGATTGAGAAAGGTCCCGTTTGAAAATCGTGTACAAAACCAATAAGGGTCCTTGCCAAAAGATTAAAGTATGAACAATAGGAGGACAATAGGAGGTCCCCGATTGCAGGCATTTACACACGTGTGTGTGTGCGTTTGTATAGCTATTCGGACCGTGGTCCTTTAACAAAGAGGACAATAGGGTCCGCGATTGTGTCAAGGTCCACGATTGAAAATCGTGTACAAAACCAATGGGAGGCCTTCCGAAAAAGTTAGAGTATAAACAAAAGAGGAACAATGGGAGGTCCACGATTGCACCCGTTTACATGACTGTGTGTGTGTGTGTGTGTGCGTGTGGGGGGGGGGGGGGGGGTGAGGGATTGGACTCTCTGTGCTGCTGATAATGCCATTTCGCTCTTTTGGGGGGACATGTAACATACCGATCTATTACAAGGAGTATTTCCCCGTTTTTGTTTCAAAGGATTGGTTTTTCACTTGCTGTTTCCACTCCCCGAGCACGATCTTTTTTTTCCTCCCCACTCACTACACCTGTAGGCCTAACATCTGCCAATTTATATATGTACATACACATACATACATTGTACATGTACAAAAAATGTATGTAATGTACCTGTATATTGTAATTATTGTTTGCATTATAATCAGACTGATGCAATAAAGACTCAATCACATGTGTGTATGCTCAATAATAAAATGAAAATGTTATTATGAAGACTATGGCATAGAACTGCTGGTGTTGTATTGTACATGTACATGTACATGTATGTACATGTACAATGTACATGTATGTAACTCTAAATTTGGATTGCTCAATGCAATTGACCTATCGCCGTTTACGAGTTAACCACGCCCCTTAGACAACCCTATGGGAATTTTGTGTGGTAATTTTTGTTTGTCGCAGATTTTGTGCGTTCCACGTGGAATTATAATTGATATGATTGGACAATAATTCACAAGCTGCGTTGACGCGATTCGACCCCGATACATTGTACATGTAGGTCAATTACACACATACCTTTTCAAAAATACCAATATAAATTTGGCCCACTGGTTACAGAGATACTGGTTACAGAGATAATATGTAAGCGTGCCCATTTTGAACTTGAAATTTCATCTTTTTCAGCCTCAATTACCCAAAACATGTTTAACCCATTGGGTGATCTGACACGGAATGACCCCTCATACATGTGTAGGTGAACTGGTAGAACAATAATAATGTACAAACTGTACATATCATGTACGTGATACATCAGCCTCAGGGTTGCGTTTTGGTGGTAATAATCGAAAACTGGTTCTGTTGTTTCTCTTTATTTAATCACTTTTGAGATTTGAGGATTTCATTATGATGCAAAATCTTCGCCTATTTCAAATTCCCAAAGAAATTCATCGACAAGAAGCAACCGAACCAATTCTTGGTTTATGGCTGTTTGTGACCGCTAAAACGTACCCCTGCTTTCATACTGCTTGGGATGCTGTACTTTAAAATTGTGGTTGGTTGGCTTTTACCAAGATGTTGTACCCAGGAATTCCCCCCTCTCCCAACCTATTGTACAAAATCAAAATTGTGTTCAGATGCTCTGTTGACAAAGACAGTTTTTGTGTATTTTTCAGTCGCCAAATTGTCCACAACAGTTGTTCTTGTGAAGAATTCCACATTTTCCATGGAGGATCTTTCTGCTGAAAAAAATCAATTAATTTTTGTGTAGTGGTCATCTTGGGGCTAAAGTACTACTAAAAAAGTACTACATGTACAAACATGTACAAATGTATGTGCACATGTACATAATTATTAATATACCAGTGTAGTAAGAGTACTACCCGGTATACATGTACATGTACAGTTTACTACTTGTAGTATTTTGTAGCTTTATATGTATGTGATGTTAAGGGTTAAATTACCTTTGGACTCTGTATACATGTATCGCATAAAGTACTTAATTCTACCAGCTCTAAGTGGGTGTCATTTCAGAAAATTATTAACATTTCAAAAAGTAAACAGATAAATTGATTGATTACACATCCATATACATTTTGTACATACAGTACAAATGTAGTATTTTGCAAATTTATTTAGGGATAAAGATATAAGAGAAGGCGAAAAATTGTCAGCAATTTAGGTACATTGTAGATAACTTCTAAAAGAAATGTAAAATTGGGTCCCAAGGCTCCCTTTAACCCTAACCCTGCCAGACGCAGCACAGTGCATAATCTGACAGCTCCACTTTGCTGGACTCTCCACACAAGTCAATGTTGCAAAGTATGCAATCTGATGCGTCTGGCAGGGTTTTAGCACAGATATTTTTGTGTGAGTTGACTCCATTGGAGCCATACATGCATGTACATACCCCTATACAATGTACACGTGTACAATGTACAGGTACATGTACATGTAATTACAAAATTTTACAGTAAGTTTGAGATGCAAAACTCGGACCAAAGAACTTTGATCTTTCATAGCATCTTTCTAGACAAAAAAGGAACTACATTTTGTACTATGTGTTATGATGTCATATTTTAAAGATGTGCATGCTGTCTCCAGTGACAACTTTTAGACAAATGGCACAAGCGGGCTGGACGGGACATGATAAAAACAGCTTTCAAAGTTTACTTTTTTATTATTTTATGGCAGAAATCATTGCCCGTTTTATTGTAATACATGTACCTTACATGTAGTCTACATTTTGTATGATGCAATCGGCATCTGCTTTAAACAGCAAGCTGTGTATCATATCAGTGAATCACTAAATTTACCAGTACATTTACGTGTACGTGTACATTTTTGAAATGCAGTTCACGTCAGTATAATTGTCTGTGTTCCCCGAGGGCTCGGGAGAACCTGTAAAATGCAACATGTTGCCAAACCAGAGAAAACTGCTGATATTAACGAGCTCTTTCTGCATGAATTGGTGAATGACAGATTAGTGCGCAAATGTGTGCAGATTGCTTCATTCATAAATCATGGTCTGTACTTGATGCACATTTCTGTCTTGCACACGTAATGCATGTCAAACTCATTTAGTTGTCCATTTGTAGACGTGCATTGTGCACATGGGTCATTCCTTGAAGATGGAACAAACTCCCCTTTTGTGTGTAGCACAAGACACAAAAGGAGAGTATGTCCTGTGACGTCAGATTTGTTTGCTTCCCGCAGAGACGACTTTTAAACAAATGGTAGAATCGTGCTGGAGGGGACTTGATAAAAATACATGTAGCTCTCAAAAGTCACTCTTTTGTTATTTCATGGCAAAACAAATTTGGCTGTTTTATTTTTAGGGGTGTGCATTTACGGGTAGTAAAAGAACCGGGTACCCGATTGAAAAATATACGGGTACCCGGGTACCCGTTAAAGAAACCCAATCCAAAACTTCCAATCCTGGAAGTTGTAATAATGTCTTTCTCTGAGATTGAAAAGTCTGATTTCAGACAAAAGTCTAAAAAATCTCATGCCTGTCTATAGTAAACCTGATCACTACTCCGCCATTACATGTACATGTTCCGGCACATCACAAAAGACAGAAGCTTTATACAGTTGTATTTATAGTGACATGCAATATTACACATGTACATGTATGTCTCGTCAAGGCTCTTTATCCATACCCAGACTACAAAAACCACAACCGGTAAATTCCCTTTATTGTCAATATTCGTGAGCGTCATAAACATGAAATCTGTGCTGCATGGTTTCCCATGTAGGCCTAGTCGTGTTTTAATTTTGAAAATTCCCGACAAATAACATTCGAAACCTTTCCTTTTTCATTTTCTGGGAAGTTACTATGCTATAATGTTAAGTTGTACGGGTACTCAATTTCATTATCTGGAACCGTTTCCTGACATAAACGGTCGGGTACTCGGGTACCCGGTTCTGATGCACACCCCTATTTATTTTACAATACGCAATCAACATAAAACTACAAAATGACGCAGACTTCTCTCGGCAGTCAACATCATCTTTAAATGCAGAAGTGCTTTCTATAAGAGGTAAGTGATTGAAACCCACTCAAAAATCACCAGACCATCAGACTTGTTGGTCTTGGAAACTGTGAACACTGTGTCTGACAATCGCATAGGATGAGCACATATGCAGCTGTAGTTTATGAAACGGCCTTCAGGGAACCTTTATACCATAACATTCTTCATGCCTGCATGCCATTGGCTAAACTTGCACATTGGAGTTAAATATTCATCCACAAATACTGTACATGTACATGTAGATGTTGGTTAATACAATGGCTAATATTATGCTCATTACAAATGACTATGTATGTACACAATGTACATGTAAAAGTAAGCTTATTATTAAAACCGTAACAGCTCTTGCCGAAAAAATTATAGTCCATTGCTATACTAGTTTATCCACTTGTCAAGGTCTTGCCAAGGTCTTGCCATGCTGTGGAACTTGGTCATTCCCTTATGATGCACGTTTGTTTACATTCCTGTGCTCTATGCTTGCGTAAAGCCCTTTTCTTTCTAGATCTTGCTCCCCGAGTAAACATTGTTCTGTCAAAACACTGTTCATATCGCAAGATCAGCTGTTCGGTGAATTTACCATAAAAGGAAAATATGTGGTAAACATGTACATTGAAATTAAATAAGGATGAAGGTTACAAATGTATGTCTGTGTGCAAAAACATCCGGCGGTAATGAGCTGGTAAACTTTCTGAATTCAATCCCCTTTCCCAGAAGGGTACAAATTCATTTTTTCATGTCTTAAATGCCTTGGATTTTTACACTTGTACCCTTGATGAAAATTTTAAAAGCCATGTACATTGTACATACAAGACTTGACTTGCGGGGACTGAAAGGTTGCTTTGTATTTCCTTTCTCTTCTTGTCCTCGGAAGTATACAGAACCTGTACGTGTGTATTTTTCGCGTGCTGCACTTGGGCAAAGGACTCACAAACTGTGATGCATACATTGTATGTATACATGTACAATGTATAAATTTGTAGGTCAATTTAAATGCCACTTTAATGCTGGTTTCAGCTTTCTAAAAAACAACACAAACTGAATAGAAATGCCAAAGCAAATGGTATTTTGTTTCTCCGATCCGGCAACAGCAATATTTCACCTCCGATTGTTCACAAAAGTCTGAAACACTTCAGTGCTCATACCAGGGTCGTCGTCAGTAATACATGTACAGTGTGTAGTGTTGGACAATACAAACAAGCTGTGTGGTTATAAATGGTGGCCATCATTTGCAGTGTGTGTAATCATCTATCTGGCAAGCCTACCAAGCATGACCAAGTCTTAACACTACAGATTGCCTGCTCCTGTCAATCTATCATCTCTACCCTCGATATTTGTGACATTACTCACACAGATGTTTTTGGGCATGTTCTTGGATAGGAGAGTGAGTCAACTAACTTGGTTTGCAAAGGGTTGGAAACTTCCAGAAATTTGTTGTTGGTAATTTGGGGAAATTTGGAATTTTCGTTTACTGAACTTTACTCTTTATATAAACTGGTAAATGTCAATTTTTTTCTCTAAAAAGTAGCAATATTATGATGTTCTGTATCACTTTTTGAACGTTTGAAAATTCTTCCAAAAATTTCCAAAAAAGTTTCAAAATATGTGCAAAGTTACTGAAAATTCCCAATATTACCACAAGATTCCCAAATTCCCAGTGGAGATTTACAAAATGTACCTCATTTAAAATTCCTGCGAACTCCAAAAGAACTGTTTTTTTCCCTCAGAGCGCAGAGCTGGGGATATGAGTGGATTCCACCTCACCCTCAAATCTTGGTCAAACAGTGATACATTTTTATAAACTTTGATTAAATAACCCTAACCCTCCATGGTATTTTGGCTACAAACCCTGCCAGACACATGAGATTGCATACTTTGTCACATTGACTTGTGTGCAGAGTCCAGCAAAGTGGAGCTGTCAGCATGAACTGTACGTTATGGTTATAATGCAAATGAGGTTACCTTTTGGATAAGTATCTGGGTTAAGTTTTTTTCCAATTAACCAAAGCGTTTTGTACACTTTACAAATACGTGTACATTAAGCACACTGCACCGTGTTCTGTGATGCATGGTTTCTTTATCTGAGCAATCACTGCAGTTTTCACCCTGTGGTGGAAAATGTTGCCTCAATGTGCGAGAAAGGTTGGTCCGATTTTTGTCAATTTGGTCTCAAAATGTACAACGTACACGAGCCAAAAAAGCTGTGAAGGCTCAGCCTAAAAAAAGCACTGCGACACTATTGTGGAAAAAGACTACAGGGAGGGTATGGGTTCTCTCCCACCCTTAAATGTGAACTTAAATTGCATAATTTTGCAATTTACCAAAATATGTGTTTCACAAAATATCTGATTTCTGTGTTCTTACTTTCCCAGAGGCCCACAGGGCTTTGGAACTATTGGAGGATTACCACTCCAAGTTGACCAAGCCCGGTGATCGTCCCCTCCGCAATGCCATCGAGCGTGTCATCCGAATCTTCAAGAGCCGTCTCTTTCAGGCCTTGCTGGGTAAGTCCGTAATGTAGGCCACTCGTCCGAACCTACATTTCTCTATATTCAGCTTGATTCCTCTACATGTATTAACCTTTTATCTGCAGTAAAAACCACACAATGGTCAGCTGCGTTTTTGTTTGCCCCGAAAAATGAATTTCAAAATATGCTGAGAATTGACTAAACTTGCTGTCAACCATTTTTGGCTTTCAAAATTGCCTTACATGTAAGTACAAAACACCCATCTTGCTAAAACCAAGTTTACCAAAGATGTAGGATTTTTTCGAGTTTGGCCTAAGACATGTGGTTCCCTTACCTCATCCCACTTAGTTGAACTCCTGCCCCTCAAATAAATTAAAATAATTAATAAATAAATGAAATGAAAAACCAAAAGTTTATAATAAATGAAATTATTTGAATTTTTAAAAAAAGGTCAGAAGATTTCTAAAGTTTGTTCATTTTTTCCTAAATCGGGAGGTTGTTTTCTATAGCTCCCTACCCCACTCCCATTCAGTTGAGCCCAAATTTCTTGACTTTTTGTAACAATTGTATACATAGTAATGTACATGTATACATGTATCACATCAGCGATGGCTTATAATACCAAGCTGACTCTACAACAGCTTTACTTTAAATTTGTTTATCATCACATTTTAAACATTTTTGCTTGACCACCTACATTTTGCAAACTCCCATCAAGTCATCTCCTAAAAAATCATCTCTCATCTAAACAGCACCCCCGTCACCAAATCCTCATGAAACATCTTAACCTTAATTTCAGATTAAAAAGAAGGAAGGAAAAAGAAACAACAACTAACAACCAACTAAACAAACAAACAAACAACCAACCAACCAACCAACCAACTCCCAAAACCCCAAAATTGCTTTTTGAAGATTTGCTGAGTGAGTGCTAACATTAAAAAACTCTATGGCCCTTATTCACCCATGTGACCAGATGTGACCCACGTGAAATGTAAACAAAACCAAAACGTGTGGACCATCATGAGCCGTGTTCGCATTGGACTTAATTTTGTCAGTTTTGTCAGTGATTGTTAACACTCCATTGTGGTCATTCTACCGTGTGTCTGCAATTTTGGGTCACGGGAAGTAATTTGCCTGTTACATGTAGTTTATGCTTTCAGAAACCCATGAGGGCACCCTGCTTATGACCTCTTAATCTGACCCTAGATTGGTCTGTAAAATGCGCAAAGTTAATGTGCTACCAGTCAAATCACATTGAACATTGGTCTGGGTAAATTTTTTCTTTTGAGCTACCGTACCGAGAATTATTTTTTTTGGCCATTGGTCATGTTGGTCATTCTATAAATTTGGGGTCCAAAAGTGACTTTTTTGGTGTCCCTGTTACACCTGACCTGTATAATTTCCATCAAGTATCATTAAAACTGACTTCACAATTTTGTTTCTACTTGTTTGGTATGTACTGTACTTTGCTTTACATAATCACTCTTGGAGATACATGTACATGTAGAAGGCATTAATTAAAGAATGTGTCCTGAATTTCAAAATACATGTCAGATGTACAAATGAATCAGGGACAACAAAATTTATGGAATGACCCTCATAGATTCAAATTGTTTTTGTTTGCCATTTACTATGCAGCAGAGGAAAAAAATTGTTTCAGAACTATTGAACAAGCACAGAAAATTTAAACCTTCTGCATCAAGACAATCATTGATTACTGAATATTCTACACTGAATTCCTGTGTTTCAGTTTGGTTATTTTCCATAATAATCTCAGTTTTCTTGGTTGTAAATTGGGTACAAAACTTCGGAAACTAAAAACCTGTGACCAGTACGACTGAAGCACTGTTATGACAACATTTTAGTACAGTGTACACGTACTGTACAATGTACGTACTATTGAAACTTGTATTGCATGCATGCCACAAATATTAAGTTACATTGCATTGTAGAAAATGTTGAGAGCAGCATACTACATTGTACATACATGTATGTACATTAAATTTCCTTCCTGTAACCATGACAACCAGCGTACATTTTTCTGTGATGATACATGAGTGGTCCTTATGACATTTTCTCCCTTCCCACAGTATCTTTTTTTGCCAAGTGTGGGAATGTGGAAATGGGAGCTTCAAATTATGTTTGTCCGCTGTTTTGACTTGTATCCCCA